>CAWUFW010007056.1:0-600000 GCA_963921515.1 Calotriton arnoldi | reverse complement strand
GTTGGAGCAGATTAAGATGACTGTGGGGACAGAGACGACATGTTCCTCCTATGCCATTAATTCTGGGAGCAGAAGCTGCCACATTCACCTCTCAGACTCCAGTTTTGTGGCCACACCAGAGTGCATGCTGCACCAGACAGGCTCCCTACGGACAACAGCACCGGCAGAAAACAGGGAATACATTCATCACAGAGCACTCTCATGTCTGATAGAACATTATCTAAAGTGCTCTCCCTGGGGCCTGGGTCGACATGTCAGGAGAGCCTCATCTGTGCTGGACGCTGTGTACAGACCAAGCTCTGATGCATCGCGGATGCTTATTCAGGGCATTAACATTTCAACTGAAAAACAATTGGTGCTGCCTGTGTAGTGTGCAGATAAGAGCACCGCTACTGGTGAAGGTGCTAATAAAACCCGTCTGCACGCCCCGTGCGGGGCGGCTACTGGATGGACCTCAAAGGAACAAAGCCCTTCCCTTTCCCCCCACCAACATTCATACAAAGGAAACATGCACACACTTACACATTAACACTGGGTACCGTGTGCCTAGCACCGATATACATGATGAATGCTGCATCACATACAGGAGTGCAAAAGCTCAATGTACTTCAACTTCACACGGTGATGATGGTGGAACCAACCAAGTGCCCAGGAATCAGCCAGGCTCGCCTGAGACACTGCGGCCAGCCGTAAAGGGGTACTTGTAGTCTTATGTCCCTGACCGGCAGGGCTCGCCGCACTTTCATTTTCTTACGTCAGTAAAGGCAGATTGCGGGTCAGATCTTTATAATGGGAAGAGCTAGCAAGATTGCACAAATTGCCTGGGATTCGGGAAGGTCAGCCTTGGACAAGGTGCCCAGCCTTAATGTGGAGTGTTCCTGGCAAGCAGAGTTCAGGGTACTTTCATCCTCTAAGGCTGCAGAGTGCAGCGTACTTTCATCCTCTAATGCTGAAGAGTTTAGGGTACTTTCATCCTCTAATACCGCAGAGTTCAGGGTACTTTCACCCTCTAATGCTGCAGAGTGCAGGGTACTTTAGGGTACTTTCATCCTGTAATGCTGAAGAGTTCAGGGTACTTTCATCCTCTAATGCTGCAGAGTTCAGTGTACTTTCATCCTCTAATGCTGAAGAGTTCAGGGTACTTTCATCCTCTAATGCCGCAGAGTGCAGAGTACTTTCATCCTCTAATGCTGCAGAATTCAGGGTACTTTTATCCTCTAATGCTGCAGAGTGCAGGGTACTTTCATCCTCTAATACCGCAGAGTTCAGGGTACTTTCATCCTCTAATGGTGAAGAGTTCAGGGTACTTTCATCCTCTAATGCCGCAGAGTTCAGGGTACTTTCATCCTCTAATGCTGCAGAGTGCAGGGTACTTTCATCCTCTAATGCCGAAGAGTTCAGGGTACTTTCATCCTCTAATGCTGCAGAGTGCAGGGTACTTTCATCCTCTAATGCTGAAGAGTTCAGGGTACTTTCATCCTCTAATACCGCAGAGTTCAGGGTACTTTCATCCTCTAATGCTGCAGAGTTCAGTGTACTTTCATCCTCTAATGCTGAAGAGTTCAGGGTACTTTCATCCTCTAATGCTGCAGAGTGCAGGGTACTTTCATCCTCTAATGTTGAAGAGTTCAGGGTACTTTCATCCTCTAATGCTGCAGAGTTCAGGGTACTTTCATCCTCTAATGCCGCAGAGAGCAGGGTACTTTCATCCTCTAATGCTGCAGAGTGCAAGGTGCTTTCATACTTTAATGCCACAGAGTGCAGGGTAATTTCATCCTCTAATGCTGCAGAGTTCAGGGTACTTTCATCCTCTAATGCTACAGAGTTCAGGGTACTTTCATCCTCTAATGCTGCAGAGTTCAGGGTACTTTCATCCTCTAATGCTGCAGAGTGCAGGGTACTTTCATCCTCTAATGCTGCAGAGTTCAGGGTACTTTCATCTTCTAATGCTGAAGAGTTCAGGGTACTTTCATCCTCTAATGCTGCAGAGTGCAGGGTACTTTCATCCTCTAATGCTGCAGAGTGCAGGGTACTTTCATTCTCTAGTGCCGCAGAGTGCAGGGTAATTTCATCCTCTAATGCTGCAGAGTTCAGTGTACTTTCATCCTTTAATGACGCAGAGAGCAGGGTACTTTCATCCTCTAATGCTGCAGAGTGCAGGTTACTTTCATCCTCTAATGCCGCAGAGTGCAGGGTAATTTTATCCTCTAATGCTGCAGAGTTCAGGGTACTTTCATCCTCTAATGATACAGAGTTCAGGGTACTTTCATCCTCTAATGCTGCAGAGTTCAGGGTACTTTCATCCTCTAATGCTGCAGAGTGCAGGGTACTTTCATCCTCTAATGCTGCTGAGTTCAGGGCACTTTCATCCTCTAATGCTGACGAGTTCAGGGTACTTTCATCCTCTAATGCTGCATAGTGCAGGGTACTTTCATTCTCTAATGCTGCAGAGTGCAGGGTACTTTCATCCTCTAATGCCGCAGAGTGCAGGGTAATTTCATCCTTCAATGCTGCAGAGTTCAGGGTACTTTCATCCTCTAATGCTACAGAGTTCAGTGTACTTTCATCCTCTAATGCTGCAGAGTGCAGGGTACTTTCATCCTCTAATGCTACATAGTTCAGGGTACTTTCATCCTCTAATGCTGCAGAGTGCAGGGTACTTTCATCCTCTAATGCCGCAGAGTGCAGGGTAATTTCATCCTCTAATGCTGCAGAGTTCAGGGTACTTTCATCCTCTAATGCTACAGAGTTCAGGGTACTTTCATCCTCTAATGCTGCAGAGTGCAGGGTACTTTCATCCTCTAATGCTGCAGAGTGCAGGGTACTTTCAACCTCTAATGCTGCAGAGTGCAGGGTACTTTAGGGTACTTTCATCCTCTAATGCTGAAGAGTTCAGGGTACTTTCATCCTCTAATGCTGCAGAGTGCAGGGTACTTTCATCCTCTAATGCTGCAGAGTGCAGGGTACTTTCATCCTCTAATGCTGCAGAGTTCAGGGTACTTTCATCCTCTAATGCTGCAGAGTGCAGGGTACTTTCATCCGCTAATGCTGCAGAGTTCAGCGTACTTTCATCCTCTAATGCTGCAGAGTGCAGGGTACTTTCATCCTCTAATGCTGCAGAGTTCAGTGTACTTTCATCCTTTAATGACGCAGAGAGTAGGGTACTTTCATCCTCTAATGCTGCAGAGTGCAGGGTACTTTCATCCTCTAATGCCGCAGAGTGCAGGGTACTTTCATCCTCTAATGCTGCAGAGTTCAGGGTACTTTCATCCTCTAATGCTGCAGAGTGCAGGGTACTTTCATCCGCTAATGCTGCAGAGTTCAGGGTACTTTCATCCTCTAATGCTGCAGAGTGCAGGGTACTTTTATCCTCTAATGCTGCAGAGTTCAGGGTACTTTCATCCTCTAATGCTGCAGAGTGCAGAGTACTTTCATCCTCTAATGCTGCAGAGTTCAGGGTACTTTCATCCTCTAATGCTTCAGAGTTCAGGGTACTTTCATCTTCTAATGCTGATAAAGGCAGATTGCGGGTTATATCTTCACAATGGAAAGGGTCAGCAGGACGGGGCCGTTCCCTAGAATTCAGTAAGGCTAGCCAGAGACATTGCAACCAGCCTCAATGCGGTTGGGTGGGAGTGCTCCCAGGCCTCAGCCCACTTGCATCTTCTTATGCTGATGAAGGCTGATTGGGAAGTGATAGCTTCGCTAAGCGAAGGGTCAGCAGGATAAGACCAAGTGGCCAGGAATCAGAAAGGCTATCCCGAGACATTGCGACCATTCCACGGTCAATTCTTTATTTCGGTTTTGATTTAAACCATAAAAGATACACAATAGTTAATCACATTCCATATTAAAAATACATATAAATGCATTTGAACCAAAAAGGTTCCGCTTTAGACCATTTTCAACAAAAGAGAAAAGTTCTTTATAAAGAAACCCGATCATCTGTATACCAGTTTAAAATGTATAAATATTATAAATACATTAAAAAGCTAGGCGTAATTAAATTTATAAAATCATTTGAGGAGTACATAAATCAATTAACCTTGTAGTAGCCAAGCACTATGGGTGACTATCTATTCATCCTTTGAGTGTAACTTCCTGGAGAGGATCTGTTCTTAAAAAGTGCAGGTGCTTATAAAGTGCCATAGGTTGTGAGTTACTGTGTGTACATTCCTTAAGTACAACTTCCAGGTTGAAATTTGATTAAAAAGTGCAAATGCTTTAAGTGCAATAAAGTGACTAACAGGATATTCCTTGTAGTCTATCATTAATTTGTAAAGTGCAAGTGCGTAATTATTTAAGAGCGTAGATCCAGATATACATGTACACGAATCATTTAAAACTTCAGGCCTACTTTTACTCTTATTATACCAACATTAAACAGATACCTACTAACACTAAAAACAATTTTTTGAGAAGTGTCAGTTTTCAATATTCTTTCAGCCTCCATGCAGGACCTAATGTCCATATTTTGGCAAATGGGTTTGATCCATTTCTTCCTAGGGTTAGCATAAGCGGGGCAAAAGAATAGTATATGTAGGTCATTTTCTAGAGTATCAGATTGGCATAATACACAACACTCGCTATTGTTCTCCCCTTGTTTACTGACCCATTTCGATGTGTTCGAGTTGGTTTGTAGAACACCATATCGAAATTTCATGTATAGTGATTTTGCTAACTGTGGCTGCACTTCATCCAGAAATAGCTCAAAGCTCGCTATTGGCTTCATTAAAAGAAACTGGGTTGTTAGTGTGCCAATGGCAGAGTTGTGAGACACACTATTTTGGATGTTCGCCCAAAAAGTAGATTTTAATAATTTCTTGGAAGCCAGTGTCAATTGTGTTGGTTCTTCACAGAAGTGCTTCAGCCCTAATTTACTGAACCAATAAAAACATGCTTAATCCACTGGAGACTCATACTATGATCAAACCTTAGAATTTCTTCTAGGCCATCTTTGTAGTGGGCAAGTTCTATTGTGGCCCACAGTCACACCCAAAATAGTAGTGGTCTCAGTATGGCTTGATGATCTATACGTTTAATATTTAGATCCATAACAATAGGGATTAGGGGTGTACCTACTGGAAGGCATAATAACTTTCTGAAAAACGTATTTTCTCCTACGGCAAAGGTGTTCTTACTTGAGGGCCCCCATAGTTCTGCCCCATAAAGGGATGCTGATTGTGCCCTATACTTGTAAACCTCAAGGGCAGGGGACACAGCCCTAGAAGTTCTGCTCCCGTGTTTCTTTGCTATCAGTAGGGAGTTTTGGAGCAGGACAGTCTTACTTTTCTCCAATTGCGGTTTCCAGGTCATTTTAGTATCTAAAGTTATACCTAAATAATTAAAGTTATGCACATATTCTAGCTTTTGGTTTTTGACCATTAAATTCTTTTTAAAATATCTATGTGGGTTGATTGCCATGTATTTGGTTTTGCTGGAATTTATTTCTAGGCCCTTAATATCGCAGTATGCACAAAAGGAATCTAATAAACATTGTAGACCTTTTGGAGTTTGAGATATTAAAATGGTATCATCTGCGAATAAAAGGGCTGGTACTGGCCCCCACTAGCTAGGGTGAATCATGTGCACAACCCATTAAGTACTCTGGAATATCAATAACATACAATGAAAATAGGGTAGGAGCCAACACACATCCTTGCCTTACACCTCTTTTTATTGAAATTGCCTCGGTGAGTTCGCCCCTCAGACCCCATCTAACTTTTGCATAGTTGTCCTCGTGCAACCTTATTATTTGCACGAGGAGTTCATCTGGCACCCCTTGATCTTTTAATGATTTCCATAGTAGGTTTCGGGGGATAAGGTCAAATGCGGCCTTCAGGTCGACAAGGGTAATATACAGATGGCCTTTTTTTAAGATTGTATATTTCCAGCTCATGCAAAGGAATCTAAAGACCTGGTCGATTGTACTGGTTCTAGCTCTAAATCCAGCCTGAAATTTTGAAAGAATGCAGTTATCCTCAATCCAGTCATTTAATGTTGTTAAAATTTGCCTAGCAATTTTTTTTTATAAAATATCAATTATACTGATCGGTCGATAATTTGAAGGGTCTTGGCGGTTGCCTTTTTTAAAAATAGTAGTGATTTCTGCCCCTTTCCATGATTCGGGGATCGGTGCACCCGGAGCTATTGAATTACAAAGAAGGTTGATATAAGGGCCCCAAACAGTTTTGTCATGCCTCAGTAAATCTCCTGGTATCTTGTCGGGGCCTGGTGCTTTTCCCGGTTTTACTGCATCAATTGCTGCCAGTGTATCTTCCAGACTAAAGTGCAGATGGGCTGCACTAGGGATGATTACACAATCTTGCTGGTTATATGTTGTTTCAATTGTAGATGCAGAGTAAAGGCGGGAAAAGTGATTGACCCATGTATTAGCATCTAAAAAAAGATCTTTACTACATCTTCCTGTTTTGTTACCTTTTGCTATCAATCGCCAAAGACCAGCATGATCTCTAATTTTTGCTGCACTATTTAATTCCAACCAGATGTTATCATCCCAGTTTTTCTTAGTTTGAACAAGTAGTCTCTTGTATTTAATCCTTTTCTCCCTTAAGGCCATAACATTGTTTTTTTTTGTTGCCAATATAAGCTCTTTTTTAGCCTCACGGCACTCTTTATTATACTAGGGATTTACTAAGCTACTTGTTTCAGTGTTCCCCCCAGCGCTTTTTAGGGATTCTGCTCAAAATAGGTTTTAGTGCTTCTACCAATATGTGGTGTACGGTCAGTATTGGGAACTCTGCAGGAGGCAAATCGGTATATGGAGAAATGACGTCTGTAAAGATGTCATAAATTTGCGTCATAGCCTCGTTATTTCCCACTATAAGTGGCCATTTTAACGCTCTGCGGTTGTTGCTTACTAGAGGTTCATCCGGGATAATGTTAGTATCTTCCTTACTCCCAAAAGTTGGTTGAAAGGGATAGGCTGCTAGTGTCAGGTGTAGGGGGTAATGGTCACTATCAGTTCTGGCATCAACTACCAAATCTTGTACATTTGGCCAGAACCAGATGGATGTCAAAATGTAGTCAATGCTACTCTTACAATTGTCCCTGTTAAATGTGGCGACATTTGGACTATCTGAAGGTAATGGGCCATTGCAAGCTCTAAGTCCGTGTCCTGACACCAGTCTCATAATTTGAGCAACTGCAACTGAACAGGGTACTATCGGACCGCTTTCTAAAGGGGGGATATTGTTTGCCATATCTTCATCTTCGAAGATATTTTCAAGACCCACCACTGGCTCAAATTTGCAATTTAGATCGCCCCCCACAACTACCATTGCCCTTGCGTCAATTGATCCTAAGAATTGATCGAGCTGATCTATCACCAAGGATTCCTTGCTAGGTGGGCTTGGTCTATTATAGATATTTATTAGGTATATTTCAGTTTTATCCCATGTACAAATCTTCACACCAACTATATCCTGTGATGAGAAGTACAACTGGGTTATATTAATACCTAGGGTGATTTTTACCCATATAACAAGGCCAACCGAGGGCCTACCTCTAACTGAGGGGGTAGCATTAACACTATATGTTCTGTACCCAACCTTGTGGGGGGTTTCTAGATGCCAGGTCTCTTGTAAAAGGCATATATCAATTTGTTCTATGTACTCCTGCCATTCTGCATCCCTTAGGTTCCTTTTCAGCCCCGCAATATTCCATGACCTGAGTCGTATTTCCAATTGCTCTTTTTCCCTTATTCCCAAATTCACTACAGTGTCCATCTCAGTCCGAATCTCATGAACTACTTGGAGTTCGGTGACCAAGTCGGGGGGGACTTTTGCATTTTTATGTAATAACGGATATAATTCAGATACGACCACCTGTTCACTAGACCCGGGCACCAATAGTATATTTGAGAACTCTTGAGGCCTGACAATGCCCTGTTTATTTAATAAGCGCAGTCGCTCCAAGTCTCCATTCCTCGGGTGAGAACCTTCTATGCTCTCACTCAAAGTACTTACATCTATGCCTACCTTGGTTTTAAATAGGGCTAACCGATCATCTGGCACATTGATAGCGGAAAGAGATATGGGAGCTCGAAAGTTATCAGGAGAATGTAATTCTTGTTTTACTAAGACTGGTTGTCAATCCAGGGCATTTAAATCTGATAGGGCCTGGAACCTATTTGATAGAGGGGTAGGGGCACAGTCATATACAATAAACATAGATGGTGGTTTATAAAAATAGCCTAACGGAAGAGCACAAATACTGGAGCTTTGGGTAAATGTTTCCTCACTTAGACTTAACAAACAACGTACCATCTGTGGCCTGCGAAAATTTACCACTACGCAGTCACCCTCAATATTCTTGGGGGATTGGCCAACCCACCCAACTCTGCGGACCATAAGGATCTCTTTCATATCAGATGGGCGGAATCTTTTGTATTTTGTTAGCCAATCCACCGTCTTGTTACGTAGGTCGGCCCAGGACTCCTTCTGGTCACCTTTAAGGGCAGGGACACCAGCCAGAATTAGTACGTAGGGACACGTGGCTGGAGGTAGACTCAGAACGTCAGTGTTAGGTTTTAAATAATTTTTCTTTGGGCCATCTTTAGTGGTACTATTCCAATTACTCAATGTAGTTCCCAAAGGTAAACGTTCGGAGTGAATCCCATGTGCATCCCTTTGCTTTGTATTGGGGTCCCGAAACATTCCCTGAATACTTCCCTCCCCGATGCTTGATTTCAATATAGGTTTCGGTATAGGGGGATCTTTTGCTTTACAACTTGTACTACATGAATTATCAGTTAAATTCACATCTACTGGTGCTGATGAACCCTCCCCTCGACAACATTAGAGTGTAAATTTACAATACTACTGCTTAAATTGTCCATAACAATATTCACCTGTTCTAACTTTTCCCTTAGAAAATTAAAGTTCTTGTCAACTAATTCTTTAATGTGGGCTAACACAGTTCCCAGAGCAGACTCCATAGCAGAGGTAAAGGCAGAATCCCCAATGCTCTCTCGTCTTAGTGATGAAGGAGAGAACAAACCTAAATCTGTCTGTGTGCTAACGGAGTTGGTCAATGGAACTGCTGAGTCAACTACATGAACTATTACTTGATCAGCGGGTTGAGTTCCTTTTGTGTTCTTGTTCTTTTGAGGCCCAGCGCCCCGCTTTCGTTTGACTGGAGGTTCTCTCCCCTTGATCTCCTCTGGTGGCTTAGATACCCGTGTTCTTGGAGCTATACTTGGCCCATGTGACCCTTTTGACACTGTTATTGGAGGTATTGAGGGTATGTCCAAAGGTGGCATAGGAGAAGTCATGGGCGTATTTTGGGGTGTAATAGACAGGGGCAGATCCGATAGATCCCCCAAATTGGGGATTCCTAATGATGAACGTCTCTGTAGTATTGATGGATCTAATGAAAATCGCCGCTCTGTCACTTCGATTTCATGAGTCAAGAGTGATTCTGCCCTAACAATAAACGCGTCTAAGGTGCCCGCTACTCCTTTGCGCTTGCTCTTGGTCTTGCTCATGTTAGATTAAGGGCCTTGGATAGTTTGGTAACCTCCACACAATAATACAGTGCAGCACAAATAGTAGTTTTCAGAATAAATAAAAGATATGTGCAGTTGTACCTGTAGCCTGGATAGCGTGATATAGAGCCGATAACCAGTTGTCAAGGGGATGGCCCAGCCCAGCCTCTTCAGGCCGCTGACGGGCATAGACGGGCCCGCCCTTGGCCCGGGCTTTGCCCGGGCGCGTCCCGTGCTGCGGGAGCCCTGGCCTCCTTTATGCGCCTCCTGGCGCGTCTGCTGACAGGAGCGGCGTGCGCGCCGCTAGCGCTTCTGGGGGGTGTAGTCCTCCCCCTCCGTGGACAAGAACTGTGGCAGGCGTGGGCGGCAATGGAGTCCGGCAGGTAAATTCAACAGAGCTCCCGCGCTGCGGGAGCCCTGGCCTCCTTTATGCGCCTCCTGGCGCGTCTGCTGACAGGAGCAGCGTGCGCGCCGCTAGCACTTCTGGGGGGTGTAGTCCTCCCCCTCCGTGGACAAGAACTGTGGCAGGCGTGGGCGGCAATGGAGTCTGGCAGGTAAATTCAACAGAGCTCGTACTTTGCGTACACATTCGCTACACGTTTCATTGCAGAACCAAGGTGAGGCCTTTGCAACGACAACTCCCCTGCATTAAATAGATAACAGAAGCGTCCAGACCAAGTGGCCAGGAATCAGCAAGGCTATCCCGAGACATTGCGACCATTCTTAATGTGGTGGGGGAAGATTGATTTTTCCTGCCTGGCAGGGCTCAGAATACTAATCTGAAGGGTCGGCAGGATAAGACCAAGCGCCCAGGAATCACAAAGGCTAGCCCGAGGTATTGTAACCATCCTTAATGTGGTAAAGGGTAGTTTTGGCCTTTCCTGGCTGGCAGGGCTCAGCATACTTTCATCTTCTAATGGCGATAAAGGCAGATTGCAGGTCCATACCTTTACAATGGGAAGGGTAAGCACAACTGAGCCAATTCCCTATGATTCAGCAAGGCTAGCACGAATCATTGTGACCTGCCTCAATCTTGTAGAGGGGTGCTCTCAGGGCTCAGCGTACTTGCATCTTCTAATGCCTATCAAGGCATATTGCAGGTCATATCACCGCAATGCAAGACAAGTGTCCAAGAATCAGTTAGGCTAGCCTGAGATATAGTTGTCTGCCTTAAAGTAGTAAGGTGTCAATTTTCCCTTCTAGGTGCCTGTGTGGGCCAAGATCAGGGTTCTTGAATGAACAAGGCAGGCAAAGGCTCAGCTCTCCCGCAGCAGACAAACGTTGCAGTTTTCAGCAGACTCAATCAACACACACTGCTGGCTGTAGCCTGCATTCAGTGGGGTTGAATAAGGAGTTGTGCAGGATAGGAAGTGACACATACTGGCTATTAATGTTTTAGTTTAAAGTTTTTTTCCCCCCGGAGTTTAAAAAAAATTGTTAGTTCAAAATCAGTGCATGCTGATGTCCTATCAGAAATATTGGAAGCTGGATGAGTCTCCTTTCAACACATTGTCTCTTTCTTACCCTGAAATGTCATCCACTACTAATAATGAAAGTGGAAGTTGTTTTGGGAGGAAAAATTACGAACTCAGGAGGATGCCTCATTATGTAAACTGGAAAAAATAAGGGTCTCTGTGAGCCAAGAAAAGTATTGGGGTCACCTGGAGGGGTGAGGACAGCAGGGTAACACAAAACAAGCTGATTCAATCTTGCACTGTCAGTGCAGCAACCTACCAGGTACTTCGTGTTTCTCATCCTCGAATGTGCAGGGTGTTCGTTGAGCTGGAGTCTGACCTACAACCTAACCATGGCTCACCGGACTGCTGCTCATCTGTCTTTGAGAGGCTCGGGGAGAGAAACCCTGCTCAAACGTTTGGCTTCCTTGGGCGTAGCACGAGTAGGTAGAATCTGTGCCTTTAAAAATTTGTGTTGTTTCTGCTCAGGTTGTCAGCCGTGATTGCTCTTCCACACACTTCCTCCTCCATGTGATGCATTTGTTCACCAGTAGGCAGTGCCCCTGCCTTTAAATAAAATAACTAAATACAATTAAATGGTGCATGGCTACTGCTTATGTCACAAATGCCCATTCTTGTATTTTTGGTATACTTCCAATCATTCAGCAGCATCTCTGCCTGGTGCAGAGTAAGGGCATACAGCATCCTGCTACTACTGTGTCTAATCCGGTTAGTCTTCATTATTATAATTTCCGTGTATATAACATGTGTATTTGTAAAAGGCACATTCACCCATAAGGGTATCTTGGCGCTGAATAACAGATGTTTATTGTTACCCAACTCAATGGTACTCATTTTATCGACCTTAGAAGACTGAGTGGACCAGCCAGGATTTGAACCTGTGACCATGAGGTCAAACACAGGCCCCCACAGCAGACACATCAGTCCACTAAGCCACCAGACCCGGCTAATCACCACATACCCTCACTCATCACACAGCCAGGTGCTGTATCCCACAACACGATAACCACACATCGGTGGTCATCACACACAACATGAAAATACTTCCCATGTGGTCCCCTTCCTGTCCCAGCTAAGACAGGTACAAATCTAGGGGTCATTTTCGACGAGAGTCTGACCTTTGATGCTCAGGTCAACCGTATGGTCAGCACATGTTTCTATAGCTTAAAGATCCTCAGAAAGATGTTACTCTTTATCCCTACCGATTTGCATCGGTTGACCATCATCGCACTTATCACCTCCCGGCTTGATTATTTGAATGCTTTATACCTTAACATCAATGCGACTTCTCTGAACAAACTCCAGGTTGTTCAGAACGCAGCAGCAAGGCTGATCCTGAACATTCCAAAGCAACTATCTGCTAGGGAGGGGATTCGCGCCTTGCACTGGCTACCCATTAAGCAGCGTATCTCCTTCAAGGTTCTGAGCACGGTATTCAAAGCCATGCATAGTAAAGGCTTGCTGCAGTTGAAAACCAGGTTCCAATGGTATACTCCCAGGAGAATTTTGAGATCCTCCTCCCAGAAAATATTGATCTCTCCAAGATACCGCAGGGCCAGGTGGGGTGAGCACTCCTTCTCGGTAGCGGCCGCCAAACTTTGGAACTCCCTGCCTTCCCACATTTCCAATGGGGACTCTCTTCCGGCTTTTAGAAAGCTGCTGAAAACATGGCTTTTCTCATCCTAGTTGGCTGTCTTACGCTCCTTCCTTCACCTCCGCCTGTTTAGCACCTTGACACCCTTGGGTATAAGTGCGCTTTATAAATTTTGTCCTATCCTATCCTATATAGGCTTAAAATAAAAACAACCCCCTCCCAACCACATTTCCCACACCGAGTAGCTGCTTATTTGTGTGAGTATGCGCTTCAGCATCCGACATTAAGGTACTAAGCGTTATACAGCTGCTGTAATGCAATATAAAACACAATATAAAAGTATCAGCTACAGGGGACACACAAAACTAATGTATTCTGAAAGGAGGGTACAAATACATTCAATGTATGCAGCATTAAATACGAAAGCACAAATCTACACAATACATGTGTATAAAATGCTAATGTACAGAGCCATCTGATTCCTTTGAAGATAAATGCACAGAGGAATGTTACATTACACAGAGGAACAAAGAAACACCTGATGTTTGTGCATTAAATAGAAAAGAACAAGTGCACTTCATGCATGCTGTGAGCAGTAGAAAGGCGTAGCTACGGATGGTGCATGCTGCATGAAACACATGTATAAAAACACTTGATGCATTAAATTTGGAGGCACAGACATAGCTGATATATGCCTGATTAGACAGAAATACATATGACATCGTGTGCGCTACATCAAATAATGGGGCACAAATACACGTACCCATGTTTCATTACACACAGAAGCAAAGATACATCTAAAGCACATTGAAACGACCACACCGAGCACCAACTAAGGTGAAACCTGCTATTTTGTGCTGAGGCACAGGAAATGCAACCAGTAAGCCCTACAGACTTCTGAAAGAGAGTCAAGACCTGGCTCTTTGACTAATACACAGCGCCCGGACACCTCTAGTGTTGCACTTTACAAATTCTGTTTTATTGATTGATAGAGTAAAATGTTACTTACCAGCTTCTGCACCCACAGCCTACGCTGCATGTTGCAAAGAACATTGATCTCATTGCATCCCACGCCTCCAGGTACAGCATACTGTGATAAATACACAAGTACTGATACACCTAAAGAAAGCAATGTTTTGTTTAGATCGAATACACCTAAATACACAGGATAGATACTTTTATTGATTGCTGCATTACACACAGAGATATGTATTTGCCTGAGGTATATAGCACAGAACACTCTGCTGACAGCACACGCAATGCATGTTGTTATTTTTGGTGAAATGGGTAATGACTAAATGAAGCTCCTGTCATACATATCTTTTTCAGCTGTGAAGTGTGGTGTGCAATCTCGAAGTTCTTCTAACCACTGACTGCTTTGTGATAAACAACATTTCTAATCTCGCTGTAAAGTAATCCTTATACTGATCAATAATACTTTTGCTCGGTACCCGGTAACTTTCCCCAACCTAGGGAACATCTGGAGATGCTGAGAAGAAGAGGTTCAAGTGGCCGGGATCGGAGGGGCACGACGTTCTCATACTTTTTTAATTAATGAAAAAACGTTCCCTCACTTTTTGTGAAAAGACAACCATCCAGGCGCGTAACACAGGCCCACACAGCCCCTGCGGTGCAGGTGGGGGAGGGGGGCCCAAGCTCCAGGGGGCCCCGCAGCACAGTACTCCAACCAGAGAGCTCCTGATTGAGGCCGGAGGGGGCCCCTCCTCGTACCTTGCAGGGGGGCCCCCTCAAGCTTCCTTACCCCACTGCAACCGTCCCGGGACGGTTCATTCTGATAGTTTAAATGCTTCAGCTGAAGTGTCATTCAGGGAGTCTCCTGTGCTGTGAAACAGCTAAACAATAAACAGGCTATCTTGCCAGGGTGCCTGCTTACCTGACAGAAATGCAGATGTTCTCATCTAGTTATCAGCAAATGTAAAGGGAGCTTGGAAGCCGCTACTGGCTTTAATTGATGGAATCCCTTGAAGCTTTGTGATGACAAAGGTTTACTCTTTTTGAGTGGTAGTGCAAGGGAGTTCCAGCTGAGCTGTGAAGTGCTTGCTTTTAAGTGACAGTTATATAAAAACAATTGCAATACGTACAGCTTGGATATTACTAAAATCTATATTTGGGAAGCAGCATTTTAACGTATACTTTTTTTGCACATTTTGTAGCAGTCTATCTTATACTGTGTGTAATGCAAGTTTCAAATAATGACTTACATATTCACAGTGCTTACTGTCCCACGCTGGGACTTGTAGCACTAAAAATACACAAGTCATTATTCTCCACTGCACCAACCATAATTTAATTATGTGACACTCTGGTTACACCCAGACCTCTGCAGTGTATTAACTAATAGAGATTTCCTAATGTATTATTGTGCATTGGCTGCTGATTAACAACTTTTAAAGATGTATTTCTAATTTAAGCTGCACACTACTTTATATGTAGTTACCTGAAGGTGAAAGATCAAAAAAAAACTACAGAATATTTTGTTTTTTTAGCCACACATTTGACCCGCCCCCATTGCATACATCACAGTTCCCATGTTTTTTTAATGCACTTCGACTGCTGCATCCAATTTACTTAGCAGGTGTGAGTCAATTTGAAAGCTGGTCTTCATACAAAGTCACAACAAGGGGGAAACATGGGGGCATGGGTAGTAAAAAACAAAGGTGCAGAAAACGCCAAAAGAATGACCATGGTAAGCAAGTGGGAACCACACAACCAGGCACAAGGCTCTTCCTTGCAGGTCCTGGTTTCCAGCCTGGTTAGGTTAATAATTTGTTTGTCGTGCTTACAGCCACAAATCTTGATTTGCAAAGTACGGCGGTTTGTTAATGGATATTACCTTAAAGATGAAGCAACTGAAGATGATGCAGTGGTGCAAGAGGACGGAGCGGAAAACTTTAAGTGAGGTGTAATGTGGCTGTGCTTTATTAATTTCTTAATCAATCATACGGCTGCATGGAGGGCACTTTTCATTGGTATCAATGCAGTGAACCTGATGACAAACTGCAAGGATGTGCCTCTCTTGAGGAGGGACACGAGCAGTGCTTGAACTACATTTCTTAAGTGAGGCTCTGTAAAATACAGTATGACTCTGCAAAGAGCTGAAAGCTGGCACTATGCTGCCGCAGTATTTTTAGCGAAGTTGTTCTTGAATCTGAGGCAATTGTCTATACTAAATTCAAAAGACCTACAGATATCCAACATTTAAGAGAGCCAATGATCAAGGTTCACTGTTGTGACCTATTCTTGCATCTGAACCGGTCTTTTGTCAGCGCGACCAAGATGAACTCAGTTTTGAAGAGGGTCAACTTCCAGCATGTGATGTTCAGGCTAAGATAATGGAGAGGCAATTCTTTAGGTGACCAATGTTGCTGAAAGAAGATACCTTTAGGTAGAGTGACATAATATCCATATCTTGGTATTCTTGACGGTCAGGAGGATTTCAGGATGTTCTATGCAGTGGTTTAAGATGTCCAGACACAAACTGAATCTTTGAGGTACTCCACAGGTGATAGAGAGGCACTCTGATCTTGAAGTTTTCATTTGGATGAGTTAGTATCTCTTAGTGAGGGTGAAGATGAGACACGCAAAGAAATATTTTAAAAGCTGTTTGTGATGAGAAGATGTTGAGGAGGAGTAGATGGTGATCGAGTCTAACACAGCAGATAGGTAAGTGAGGAGGAGAAGACAGGGGTACCATTTATCAATTGTTTTGATTTGCACATGCACATTTGCCTTGTTCTCGCCTAGGAATGGGAGGTGAGTGACAGAGCAGTTACTGTAAAAGTTGTCTGGATGAAGTTTGGCCTACTTCTATAAAAGGAATATTTGTCCTGTCTTGAGAATATTGGGGATGCAGCACATTACGGTCTTGCCTCAGTTCACAGCAGGGGTATCTGTTATGTATATTAAAGTGCCAATGTTTCTGTTCTTAAAAATGTCTTCCGCTGAGATAGCTAAGCCTGACTCATTCGCCCTAAGTTGTACTAGCCTTTCAAGGTAGTTTATTCAAATCACATTGACCCACTTCTTCCTGTCAACCAATGTAAACAAATTTTGGCTACTGTAAATTCTTGTTCAATATTCCATTGGGGTGAACCTCAAGGTATTGTGATTGCTTCCAACATTGCAACAGATTGGGTGTCTATAATAATGATGGTCTCAGCTCATTTGTTTCACTCAGATAGTGGCCTGGCTTTTGCTGAAAAAGCTTTAGCTGATGCTTTGGCTGCAGTGAAGAAGCTCTTGAGATTTTCAAATTCCTTCCAACTGCAGGAAAAGGGAATTATAGAGATGGCAAACAGGACTTTGAAGCAAACATTGAACTTGCAAGTGTTAGGCACAGACAGACAAAGTACAATAGTCTCATTAACCTACAGTCTGCTGTCAATAAGTTTCCAAGAGATGTACTCCAGATCCAAACCTCATAACAAATCCTTACTTGCAGTCCTATGTCTGTCATAGATTGCCTATGGGGGGGGAGGGTGTCCCAACAAATGTCATGCTTGGTCTGTTACGGTATCGGCAAGAGAATCAGCCAATCCGTCAGGTGGCTTGTAAAGCAGGACTACTCACCCGTAAGGGTCTCAAGGCGCTTGGGGGGGACTGCTGGTCCGTCGAAGGCGCTTAGGTTCAGTCAAAGAGCCAGGTCTTGAGGTCGTTCCTGAATTGAGGCAGTGACGGTGATTGCCTGAGGTGGAGAGGGAGTGTGCGCCAGGTCTGTGAGGTAGGAGAAGGATCTTCCTCTGGCCGTGGTCTTGCGAACACGTGGGATGCTAGCCAGGGCAATTTGGGTGGAGCGGAGGTCTCTGGTGGATGCGTGGAATGAGAGGTGGTGGTTGAGGTACGCAGGTCTCACATTGTGTAGGCCTTTGTAGGCATGTGAGGAGCTTGAAGGTGATTATTTTGTTGACTGGGAGCAAGTGGAGGTCTCTCAGGTGGCCAGTGATGTGGCTGCGACAGGGGATGTTGAGAATAAGTCTGGCAGAGGCGTTATGAATGTTCTGCAGTTTCTTGAGGAGTTTCTGGGTGATGCCAGTGTAGCGTGCGTTGCCAAAGTCGATTCTGCTGCTGATGAGTGCATGGGTGTCCGTCTTTCTGGACTTGTTGGGGATCCACTTTAAGATTTTTTGGAGCAGACATAGCATGTGGAAACCGGATGATGAGACGGCGTCGATCTGGCGGAGCATTGTGAGCGGAGGTTTCGTGCGTGGTCTGTGGGGGGGTTTCCAAGTGCTGCTGGCCACCAGGAGTCACATCAGGTGGAGGTAGTGGAGCCCATGATGAGGACTTCGGTCTTCTCTGAGTTGAACTCGAGGCAGCTGCTCTTCATCCATGTGGCGACAGCCTTCATCCCGTCGTGGAAGTTGTTCTTGGCGAACAGAGAACACTTATTAGAGAAACTAGGCGCTCAACAAGGTCCTTCCAGAGCAGCTTGTCGCCAACAGAAGCTGGTTGGATTCTGAAACTAGGCAATCTCATGCAAGAAAGAACCTACACAGCAAGTAGCCATTTGGACATGCATATTGCCCACCTGTTTCATAATAGGAACTAAAAGATAAATGCACTCTGATCCTGCCACCACTTTAAAAATCAAGGTAGGATCACCAAGTTCTATTGACTATGTAAAGACTCACTGTGTGAGTGATTATGTTCAGTCAGTCCAAAAAACTAACAATGTCTAGTCTTCAACTTAATCCTTGCAATATAGACTGAATTTGCTGGAATTCTAGTCATGTAACTGCGGCAAAACAACTAAGGCACAGAAAACGCAGGTAGTAGGAAGTAATATATTCTGAAGGAGTTCTTTTGCTAGTCAAGCCTCCCATTTGTGCAAGCACTTGAAGGTGGCGAGGGGGGGAGGATTGTTAGTGTATTGTACTGTATTGTACTGTGGCATTGGTCCAGCACTTAATATACCCACAAGAAATCCCAAAGCACTTTTTGGGTCATCGAATAAGCAGCTAATCAGCTATGCATGGTTGGTTTATAAGATAGCCTATGTGTAATATGGTTAGTGTCATGCATGTGCTGTGGCTGTGTGCTCCAATCATGTCTTTGGTAGCAGGCCGCAGGACATATACTTGAGAGCGAATGCAAAAGTGAACAAGAGATGGGACTGCAGGTTGCACAATCCTACCATTATGATGATCGCAGATGGGGCCATTCATGATGTAATGTTCCTCCTCTGGTGGTAAATACTGAATGGGGAATAAAGGAAGATCGATACAGCACCATGGATCACCAAGGGAGCATAGGGGAAATCCTTAACAGATGTACATCTTTCAATTGGTAGCCAGTGCAAGATTTGGATGGTTTCTGCTCAAGTATAGAACTTGTCTGGGGGCAGCATTCTGGATTTATTGTAGTGAGCAAAGTAGGTACCAAGAGGCCCTAATGTAGCAGCCATTGGTATAAACAAGGCGTGTCAATACTAGGCAGGCATGACCTTCACTCTGTGGGGAATTCCCATATGTGTACAGATACGGCATAATGTTCTCATGGTGTAAAATGTGTCTTAGGTCACTTGCTTACCTTATCTTTAAAGAGATAGGCTGAAATCCATGATCACTCAAGTTCTTCAATTTAGCTGGAGAGGTCCTGAAGGGGTTTTAGAGTGGCAATAATATTAAGAACTGTAGGTGAGAACATTTTAGAAGAGGTGAACATCAGATAGTTCTGTAACTTTCAGCGATCGACTGCTTAGGGCAGTGACCTAGGAGAACATTGTCCAAGTCAGAAGGTTTTTCCAGTTCTAGAATGATCTCAATGTCATTGGTGTAGTTGTAGCAGGTCAAGAATATTGAGGTGATGAGCTCTGGGAAAAGAGACAGATATGCGAAGACAAGTAGAATGGGGGTGGTGAGCCTTGAGAAACGCATCCCTGAAAGCAGAAAGGTGAATAACAAAAGGGGAGACAGGTGACTATTTCTGCAACTTTGGGATTATATCAGGAATCCCAATGTTACTTTGTCTCTGAAGTAATATTTGGTTGTCCATGGTGTCGAAGTCGGAAGAGAGGTCCTGTAACCGGAGATCAGCAACTCCATTAGAATCTTGAGGTACACCCAGACAGCAGCTAGAGCAGATCTGGTGCCTCTGCCAGGGCGGAATGCTGCTTGTCTATTGGAGAAAATGTTGTTTTCATCAAGGAAACTTGAGAGCTGGGGAAGAGCTATTTTTTTTTTTTAGTTATCTTGCCTAAGAAAAGCCTATTGAACATTGGCCTTTAGTATCCTGCTACTCTATGATGGGTTTGATGTATGGGTTTATAGGCCCTTGGAGGACTCCCATGAAGCAAAGGACGAACTGATGTTCGCACTTGCCAGGTTAATGAGCTGAGGATCACTCTTGCCAGTTTGACATCATGGGATGTAAAATGGATGTTTTTGAGGAGTATAGATCTGTTAGCAATACTGCTGCCAATGATTAGGTAACTGTTGTCCTTCATGGACAACAGAATGTTAGTCGAAGCAGACAGGCTTCAGCAATGTTGATAAGGGATGGGGGATCATCACCAAATGTTGTCAGAACGATCAAGCGGCTTAGGAGCCCAACATTAGATTGTACACGGGGTACCGAATGTCCTGGTTTGTAGGGAACACTGGCAATCTCCTCTTTGCTGAGCACTTCCTTTGACTTAAGGGGCTGGGGAAATGTCTAAAACCCATGTGTTGGTACAGATTGTTCACCCCCATGTTCTGAACCTCTCTGCTCTTCTGTCAGCTCTAATGCTGTATCTGCTCTTTTCTACATGTCCTGCTTCTCTCTGCTCCTCATGTTCTGAAACTCTTTGTTGATTTACTCTTCAATTGATTATATTATAATTGACTCTAACATCAGCTGCTGTTGTGTTTTGTACCTTTGTCTCCTTTAAACCCAGACAGCTGCAGAGTTTTTCTGACTGCCAGTTACTCCCAAGCTGAAGTCATCACATTCTCCTAGACCTGGCTGTGGTCATGTCTGACCCTGAAAGTGTAAGAAACAGAAGGATATTGGGAGTGTAAGGACCTCACCGCTCACCAGTACAGATCCTGCACTCGCCAGCGGACACATTCCTGCAATGTCTGTCAGTAAGACAGAAGGACAAAACATAAAGTCTGCGCCTTGTTATCGTACGTACGGTATAACTTATGTAACAAGTACTTGTAGTGTAAGACGTGTTTCCTGAGCATCAGTCTCATTTACATTCCACATGAGTGAATTATTACAAGATTTACACTCACTCTGTATCATCTACAACCTGAGTAAAAAGTTCACTGGAAGAGTAAAAGGGGAACGATGGTAGTGAGTAGGCGCGTCCAGCTTTAGTGTAGCTCACACAGCGCACCAAATCAGTTGTTCGCAAATAAAGCCAGACCTACTGACAACTTGAAGTTCCCTCGGGACACATGCTTGTAGTCCTTTCAGACAGAGGTGATGAGGGGGTGCAAGAGTCAACAGGTACAATCCAATTAAATGCATAGATGTAAACTGTAAGGCACAACTGAGTTTAATAAATGAACAATTGAGCTGTAATAAGGTTAGTTGCCAAAGGTCACAAACAATGATGGAAAAAATCAGAAACAGAAGGAATCGGTTTTATCAAAATGGGCAAAAATCTAAAGGGACTAAAATAGTTTTACTAGATTAGAAAATCAACTTACCGATTTTACCAAATAGTTTAAAAGAAAATATAGATACACTCAACACAAGAAATGTCTATAAAGTTCAAGATTCCACCAGAGGTGCCCAGCAAGTTACGGCCATCAAAGAAGCCGAGGTGGCTGGGACAAGTCAGTCATTAGTAGACCAGAGCAGCTCATGAAACTTGGTTTGAGTCTGCACCCAAGTTCTGGGTGAAAAAGTTATTTCTTTCCTTTGGACTTTGCAGTGATGAAAAATATAATGCCATTGTGGCAATGAAAAGTAAACAGTTTTCTTGCTTTGCTGTTTTTAAAATGAGTTGCACTTGGGTTTCTGCATAGATTGATCTATGAAATTATTGGTAGTAAGTGTCTTGGTCGCGGGATTTTGAATTTCCTTCAGACTGGGTTGACAAATGATGCACTGAACACAATGGGGCCGATTCCGATCTCGGCCGGTAGGGCTCCGAATCGGATTCGGCTTTACCGGATCCGATTCGGAGCCCTGTTTCCCGACCGAACCGTACGCGGGTCTGGCCGAGCGAGTACGATGCGAAATCTCCGACCGACTCGTCCGGGCGTCCCGACCGCTCCGACCGACTCGCTCCCGGCTCGAACCGCTCCGACCGACTCGCTCGGACTCGACTCGCACCGCGCAATGGAGACGTTTCCCGGCCGGGTAAGTACGATGCGCGCCGCGAGCAGTCCGACCGAGCCGCGCCGTCCGGCTCGTAAGAGCTGTCGGAGCCGTACTTTGGGGTCCGTGTCGGACCCCCTGTACGCGTAGCCGCGCGAGTCGCACACAGGGGGACCCATGGGTCCCCCTACCTGTGCGTGTACGGCGCGAATCGCTCGCCGCGTACCCGCTGTAGGGGGCGCCCTTGTCCGACTCGCACCCATTGAGTCAATGGGAGCCCGCGTACGCGTTGTACGACCGGCTCCCATTGACTTCAATGGGAGTCCGACCGACTTGAGTCCGATAACATACGGACGCATCGTACTCGTTCGGTCGGACTGCACGGGTCCGATTCGGTCGGAAATCTCTCCGGGTCCGGCTCGGTCGGAGAAATTTCCGGCCCGAATCGGAATCGACCCCAATGTGTCAGCACACAGGTCAAACGTCTAACTCCAGGCTTTGAAGAACTCTGCTTCAGTCTTCGAGGAGCTCCTCTACAGGCTCTCTCAAGACATTCTCTGGGCTGAGTTGAAATTAATGAGTCCTTAAATCATAAAAAGCACCAGTGGAACATCTTCCAGGTTCTGCTTGTTCCCGTTTTTCCACATATGTGGGTTCACAGAAAGGATGCACCAAGCTTCCAAAAAAGGGTAAATGACCATATGTTACTGACTATTTCATAAGGAGCAGGAAGGGAGGCATCTGTGAGACGTTCAAAAGATGTTCGAAGTCATTGTGTTCAGTTTGCTATTTCAGATCAAAATTCTGTACTTTGTTTACTGTGGATGTCACACTTGTTAGTGAGCCATCCTGGGATTTCCGAGTGGGGATACTCATCCAACATTTCAAGCACAAGAACACTGGAAGATCTCTTGGGGATTCACATTCTAGAAGTCCATATTCCAGGACATGAATCCTGTCCTTAAAATTGTAATTGCAATTGTATTTATATAGCACTTACTACCCTGACGAGGCGCCAAAGCTCTTTTTGGCGAGTAGCACGCTACTCCGGAACCCAAAAGGATTAGTGGAGGATTAGTATAGGGAAATATGAGTTAATGTGAGCAGTGGACTTGTGAGTATGTCAATTGGATTGAATAGGATAATGAAAGGATCCAAAAGGGAAGAGTCTAGAGAGTGTTATTTGGGAGTTCATAGTAGTAAGACGAGGTTTGGAATGAGTAAAAAGTAGAGATGAAGGAGGGAAGAGTCTCTAGAAAGGGATTAAGGAGATCATAGAAGTAAAAAGATGTTTGGGATGAGTCAAGGGAGGGATACATGGGGGAAGAATTTGTTGAAGAGTTGTTTGGGAGATCATAGTAGTAAAATGAGGTTTGGGGTGAGCCAGGAGGGATAGAGGAGGAAAGTGGCTAGAAAAGGGTTATTTTGGAGTGAGGTTCTGAATGAGTCAGAGTGGAGTTAGAGGATATATTAAGAGAGGTTTAGGGTGAGAAAGAGTATTGTATTGGGGAGTGAAAGTTTAAAAAAAAATCTTTTTTGCATATGGGCACGGCTCATGTATAAGCAAAGGCGCAGCAGGGAACAAGCACCGGTAACACCAGCATCAATTAGAGGTGGGCATAGATCAGACACACACACACACACAACCACACGGCAGGACTGCAACATGCAGGAAAATAAAATACAACTGCAGCACTAGCGCGGCACGAATATGTCTCTTTACACCGCGAGCAAATACCATGCGATAGGTTACAACGCAGACGTTACATCATCCGCGTTGTTACCACGCATGGCTTTACATCGCAAGTCGTTTCTACGACTTGCACTAGATGGCGCGCTGGACTTAGGAATAGCATAAATTACTATTCCTACTCCAGTTAGCGCAACAGCAGGGAATGTGTTGGATTTAAAATCCAACACATTCCCTGTTGTTGCGCGCCATCTAGCGCAAGTCTTTGAAACGATTTGCGATGTAATGCCATGCGTGGTAACAACGCGGACGATGTAACGTCTGCGTTGTAACCTACCTGCGTGGTATTACCCACGTTGAAACCGCTGTTTCCCGCGCGGTACTCATCTATTAGTACAGACTACAAGGAAGATGCTGCAGGCTGCAATAACTGCACCACAGTGTCAGACAAAGAGCACAACATACATTGACTAGCAAACATACCAGCATGAAGTAGGAGATACCCAACAAAAATATACAGGGGCAGATGTTGTGTCGTGCCTCCTTTGACTAACACAACAATATACTTTTTAACTAAAATGTTGTAGTAAGTGGTATATTTATAAGTACAGTAAAGCTGGAACAGGTCGCAGGTGGAGCTGGCACGAGGACCGGTGACCTGCAGCCTACACATTTATGGCTGCAGGCAGTATGTTTACCACTGCACTATTTCACCAGGGTTAGAGTTGGAGGGCGGTAGATTGCACACACTACTCTGCATTAGGTGCATCACACCCTGCTTCTATATCACTCATATTTTACCTGTAGCACACAAAGCTTCTGTATTTTCCCTCTGCTTTATTTTTATTTTCATTACCCTCACTTTTCTTTCCTTTCGTCTGCAGCTTCTCCTTTCTTTCACCTTTCCCCTTGGTTCCTATCTTTTGATGATTTCTCTCATTCCTTCCCTTATACTGTGATATCTTCTTTTCCTCCCTTTTAGCATTGCCCACTATGATCCACATTAATTCTTTATCACACCCCATTCTGTATGTTTTCTCTGCTCTATTATTTCTCTTCATTCTTCTCTTCTCTCCCCTTCTTTTTACTCGGTTCTTTTCCTTTGTTTTATTTTTTGTTTTTTTCCCTTGTTTGCCCTCCCAATGTCTCTTTAAAATTGCTTGCTCTTTCACTTTTATCCTCTCTTTTTATCCTATCTTTGTTCCTGTTTCAGCTACCCGTACAATTTTATTTCCTTTTCTCTCCACCTTCCTTTCTGCCTTCTGTGCATTAGGCACAGGTGCTAGTGAAGTGAAGAGAGCAACCGAATGGCCTTCACGAATGCAGCAGTTGATTGCGAGATTGTGGTGAAAGGGCTCTCTTTACAAATTCAATTAACATTTTTGTTATCAAATGGCTGCTGATTAGACTTCCCGAATCTCTGCCCTTTTTGTAGATGCTATGGCTGAGCAGGGGTGGAGCTTCAGGTTGAAGGGGGCTCTTTAGGTGAGGCCAAGCATTTGTCTACCTTGATCACCCTTCAGTGCAGAGCCCAGTTTTAAAGGCAGCATAACAGCTATCAACCAGAGCAAAGGAGACATCAGAAGAGGGGATGCAGTGTCCATAAATAAGGGACGAGAGTCGGGGGGCAGAAGACTACCCGTCTTTGTATAAAGACAATAAATAACATTTCTGCACTTACTCCCTTGGCATGTCTGGCCTTCAAACATGACCACAGGCAGAACCGCTTATTTCGAAGATGATAGCATTCTGTCTCTGTCCACGATGTAGGGGACTCTACCAACACAAGTGTCAATCGGTACAGTACTAAGGGTACTGATTTATCCAAATCTATACTACTTTAATTGAAGAATTAAATGCTGAGTTGGCAAAAAGAGATTCAGTCTGCGACGTGGTCAATACACAAGGGATCTCAGCAATCTCAGCAGCATGCAGCATGTCAACTTGACTCTCGTCATGCTTCCCATAAAGCTGCTACTGCTCCCCATTGGTTTCAGAGTTAGTGTGCCACAGCTTTATCTGACATTTGATTGTCAGAGCAGCAGTGGGGCACCCGCATTCTGAGAGTTACACAGATTGATGCCTACTATGCCTAATTAATAATATGTCAGGCAATTTCTCCAGGTCTTTGGGTAACTATGAGTTGCTGGGTAATAGCCTTGGTGGGTATTATCGTCTCCGAAGGCCTCTGGTACTTCTTCTCTGAAAATGGTTAGCAAAGATTCGTCAGGCTTCTCCAACGAGTTGCTCGTGAGCTCCTGGTAGCTCTCCAGCTACTCATACGTAGCTCTCCTGTGTTCAGCCCAGCCTACTAAATTAGAAGCTTGTGCTTGGTTGAATTAACACATATATGTAAATTGAAAAGTGTGTATTTGAGACAGAAATGTATTTTCAGAACTCATGAGCTGATGTTAGGAGAGATGTATTACTAATTGTAACTTGGTGCAAGAGGCATTGCATCTATGGTGCTGTAATGTATTACCCATGTAGAGGCATTCCACATTGGCAAAGTCTTTTTTTACATTACTGCGGGGAACGTGCCTGATGGACTCACAATGCTAGAAATCTTGCACATGGTGGCCACTAATGTAAACTTGTCTGATGTGGTCAGTATTAAAACTCTAGTAATATTAGCAGCTTGTGATGATTTTCAATGAACATAAGTAGCTCATATTACGGAAAAGGTTGGCGATACCTGGATTAGATATTCAACTCTCCAAACACATTGAATTCCAACAATTAAGGGGTGGTAGAGGTTTTTAACTTAGGTCCTGGATGAATTTAAACTTGTATATTTAAGGTCAATATAACCTCTGAACTATATTTTATTAAATTAATATCTATATATGCTCCTGTGGAAAGGAGAAGGTTCTAGCAACTTCGAGGGCAAAGAAATTGCCATAAACAAATGTATCGTACTTATAAATGAAAGACTCAAAATTGTTTAACACTGAGGTCTATGGACAATTTTGTCCACCATAGCCAGCGATTAGAAATGCATTGGAAGCCTTAAGTGGATTTGGAAGCCATAAGGAGATTTCTGGAATGTATAACTTAATTCTTTCTCCAGTCTATAAATCAAAGTCCTTGCAGAACTACTGCAACAAAGTGCTTCTGGCTGTCTGAACTTTCCCCTAGTCTCTCTTACTGGAAGGGGATCTCAGAAGGTTCAAATCAGAATACGCCATGCCCTGCTGTTCCTGAACACCAAACCCTCAAAACCTACACTTTATACTAAAAATAGTACCCAATAGCAAAATGGGAGAGCAGGCAAGGGTGCTCGATTCAAAGTGAAAAGGAGCATGGTGCGTCGCAGTGGAATCATTTGATTCTTGTTGCCTGTGTTCCTCCAGTGCCCAAGGAGGCTCTAGCTGGGTGTTACAAACTGTCAAAGGTCAGTAGTCTGGCTGCTAAGGGAGCATGGAAAATGGAATCACTGGTTGGCATCTAAGGGGGGAGGGTACGTTTCTTCAGACTTGCCAGTCACAATCACAAGATGTTGATGTTGGGAGCATCCAGGGATAAAGAAGCACCTTCTGGATAACCTGCAACCCACTGGGACCTGCTCAAGCTGCTCTAGAGAAATATCGCAATCTTCTAACCACAGGAAGTCGGGAACGTATGTAGAGGCTCAATGCCACTCAGTGCTACTAGGCCAGGCCCATGCATTGGGAATGGCCAGTGATGGCAATGATGTGCAGACAAAATATCGAGTTTTAAATGTCGACCTACAGAAATATTGAGTCCTAAATATCCCGAGTGAGAAATATCGACAGCAAGAATATCGTGGTCAAGAATATCGATTTAAGATAAGAAATATCGATTTTAAAAATATAGAAGTCATTAAATATCGTTTGCAAAAATATAGTTGTTTAAAATATCAATTGTTTAATTAGTGTCATGTATTTTAGTATATATTTTAAATGTATGTGATGTATTTTTTTTGTATAAGATTTGTTTATATTTTTTAATATATGTGTTTAATTTTTAGTAGTTATTAATTTTATTTTAATTCAATTTTGCGTTTTTTAGTTTTGTAGCTGGTTGTGGGTTTATAGGGGAATAGGGTGGGAAGTAATTTAATTATATTAAATTGATGATTATTTTTTATTTATTAATATGTATTTAATTGAGATTTTATGGTGTTAATTGTGTGAAGTAATTTATTATTAATGAATTAATAATTGGTTGTTAATTAAAATTATTAATTAATTAGTAATTAATTTTGGTAATTGTGTAATTCATTTTAGGTGCGTGTTTTGGGGATTAGAGGGGTAAAGGGAAGGAAGTAATTTATTTTTGATTCATTAATAATTAGTTGTTAATTGCCATTAATTAATTTATTGAAAATTAGTTATGGGAATTGTGTAATTAATTTTAGGTGCGGGTTGTGGGATTTATAGGGGTAAAGGGTGGGAAGTAATTTATTTTTGATTAATTAATAATTAGTTGTTAATTGATATTAATTGAAAATTAATTATGGGAATTGTGCAATCAATTTTAGGTGCAGGTTGTGGGGTTTATAGGGGTAAAGGGTGGGAAGTAATTTATGTAATATTAATTAATAATTAGATGTTAATTAATATTATTTAATTGATTGTAAATTAAATAAGGAAATTGTGTAATTAATTTTAGGGGTTTGTTGTGGGGTTTATAGTGCTAAAGGGTGGGAAGTAATTTGTGTTTAATTAATTAATAATTAGTTGTTAATTAATAATAGTGAATTAATTGATATTTAATTAGGATAATTGTTTACTTTTTTGTGAGTGGTTTTTACTTTTAAAGGTGTAACGGGTGGGTATTAAAAATGTTTTACTTTATAATTAGTTGTTTAATAGTTATCGTTTTTTACTTGAAAATAAGTTTTAATTGTGTCATTGATTTTTTACAGTTTAATTTTAGCTGTGGGTTGTGGGGATTATAGGATTAAAGTGTGGAAAGTCAATTCATTTTTATTAGTTTTATTTATTTTATTAATAATATTTCTTTAATTGGTAATTAATTAAGTTAATTATGGAAGTACATTTTTTTATAAATTTAGATGTGGGTTGTGACTTGTGTGGTGTTAAAGGGTAGGAAATAAAAAAATGTATGTAATAATTAATGTTTTTGTTTGTAAATATTTTCTAGTTAAAAATATTTATTTGTTTGAAGTCTATTTTTTATTTTATTTTTATATAATATTTGTAGGTATTTTTCATATGTAATTAACATTATAATATGTTTTTATTTTTAAAATTAAATATATTTGTATTTTAATGCTTAACATATATATAGTTATTCATTTATTTAGTTTTTTTAAATATTTTTTGATTTTTTAAATATTTTGTTTGTTTTTAATTTTGAACTGACTGGAGTGGGAATAGTAAATGTTATCCCTCTGCTATCCAACACTTTCCCTACTGTTGCACTGACTGGAGTGGGAATAGTAAATTTTATCCCTCCGCTATCCAACACTTTCCCTACTGTTGCACTCACTGAAGTGGGAATAGTACATTTTATCCCTCCGCTATCCAACACTTTCCCTACTGTTACACTCACTGGAGTTGGAATAGTAATTTTTACCCCTCCGCTATCCAACACTTTCCCTACTGTTTTACTGACTGGAGTTAGAATAGTAAATGTTATCCCTCCGCTATCCAACACTTTCCCTACTGTTGCACTCACTGAAGTGGGAATAGTACATTTTATCCCTCCGCTATCCAACACTTTCCCTACTGTTGCACTTACTGGAGTGGGAATAGTAATTTTGACCCCTCCGCTATCCAACACTTTCCCTACTGTTGCACTCATTGGAGTGGGAATAGTAATTTTTACCCCTCCGCGATCCAACCCTTTCCCTACTGTTACACTCACTGGAGTTGGAATAGTAAATTTTATCCCTCCGCTATTCAACACTTTCTCTACTGTTGCACTCACTGGAGTGGGAATAGTAATTTTGACCCCTCCGCTATCCAACATTTTCCCTACTGTTGCACTCATTGGAGTTGGAATAGTAAATTTTATCCCTTCGCTATCCAACAATTTCCCTACTGTTACACTCACTAGAGTTGGAATAATAATTTTTACCCCTCCACTATCCAACACTTTCCCCTACTGTTGCACTGACTGTATTGGGAAATTTAAGTTTAAATATTTTTAAATAGTTTCATGTTTTAATTTATAATAGAATGTTTTTTTTAATTATATTTTATGTTAATGGTATATATATATATATACATGCATATATATATATATATATATATATATATATATATATATATATATATATATATATATATATATATATATATATATATATATATATATATATATAATCTACTGGCGGTCGCCAGTAGATAGTTATAGTTAGGACCTATTTTCCATAGGAAATCCGCGACATTCTATTTGAAATAACTCTTGCGTCGGTTGACGAATCTTCGCGAAATTTTCAAAATTTATGGCCCGCTCCGGTCCGCTCCTACCCTGAAAGTTGCGGGGTGATTCGTCAAGCGGGGGCCGATAAAAAAGGGGGGTCCCAAAACGTGTTTTCCCCATTCATTTTCCCAAAGGAAACTTTAGCCACGGCTACAGCCCGAACTGCTGAACGGAATTACACCAAATTTGGCAAAGAGGTAGTTCTTGGTTCAGAAAGAACCCTTTTGTTAAATGGTGTAAATCCGTTCAGTAGTTCCTGTGAAAATCAAAAGGAAAATCACATATATATCTATGGCCGCGTCGGATTCGCGCACCCTCCCGATCACGAGCTGCATGCTAATTGGCTGTCAACACTCCAAATCAGGAAGTGTTGGCAGCCATTTTGTCCTCGGTGGAACCGAGGGACAGAAACAAGTGCGCAAAGCGCAAAAGGGGGCAGGGTAGAAACACCCTGACCCCTAGGTCTGCTCAGGGGTCCCACAAGGACCCCCTGGGCAGAAAAATCATTTTTTTAAAAAATCGGCGGGATGCACTCAGGGTGCGCGGATCCTGCCGAAAAAAACCAAAGCGCGGTCTCCCGCGCTCGATGTAAATTTGCCCCCGGGTGGCCCAAGTCCCGGGGGCATGCGGGGGTGGGTTTATTGTTTATGGGGGGCCTCTAAGGCTCCCAAGCCCCGGGACCGCCACCCCCGGGGCTTTATAAAAAAATGATGGCTGGAGGGCTGTGCGCCTCCCGCTGCCCCGGGGACCGCCACCCCCGGGGCTGTTTTATTTTTATTTTAAAAACCTGTGTGGGGGCTCCAGCCCCCACACGCCCGGGACCGCCACCTCCCGGGGCACTAAAGATTTAAATATGGGGGCCCGTTATGGACCCTCAGAGCCCCGGGGACCACCACCTCCCCGGGGCTTTGAACAAGTTGGGAGGGGGCCGCGCGGCCCCTCCTGGAGCCAGTGATGGCCCTGGGGACCACCACCACCCAGGGCTCGGCTCCTGCAGTGTCCCGGGTGCCTACCCCGGGACACTGTAGTTTGCTATGACAGGACGGGAGCATCGCAGCCCCGTCCTGTCATAGCAATCTTGTTTGCATTTTGAAAGAGAGAGCAGGAAACCTGCTCTTTCTTTCAAAATGCAACCCAATTGCTTTTCCACACGGGGAGCAGCATGTTAGCTGCTCCCCATGTGGAAAGCAATGCCGGCTCCCGCAGGAGGCGGGGAGCCGGCTGGGACTGTGGGGGTATTGGGGACCCCCCACAGTCTCCAACGAGAGGCCAGGCCCCGGGGGATGGGGTCCCCGGGGCCATAAGTGGCCCGGGAGGGGGGCCACGCAGCCCCCCTCCAAATATTTTTTAAAGAAGAGGGCATGCCCCGGGGGATGGGGTCCCCGGGGCCAATAGAGGCCCAGGGAAGGGGGGCCACGCAGCCCCCCTCCCATTAAAAAAAAAGGAAAAAAACAACAACAAAAAACGGCATCGTGCCGGAGGTCCAGCCCCCCTCCCTGCAGCAGTGTGCAAACGCGCCCCCTGGCTCGTTTTAAGAAGGGGAAGTAATTCCCCTTGAATACTGGGGGTCCCTGGGGGCCAACTAGCCCACCAGGAACCTCCAGTATGCGCCAGGGGCTGTGTTGCAGAGAGGTGTACAGAGGCCACGCCCCTTTATACACCTCTCTGCAACGCAGCTCTGTGGCGCTTTTTGGAGGTACATGGTGGGCTAGTTTGACTCCAGGGACCCTCAGGATTCAAGGGGACTTAATCCCCCAACTTAAAACGCGCCACGGGTGCGTTTGCACAGTGGTGAAGGGAGGGGGCGGGGCTTCAGGTGACATGTGTGCAAACAGGCCCCGTGGTGCATTTTAAGATGGGGAATGAAATCCCCTTCAATCCTGAGGGTCCCTGAGGGCCAACTAGCCCACCAGGTACGTCCAGAAAGTGCCACAGAGCTGTGTTGCAGAGAGGTGCAAAAGGGGCGTGGCCTCTGAACACCTCTCTGCAACGCAGCTCCTGGCGCATACTGGAGGTACAGGGTGGGCTAGTTGGACCCCAGGGACCCTCATGATTCAAGGGGACTTAATCCCCCAACTTAAAATGCGCCACGGGGCGCGTTTGTACAGATGTCACCTCAGGCCCCGCCCCCTCCCTTCACCATTGTGCAAATATTCCTCTAAAATCAGCCGAACTACGAATTCCGATTTACTCACCTGTTATCAGGAGAGACCTCAGTGCTGCATCTTTGAGCCCAGTACTGATCCTGAAAACTAATTTTAACCGTACTTACCAGTAACTTGAATTTCCTTCCATAGGCTAACATTGACTGGTTTCACTTGGAAATTCTTCTAAGTGTGGAGTTTTGGAACTTTATAATATTCCTCTAAAATCAGCCGAAATACGAATTCCGATTTACTCACCTGTTATCAGGAGAGAACCCAGTGCTGCATCTTTTAGCCCAGCACTGACCTTGAAAAGTAATTCTAACCGTACTTACCAGTAAATTGAATTTCCTTCCATAGGATATCATTGCCTGCTTTTTGCTGATAAAGTTTCTAAGTGTCGATTTTTGAAACATACAAATATTCCTCTAAAATCAGCAGAACTACGAATTCCGATTTACTCACCTGTTATCAGGAGAGACCTCAGTGCTGCATCTTTGAGCCCAGTACTGATCCTGAAAAGTAATTTTAACCGTACTTACCAGTAACTTGAATTTCCTTCCATAGGCTAACATTGACTGGTTTCACTTGGAAATTCTTCTAAGTGTGGAGTTTTGGAACTTTATAATATTCCTCTAAAATCAGCCGAACTACGAATTCCGATTTACTCACCTGTTATCAGGAGAGAACCCAGTGCTGCATCTTTTAGCCCAGCACTGACCTTGAAAAGTAATTCTAACCGTACTTACCAGTAAATTGAATTTCCTTCCATAGGATATCATTGCCTGCTTTTTGCTGAAAAAGTTTCTAAGTGTCGATTTTTGAAACATACAAATATTCCTCTAAAATCAGCAGAACTACGAATTCCGATTTACTCACCTGTTATCAGGAGAGACCTCAGTGCTGCATCTTTGAGCCCAGTACTGATCCTGAAAAGTAATTTTAACCGTACTTACCAGTAACTTGAATTTCCTTCCATAGGCTAACATTGACTGGTTTCACTTGGAAATTCTTCTAAGTGTGGAGTTTTGGAACTTTATAATATTCCTCTAAAATCAGCCGAACTACGAATTCCGATTTACTCACCTGTTATCAGGAGAGAACCCAGTGCTGCATCTTTTAGCCCAGCACTGACCTTGAAAAGTAATTCTAACCGTACTTACCAGTAAATTGAATTTCCTTCCATAGGATATCATTGCCTGCTTTTTGCTGAAAAAGTTTCTAAGTGTCGATTTTTGAAACATACAAATATTCCTCTAAAATCAGCCGAACTACGAATTCCGATTTACTCACCTGTTATCAGGAGAGAACCCAGTGCTGCATCTTTTAGCCCAGCACTGACCCTGAAAAGTAATTCTAACCGTATTTACCAGTAACTTGTATTTCCTTCCATAGGAATCCATTGTCTGGTTTTCAGCAGAAAAGTTTCAGTGTCGATTTTCACAAACTACAAATATTCCTTAAAAATCGCCTGTATGACTTAAACGCATTCTTTCAACTGTTTACAGGAGATGCACCAGTGCTGGATCCAAGATCCACCACTGAGTAAGAAAAAGTAACGATAACACTACTTACCTGCTAAGTGAATTTTCTCCCATAGGATAGCATTGGTGATTCTATGTGAAAAAGTTTCTAAGTGTCAACTTTTAAAATACAATAATATTCCTTAAAAATCACTACTGTAACCAAAACGCTTTTACTCAACTGTTTACAGGAGATGTCCCAGGACTGAATCTAGGATCCAGTCCTGTGGTTAGAAAAGTAATCCATAAAGTAACTAATTGCATTTAACTTGAAATTCACATTGAGCTCAATGTTGCATTGTGTTTGAAATTGTGTTGCCCATTGCAACAACTGTAACTACTGTACTTAAAACTCTATTGCCTATTTGCAAAGTATTTAAACTAAAGTAATTCATTCTGAGAAAGTATATTTTGTAATGTAATGTATAATGTAATTACAATGTATTTTAAAAAATAAAATATCTAAAAATAAATAGTTTAAAAAAATGTAGTAAATCAGTATCAAAAAAATAAATATAACAATTAATACATTTAAAAATTGTCATTTACAAAACCTTTGAAATTCACTGAAAAAAACCATAGGTTTCAGACATGTTATAGTTAGGAATTAGCATTTAAAAAACCTTTGAAATTCACTGAAAAAACCATAGGTTTCAGGCAAGTTATAGTTAGAAATTAGCATTTAAAAAACCTTACAAATTCACTGAAAAAAACCATAGGTTTTAGGGACAGTTATAGTTAGTTGGACATTGCACTCGTACAAAACCCGTGAAATTCCCCCGTTATAGTTAGTTCAGGTAACTATAACTCGCGCCCCCGCAATGCACTGCTGATGACGTCACATATTACATCACTCATGACATGGTCAGTGACATCACTGATGACATCTCAAATGACATCACTGATGACATCACTGATGACATCATCCATGTGATAATTTGATGCATCTTCTCACACCCTAATATAACTTTTGATACACCCACTGTAAATTACAGACTGCCATTGTCAAAACCATAGACACTCCAACACCAATTACTATATACACACTCACTGATTCTTAGGTCTACACACACACATCTACTCACTCACCCGTACAGTCACTCATACTTATAGTCACTCAGTACAGGACTATTATATGCACTCATACACCTATATAAACACTCACACCCCGCCACTCATCCATAGAGGTACTCACACACCTAGTCAGTCATGCAAAAATTAAGCACACACCCATTTACTCACCTATACAGTTATACACACACCAGCTCACTTACTCATACAAATACTAGCACATTCTTACGCTCTTATACAATCTCTGATACAAGCACACACTCATCCATACAGTCACTATCACAATCACACACTCTCGCTTATAGGTATTTATATACTCCAACACACATATATACTGCCTTTCACATACGTAGTTACTCACACATGTACCACTGGGACATACATTCACTCACTAACACACTCTTACACACACTCACCCACCCAAGCAGTCCATCACAGATGCACTCTTGAAATCATGCACCCAGTGAATCACCCACTCACACATCTATGTACAGAGTCACACACACCCCACCCACACAAACACTCAGGCAGCCATACAGATACTCAGAGAACCAATCAATAACCCATATAGACACTCATGTAGCTATTCGCAAATCCATGCATCCACTTACACACCAACAAACAGACGGATACAGACATTCACACAGTTTAGTCACTAACCCATGCATTCAGTAAGATGCGTTTAATCACTCACTTGTAGAGTCAGTCACTCACGTACTAAATCATCCATTCAGACACTTATACACCCACTCATTCTTCAATACGCCTTTCCCTATATATATTAAACATATTTAAACTTTACAGAAACACACAGTCACTGGATGATGTCATCAGTGATGTCATCAGTGATGTCATTTGAGATGTCATCAGTGATGTCATCAGTGATGTCACTGACCATGTCATGAGTGATGTAATATGTGACGTCATCAGCAGTGCATTGCGGGGCGCGAGTTATAGTTACCTGAACTAACTATAACGGGGAATTTCACGGGTTTTGTACGAGTGCAATGTCCAACTAACTATAACTGTCCCTAAAACCTATGTTTTTTTCAGTGAATATATATATATATATATATATATATATATATATATATATATATATATATATATATATATATATATATAGAGAGAGAGACTTTCTGAAACACATTGAGGGGATTGTATGGGAATAAGACTTCCTCATGGTAGCAGTAGATGTGGCTAATTTATACACCAGCATAGCACATGGGAATGGGTTGGAATCCATAAGATTCTTTTTGAAGAATCGACCACTGAAGTACATAGGGCATAATAAAATGCTATTGGAGTTTGTGGACTTCTGCCTGCATAACAATATCTTTATCTTCGAAGACCAGGTGTACACTCAAATTAAGGGGACGGCCATGGGAACCTGCTTCGCCCCCAGCTACGCGATTTTGATCATAGGCTGATGGGAGAAGCAGGTGGCATGGTCGGACACTAATGATAAATGGGTCGAGCAAATTGTGAGTTGGAGGAGATACATCGATGAGCTTTTTATAATCTGGCGGGGCACAGAAGAGTCAGTAAGAGAGTATATAACACTGCTCAACTGTAACAATCTAAATTTAAGATTTACCAGTGAGATTAGGGCATCTGAGGTCAACTTTTTACATCTGAGGGTGTTCGTGAAGGATGATAAGATCAACACGGCACTGTATAGGAAACCAACAGCTGGAAACTCTGTCCTGCATGCCAGTAGTACTCACCCGTGAAATCTGATAAACAGTATCCCATATGGGGAACTCTTGAGAATAAGAAGGAACAGCTCAAGGGAGGAAGATTTTCAGAGAGAGGCACAGGAAAGTATGCAAAGGTTTGAGGTATCAAAAGGGAATATTGAAGAAAGCTATGGAAAGAGTACAAAGTAAGATCCGGGCCGACCTCCTGAAAGAAGAGCCCAAGGTTAAGAAGAATAATGCGATGGACAATTTCCAATTGATTACAAGCTTCTTGAATGCAACCAGTCAGGTCAGAAAAATCCTACAGAGAAACTGGTGCATACTCAAATCCGACATAGTGATAGGACACAATGTACCGTCTCATCCCTCCCTGATATTCAGAAAGACAAGATCTATAAAAAGACAAACTAGTGGAGAGCTATTTGCCCCCGGCAAGATTGCAGACTAGCTTACAGCAATTACCGGGTTTTTACCCGTGGGGTAAGTGTAAGGCCTGTGCCCATAGTCGGAAAGTCAGTACCTATGAAATTCGAGGTTTGCGGGACCCTGTTCGTATAACAAAATTTATTAACTGTAATACCTCTTTTGCAGTGTATTGCCTAGTCTACCCATGTAACTTAAGGTACGTGGGACTTACGATCCATCCTGTAAAGATGCGTATTCTTGAGCATCAGAGAGCAATCAGTAAGAGGGATTCTAGTTATCCAGTTGGGAGACATTTTGAGACTCATCACCAGAGCAATAGGGATTTGCTCAGATATTTTTGCTTGGACCATGTGCCACGAGAAATAAGAGGTCGTGATAGAGAGAAGAAATTACGTAGATTGGAATCCAGGCATATACTGGACATCTTAACGAAGTCACCTATGGGGTTGAATAAAAATAAAAATGAAAAAGAATAATGTAAGGCAGTTAGCTCACGTGAGACTCTGAATATAAAAGTGGTGTGAGGGGACAAGTTAGAAGTATATTTGGAGGAAATATTGTGTAAGAATTAGTGTGCCCATCCAGGGCTTGATTGAGGCAGCTATCAATTTTGGAATAATTCCTAAGAATTGAGCAAAAATAAATTTTACATATGATCTATTATTAACTTGATGTCCCCGGTGGAATTCAGCAAAGAGGATGTTATGAATTACTATAAATCGGTAATTTGAACTTTTTTGTATCCCACGCAGAAATATGGTGGTTTCTTATGATTTGAAAGAGGTTAACTTAGGGCAATAACCATGAAATGATTAAAATATAGATGAGTATTCACTGTTATGAAAAGGCCAAGATATCTGCACTGTTTATCTTTATTTTATTTTGAATGAATTGTTGAGATTATGTAGTATTTAATTTTATTTATAATTCCAATTCAAATGAGTTTTGTTAATTTCAGTGCTGCCAAGATTCAAATGAGCGTAGCTACATTAGTAATCGTATCACTTGGTTCAGGGAATCACCATTAAAAGATGGCGTGAGTTTGGAATTGCAATAGTATATAGTAATGGATGATTTGTAAATAAAAGAGGCATACAACTCGGTGGTCGCCAACACTGACGAAGGCGATCCGCCGAAACGCGTTTGTTGGAACATTAAGTACGAATAAATCCGAAAGAGGATAACCCCGGCGAGTGCTGGTCTTATTGCAACAGTAGCGATAATATGAACAAGGGCAAGTGGTGCCCGAAACGCGTAAGGTTCAGGAAACAGGAAATAAAGCTTTGATTTGCCTGCAGTTTTGGTGGTTCGTGAATCCTTTGTTGCTGAAGTGGTGTGGACTGGCGCTGCGAGCAGACGAAGGATTTTGGTGATTTCATTAATATATATATATATATATATATATATATATTTATATTATTTCCTTCCATAGGATATTAAAACGAAGCCTTGTGCGGTTTTTAAAAGAAATTCTTTAAAAACCGCACAAGGCTTCGTTTTCCTTCAATCGATTGCAAGGATTTGGAAATAATGTGACGGGACCCGCTTCCGTGGGGTCCGAAAGCAACGAAGCAACTCTCGTTAAGGAGGAGGCAATTGATGCACGGAATGTATTGGAGAAATATATATATATATATATATATATATATATATATATATATATATATATATATATAGCAAACGCCGTTCTTCGTAACTTTCCTTCTCATGGAAAAGGACGGAACACGAACCCAAATCTTTGTGCTTGAAGTGTTTATTGCTCACAACACCACAATCGCCCTGACGCGTTTCGGCCTGACACGGCCTTGATCACATGACGCGTTACTGAAGCCAAAATGCTACATTTAAAGTGCAAGTGCCCTACACGTGATAGCCAATGCATAGACATGGAAGAAATACACATATTTGAGTTTCTTTACGCTTATTTTTGTGCAAAAATAGCATTTAGAGTTGTGCAAAACCTGCAATAAATATATATATTATAAATAACATTTGTATTTCTGTATCGAAATATATATATATATATACAATATTTTGTTAAAACCATCCAAAAGTGCATGTTTAAATATATAAAAACACATTTCATATAAAATACATAAAAATGTCATATATAAATAAATATCCACATTGCATCTCCAAATGAATCACAATATTTAAAAACATATTGTTGTAAAATTCATATGTTTAAAAAGAGGACTGGGTAACCGCAATTCATAAAATGTCTGTATAATACATTGTAAATCACAGAACTTAAACCCAACCATCTTATGGCAGTCGCGTATGCTCAACCCATATGGTATAATACCATACGTGGCCCAATTCCTGTGTGACAATTTTCCATGTCAGTCCATTGTGCTAGTTGAAGTGTAAAATTGAAAAAAGAAAAAAGTGCTCCCTAAGAACAGGTCCCTGGTAGAAAAATAGAAATTAAAATTCAAATGGCATATAAAGCAGAATTTTTAAGATATTGATTTAATCTAAAAATCTGTTTTTAAAAAAAAGGCTAAAAATGCTTATAGCAGTGTACTGAGGAATTTGAACATATTAGTCTATCAATATAGAAGACATGGTATTTGTATTTTATTTTTATTGTTATTTTGTATTTATATTTTTATTGGAAGAACAGCCTGAATGATATATTCACCAAATTTGGACATTATGGTTATCATTAAAAATTACTTATAACCATGTATAAAAATCTTCGCTGGAATTATGTCCATTGGGGGTCTTTGTATCAAGTTCAACAATGTATTGTGTTTCTAGACGTCTCAATTTCGCCTCTCTGTTACCCCCACGTCTAGATGTTGGAATGGAATCAATCAGGAAATATGTAAGATGTTTCAGGTCGCTGTTATGCTTGTCCTTAAAGTGGCGGGCTATTGGGTATGTAGGATCGTTGTTGGTGATTGCTCTCATGTGTTGCAATATGCGCTTGTGGGCCTGTAACTTGGTACTGCCCACATACTGCAACCCACAAGAGCAAATCAACACGTAGACAACAAACTCCGTACGACAAGTAAGAAATTTGGTAATCTTAACATCTTCCTCAGAAAAAGGTGTTTTATATGAGGTTGTGTTTAATGCAAATTTACATGCCCGACAATTATTGCATTTGATAAATCCTTTACGGGCGGTGAGCCAATTTGCTGATGTTAGTAATTCTGGGCTACTCTTGACCAGTGAATCCCACATCGATTTGGATTTTCTAAATGTGATGCAGGGATGTTTTGGTAACACTCTGCCCAACACTGGATCACTTTTGACAACAGGCCAATTTTTGTTAACAATTTTTCTTAGAGAGTTATGCTGACGACTATAAGTGAGAATAAGCCTAGTCTCAGACTCTATAGCGTCAGTTTTACTTAGTTCTCTTGAATAGTTTTTTAATAAATTGTGTCTATCCAGGCCATTGGCTTTTTTTATGGCTATGTCAATTGTCTTTTCATCATAGCCACATTCCAGAAATCTGATTTTACTCGAATGTTGGGCTTCTGCAAGGTCACATGCGTTACTACATGCACGCCTGATCCTCAGCATCTCTCCATACGGAATACTTTGGATTAGATGCTGAGGATGATGACTTGTTGTATGCAATAAGCTATTGCCAGCAGTTGGTTTACGATACAGCGTTGTCTCTATTTTTTCATTGTTGATGTACACCTCTACATCCAAAAAATATACATTGATGTTACTAATGTTGGCAGTGAAATGAAGATTAATGCTGTTTCGATTGATCATATTTACAAATTCATGGGCCGACTGCTCTGTACCTTGCCATACAACAAATAAATTGTCGATGTAACGTAGCCATAGTTTTACATGACCATCTACGATTGCCTTATGTTCTCTGTTTAAAATCAGTTCCTCCCACCAACCCATAAGGAGGCAGGAGTAGCTAGGGGAAAAACAGGCCCCCATAGCCACTCCTCTTATTTGCTGAAAAACCTGATTTGAAAACAGAAAATAATTGTTGTTAAGACAATATTTTAGCATTGTGATTAACATTCTGTTATGATGACACAGATGTAGTGGTCTTGAACTTAAGTAGTGTTCTATGGCTTTGATTCCATCTTTGTGATGAATACATGTATACAAAGATGTTACATCCAAACACATTAAAAGGTAACTTGAGTCCCATTTGAATGTACTCAATATTCTCAGGAAGTCTCCCGAATCTTGTACAAAAGAAGGCAATTTTTTAACGTATTCCTGCAAGAAGAAGTCTATATATTTCGAGGTGTTTTCTAACAGACCTCCTCTCGCAGAAATTATTGGTCTGCCAGTGGTGTTAACATGTTTTTATGCAATTTGGGGATCAAATATGCTAGTAATGTCCTCCAGCTATCGGGTGAGTTCCTAAAAACACTTTGGCCTCCCGCATGCCCTTCACATAGCGGTTGCTCTATGCTTTTTAATTCGGACTTTGTTTGCTCTGACTGTGGTTTTACTCCGACGCTAGAGCTTTCCTCTAGCAATTTGCCTATTAAATCCTCGAAGGCCTAGTGTATTAGAGCTGCTCTTATCAATGCTAGATCTTTGAGGAAGCATTATGTGGACGTGTTCGACCTGGTCTCTGACAATTCATTAGACTTGTTGTTTGTCACTGAGACTTGGCTGGACTCTTCATCCAACCCCATTGTTGCGCTGGTTACTCCTGCTGGCTATAAGTTTCATCGTGTGGATCGCCGAGTTGGCAGAGGGGGTGGCCTGGCTATTCTGCACAGGGATAGCTGGGCTCTCTATAGCGAAGCTTCTAGCCTTTGGGGCGAGTGTGAGGCTTTGGATTTCAGCATGCAGTTCTCGGCCCATTTCACATTAGGTGGCTCCCTCATCTACCGTCCCCCTGGTCCGGCTGGTGCCTTTCTTAAATCTTGTGGGGACGCGGTGGCTGAGCGAGCACTGCGTTTCTCCTATTACTTGGTTCTGGGAGATGTGAATCTTCACCTCGATTAACCTGAGGCTGGAGACTCTGCTGATTTCCTTGACTCCCTTCAATCGGCTCAACTCTCTCAATGGGTCACTCATCCTACCCATCAAGGGGGCCATACCTTAGACCCCATTTGTTCCAATTTTCCTATTCAGGTGGTCAAGCCGGCGCCTGTTTCTTGGTCGGACCATTTCCTCATTTGTTTTTCCTGGGAAGTCACCCAGCCCGCTCGGCTGGTCTGCTGTCATCGCTCTCCGACTTTTAGTAAAATTGACCCTCTCCAGTTCATCAGCACTTTGGCTGTATCTCGGCCTTCTTTTCAGCAAGACTTGGAGGGGAACGTGTCTAGGTTTACTGACTGGATCTCTGACTCAGTGTCCGCTCTATCTGCACCGTGCCGGCCTAAGCTGGCAAGAGATACCCCTCCAAACCTTGGTTTTCTTCAGAGTTGAAAGCCCTGAAACATGAATGTAAAAGATTGGAGCGAGCATGGCGCTTCAGTGGCTATTGTCCTATGGCAAAACACTCACTTAGATCCAAACAAAAAAGCTATTACGCCACCATAGCGGTCGCTAAAAGCAAATACTTTACTTCACGTATCGACCAGGCCAACAATAATTCAAAGGAAATTTTCTCTATTGTGGAAAGTTTTATGTCTCCCAGTGCTCAGGCTCGCGCTGCGCCAGCCTCGGAGTCCTGGTGTAATACTCCTGCAAAGTTTTTTTGGGACAAAATTTGCATTATACAAGCTACTTTCTCCTCCTGTTCCACGGTGCTTACAGCTTCCCCGTTTGGCCAGCTTGCAGCTGGCCCTGCTAATACGTTGTCAACCTTTGAGCCTATAGATCTGTCCTGCTCTCTCAAAATTCTTAAGGCCTTGAAGTCGGGCTTTCCAACTGATCCCTGTGCTGCGAGACTTCTGGCCGCTGCGGTTGACACCATCAATCCCGAAGTTAATCAAATTGTTAACATGTCTTTGCGGGAGGCTCTTGTCCCGGCGTCCTGGAAGCAGGCACAAATTCTCCCTCTCCTCAAGAAGCCGTCCCTTGACCCGTTGATTCCTGGAAATTACCGCCCAATCTCGCTTTTGCCAAGTTTGGCTAAGGTCTGTGAGAAGGTGGTTACAAATCAACTTACCAATTTCGTCGAGGCATCGGGTTTATTACACCCGACTCAATCTGGCTTCCGGGCCTCGTATAGCACGGAATCAGCATTGCTAGAGGTGTCTGAGGCGATTCGTGAGTGTCTGGATGCCGGCGGGAGAGCCGCACTGGTTATGCTAGATCTCTCGGCGGCATTCGATACAGTGCCTCACTCCCTGCTTCTTGATCGCCTCTTGGAGATTGGCATATCCGGGTCTGTCTGGGGCTGGATTAGGTCTTTTTTGGAAGGCCGCACACAGCAGGTCTGGCTCCCACCGTGTGCCTCTGTGCCCCAGCGGGTGGTCACAGGTGTCCCGCAGGGGTCATCCCTTAGTCCCCTTCTTTTTAACATCTATGTCACCCCGCTGGTTTATTTAGCGGAGACATTAGGGGCTAAGGTGTTGGCCTATGCTGATGACACCCAGCTCCTGTTTTCTTGGGGAAGGGACGATGATTCAGTCCTCTCTGCTCAACACTGTCTGTCCTCTGTTTTTCACTGGCTCGCTCAGGCGCAGCTGAAGTGTAATGAAGAGAAGTCAGAGGTTCTCTTGTATGGCGTATTTCCTGCCAATTTCAGAGAGAGGCTATGGCTCCCAGGTTTCCCCTTGCCTAGTGCAATGGGAAACGCTGCAAAAATCTGGGGGTCTGGTTCAATGAGAACCTGACCTTTTCAACCCAGGTTAAGAAGCTGGCTGGAACCTATTTTGGCACTCTGAAAGCTTTGAGGAAGTTTCTTCCTCTCCTCCCAAGACCCGCTAAAGAAACTGTTGTTCGCGGTTTGATTTTGTCCCGCCTGGACTATGCCAACGCACTTTATGTGGGCATCCCTGGCTACCTCTTGAATAAAATGCAGGTAGTTCAAAACTCTGCTGCCAGACTACTGCTGGGTTTGTCTAGCAGGTGTAGTGTGCGCGTTCATTTGCGCTCCTTGCCCTGGCTCCCAGTGGAGTCCCGAATAAAATTTAAAACTTTGGCCATTGCCCATAGGGCTCTCTATGGCCTGGGACCTATCTACCTACAGAAGAGATTCGCTTTTTACAACCCAGTAAGACAATTGCGTTCCTCCTCTCAACTTCTGGTGCAGACCCCTAGGTTCAACCGCCAAAGGCTTGGTGGGAGCTCCTTTGTGCGGAAAGCTGCTTTGGCATGGAATGCACTGCCCCTGGAGCTGCGCGGCATCCAGGATCCGGTGATCTTTAAGAAAAAGTTAAAAACCCTTCTCTTCTAGCTGATGCTCTGACCTATGTTTCTTTTTCTCAAGTACGCGCCGGGACACTCTGCCGAGTATCTGTGCGCGTTATAAATATATATAACATAACATAACAAATATAAGACTGGCATTATAGGATAATAATTTTTCAAGAATTTGAATTCCTGCATACTTAACAACCCCGTACTGCGCCATACATTTAGTTTTGAATAAAAGTCATTCCAAGACATTCTAACTGTCTGCATGTTGCATCTCTTGTAACGGTTAGGGGTCGATTCCGATTCGGGCCGGAAAACGTACCGACCGACTCGGTGCGGGAATTTATTCCGACCGACACGAACCGGCGCCGTCCGACCCGGGTAGTACGATGAAATGCATGTAAAACCCGACCGACTCGGACGGAATACAAAACGAACGACCGAGCCGGACGGAAACAAGCCATCCGGCCGGAAAAACACTCGAAACTAACCGACCGACACGCACCCGGATAGCGACCGAACGAAACGTACCCGCGAACTCCGACCCGCGTAGTACGATGCTATACGTGCGAAACACGACCGACTCGCACGGAGCACAAGCCGTACGACCACACGCACACAAAACCCAGCCGAATCAACCCAATACTCCGCGACCGACTCGTACGCCGCACATGAAACCAACCAGAAACACATTGCGGGAACGGGTCGGACAACATCGCATCAGACAACAGCAGCGTCCGACTCGGACACAAAAACGACTCCTACATGCACCCAAAGCACCAAGGGAAAAAGTTTAAAAAAAGGCCAAACAAGCTACCACAAAGCCAATAAATACTGGGGGTGGGGAAAAATGGAACAAGGACACACCCCCAACCCCACCTACATAAAGGCCACAAATCCCTACAATGAGCCTTTGCAAATTCCACAGACCTGCCAGCAAACAACACCATCACACAGCAACCACAGACACACTCATAGTTCATACATCACACAAGCCACACACCATTACCACACTTACAAATAGCACCCTCACACACACCCAGCTAAACCTACACTCACACCCCCCACTTGCACACACACACACATCAATCACCACCACCACCCATCACCATGCCCCCAAAGAAGAACCACAAGTTCCTAGATTGTGAATTGGAAGCCTTGGTAGACGAGATACTCAGGGTAGAGCCACAGTTGTTTGGTACATTGGTACAACAGACCCCCATGTCGCAGAAAACCAAGATGTGGGCGAGGATCGTCGACAGGGTGAATGCACAATCACCATGTTTGCGCACAAAGGAAGACATCCAGAACAGGTGGTATGATGTGCGCAGGAGGGTCCGGGACCTACTCAAAAAGGACTACATCATCAGCCAGCGCATCGGCAGTGGCCCTCCTGCAAAACCAATATACCTCAGGCCCTGGGAGGAGAAGGTGCGGGCCATCCTACCACCAGTGAGCGTATATGGACTAACAGACATCCCAGAGCCTGGTGAGTACACAACTTATATACACAATATGGTGTGACAATACACACACAGCAGCCTCTAAGGGATAGGCAAACCATGCACCCTTACCAAATACACAGCAAACAAAACATACTCATCCCAAGATGTGAATGCCAGTCAGACAAACACAATACCTGCCATCTCATGGTGACATCTAACTGTGTCATGACATCTACAAACCTAACAACAAATACAGCAAGGCAGTGGCACAAATAGAACCAACAAACACTCCCAGATATATTGACATCACTAGAACACCACCTCACAGGGAAGATCACTGAAAGGAAGGAATTCTGTGTATGCTGGTAAAGTCAGTGTAGCCAATAGCATCATGGGAGTTGGAGTCATAGATATTGCTCAGCCTCAGAATTGGCCCATCAACACCACCCTGAACCATGCTTACATCACAGGGAGTGGAAAGGACTCACAAGATGGCTGACACTGGGTACTGCTGGGGAGCACAAGGCCCTGCAGGCAACTGTGCAACAACCAACAGCAGGACACCACTGACTGACATCCTGAAAGACAACTTGCACTCCCTGCAATGGAAGCATGTTCCATGGTGGGATATCTGGCTGGGTGGGAAGGAGGACTCACAGCACTGACCATAGATACAAGCACCTCCCCTCACACACACCCCAACACTAACTCCACAGAACACACCTGGGAGAATGCAATGCCTCACATTCTAACTCAAGATCCCACAAAGACCAACCAGCCAGGCTCATACTGTGTGAAGCACAGGGACACTCTTGGGACTAGTAGCCAAACAACCGCAAGGAGAACACTCTCAGCCAACCTGTCAGCACAGGCACCCCACCCCACAGGGAAGCAGAGTCAAAAGGAAGGAAGGATGGGCATGCTGGGAAGGGGGTGGAGGCAATAGCATGATGGGAGTGGTAGTCACAGATGTTGCTCAGCCTCACAATTGGCCCATCAACACCACCCTGAACCATGCTCACATCACAGGGAGTGGAAAAGGACTCACAAGATGGCTGACACTGGGTACTGCTGGGGGAGCACAAGGCCCTGCAGGCAACTGTGCAACAACCAACAGCAGGACACCACTGACTGACATCCTGAAAGACAACTTGCACTCCCTGCAATGGAAGCATGTTCCATGGTGGGATATCTGGCTGGGTGGGAAGGAGGACTCACAGCACTGACCATAGTCACAAGCACCTCCCTCACACACACCCCAACACTAACTCCACAGAACTCCACCTGGGAGAATGCAATGCCTCACATTCTAACTCAAGATCCCACAAAGACCAACCAGCCGGGCTCATACTGTGTGAAGCACAGGGACACTCTTGGGACTGGTAGCCAAACAACCGCAAGGAGAACACTCTCAGCCAACCAATCAGCACAGGCACCCCACCCCACAGGGAAGCAGAGTCAAAAGGAAGGAAGGATGGGCATGCTGGGAAGGGGGGTGGAGGCAATAGCATGATGGGAGTGGTAGTCACAGATGTTGCTCAGCCTCACAATTGGCCCATCAACACCACCCTGAACCATGCTCACATCACAGGGAGTGGAAAAGGACTCACAAGATGGCTGACACAGGGCACTGCTGGGGGAACACAAGGCCCTGCAGGCAACTGTGCACCAACAAACAACATGACCACATTGTCAGCCATCTTGCCATTGCTCTCACACTCACACACACTGAAGTCCACTCAAAAGGAAGGAAGGATGGGCATGCTGGGAAGGGGGTGGAGGCAATAGCATGATGGGAGTGGTAGTCACAGATGTTGCTCAGCCTCACAATTGGCCCATCAACACCACCCTGAACCATGCTCACATCACAGGGAGTGGAAAAGGACTCACAAGATAGCTGACACAGGGCACTGCTGGGGGAACACAAGGCCCTGCAGGCAACTGTGCACCAACAAACAACACGACCACATTGTCAGCCATCTTACCATTGCTCTCACACTCACACACACTGAAGTCCACTCAAAAGGAAGGAAGGGTGGGCATGCTAGGAAGGGGGGTGGGAGGCAATAGCATGATGGGAATGGTAGTCACAGATGTTGCTCAGCCTCACAATTGGCCCATCAACACCACCCTGAACCATGCTCACATCACAGGGAGTGGAAAAGGACTCACAAGATGGCTGACACAGGGCACTGCTGGGGGAACACAAGGCCCTGCAGGCAACTGTGCACCAACAAACAACACGACCACATTGTCAGCCATCTTGCCATTGCTCTCACACTCACACACACTGAAGTCCACTCAAAAGGAAGGAAGGATGGGCATGCTGGGAAGGGGGTGGAGGCAATAGCATGATGGGAGTGGTAGTCATAGATGTTGCTCAGCCTCACAATTGGCCCATCAACACCACCCTGAACCATGCTCACATCACAGGGAGTGGAAAAGGACTCACAAGATGGCTGACACTGGGTACTGCTGGGGGGAGCACAACGCCCTGCAGGCAACTGTGCAACAACCAACAGCAGGACATGACTGACTGACATCCTGAAAGACAACTTGCTCTCCCTGCAATGGAAGCATGTTCCATGGTGGGATATTTGGGCTGGGGGGAGAAGTCGGCCCGGATGGCAACCAAATACCACCAATGCTGGTCAGGCACACACCTCAACATTCACATTGACATGCCACAGGTTGGCAGGACAATGTGCTACACCAATATCACTCACTGACTGTCATAACTGAGTAGAATGCAAATGTCCAGGGCCGCATCCAGAGGTACAGTCACAACTGTCCGGTGTTATAACAATTGATGCCTGTAGAAACATACCATACAATCTATGTCTCTCCCCAAAACAGGTGAAGATGGGGACTCAGCAGCAGATGAGGAGGAGTCCCTGTCCCAGGCTCCGGGGGACACAGAGCTCACTGGTGTGGATCAGCCTCTGCACTCCTCGGATGGCGAACAACAAGCTGGACCCTCCGGTGCCAGTCATCATTCAGCACCAACAGGACCAACATCTGCACCCCCTGCACCCACCCCTCCAACAACTGCCAACACACAGGCCACCCCTGCCAACACGGACACACCAAGGACCACAGGTGACAACAGCGCAGGGACCCAGGACCAAACTGGAGCCGCTGCCATCGAGCCCACTAACAACACCCAAGTGGGCACACGGTCACCTGTGCGTGGCACCGCAGGCCCTGCACGTGTTGCCAGGGGTGGTGGGAGGGGTGGTAGACACAGGTCGCTATTTGCAGAGGGGTCAGGACTGCGTGATGACCCACAACTGGCACGCATTGCAGATGCGTACTCAGACCAGCACCGGAGAGGTCACCCAGGTAGTGGGGATCCTCAAGGACATACAACAGCAGCAGGCTGCCCATCATGCCCGCTTGGACTCCCACATGTCCCGTGTCGAGACACACATGTCTCGCATGGAGTCCAAGTGGGACACATTGCAAGAACTCACAGCGGTGCATAGGGACATACTGACATGCCTCCGCCAGATCAGCACTCAACATGGCCTCACCTCCCTGTGCGCCCACAACATCTGTTGCCACTACATCCGCAACAGCCACAGGGAGGGAGGAGGACTCTGGCGGAGAGTACCCTGCACCGCGGCAGCCTGCACCTGAGGATCCCCCAAGAAGAGGGGCCGTCCGAGGAGGCCAAACTGAGAGGCCGATGGCCAGCTACATCCCCCAGGAAGCCAACACCTGTTCTGGAACTTTTTCCTCTGTGTGCAAACTGCACGCCCTGTCGATGGCAACCCAACTCGCCCACATGACATGGGGAGCTCTAGTTGTACAAATTCATCAGATGACTGTGGACTATACCCTGGACATTCCAACTACCAGGACTTCCAATTCACATGGGAACTTTGGATTCCAATTGCTATGTACAGCACCCACCATCCTGTGCACCATCCCCACACCTTTTGTAAATAAACTCACCAAAAAACCATATCTGCCTCTGTTGTGATTCCAACGTGGTCTCTGTCATGGAGATGGTGATCAGAAATATGACACTGTGCATGCTGACTGCTACAGCAAGTCCAACACCGTCATGGCAGTCATGGCGACGTGACACATATGAGGGAGACACACCACTAGGGCCACACAACACATACACACCAGGGCCATATGACTCATCCCCTACACTGATGTTGCCTGGAAATACAGTGCAATGCACAGACACCACACATATTCACAGTCTGTGTCAACTACAACACAGGTGCAGTAAGCAAATGTCACTCAGATGTGTGACTATGGACAACGCACACCCCAAAATGTAGAACAGGTTTATTACACATTTGCTACATGTTGTTTCCACTACAAATGCAAGCTAATCCCACCTGGCTGTGGCCACAAAGTCAAACAATGCAGAAGATAGAAAGTCCAGGGGTGTGTGGCACATCACCTGTAGGGGAACAACTGCTGCCACCTTGGAAGTTGAATCATTGATTCGGGGATCCAAGTTGTTCTAACAACTCCAGCAGCACCCTGTGAAGGACAGACATGACACACACTCAAAAGCACAGAAGAACAGCACAGAATGGCAATACTCATGTCTAATACCTGTCACAAGTTAAATACACAAAAGCAAGTTAGCATGTTCTACACTGTTGGCAAGTACAGACCACCTGCAAGGACACATCTCCGCATGCATCCAGTCAAGTTGTACATGGCCACACTCAAACAGCACCAGAGCACCACACACACATATCATGCAAATCAAATTCATTGATAGTACAACACTCTGGATACTCACATTCAGCTGAAGAAGTTGGTGATGAGCTGTGTGCGGACATCACCATTGTCATAAGGTTTCTGCACATACACAGAGCTATGCACAGGAAAATGGGACCCCGGAATACAGTGGTTTGCCACCATATACCGTAGCACCCAAAAACCCCAACCCAACTAGCTTAGCATCCCATTAGCACCCAAGTACCAATGATTAGACAACCCAGAACACGGTATCTTTATCTCAGGACTCGCAGAAGCAAGAACACTCTTTCGTCACTCACTCGTACTTGTCCACAAGGTGCGTAGGAAGAGACACTGGATAGGTTAAAATGTTTATTCCAACTTACGTGCTCTAATGTACAGTACACGTGTCAGTACCAATAGCATAATGCATATGACTAATATAAGCAGCATGGTTACAATTCCATAGAATACAAACGGGGAAAGCATTTCATAACTCAGTGGTTAAATGTCTAAATAACATTACCACCCTCCCCGTGCAGTAAGATAGTTTATTATAATAAGAGAAGACCTCTGGGCTTTGACTAGCGAACCCCATACCTCAGTCTCTAGATGCAGAACTACATCAGCAGGACATCATAGCTCTTCTCACTGAAAAGGATTTCTCCAAGTGTACTAAGCGCTAGGAAACCGCAGTATTAAAAGCACACAAAAATCTTCATGGCAATTGCACCTAATGTTATGTCTGGGTGCGCGAGACTGGCCATATCAGGAAGAACCAAAATACATTGTTATGTGACCTTGTACATGTTTGTGCAGACCGAGCCCAAAAAGGTGAACAACAGAAAATGCAGACAGTGCAAAAGAACTTGGCACGAGCAAAGGGCGAGGAGTCCCGGCTCAGTGTAACGTGCGCAAAGAAAAGCAGCATGGCAACCAGGCCTAGGCCAACATAACAAGGCAGGCAACAATCCACAAGACACCCTCCCCTGGATAGTCCGGCGTCCAAGACAGAGGCAAAAAAGAAAAATGCAGTGTGGCAGAGGGAGCGCCCAAACGGCGAGGAACAAGTCAATCCATGATAGTGTAGGTGCAGAAAAAAGCCATACCCTCCAAAAGGACATCATTGGAATCATCAAAAAACATAGATGCCATCCACTCCAAGAGATCAAAGAGCAGGGATGCTCCTCAGCAAAGGGAGCATCCAGAAGCAATGCGGGACAGCTTGCGTGATAATTGAAACAGCTTCTTTGTAGGAGATCCTGGGCAGCCGCCCAGATATCCCATTGCGCCAAAATCCCCAGTGCAGCCGCACGCGCCATACAGCCGGCAACGGAACAGTCCTGTTCATGGGCCTCTAAGGGACCCATCAACTGAACAAAATCCGGAACAGACAATGACGAATTGGAGAGGCAATAATCCAGAGTCCAGGTGAAAGGACAGCGGATACAAGTCATCACAGGTTGCACGCAAGTGAAATACGCAAAGCGGAATGATAGAGTATATGACACACTCAGTGTCGCCAATGGCAGTACACCAAAACCAGCCAAGAGGCGCTCACGGAGCAGCTGTAGGCGTTCTGGATCGAGCAGGTCCCATCGGGGAGCAGCCATTGCGCAGAAAGCAAATTAAGAGCAAGACACCAGCCGCTAAAGCGAGGATCAACGGGAAACCGCCAAAGACACTGGAAAAAATAGAATGTATGAAAGCCGGGATGACACCAAAAATAGTTTGGAAGGAGGACACCAAACCCGACCCAACGACCTTAAAAAAGTGTACTAGGCCTTCAGTGTTAGATGCGTTGAAAATACGATGTATTAACTCCCCAAAATGTTGGGGGAGATTAGTGTTCAAAAGGGCCTGTATTTCACTGTGGGTACTCGCCACCTGGAGAATGAATGTCTCCCGGGCGGACGTGAGCATAACTTCCTCGTTCAATAATAGTGCCTTTATTCTGCTCAGTCTATTGAAATCTGCCTCCATGGTAGGGATGGAAGGCCAAATAGAGATATCAACCTTGCCATGAGGGGGAGGAAAAAGCACATTCTTGCAGCAGACAACCCTGTGCGAAACTGTTACAATGTAAGGAATGCCAGCCTGTAAGCCGCAACAGTTTTCGTTATTTAAAAGTAAATAACTGCCATTGGAAAGGAGAGTGAAAGTAGGGGAAATAACAGGAGCAGGAATACCTTTTAGCACACAAGCAAGATTAGGAGCGGAAACGCTACATGAGCCATGCAATTTAATGTGTTTACAAATAAGCGAATGACCCATAGTCGAGTCACAAGACTCCCCCGTGAGAAAAACTTCCTTGCCGTCCCGAAGGCATTTATACATGAAAGGCAAGGACCAGAGTTCATGCAGGAAAGCACTGCCCAAGGGCCGGTAACGGCCCACAGGATAATGTTTCATGCACGAGTCAAATTCAAACAAGGAAAAAGGTAAAGCGATAACCCCATGGACTAGCCATACAGCAGAATCGAGTTCTGCAACAGAGAACGGCAAAGGATCCATCTTTTCGATATGTAATAGAGTGTAAGTTGCATCTTTCATGGACATAAATTGCTGTTTGTCAGTTAAGTTAAAAGGTAGAAACAAGGCAGAGGTGTTCAAAAATGCCAAGGCACTTTACCTAACTTAAGCGTTTGTAAAGTCCATGCAAACTGCATAACTGAGCGCAATTGATTCTGACCATGATATAACACAGAAACATCATCTTGTACAATATCGACAACAGAGGACACAATATTCTCTAAAGTGTAAATGCGAGAAGACAGGGTATTAATACTATTGTCAACAACAGCAAGCACCTTTTCCATATTTGCTTGATCTATTTCCCGAAGACGGGAAGCAGCTTCAATTTGTGATAGCTTCCAGAGTTCATTATACGTTTCATAAATGAACCTCTTAGGTCGGGGACCACGAGGTCCCAAAACAAAATCGGACAGATCAATATTGCCTGTAAGGAGGGACAAATGTTGTTTAACAGAATCAAGGGACGAATGTTGCAGCCATTGTTTGCATAATTTACCAACAGAATATGTAGTGACAGTACGGGAATCAGTAAATCTCGGATCAGGCCTATCCTGTGTGTAACTAGCTCCTGAGTCGTGAAAGCGCATTTGACATGCATTTGATGATGTAGGCCATACCAACCATGGTGACTGAACTAGCTCAGAAACATTAAACGAATTATTTTGTAACAGAGCCTGCAGGGACACGAGGGACATATTGAATCGTGAGCTTTCATTGGGAAAACTCGACAGGGATGGTATTGATGGAGTATTCAATTGTTTAGTGGTTGCTAAGCCCCAACATGTAGTCTGATAGATGGAGACATTGAGGAACATAATTTGGGCAGGGATGAGGCAAGCACGATGTAATGCCTCGGTCCCCTGTACCTGCCATGGCTTGGAGCCCCAAATAGATTTCAAATCCACTGTATTATCCCAGTACTCATAACCACCCACAGCTAGGGCACTTAGAAAGGAACCTGAATAAAGCAATTTGGTGTGTGTTAACATAATTTTCAGAGTTGATGTGTTATTACGTCTAAAATAATAGGATGCAGGATTCGACCGATTAAAATCAGTAAAATAATTAAACTTATTTCGAAGAGTTTGAGAGCTACCTGGCAAGGGGTTTGGACAATGTTCCCATTGGGTATAGTTAACAGAACTACGCAGGGCACTGGGCTTATGGAGAAAATGATTACCCCAATGTTGGTAACAATACAAATCGGCATAATTAGCAGAATTCATATATAAATCTTCAGCATTAAAAGATGCATAATATTTTAAATCGGCAAACAATGCTTCAACGGCATGCACATCCCAATCATCAGAATGAATATTATTTTGTACTACATCACCCATTGAAACACGAAGGACATTAGGTACATTAATAATTTCCGTCGGACCATGGATTTGATAGTTCACTGCATCCCATCAGCAACTGGGAAAGCTGAAATGTTCACAAATGTGTGGTCACGCTTCATGATGTGAGACGAGGAATGAGGAGCCAAAGTTCCAGAGACATAGTCTACAGCAGAGCGTTCAGGTAAATAGTGACCATTAATTAGTAGAAAAACACTGTGACAAAGCCAATGGACATGAACAAAAAATTAAGAAAAGTACCAACCAGATGTATGTCCAGGGTGGAATCAAAAATTGTCTCTAAACCAGGATATAAAAATACTGAACTTGGATGGAACTTTTGAAGATGTGGAATCCGAATCAAAGGAATAACGAGTCGGGCTTAGTGGCGATATTGGTTGATGTGCCACCGATTCAGATGCAGGATAAGTATACTCGTCCTCGTCGATGTTGGTGGAGAGTTGGGGATCAATTACAGTTTCAGGCAAAGTAGAAGATTCAGGCAAATCAACCATCTCGATTACAGCATCAGCGATCGTTCGCGCAGATGGACTATGAACATATGTCCGATAAATGGCAGGACAAGAGACCGCTGGTGTGACACTATTCAGGATCGGCCAGGCGCTGTAGCTTGACATTTTCAACTGAGATGTATCTGTTCTCTTTGCGACCAGGAAGCGGTGGTAAAATGACTGTACGTGTTCCCTTCAAGCCCAGAACTGGAACCGGTGCACGAAAAGAGGGGCCAAATTCTTTTTTGTTTTCAACCTTCTCTCGAACCAGTTCTCCAACTTTCGGAAGCCAGCCGGCTACCGGAATCTGCAACGCAGGATCTGTGGCTGAAGGTAAATGTGTAGTTGCAAGTTTGTCTCGGGCTTCTTGTAAGTCCTGTAACATAGCAGAATGGTTATCTACATCAAACTTGGCGGATTGCGCCGCGATGTCTGGACCCTCAAGGTCAGGCACAAACATTCTTATGCCAAAGAGCATTTCGTATGGGGTCCGCCCACCCAGAGGTCTTCTAGGGAGATTATTAAGTGCACGCTGAACGGTATACAAATGGGCCAGCCAGTTCCTGCCAGTACCTATAACCCTAGCTGTTAAGGATTGCTTTAAGTCACGGTTCATTCGTTCAACGATAGAGTTGCCCTCAGGCCTATACGGAGACGAAAATTTCACCCGCACCCCAAGCGAAGCCATTGCATCCTTGTAAGCCCTAGAGGCAAACGCTGGACCTTGGTCCGAATGGAAGGTGCCGCATGCGAAAATTCCCACAAAGACACGCAAATCCCTGATTACATTTCGGGCGTCAGCACTCCGTTGTGGCCAGACCCAGAGAAACCGTGTGCACGAGTCCACTGCCACTAAGATGTATTTATAGGCAGTGTCTGATGAGAATGGACCGCAGTGATCCAAGTAAACACACCCAAAGGGTCTGTTAGCAATGCAGAGCGGGGTTTGTGGTGGACGTGTTACCGTGGAAGGCTTAATCTGTTGACAAACGTCGCAAGAAAGCACAAAAGCACGGGTGTCTTTATATAACCCACGCCACCAATAACGCTGCTGCAAGATGGAAACCGTAGCTGACACACCTGCATGAGCAGAAGCCATGCCTTCGTGTGCAGCTGATATCAAGGCACTCCTGCGGTCCGCGTTGGGGATCAGCCGATCTCCAACGTCAGGTATAGTTACAAAAGGAACCTGATCGGGACTTAATGTGTAAGAATACTTGGAAGGGAAACCTGTAGGGTAATTATTACCTTCCTTGGTTGCAGCAATAGCTGCTAATATAACAGGGTCTATTTTAGACATGGACCTGGTAACCGCTGCTACTGAACACGTGACTACTGCTGAACGGGCAGCCTCATCTGCCAGATCGTTACCAATAGCGTGTGCGCCCACCCGCTGATGGCCTAAGGTGTCAAGACACCATCACCATCATCATCATCATCACTGGCATCGTGGCCCAGGCCTGGATCCTCCACAGGTGGCGGATGTTGGTCATCGTCATCCAGGATGAGAGGCAACTCCTTCCGCACTGCCAGGTTGTGGAGCATGCAGCAGACGATGATAATCTTGCACACCTTTGCTGGGGCATATGGGAGGGCGCCTCCTGTCTTGTCCAGGCAGCGGAAGCGGCTCTTCAGGAGACCAAAGGTCCGCTCAATCACCCTCCTGGTCCAACCATGTGCCTCATTGTAGCGCATCTGGGCTGGTGTCACAGGGTTCCTGAGGGGTGTCAGCAACCACTGCATGTTGGGGTATCGCGAGTCACCTACAGACAGACAATTGCACATTAGCCAACATTGAAAAGTGTGCGGAAAGCAACATAGCACAACACACACAATGGTACAAAGTCAGTACACACCGACAAGCCAAGCACGCTGGTTCGGCATCTGTGACATCATCCTCAGGATGCGACTACTCCTCATCACGTAGGCATCGTGTGCAGAACCGGGGAAACGGGCACAAACATGTGTGATGGTCATGTTTGCAAGACATACCACCAGAGCATTGACAGAATGGTAATGTTTCCTGTTCCTGTATGCCTGCTCATGTGTCTGTGGTGGTACCAAAGCCACATGTGTCCCATCAATGGAGCCAATGACATGTGGCATCCTCCCCAGGGCATAGAAGTCACTCTTGACGTCAGTGAGTCGGTGACGTTGTGGGAAATAGATGAACTGGTTAAGGCATCTCAACATCGCCACCAAAACATCGCGTAGCACACGGCTGAACATAGTCTGTGACATACCACTAGTAGATGCCACAGTGTGTTGAAAGGTACCGGTGGCAAAGAAGTGTAGGGCTGCCATCACCTTCACCTTGGGGATCAGCGCTGTCGGATACGGCCGGCCAGGCTGCAAATGTGGGTCCAACCGCACTGCCAAATCCTCAATCAGCTGCCTGGTGAAGCGGTACCGTCGGATGCTGTCACGTTCCACCATCGTTGCCAGGTCTGGGAATGGTCGATGGACAGCAGGAGCCCTGCAGTGCAGAGGTGAAGAAGTCAAGATTGTCAGTCACCCCACATATGTGCCATTCACCATACTGTAGTTCACATGGTACATCATCAGCAAACACTAGTACTTGATGTGTGTCTCGTTCTGTTTGGACACATATGGCACCCACATGGACATCATGTAACATCTCTGTTCAACATGTGTGGACAACAGGTCCCAGGGTGTGCTATGTGAAACCATTTGGCTGTGTCACAGTACCCATTTACTGCACTCACATTCCACACACATACCACAGTGACATCTGGACAGATGCGCCACATTCATCTCAACTCATTGACAGGTAGATTCCCAGGGAGCCTGTCTTGCCACATGGACACTGGCATGACATGGCGTATCATGTACACGTCAGAAAAATCAAACATGACTCCTACAGGTAGTGCCCCCTGTAGCCTCTGCAGGACAGACATGGACGTCAGTGACACACACACACAACATCTAAGTCCATGCACAAACAACGTGGATGTGGAGACTGTCTCCCATTGTGCACATGGAGTCAGACATGTGAAACACAACATGCACACAGACTGCGGAGGGACATGACTATTGTGGCAATGGGCCACCCTGTGATGTACATGCTTTCCCACAAGAGCCTTGGGGTATGTGACATGTCATACATATACACAACCTGGAAGTGTGACCATGCAACATGCTCCAAAAATGAACAGTTGCACATCCCAGTGGTCATGTGCACGACACACAAAGGACCCTGTCCACATTAACATGTGCACAGCCTGGGTGTGTCTGCCCCCAAGTGCCAGCCCAAAAACAACATGTACACACCCATACACAGATAAGGTCATGCTGCCACACATGCCTTAGATACAGTGTGGACTGGGTGTGGTGTAGTAGGTGTGCCCCAGAGTCCCTGGAAAGTATATGTGGCTGGCATAGGTTCACCATTGACCAGCATGGTAACACATGCGTGTGACCTGTACAGGGACGCGTTGTACAGCAATGGTCCGATCGGTGTGCCCGCTCGGACCATTGCATTGCATGTGAGCGTGTACGCGTTGTACAGCAATGGTCCGATCGGTGTGCCCGCTCGGACCATTGCATTGCATGTGAGCGTGTACGCGTTGTACAGCAATGGTCCGATCGGTGTGCCCGCTCGGACCATTGCATTGCATGTGAGCGGGTACGCATTGTATCGCGGGTACGCGTTGTACAGCAATGGTCCGATCGGTGTGCCTGCTCGGACCATTGCATTGCATGTGAGCGGGTACGCGTTGTATTGCGGGTACGCGTTGTACAGCAATGGTCCGATCGGTGTGCCCGCTCGGACCATTGCATTGCATGTGAGCGGGTACGCATTGTATCGCGGGTACGCGTTGTACAGCAATGGTCCGATCGGTGTGCCCGCTCGGACCATTGCATTGCATGTCAGCGGGTACGCGTTATATTGCGGGTATGCGTTGTACAGCTATGGTCCGATCGGTGTGCCCGCTCGGACCATTGCATGTGAGCGGGTACGCGTTGTATCGCGTGTACGCGTTGTACAGCAATGGTCCGATCGGTGTGCCCGCTAGGACCATTGCATTGCATGTGAGCGGGTACGCGTTGTACAGCAATGGTCCGATCAGTGTGCCCGCTCGGACCATTGCATTGCATGTGAGCGGGTACGCGTTGTACAGCAATGGTCCGATCGGTGTGCCCACTCGGACCATTGCATTGAATGTGAGCGGGTACGCGTTGTACAGCAATGGTCCGATCGGTGTGCCCGCTCGGACCATTGCATTGCATGTGAGCGGGTACGCGATGTATCGCGGGTACGCGTTGTACAGCAATGGTCCGATCGGTGTGCCCGCTCGGACCATTGCATTGCATGTGAGCGGGTACGCGTTGTATTGCGGGTACGCGTTGTACAGCAATGGTCCGATCGGTGTGCCCGCTCGGACCATTGCATTGCATGTGAGCCGGTACGCGTTGTATCGCGGTACGCATTGTACAGCAATGGTCCGATCGGTGTGCCCGCCGGACCATTGCATTGCATGTGAGCGGTACGCGTTGTATTGCGGGTACGCGTTGTACAGCAATGGTCCGATCGGTGTGCCCGCTCGGACCATTGCATTGCATGTGAGCGGGTACGCATTGTATCGCGGGTACGCGTTGTACAGCAATGGTCCGATCGGTGTGCCCGCTCGGACCATTGCATTGCATGTGAGCGGGTACGCGTTGTACAGCAATGGTCCGATCGGTGTGCCCGCTCGGACCATTGCATTGAATGTGAGCGGGTACGCGTTGTACAGCAATGGTCCGATCGGTGTGCACTCATTGGCTGGGGCCTGGCATGGCAACGGATGCGGATTTTGAATTTACGAGTCTGATGCAGTGAATTCAGTTGGCCAGCCACAACAATGTTGCAAATTCATGGGTGTCATGAAGTTGAATATTTGAAGGATGCTGTGGGCGTGTATTGGAGCTGCTATTCCATGGATTGGCCAGATTCAGAAGATGCTACCGACTTGGACCTATCACTTTGGACACATGGGACAGTATCTGCCTCTGCAGCACACATATAATGCTGGCTGTTCCCCTGAGAGCTCACTTGCCTGCACTACATGCTCCTGGACGACATCTGCCACTACACTGCTGCTGTCTCTGCATCCTCTGGCTGCTGCAATGGCACGTACTGTGGAGAGAGCCCCAGCCTTCACCCATGAGGAGAACCAGGCCCTGCTGGACAGCCTCCTTCCACAGTACAGCAAGCTGTATGGGACACCAGGGGAGCAGGTGAGTGTGCTGTCCACTGCCTCACTAATTGTGCATGTTGCCTGACTAGCAGGATTTACAGTGTGCACACCACTGGCTAGCATGCCCACTGAGTAGTTCGCACCCCCCAAAGTGTGTAGTCACTTGCACTGAACAGGTACAGTGGAGTGACAGTGCATTCAAACAAGGTTCACTACCCATGCAATGATACCATGTAGTAACTGCTGGCAAACTGTCCATAGCCCTCGTTGCACTGCCTGTGTACATCATATGCCCCTGTGATTGAGACATGTATTTCTAACTGTGTGATGCACGGATATGTTGCATGTGTAGTAATGGCCTTTTCACTTTCTCATCCTCACAGGTTGATGCCCATCGGAAGCAGAACATCTGGCTGGACATCGTCCGGGCAGTCCGATCCGTGGGGGTCTACAAGCGCCGGATCCGCAACTGCCAGAAGAGGTGGCAGGACCTTTGTGGCTGGACCCGGAGGATCGCAAGGGTCCAGCTGAAGCTGTCGCCTCCTCGCAGGAGGGGCGGACACCGGACCCTGACCCCCCACATGCTCCAGATCCTGCCGGTGGTGTTCCCGGAGCTGGATGGGCAGCTGAAGGGCAGACAGCAGCAAGGAGGGGGTGAGTCTAAGACTGCACTGTGAACTCTGTCTAACATGCTATGTGCCCTCCTCTGGCCTGGTTAAACTTCCCCAGTACATCAGTCTTGTTGTCCAGTACCCATGTCCCTCTATTGTAACCTGGCCACCCATCTGATGCGCCAGTGTGCTCCTTACGCTCAGGATAATTGTGTCACTTGGGTACAGGTCCTAGCATTTTGCTTTGCTCAAGGTGGTGACAGATTTTGTTCCCGTGACATTGTGTTTGCCTTCATGGGTGGGTCAGTTGCTCACACAATGCCTGAGTCGTGCTATGTAGTCTGGGTGTAACTTTGATATGTGATCCACTTGCACATCTAATTCACCACATGTCCCTGGGGTATTTGCCACACCCCCATTCTGCGGGTGGGTAAATTGTCTGGGCCTCAGGAGTATGTATGTCAAGTGTGTCACACATGCTTAGCCACCTGCCCACTGACCAGGGCTCATCCCTCTTGCAGGTGGAGCCGGACAGTCATGCCTACTACAGGGCATACAATACACTCTGTACTCCCACTCCCGTGTATCATCTGACATGCTGTGCTCAGTGAAATGTTGCCTCAGGTGTCTGCCTCTGTGTTGTTGTGCTGTGACTACGTTGTCGTGACTCCTGTGATGTCCTTCGGATAGGGGTCAGCATGCCATCTGCTATTGGACCATGTGAGACAAGACTTCTGTGACTCATAGGTGTTTGATCACTTGACTGTGCAGACAGGTGTATGAGACTGTGACTTTCAGGCAGCTGTTCATCATTCACAGCACACTGTGAGGTGCTCTGGTTCAGGGAGTAGTGTTTCATGTCTCCCATTTGTCCAAATGGTGTGCAGTGTACAAATACTGGTTCAGAGGATGTGGTTAGTGGGGGATGAACATGTGAACTTGTCAGTTACATTACTTGCCTTCCCCATGTCCTAGGATAGTGACACAGTGCAGACTGTTGTTTGCTGGCTAACATGGCCATGTGACTTGAGACAGTGATGTATGACTTTGCAGGCATGCCTGTGTCATGGCATTAAACTTCCTAAGGGTGATCCTGCAGGGTGGTGACATGTGCAACAGGCACCCCATTGTGGCATTGACTATCCGGACATGGGTGCTTCATGGGGTCTGGTGCTGGTATGCATCACATGCATTTCTGTTTAGGCTCAGGCCGTCCATTTATCCAGACACCTGCACTGACTCAGTGGCAAGTGATGTGAGGTGGGCATGTTCACATACTTCACCGTGTTCTCAGCAATGTCCAACTACTGTGTAGGTGGTGCATGTGTCCACACTGGGGTCTTACCATCAGACGGGCACCAGACAGATGGGTGCAAGGGCAGGAGGGGTGTCTGTTCCATGGCTGACCATCAGACTGACAATTGGCTTCTCCTAATCTGTGTGATGACTTTTGGCAATGTTCTACTAGTGATGCCAGGGCTTGCTCTGTGATGTGCTGTACTTACTGTGGTGTGTGCGGTCAGTGCAGGTGACTGATGTTTGTCTGTTTCCCTAATTGTTTGCAGATACATCCACAGCCACAGGAGGGGACAGCTCCACGGACCAGGAGGAGCAGCGGAGCCAGACTGGGTCAGCGTCCGACGAGTGGTCAGAGGGACCCAGTGGCACGGAGGGCGAGGGGAGCCACATCGAGGAGTCCTCAGCACCATCCACCTCAGCTGAGGACCATAGCAGCTCAGAGGATGACTCCCTTGTGGAGGCGGGTGTCAGCAGCCACCACACCCCAGCTACTCTGTCTGATCCCACCACCACCACCACCACCACCACCACCACCGCCGTCCCATTGGCTCCCATTCCTGTGGTCCGTGGAGGCTCCCGTGCTCGGGAGCGTGTCTCCTTCAAGCCAGGCACCGCACCCCTGCCCCTGTGTCCCCTGCTGCCCTGAGTGAGGAGTCTGTGTACCTCCTTCGGCAGCTCCATGTAGGGCAGACAGCAATGCTGACTGTCCTCCATGCACACACCACACTGTTGACACAGCTGGTGTCGTTCATGGAGGGCATCTCAACGGGTATGTCTGCCCTACAGAGGAGCAATAGGTCCATGGACTCCTCCCTGACGGCAGCAGTGTCCCTCCTCCAACAGTCCCTCACCCCTCCCACCTCTGCCCCATCCACACTTCCTACCACCCTACCTGTCCAAAGCACATGCACACCTGCACAATCACACCAACACACAGACACGAGCAGCACACACCCACCCAAAACCAAGGCAAGACGTGCACACAAGCATCCTCAGGGGACTGATTCCACACACACAGGGGATGGGGAACTGATACACACACAGGCAACCACAGTCACTCCGCAATCCTCAAGATCCTCTCCCTCCAAGACCCCTTCCCTTGCCTCACCTGCAACCCCACATACACAGCAGCTCTTCCTCTCTGACCTCGGCCTCTTCCCTCCAATACCGCTGATCCAGCATACCGGGGGAAGAGGAAGTCCACACACAGAGAGGAGAGTGCCCCTCGCCCCCGGACACCCTCCCCCAGGCGCAGGCAGAGTGAGCCCCCACCCGCAAGTCCCCCAGACCCGGAAGAGCAAGACCCCGCCACCGCCCTGCAAGTCACCCACCCAGTCTCTCACCTCCATCCCCCAGGCCACCACTCCACAGGTTCCACCGCCACACCCTGCCCCAGATTCCCCCACACACCGATACCGCATCCCCAAAGTGCTCAGGCCCTCCCCCCCTGCCACTTGCTCTTCCACCCCCAAACCAGACGCTCTGCCTGTATGTTCCACTGGTGTGGAGACCGTGTCCCCCCCCTCTGTCCTGCCCAGCTCTTCTGCCCCCCCTTCCACTCCCTTGGAGTCATGCACTGCGGTGGAGTCCACAACAACCCCATCTGACTCGGGCACTGAATTGGGGACCCAGCCCACTCAATCTGCCCAGCCCACTGCAGTGGTTGCAGCACCAACACCATCGGACTTGAGCCCTGCGGTGGTGCCGGCCCCCCCTGAGTCAGACACCTCCACTGCTGTTACCGGTGACACTCCTGCACCCACCTCACCTTCCCTGCCTCCTTCTGGCATCCCCTGATCCTGTCCCTGCGGTGTCTGGCCTGCCCCTCGTATGCCCCTCCAAGGGGGATGTCCCCTGTTGGTACCTGTGCAGGCAAGTAAGTTGTGACAAGTAGTCACACATCACCCTGTTGGGACTGTGTATTTGGACTGGACATTGGCCGTTGTTAATTTTGGACTTTTGATTTGAGTTGCACACTTGCTGAATAAAGCCTCTTTTTGTTTACTTGTGGTTAATCTTTGGTGGTACATGATGTAGATGTGTAGTATCATGCATTTGCTGTTGTAATTGTGTTCAGATCAGGTAAATGAAGTTTTGCTGTGATGGGCTCCATGTGGCCCATGGGATATGTGTCCTAATATAGTCTGGATCTATAGCATCCCTTGCTGCAGTCTGAGGGTGTAATGTTCAGCATTTGACACAGGGATGTACGTTTAGCATTTGTATATTACCATCTTTGTCCTACACTGTTGCACATCTGTTGGGCTTACCACTGTCCAATGTTCCTAGTACCCTGACTGTGTGCCCGTCTCCACTGGACATGCAGTTTTGCACATCAATTTTGGAGGACTCATCTGTGTATACAGTACAACTGGATTGCCACGTGTTTTGGGTGTATGCAGATGACTGACGTGACACTCCCGTACCCAGGCTGATGTGAGCAGAGGCTTCTGTGTGTTGTAGTTGTTGACTCACTGACGGAGTGTCCTGCTGATATGTTTGAGTCGTGCACAGACAAGGTTTAGCACAGTGGAGCTTCCACAGGAGTGGAGTGCCCTCATGGCTGTGTGTAATCTGGTGACATTGCGTGTGCCCGTGTTGTGTGTTGTGTGAGCATGTCTGTGCATGTTCCCTTCCCTTTTCCTACACAGGCTGTGTCCCTAGGGATGTTCCTGTTTCTGATGGTTGCAGAGTTGGTATGTGTTCATCCAGCATCTTGGACCTGGTTTCTCCGTGATGTGGTTGCATGGCAAACTGATGTTCATGAGGTTGTCATCCCAGGTTGTCTTTGTTGTCAGGGCTGGGGATGTGGGCAAACACAGATGGGACACATTCAGGATTCCCCTTGGCACTTGTTGTTTACACAAGTAATGTGATTTTGAGTTTGTGTTAGCTTTCAGTGATTGTGACGCATTGTGTGTGTGACTGCTGCCACTCCTCAGGGTCAGAGCTGCAATGTCGGAAGTTGTGTACGTGTGTTCTTTGTGTCTCACCTTGGCTTCTTCGTTGGTGTGTGACTATGGCCAGGATCCCATTGTTTGTGGTGGATTTCACATCATGCGCATGTACGGCGTACTGTGCAGTGTGTCATGCATAGACGAGTCATGTTGAGTGGGCATGTGTGATGGGTTTCTGCACCTTAGTTCCCCCCACCACCCCTGGGATTGTCATGGGTGCATGTGCAATGTCACCAGTCCATGTGAGCTTCACTGCTGCACATTGTTGCAGATGAGTGTGTGGTGTTGAGTGTGCAAATGTGAGTTGTTGCACGACTAGACCACTACCTCCATATTGTCCTTGGCTGGCAGGCCGTGCTGATTGATTGGAGCTTGTGTAGGTGTGATGGTAGTTTGTAGCTGAGGACACATGGCTGTGGTTCACAGTGTGATCAACATCTACCTTTGTCATCACAGTGGAATTGTCATGCAGGCTAGTGTCTGCACAATGTGGGGTCCCTGGGGGTAGTGCTGTGGTGGGTGTGTCTCTTGCTGTGTTAGTTGCTGTTCCTACAAGCTTGTGTGACATGTGTAATTTGGGCTCCCTCTCATCTGACAATGCCAGATTTCCCACATAGGGGAATCCAATCCATGAGTTACTTGTGTGTGGCACTGTATACACATCTGTGTAATTGGGATTCAGGCCTCCTCATGTGTTGTGTGGTTGCCTGGGGACACTGGCACACACCCCCATCACCTGTTGTCTTTGATAGGATGTGTGAGTCTGCCTGTTTGTGTCAGTGCATTTGCATCACTGCATTGGCATTTCTGTAATGTGCCATTGGCTGTATGTGGTTTGGTGATTTTCCCCTGCTCTCCCTGGTACTCCTGGGTCATCAGTCAGCACAATGATCATGGTTTGTATGTCCCATTGCTGCCATGGTATGGTATTTGCTCACCTGACATCCACAGTCTCCACAGATTATATACATTTGTGTGTCCATAGGTGCAGATATGTGGGTCAGCATCATGATGGTCACTTCTGTCATTGTGGAATCGGCTGATTGTTGGCAATGTGGTCCCCCATGTGTGATGTTTGTATGCACATGGACATAAAGCGATGTTTCTGTGACACTGCACTGTTAGCCTCCCCCAATATATGTTGCAATGGGACACAAGCAGTACTATGCCACAGATGTTTTGGTTGTTGTGTGACCAGGATTCATCCATTCAGTTTGTCTTTGGCAGCTTTTACCATGCCTACACTTACCTTATGATCACCGTGGTGATGGGGCTTTAGGCACCATTGCCACACTGATCAAAGGGTCCATCAGCCTTGGACCCCACACTTACCTTTTGGTGACTGTGGTGATGGGGCTTTAGGCACCATTGCCACACTGATCAAAAGGTCCATCAGCCTTGGACCCCACACTTACCATTTGGTGACTGTGGTGATGGGGCTTTAGGCCCCATTGCCACACTGACCAAAAGGTCCATCAGCCTTGGACCCCACACTTACCTTTTGGTGACTGTGGTGATGGGGCTTTAGGCCCCATTGCCACAGTGGCCATGGTCGGCTTGTATTGTGGAGGCCACACACTTTTATGTGTGACACATGTGTTAGTGGGTCACATTGTATGTTCATTGTCATGTTTAGTGTTGTAGGCATTTGACATGGACTACACATGCTTGTCATGTTGTTTGGGTGGATGTAATTTTCTGTTATTCCTTATGTGGGAGTATGCTGGTTGTGTCATGCATTACCCGTCCTATGAGTAGGGTTGGTGGTAGTGATAGGCATCCAGCCCCCATGAGTAGGGGGTGGTAGTGATAGGCATCCAGCCCCCCATGGGTGGGGATGGTAGTAGTGGCAGCCATCCAGCCCCCTATGGGTGGGGATGGTAGTAGTGGCAGCCATCCAGCCCCCCATGAGTAGGGGGTGGTAGTGATAGGCATCCAGCCCCCTGAGTAGGGGTGGTAGTAGTGATAGGCATCCAGCCCCCCATGAGTAGGGGGGTGGTAGTGATAGGCATCCAGCCCCCCTGAGTAGGGGTGGTAGTAGTGATGGGCATCCAGCACCCCTGAGTAGGGGTGGTGGTAGTGATAGGCATCCAGCCCCCATGAGTAGGGGGTGGTAGTGTTAGGCATCCAGCCCCCCTGAGTAGGGGTGGTAGTAGTGATGGGCATTCAGCACCCCTGAGTAGGGGTGGTGGTAGTGATAGGCATCCAGCCCCCTATGGGTGGGGATGGTAGTAGTAGCAGCCATCCAGCCCCCCATGAGTAGGGGTGGTGGTAGTGATAGGCATCCAGCCCCCATGAGTAGGGGGTGGTAGTGATAGGCATCCAGCCCCCCTGAGTAGGGGTGGTAGTAGTGATGGGCATCCAGCACCCCTGAGTAGGGGTGGTGGTAGTGATAGGCATCCAGCCCCTATGGGTGGGGATGGTAGTAGTGGCAGCCATCCAGCCCCCTATGGGTGGGGATGGTAGTAGTGGCAGCCATCCAGCCCCCCATGAGTAGGGGGGGTGGTAGTGATAGGCATCCAGCCCCCCCTGAGTAGGGGTGGTAGTGGTGATAGGCATCCAGCCCCCCATGAGTAGGGGTGGTAGTAGTGATAGGCATCCAGCCCCCATGAGTAGGGGGTGGTAGTGATAGGCATCCAGCCCCCCTGAGTAGGGGTGGTAGTAGTGATGGGCATCCAGCACCCCTGAGTAGGGGTGGTGGTAGTGATAGGCATCCAGCCCCTCATGAGTAGGGGGGGGTGATAGTGATAGGCATCCAGCCCCCCCCCTGAGTAGGGGTGGTAGTAGTGATGGGCATCCAGCACCCATGAGTAGGGGTGGTGGTAGTGATAGGCATCCAGCCCCCTATGGGTGGGGATGGTAGTAGTGGCAGCCATCCAGCCCCCCATGAGTAGGGGGGGTGGTAGTGATAGGCATCCAGCCCCCCATGAGTAGGGGGTGGTAGTGATAGGCATCCAGCCCCCCTGAGTAGGGGTGGTAGTAGTGATGGGCATCCAGCACCCCTGAGTAGGGGTGGTGGTAGTGATAGGCATCCAGCCCCCTATGGGTGGGGATGGTAGTAGTGGCAGCCATCCAGCCCCTATGGGTGGGGATGGTAGTAGTGGCAGCCATCCAGCCCCCATGAGTAGGGGGGTGGTAGTGATAGGCATCCAGCCCCCCCTGAGTAGGGGGGTGGTAGTGATAGGCATCCAGCCTCCCCCTGAGTAGGGGTGGTAGTAGTGATAGGCATCCAGCCCCCTATGGGAGGGGATGGTAGTAGTGGCAGCCATCCAGCCCCATATGGGTGGGGATGGTAGTAGTGGCAGCCATCCAGACCCCATGAGTAGGGGGGGTGGTAGTGATAGGCATCCAGCCCCCCCCTGAGTAGGGGTGGTAGTGGTGATAGGCATCCAGTCCCCCATGAGTAGGGGTGGTAGTAGTGATAGGCATCCAGCCCCCCATGAGTAGGGGGGGTGGTAGTGATAGGCATCCAGCCCCCCCCTGAGTAGGGGTGGTAGTAGTGATGGGCATCCAGCACCCCTGAGTAGGGGTGGTAGTAGTGATGGGCATCCAGCACCCCTGAGTAGGGGTGGTGGTAGTGATAGGCATCCAGCCCCCCATGAGTAGGGGGGGTGGTAGTGATAGGCATCCAGCCCCCCCCCTGAGTAGGGGTGGTAGTAGTGATAGGCATCCAGCCCCCCATGAGTAGGGGTGGTAGTAGTGATAGGCATCCAGCACCCCTGAGTAGGGGTGGTGGTAGTGATAGGCATCCAGCCCCCCATGAGTAGTGGGGGTGGTAGTGATAGGCATCCAGCCCCCCCCTGAGTAGGGGTGGTAGTAGTGATGGGCATCCAGCACCCCTGAGTAGGGGTGGTGGTGGTGGCAGGAATCCAGGCCCCTATGGGTGTGTATGGCATTGGTGATGCCCATCCCACCCCTATGATTGTGCAGTTGCTAGTGTACGTCATTTGTGCATCCCTATGTGTGTGTGACATATTTTAGGTACGTGTAGTTAGTTTGTATTGTTGGTGTTTGACTTACCGTCTGCGCCGTACGCGTCCGAATCGGTCCCGGTAATAGATGTAGAGTATTGGTAGGACCTGCGCGATGGGATTCATGGTTGGTTCGTCTCGTTCGGGTTTCGCGTGTCTTCGACTCGTACTCGTCGCTGGCTTGTTCGTCTCGTATCCGTGGATCATTTAGTGACGCGAAACGGAGCTTATGTGCGGCTCTCCCGGATGCTGAAACGTGCCGGACGTAGCTACGGGTTCGGCGCGTACGGAAGACGCATCGTACTAGTCCGGCCGGAAGGTGCTGTGTATTTGGTTCCGTGCGACTCGATTCGGCGTTTACGGATCCGGCTCGGGCGGAGAAAAGGAACTGGATTGGGTAAGTTCGGCTCGCTCGGAATCTGGGCTGTTATGCGCATCGTACTTGTTCGTTCGGTAGAGTGTTCGAGTCGGTCGGGAAACACGCGTTCGGCTGGTAGTTTTTCCGGACGAATACTGTTAGGTGCGCTTCCGGCCCGAATCGGAATCGACCCCTTGGTGTCATCCAATTGTGATGTTGCTTCTTTCATGTATTCATGGTGAGACCAGATAACAATGTTCCCTCCCTTGTCTGAGTTCCGGAAAATTAGTTGTTCATTTTTTTGCAATTTTGCCATCAATTTGTTGTACTGGTTCTGCTGATATCTGTATTTCTTTTGTGTCTTTGCAGTTTTAAATTTGAGGTTTTTGATTTCTGCGGTCAACAGTTCTCCAAAGATGTCCACGGAGTCTCTTGCGGTCATTGGTTGAAAAGTAGATTTGGGTTTGAAGTTGGTTCTAACTGTTCCGTATGTATTGCCAGTTGGACTACCTACGACAGTACCACTAACTGCACTTTCTTCCGCTAACGATTGTAAGTTTGCCAGCAGGTCCGCATCTGCTTCCGTCAGCGTGCTGTCCGATTGTTCGTTGCTCATTTCAAGTTGTGTAGACATTCTTTTATTGCAATGATTGGTCAAAAAATATTTTTTAAGTTTCAGCTTGCGGATAAATTGGTAAACATCGACTCGAGTTCTTGTGAAATCAAAGTTGCTTTCGGGACAATATGAAAGTCCCAATTCCAGCAATTGTATTTCAGCTTTCGTTAAATTCATGGGTGTTAGGTTTACCACAGTATTCGTTTTGTGGTTTATTTCCGTTGCCCTCTCTTTTTGTATTGTGGTTTCTTGTTGACAATGCCTCTGCTTGCAATTGCGCCTTTCTCTTCGTTTAGCGTTGCGTTTTTGTCTTGTTGTGACACCTGCTTGCGTGGTCTCAGAGTTTGCTTTCTGTCTTGTTGGAGACAGTTTACCTCTTCTGCTAGCGAGAATTTGCGAAACCCCAACCGTGATGACATTGCTATTTGGTCGGTTTCCACTTCACTCTCAACTGCGGAGCTCAAGTCGGAAGCCGAAGTCGATAGAACTGTTGTCTCCCTCCCGCTGGGTAGTGCATTGTCACGTTGGGCAGTTTGTTTAGTAATTTTCAGTGCCTCATATCTCTTGGCAAATGTGAAAACCTGACCCTGCTCATAGTCTTGCTTATCACGCTGAAACTTATAAGCCTTTCGTTTTTTAATGATTTCTTCTTCTTTGGCCAGTCTGCCCGTCATTTCATCTCGGTATTTGCTGATAGTGGGAGTGACTTCAAGTTTCATGATTTCACAATTCAATTAATCAATCTGCTCTTGTAATTTAATTTGGTCGCTCTCAGCATACTTAACGAGTATTTCAACAAGTCGTCATGAAGATTCGAGATTGCAATCCGCCCAGTCACGTAACATATATATATATATATATATATAAATATATATATATATATATATCCAAAGCTTGCTTCGCGTCGTGAAATAACGCACTCTCAAGACTCAAGGAATGTCACCAGTTCAGGAAGTTTATTTTGCTTCCACGCTACGCGTTTCAGCAGTTACGCCTTGCTCCCACGTAGGAAGTTAGAGTTCAGTCATGGTTTTATGCATAAGTGCACCACATCGTGAATAGACATCATAGAAAGAGGACTGATAATGCAGGTTAGCTTAGCCAGATTGGTGGCGGCCATCTTATAACATGTTGTGCATACATAGTATCGACATACCTGGTTAAATCCATGCGATCTTGTGCAGTATTAGCATCACAAAATTGAAATAATTGTAAACCTGTAAACATGTAAAATTTACATATTGGATCCTGTGAAATTAATGAAACATATGGTGCATGATACATTATAATGAGCAATCCATGCTGGATTAAATTGATCGCGACCATGATAAAATAATCTTTACGGATCGTGGCAACTGTATGTAGTTAGAATTACCCAACAGTCCTCACTCGGCAACTACACGATTCTCCCGTGGATTGCCGTAGATAATATTGACGAAATGTGGTCCAGTGAACATAGTACACACAACCGTGCAAACTAATGATGTGAATGTGGTTAAGGCAATAAAACAACTTCCAGTCCTGCCGACCGGAAACTTGCAGTTAGCACTTTAGTTTTCGCCATTTACCGTTCACGCCATATAAAGCGGGGCACGGCGCGGACGCGCCGGCGGCGCGCCAAATGCGTGCCTGACCGCTGCCAGCTGCCACGATCCCTGCATCTCGTTTCACCATTTTGTACTCAGTATTGGCTCTCGTTCTGGTGTCCTCTCTTTTTCATTGGCAGTTGCCATGGCACCGCTAATATATTCCAGTAAAGAGCTAAAAGATTTAAATACATTCCATCTCAGACCCTCCGACACATTAGAAGAGGAAATTAGTAGTACCCAAGGTATATCGCATACTATAGGATCCACCTCATCGAATAAAGTCCAAACTTCTTATCACTCAAATCGTTTCAGAAACATCAAACCATTAAGTGCCATCTATCTTAACGCACGTTCCATTCTGAAGCACTCTGTAGAGATGTGGAGCCTCATAGACACGGAGACCCCTGACATCTGTTTTGTCACTGAAACCTGGCTACATGAGCATGGCTCCACCAATGTACAGATTGCCTTTCCGCCTCAATATAACATAACCAGAGTGGATAGGAAAGAAAGTAGAGGAGGAGGTCTACTCATAGCCGCTATTACTGGCTTGACCATCACCTCTTTAGAAACTACAAGTTCGAACCAATTAGAATTATGTAGTTTTAGGATAGAAGTCCAAACTGGGGGCACGTGGAGGGGAGCTCTAATATACCGACCACCCGGTCCTGAAAGCGATTTCCTAGACAAACTACTGGAGATAATCGCCCCGCAAATATTGGCCTCCGACTTTTTCCTCCTAATAGGTGATTTTAATTATCATGCCGAGATTCTGTCGAATCCAGACACAGATCAGTTGATCACAAATATTAACACATTAGGGCTGACTCAACTGGTAACAGGGCCCACCCACAACGCAGGCCATACGCTTGATCTTCTTTTTTCCAAGTCTCCAGATATCACCATAGAACCTCCCATTCCATTGCTATGGTCAGATCACTATCTAATTAAATTTAGTATTCCAGTCCATAGGATCAAAGAGCACCCCAGAAGTGAACAAATATGGCGAAGGTCTTGGCGCAAAGTTACCCCATCTTTGTTTTCTAAACATTTCAGCTTGCCGCATTCTAACCAGAAGGAAAATATTAACCGTGCGGCAATTGTTTTTGATAAGGCCATTACGGTTGCACTAGACAAAATTGCTCCTTTCACTAAAGTCAATGTTAAATCTAGGGCTGCTCCCTGGTTCACTGAGCAACTAAAGATAGCGAAGCTCTCATGTAGAACAGCAGAGCGGATATGGAGAAAAAGCAAAGACATGACCGACCGTGAAATATACAGAAATATTCACCACGGTTATATGGAGGACATCAAGCAAGCAAAATAATTATTCCTCCGTAACCGAATAGACAAGGCATCGAACTCCTGTAAGGAGCTCTACAGAGTTCTAAAAGAATTCACAACACCCGCTCAGTCATTAACCCCCAATTCCCAAGAATGGACGGATTCTCTTTCCAAATTTTTTGAAGAAAAAATTGCTACTATCCATCATACCTTTCCATCCCAAATAACTAATGACCACTTGGAAAATGCGTCCAGTATGTCCTTAGACCTTCCTTATACCTTGGAGGAATTTACTAACTTTAACATCGTGGCAGTGGAAACTGTCATGCTAAAAATAAAATCAGGGTCTCCCACTGACACTGTCTCTCCTAAAAACTTCCCCATCATTGCACCGGTGTTATTGGAAAGTCTAACCAACTTATTTAATACGAAGCTGAATTCCCAAAAATATGGAAAGCTGCTAGAGTTAGGCCCATTTAAAAAAAATCCACAGCAGATCCTAAACTCTGCTTAAACTATCGTCCCATTTCACTGCTTCCCTATTTTGGGAAGGCACTGGAATCACTAGTAAATCAACAGCTTGTCACATATTTAGAGAGCCAAGGGCTACTCGATTCCTCACAGTCGGGTTTCAGGGCGGCCCATAGTACAGAGACAGCACTGGTGGAGGTAACAGACAACATTAGACTGGCTCTGGACAAACGCCAGTCTATAATTCTTGTTCTGCTTGACCTTTCCGCCGCCTTTGACACCATCTCCCATGGCATTCTAGAACATCGGCTTTGGGAGATTGGTGTCAGGGGAAACGCCTTAAAATGGTTTAAAAGCTACCTAACAGACCGAGTTACAACGGTTCAGGTGGGAAACACTGTCTCATGTAACAGACTGGTCATGATGGGAGTGCCACAGGGCTCTATCTTGAGTCCGACTCTTTTTAACCTTTACATGACGCCACTGGCCAAGGTGATCAGATCTTATGGTTTTGATGTTGTGTCGTATGCTGACGATACGCAGATTCTGGTCACTCTTGGACCAGATCCATTAGAAACAAAGCAGCGTTTTAAAAAATGTATGTCCCACATTGATACGTGGATGAATACAAACCATCTTCAATGAAATGGAGGCAAGTCTGAGATCATGCTCTTCGGAAATGCTCATGAGCACTGGTCCCACGACCTGGTGTCTAGGGGGCTCGTGTCCTACATGGATAGTAGTGCCCCATACATATGTATCACATGGTTCCTATACATACACTCGTACAGATTCCTCATGTTGTAAGTAATGGGCCAGTGCCCCAAGGTGCACATAGATAGTTAGGTAACATTTTGCCATGCATATTGTATTATGTATATACCGCTGTACTGGGACAGTGCCCATGAATATGTACAATACAACATAGACTGGTACAAGAAAAGAGGGGAAAATCAAACCACAGGTGTATACTCTTGACTGACGTGATTCAGTGTCGCCATGTGCCTCTGGAAAAAAGGTTAGGGGACCCGTGAGGGTGAACTACCAAACTAGTGTGGGCCCCTTCCTTTCCTCCTGCAGTGAAAAAAAGGGAAAAAGAAAATCATGAGTTAAAAACACATTTCGTGACAGAGTCAAATTGCATAATTAAAGCATACAAATAAATGGTTATATACCTAAAAGATCAAGGAGGAATTTAGGACAACTAAGGAGATATTTAAGCCTCATACAGATGTATTCGTAATTCCTCATCAAGGTTCAAACCACCCGGGCTTTTGGTCTGGAGATCAATTATGTACATGGATTCACGTTTTCGGAGTTTAAGTGCTCTGTCCCCCCCTCTCGTGGGTCTCGTGATATGTTCCATCACAAAATAGCTAAGCAGGGCACTATTGGAAAAATGGTGTTGTTGGAAATGACGTGCCACTGGATATTGCTGGTCCTTGTCAGTAATTGCCCTTATGTGTTCGAGCACACGTTTTTTGGCAGGGTGGATGGTACTGCCAATGTATCTTAATATACATGGGCATTCCAGACAGTATATAATAAAAGAGGTACCGCATGTGAGGAACTGTGTGATGGCTTTCATTTTTCCTCCCCCTCCGGGGAATTCTTTTATCATGTAACTGTTTTTGCAGGCTTTACAGTGCCCACAAGGAAAAAACCCTCTTAATCCTTGGTTTACCATGGTACTATGCACTGTAATATCACTGTGTACCAGTTTGTCTCTGAGACTATATCCTTTCCTGTAGGTGATGCTAGGTTTTTCACTGATCATGGGACCAATGTTAGGGTCATTTTTGAGGATGTCCCAGTATTTTGCAATGATGCGTCTGATGTTGTTGGCATTTCTGTTGTATGTTAGTATGATCCTGGTGTTATTGTCTTGCTCATTAGTGTCAGTTTCACTTTCTACTCTGGTGTGTAGTGTGTCTTTTCTTTGTATTTGCTCCACTTTTTTGATTGCTTTGTTGAGTACCCACTGTGGGTACCCCCTTGTTTTGAACCTTTCGATTCATAGCACTGAGTCGGCTCTGCTTCTAGCTTCGGAGGCCCTGAAAACCGCAGCCGATGAGGGAAGAACAACTGCACTGATCCTTCTGGATCTGAGTGCTGCGTTTGACACGGTCTCCCGCAGATTTCTGATGGAACGGCTGGGGGAGGCTGGGGTCGGTGGTGGTACATGGGAGTGGATTAAACATTTTCTGCAGACCAGATCCTTCCAGGATTTACAACATCCTTTTAAATCCAGAGTTTTCCCTCTGTCTCAAGGGGTGCCACAGGGTTCGGCCCTTAGCCCTACCCTATTTAATATCTACATGCGCACCCTGGCAGATATTGTGCTGAGACATGGGGTGAAACTAGTGTCATATGCCAATGACACTCAGCTGATTGTCACCCTGGAGCAAAAAGGGGCAGAAACGGCATCTGATTTTAAGGTCTGCTTGGGTGAGCTTGCTAACTGGATGAAGCTCAGCTGCCTGCAGCTGAATGCAGGAAAGATGGAGGTGATGGTAGTTGGCAAGCAGCCCTCTTTATGGTCACACTTGTGGTGGCCGGAGGAGTTGGAACCTACTCCGACCCCTAAGGCCAAGGTCAAGAATCTGGGAGAATGGTTCGATGACACCCTCTCCTATTCAGAGCAGATATCGGCTGTGGCAGGAGCCTGCTTTGGCATTCTTAAAATGCAGCACAAAATCCTGGACTTACTCCCACTAGACGCCAAAAGAACCATTGTACAGGCCCTTGTTACGTCCCGTCTAGATTACTGTAACATCCTTTACCTAGGGGTGACTACAAGAAATCTGAACATTTTGCAGAAGGTTCAGAATGCGGCAGCTCGGCTAATTCTGAATATCCCTAGGCGGGCCTCAGTGGGGGAGGCCCTGAAGGAATTACATTGGCTCCCTATACAGGCCAGAGTTACCTTTAAGGCCTTGTGTTTTGGCCACAGGATCCTCAACGAGAAAGGGCCAAGATTTCTGCACCCCCTTCTCACCGCATATAGACCTGCTCGCAACCCGAGGTCTCTAGGCATGGCAAAGATGATTGTGCCTAAGGTGCGGAAGGTACGGGCTGGAGGGAGCTCATTTGGCTTCCTTGCGGCTAAGGCCTGGAATGACCTTCCTGTGGATTTTAAGACGTGCCCATCTGAGATTTTGTTCCGGAAAAAATTAAAAACCTGGCTTTTCCAGCACCCCCCGGGGGCCGAAAGTAGGCCTTTTTCTTTTACTTCTTAGGGCCATAGGCTAAAGGGAGGGAGGTAGGTCCAGGCCAGTTGCTGTGGTTTTGATGGTGTTCTAGCGCGGGGACACTCCGTTGGAGTAACCATGCGCTCTACAAGCTGAATAATAATAATAATAAAAATAATGGTGGACATTTCCTCTTTGAAAGCTATATCAGTGCTGCAATTACGTTTCGCCCTCAGCAGTTTCCCGAAGGGTATACTCCACTTTAAGGGGTCAGGGTGGCTGCTGAGGCCATGTAACAAGGTGTTGCCTGCTGTGTCTTTGCGAATGAGTCTGGTTTGTATCGTGTCCCCTAAGATTTCAACCACAATATCTAGAAATTCCACTGACGTTCTACTGGTGGTACTTGTAAGTGTGATGTTCTAGTTATTGGCATTAAATTTATTGATGAACTCGCTAGCCTCTGTTTCATTACCCCTCCACACCATGAAAATATCATCAATATAACGGAGCCACAGCACATTCTGCTCTACCTCTGGAAAGTTGGAATGGTCCATGAGGATTTCTTTCTCCCACTTGCCCAAGAACAGGTTCGCAAAGCACGTCCCCATAGCGGTCCCAGTGATCTGTTTATACAGTGTTCCATCAAACATGAAGATATTATTAGTAAGGCAAAATTGAATCATCTCAAGAACCATGATGGTATGTGCTTTGAATCTAATGTGTCTGGTCTGGAGAAATTGTTTACACGCCTCTATACCGTGGTCGTGTTTGATTATGGTGTAGAGTGAGCTCACATCTAACGTGACTAGTAAGAAGTCCTCTTCCCAATGGAGACCTTCTACTTTGCTAAGGAAGTCCTTAGTGTCCTTAACATGGTATGGGAGATTGCTCACAAATTCCTGTAGAAAAAAATCTACATACTTCGAGATGTTTTCTGTGGTGCTGCCTTTGGAGGACACAATGGGTCTCCCTGGAGGGTTGATCTTATCTTTGTGCACCTTTGGTAAAAGGTACAGCACCGGGAGGATGGGATAATCCTGTTTAAGATAGCAGTGTTCCTCCCACTCCAGTATGCCCAGATCCTTCCAGTTCTTAAGTTTGTCCCATATTTCTTCCACACTGTGGGAATATATCTCCCTGTTGACAACTGTGTAGAAACTGGAATCAGACAATTGGCATAGGGCTTCTGCAACATATTTTTCCCTGTCTAGAAGTACAACATTCCCACCCTTATCCGCTGGGCGGATCACGATACTTTGGTCCTCAGCTAAGGACATTAGTGCCTGTTTTTGAGTGATAGTAAGGTTGTGTGTGTGCTGTACTCTGAACCATTTTTTGTGTCTGAATTTGATCAAAAGGGTGTTCACCACATCATGGAAAGTATCTATGTTGTCATGCCCTAGTGGAGGATAGAAAGTGGAACGTGGTTTGCATTGTGTCTTGGCAGTGTGATCATATGATACATTCAGATCATCAAGTACATATAATATACATGTGATATAACCATTTATTTGTATGTTTTAATTATGCAATTTGACTGTCACGGAATGTGTTTTTAACTCATGATTTTCTTTTTCCCTTTTTTTCACTGCAGGAGGAAAGGAAGGGGCCCACACTACTTTGGTAGTTCACCCTCACGGGTCCCCTAACCTTTTTTCCAGAGGCACATGGCGACACTGAATCACGTCAGTCAAGAGTATACACCTGTGGTTTGATTTTCCCCTCTTTTCTTGTACCAGTCTATGTTGTATTGTACATATTCATGGGCACTTTCCCAGTACAGCGGTACATACATAATACAATATGCATGGCAAAATGTTACCTAACTATGTATGTGCACCTTGGGGCACTGGCCCATTACTTACAACATGAGGAATCTGTACGAGTGTATGTATAGGAACCATGTGATACATATGTATGGGGTACTACTATCCATGTAGGACCCGAGCCCCCTAGACACCAGGTGACGTTGGAATATGATTTCTGAGTCTATTACCACTGCGGCTTCAACTTGGTGTCCGTTCCTTAATGCAACAGGCTGCCATTTACACTGTAGATGTTTCGGACTGTGTACATGTCTAGCTCGAATCGCTAGAAGTACATTTTATATTGTTTGGTTTTATTTCCACCATTCACATCATTAGTTTACACGGGTGTGTGTACTATGTTCACTGGACCACAATTCGTCAATAGTATCTACGGCAATCCACGGGAGAATCTTGTAGTTGCAGAGTGAGAACTGTTGGGTAATTCTAACTACATACAGTTGCCACAATCCGTAAAGATTATTTTATCATGGTCGCGATCAATTTAATCCAGCATGGATTGCACATTATAATGTATCATGCACCATATTTTTCATTAATTTCACAGGATCCAATATGTAAATTTTACATGTTTACAGGTTTACAATTATTTCTATTTTGTGATGCTAATACTGCACAAGATCGCATGGATTTAACCAGGTATGTCGATACTATGTATGCACAACATGTTATAAAATGGCCCCCGCCAATCTGACTAAGCTAACCTGCATTATCAGTCCTCTTTCTATGATGTCTATTCACGATGTGGTGCACTTATGCATATAACCATGACTGAAATCTAACTTCCTACGTGTGAGCAAGGCGTAACTGCCGAAACGCGTAGCGTGGAAGCAAAATAAACTTCCTGAACTGGTGACATTCCTTGAGTCTTGAGAGTGCGTTATTTCGCGACGCGAAGCAAGCTTTGGATATTTGTTTACCAGGTGCTCTCCCAGTGCATGCACCACCCTCCACGGGTCCCTGGTCTCGACAAGAGCGTTGTTCGTGTGGATATATATATATATATATATATATATATATATATATATATATATATATATATATATATATCACCCAAAAGTTTCACCTTTATGAGAACGCCTGCACACATGGAAGACTTCACCTTCTTTATTGCGGGCTGCAGCGGAATCGTGCTCACACCATCAGAAAAAGCGCCATACGCGTTTCTGGCAACTTAGCCCTTGATCACTGGCAATGCAACAAGAGTCCCGGCAGCCATGATTATATACCACTTGGACCCGCCCCAGTGGGCTGTCAAGCCCCAATGCCTTATGGTAGTGGTAGTTCCATTCATATCGCCACAGTGGGTGCTGCCAAGTCTGTTTGCATGAAATGTCTTACCCAAGTGGGTTAACTTTCAGGAAAAGCCATCGACTCAGCTGCCATCTCAAAGTCCCACAATATCGGACTTCCATGTCCACACAGCACTCGAACATTCAGGCGCTGTAGGTCCGCTGTTGTGCGGCGGGGCGTTCTCGTGACGAGGCACGCCGCAAATCAATCTCACCCAAAGTTTCACCTTTATGAGAACGCCTGCACACATGGAAGACTTCACCTTCTTTATTGCGGGCTGCAGCGGAATCGTGCTCACACCATCAGAAAAAGCGCCATACGCGTTTCGGGCAACCTAGCCCTTGATCACTGGCAATGCAACAAGAGTCCCGGCAGCCATGATTATATACCACTTGGACCCGCCCCAGTGGGCTGTCAAGCCCCAATGCCTTATGGTAGTGGTAGTTCCATTCATATCGCCACAGTGGGTGCTGCCAAGTCTGTTTGCATGAAATGTCTTACCCAAGTGGGTTAACTTTCAGGAAAAGCCATCGACTCAGCTGCCATCTCAAAGTCCCACAATATCGGACTTCCATGTCCACACAGCACTCGAACATTCAGGCGCTGTAGGTCCGCTGTTGTGCGGCGGGCGTTCTCGCGACGAGGCACGCCGCAAATCAATCTCACCCAAAGTTTCACCTTTATGAGAACGCCTGCACACATGGAAGACTTCACCTTCTTTATTGCGGGCTGCAGCGGAATCGTGCTCACACCATCAGAAAAAGCGCCATACTCGTTTCGGGCAACCTAGCCCTTGATCACTGGCAATGCAACAAGAGTCCCGGCAGCCATGATTATATACCACTTGGACCCGCCCCAGTGGGCTGTCAAGCCCCAATGCCTTATGGTAGTGGTAGTTCCATTCATATCGCCACAGTGGGTGCTGCCAAGTCTGTTTGCATGAAATGTCTTACCCAAGTGGGTTAACTTTCAGGAAAAGCTATCGACTCAGCTGCCATCTCAAAGTCCCACAATATCGGACTTCCATGTCCACACAGCACTCGAACATTCAGGCGCTGTAGGTCCGCTGTTGTGCGGCGGGCGTTCTCGCGACGAGGCACGCCGCAAATCAATCTCACCCAAAGTTTCACCTTTATGAGAACGCCTGCACACATGGAAGACTTCACCTTCTTTATTGCGGGCTGCAGCAGAATCGTGCTCACACCATCAGAAAAAGCGCCATACGCGTTTCGGGCAACCTAGCCCTTGATCACTGGCAATGCAACAAGAGTCCCGGCAGCCATGATTATATACCACTTGGACCCGCCCCAGTGGGCTGTCAAGCCCCAATGCCTTATGGTAGTGGTAGTTCCATTCATATCGCCACAGTGGGTGCTGCCAAGTCTGTTTGCATGAAATGTCTTACCCAAGTGGGTTAACTTTCAGGAAAAGCCATCGACTCAGCTGCCATCTCAAAGTCCCACAATATCGGACTTCCATGTCCACACAGCACTCGAACATTCAGGCGCTGTAGGTCCGCTGTTGTGCGGCGGGCGTTCTCGCGACGAGGCACGCCGCAAATCAATCTCACCCAAAGTTTCACCTTTATGAGAACGCCTGCACACATGGAAGACTTCACCTTCTTTATTGCGGGCTGCAGCGGAATCGTGCTCACACCATCAGAAAAAGCGCCATACGCGTTTCGGGCAACCTAGCCCTTGATCACTGGCAATGCAACAAGAGTCCCGGCAGCCATGATTATATACCACTTGGACCCGCCCCAGTGGGCTGTCAAGCCCCAATGCCTTATGGTAGTGGTAGTTCCATTCATATCGCCACAGTGGGTGCTGCCAAGTCTGTTTGCATGAAATGTCTTACCCAAGTGGGTTAACTTTCAGGAAAAGCCATCGACTCAGCTGCCATCTCAAAGTCCCACAATATCGGATTTCCATGTCCACACAGCACTCGAACATTCAGGCGCTGTAGGTCCGCTGTTGTGCGGCGGGGCGTTCTCGCGACGAGGCACGCCGCAAATCAATCTCACCCAAAGTTTCACCTTTATGAGAACGCCTGCACACATGGAAGACTTCACCTTCTTTATTGCGGGCTGCAGCGGAATCGTGCTCACACCATCAGAAAAAGCGCCATACGCGTTTCGGGCAACCTAGCCCTTGATCACTGGCAATGCAACAAGAGTCCCGGCAGCCATGATTATATACCACTTGGACCCGCCCCAGTGGGCTGTCAAGCCCCAATGCCTTATGGTAGTGGTAGTTCCATTCATATCGCCACAGTGGGTGCTGCCAAGTCTGTTTGCATGAAATGTCTTACCCAAGTGGGTTAACTTTCAGGAAAAGCCATCGACTCAGCTGCCATCTCAAAGTCCCACAATATCGGACTTCCATGTCCACACAGCACTCCGAACATTCAGGCGCTGTAGGTCCGCTGTTGTGCAGCGGGCGTTCTCGTGACGAGGCACGCCGCAAATCAATCTCACCCAAAGTTTCACCTTTATGAGAACGCCTGCACACATGGAAGACTTCACCTTCTTTATTGCGGGCTGCAGCGGAATAATAGGTAAGAGCGGTGGGGCGCTGTGGCTGGGTTGGGGGGTGGGAACAATTCGACAGACAAATAAATAAATAATTAATTTTCCCTTGTCGTCATCGGTCGAAATCCCCCCCATCCCCCCACCTGACCCCAATGCCCCACCGCTTTTACCTGCACGGGCCACGGCTGGGAACAACATTTTTCTTTTGTGTAGTATCCTATGTGTATTTATCTGCAGGAGAAGTCCCAACCCCCCCAGAGAATCTAGGCCCCCATTGCCAACAAGCCTCACCCGCCAGTCTTTCACCTTAAAGCGGAGTCCTTCCTTGTGCTTCTATGTTCCTTCATGTAATTTCAAGTTGCGCAAATCATGATAGCAGCAAAAATATGTCCATACAACTGAAACACATGACAACTGAGTGAAAACGCAACTCTCAATCCTCTGCTAGCTACTGTCAAACCCTTCCCGTCTATAAGAAACTTCCAAACTATCTCTGCCAGCCGGATACTGTGGATCTCGCTCTGACTGAAAGCTACTGTTATTTGGGGTTTTTTAAAACACATTTTTGTTGTTTTCAAAACAAAGTGAATACAACAACAACAAAAAAACATTCTGTGGACCCGGGTGTAAGAATCTGGTGATAATGGCAATGAAAATCATATTTGAAACAATATACAATATCTGGTGACATAGGGCGAGCACCCACACCTACCCCAGTATCAAGCATTGTCACATAATTGAAATCACACTGGACAATATGACACATTTCCGTTCATCCATATCAATATTCACAGACATACTAAGCAGCTTCACATCCCATAGCCAGAGAGGTCCCCAGTTCACAGGATCCCAGGTCCACTGTGCCTCCCTGGGGGTGAAGTACGGACCCCCGGGGTATCCCCGAGTGTGCCTAACATTACCATAGTCCTCCCCTGTGGCTCTACTTAGGGCGGTCCAATAATATTGCATCCCACGCTGGTAGGATTGGTATTCTGCACCCCCCCTATCCATTTCCTTCCAGGTGGCTTCCCTCTCACAGTCTGCCCACATAGTCAGCTCCTTCCACCATCTATACAGGTCTGGGACCCCAACCGATTTCTAACACATAGTTATTTGTCTACGAGCGAGGATTAATGCCAAAGCTGTCAGTAACCTTGTGACTAGTACTGCGCCTATGAAGACCAAATAGACATAGCTGTGGCCAGAGCTTTAAGTGGGCCGGGTCTCACCTGTGCTGAGCACCGGCAGTTTTTTAAATCGGGCCTCGAAACGGGTCTCTATCGGGCTCTGTTTTGTGCCCTGGCACAAGCGGTCCGTTTTTTCTCGGACTGCAGTGACAGCAGGCACATCGATGTGCGCTGCTCACACTGCTCACTTCTCACTAGTGGAGAAGTTACAGCATGACGTCATGCCAGGTGAGCGTTGTAGGGGAAGGGAAATCCTTTAAAGAGAGTCATTTTCTCTCTGGATTTCCCTTCTCTTTTTGAAACTCAGGAGCAGCAACATTGTCGTAGTGTCACCAGGGCTTTAAGTGGAAGCTTTTTCAATATTATATACAAGCCATAGTTGCTGCTTATTTATCTTATGCAACTAACAACCATTGACAAAGCCAATAGTCCTGACTTGTTGTAGGTATGATGTTACTTGTTGTATCATATATCTGGATGCAATGACAGAAACAGCAAAGTACAAGTCGGGTTGCACACTATGCTAAACACAGATTTTTAGCTTAAGTGTTTTTAAGCCACGCCCTTAATTACATTGGCCACGCCCCTTTGAGAGACCCCCCCAGTTTTTTCATCCCACTAAAAGCCCTGGCTGTGCCGTATATTCAAAATGTCTACCCGTGGCTCCACGCATGACCTGCAGGACCATGTTCCAATAATGAGCAACCACAGAGCAGCCTCACACCATGTGGTAAAGTCATCATCTTCTATAGCACAGCGGGGGCAGGCCGAGGTCGTCCCAGGAAACATAGCATGTATGCGCCGCAGGGTAAGGTATGCTCAGTGCAAAAAGTAAAACTGAATCAGCCTAAACCGAGCATTGCGTGACACTTTAGGGGAGATGGTTAATATCTTTTTCCTGGCAGCATCATCAAAAGAGGGTCTGAGGTCCATCACCCATCGCTGGTGTAACGGGGTCAGATCTGCCCGAGCTCCCTGCAAGAGAGCCCTGTAAAGGGTGGTGACTACCCTCGTCCTCCCTGTGATGAGGAATATGTAATGGAGGCACTCATGCTCTGGAGGTTCCGCTGACCCCAAGCCTATACCCTACCTACCAATGCCCCATATAGGAGGAAGTGCCTAGCTGGAAGGTCGTAAGAGTCCCGTAGTTCAGGGAAGGGGAAGAGTTCACCTACTGTGTTTAGGTCAACCAGTATGGTTAGCCCCAATTCGGCCTATGCGTGTAGATCCACCCAATTCCCCGGCGAAGGCCAATACCCTGCAATTAGTAGGGGGAGTTCAGAAGTATAGGGGGTTTTTGTGCATGTCCTTTGTAGTACCCTAGCCCAGACATGTCTCGCCGCTGTGATCAGTATATTTTCATGATGCACGATGGATGCGGGGTGTGGTTTCAGTAAAATACAGGTCAAAAGATCTTGGGACGGTGCGCCACACTCTCCGTGACACAGGGCGTCCCATAGATGTGAGTGCCACCTGGTAATCCACTGCAGTTGTGCAGCCAGGTACTATGGTTCAAGGTCTTGGGCCGCTAGTCCCCCACTCATCCACTGGAAGTCAAAGCTTCTGTAGGGCTACCTGCCGCCTTGATGAGCCCCAGTACAAAGTCAGTAGCACGCCATCCAGATCTCGAAAGAAACTCCTGAGACGTTCCGCCAGGAGAGCCGCACACAAATAGAGAAAGTGTGGCAATTCAACCATCCTTGAGATCGCTATCTGGCCGTACACCAAGAGGGGAAGTGTAGTCCAAAAGGTAACTTTACTTCGCAGCGCGGTTAGGGCCTTACCATAGTTCCCTTCAAAGTGCAATTACGCCGTTCATTAAATCACCACCTCCAGGAATTTAATAGTGGTCTGCTCCCAATGCAGTGCCGGCGCGATCTGAGCCTCCTGAAGCTCTCCAAAGTCTGGGTGCAGTGAATAGCTAAATAATTTTTGCTGATTAACCAAATAACCCGACGGCTCCAGAACGTGTATAGAGCCGATAGCGTCCCCTCCAGGTCCATTCCTCCCCGCACATGTAGAGAAGCATATCATCCACGTAACGCGAGATATACAGCATATCTACCACAACCTGAAACCCCTATAGTGTCTTCCATTCCATACTGTCAATGCCAAAGGCTCCATGGCCAGATCAAAGGATAGCACGGAGAGCGAGTACCCCTGCCTGGTGCCCTGTTCAACTGGGTAGGAATCTGATATCACCGACCCCGTCTGAACTCTTGCTGCCAGCTCTGTGAACTATAGCCGCATCCATTTGACAAATTGGAGCCCCAATCCCATCCCAATCATTGTTATGTTATGTTATTGAAAGTTTATAACGCGCACAGATACTCAAGAGTGTCCCAGCGCGGAAGCCAACTAAGAGAACAACGGAGCGGACAGAAGCTACAAGTTAATTAAAAAGCAGAGTCTTTAGCTGCTTCTGAAATAGCCTGGAATCTTGAATATTCCGTAGCTCGAATGGGAGAGAGTTCCAGGCTTTGGCTGCCCTAAAAGATAGAGAGCAACCCCCCATTCGAGTAAGACGGAAGCGGGGAATCACTGCCAGTCGCTGTGCAGCTGAACGCAGTTGTCTGCGGGGGACATAGAAATCAAAGCGTCTCCTGAGTTAGGGCGGGCCAGATTTGTGAAGGGCTCCATGGGCAAGCGTGAGAGCTTTAAACTGGACACGCTGCACAACAGGGAGCCAATGAAGGTCCCGTAAATGTTGTTTGGTGCTCGATCTGCCAGAAACGCCGAGCAGAACTCTTGCAGCCGCGTTTTGAATAGTCTGCAGCTTTTTCAGCTGGTATCCAGGCAGGCCAATGTACAATCCGTTAGCATAGTCTATGCGTGACAAAATAAGGGCACGTGTCACCATTTCCTTAGCAGGCCTAGGCAGAAGAGGAAAGAACTTCCTGGGCGATATCAGGATGCCGAAACACGCTCCGGTCAGCTTTTTTATCTGCGTGAGAAACCGGAGGTCCTCACTAAACCAGACCCCCCGATTCTTAACCGGGTTGCCCAGAGAGTGAGGCAGAGGATACTCAGAGGGCCAAAGATCCTCCCTAAATTGTGGGGGGAACGACCCATACAACAGTACCTCTGACTTATCCTCGTTGCACTTGAGCTGGGCCTGCGCAAGCCATGTAAAAACAGCTGAAAGGCAGATCTTAGCTTGGTCCAGAGACAGGTCCTTTTCCTCCCAAGTAAAGAGGAGCTGCGTATCATCTGCGTAAGCTATGATCTTGGCTCCTAGCTTCTCCGCTAAATAGATCAAGGGAGTAACATATATATTGAAGAGAAGTGGACTCAGAGTGGTGCCCTGCAGAACTCCCGTGGTCACCTTTCTTGGGGCCGAGGCAAAAGGCGGCAGCCATACCTGCTGTGATCTATCCTCTAAGAAGGATTTGAGCCAATCCCATGCCAAGCCTGATACCCCAATGCTTGCGACTCGGGCAAGAAGTTGACAGTGGGGCACCGTATCGAAGGTGGCGGAGAGATCCAATAAAATCAGAGCTGCTCTGCCGCCTGCATCCAAATATTCTCTTATAGCCTTTGACATCTCAACAAGGGCCGTCTCAGTGCTATATGTGGCTCTAAATCCCGACTGGGCAGGGTGGAGAGCTCTGGATGTTTCAACAAAGCTAGTAAGCTGTTTATATACTGCTTTCTCACACACTTTAGCCACAGCCGGGAGAAGAGAAATAGGTCGATAGCTGGCAGGCATAGAAGGATCTAAGGATGGCTTCTTTAATAGAGGTAGTAGTTTGGCCTGTTTCCACATAAGTGGAACTGTGGCCGTCTGAAGAGACAAATTAATGATGATATTGACCTCTGGATTGACTACCTCAGCCGCCACCGCTAACAGCCTGGCCAAACAAGGGTCAGCAGGAGAGCCTGATTTTAATGATTTGAGGATGGACAGTGAGTCCAGCGAGGTGATGGGCACAAAACTCATCAGGGGCAGGATGATAAAATCAGGAACAGGAGTATTCTGAACAGAGGACCCCACCTGCCCCAGAGGACCCGTCCCCAGACTATCCTGGATCGTCTGGATTTTATCTATAAAGAAGCAGGACAACTTCTCACACCAGCTATCAGAGGCAGGGAAGGCAATGCGCTCTGCACAGGGAGTTAAAAAACTTTGGACGATTGAAAACATTTCCTTAGAGTTGTTTTTAGACATAGCAATGCGTTCCGCATAGAAGCGACTTTTTGCCTCCTTGATAGCAGCATAATACTCCTTCTGAGCCCTCCTTAGTGCTATTTTAGCCACAGGGCAGTAGGCCCCCCTCCAACTACACTCTAGTTTCATTGTAGTGTAAAGGAAATCCCAACGGAGAGAGTCAAATGCCTTTTGGATGTCCACTGATTACACTAAAGAGTCCAGCGGAAAATGGTCATGCATGTCTAAAACCTGGATCAGTTGTCATACATTCAGCATGGTACTGCGAGTGGGTACAAACCCCGTCTGGTCCGGATGTACCATAGAACCCACATGGGGCAATATTCGGTTTGCCAGGATCTTACTCAGGATTTTGTAATCTATATTAAGTATAGAAAGTGGGTGATAGGAATCCATCAGTCCCAGATTCTTGTCTTTCTTAGGCAGAGAAACTATCGCTGCGTCGCACAAAGACGGCAATAGCAGACCCCTCCTCAAAATGTCTGTCAACCTGGGGCCCAGGGCCACAGTATAGGAGGCATAGAACTCGATGAGGAGCCCATCTGACCCAGGAACCTTACCCCCAGCCAGCTCCTTGATCGCCCTCCTAACCTCCTGCACAGTTATAGCTGTACCTATCTGCTCTATAATAGTGGGGTTCAGAACCATGGGAAGATGCATTTTCTTTTTTTAGTTTTATATAGCGCAAACTCGACCCAAAGGTATCAGAGTGCTTTACATGAGCACCAGCTGCATTACAGATGCACACATTCATTTTGTTACGCATGAGGAGATTAAAGGCCTCATTTACAAGAAAGTGCTGCAGCGCCTCACCGCAAGCCCTTTGGCTGCGCCATGCTGGGGCACTTTCAAAGCACAGGGATGCGTCATATCTACAAGGATATCACGGATCCCTTTGCTCCCCCCTGCGCTGGCGCACAATTAGCTGCCATGTGCCGACGCAGGGACCCTTGTACCGTGGTGCAAGGATGCCTGCATCACGGGGATGATTGTTTGTGTGCAGGAAGGTGTCACTTCCTGGACATAAACAATCTGAAATAGCATTTTTCAACTTCTATGTGTGCTGCATTAGCACACATAGAACTAGTAAAATGTCATTTTTTAAATGATTGTTTATGTGTAGGAAGGGACACCTTCCTGCACATAAACAATCATAAGAGGTGATTTCCTCGTTGTATGTGTGCTGCAGAATGCAGCACGTATAGAAAGAGGAAAAAAACGAGGAGAAATGAATACATAGACCTCCCTACGCCTCCCCTGGGGAGGCGTAGCATTCAGACATATTTCCATGTTTACGATTTTTCGTAAATCTGGAAATGTGTCAGGTTCCATGGGTGTTGTGTGGGAACACTCACAGCAACACCCCTGAAACGCCCCTTTCACGCAAAGTGCTGCGTGTGAAGGGGCTGTATTTACAAGAACAGAAAAAGCCACGCAGGGTGGCTATTGGTGTCCTTGTAAATATGGGGCAGCAAAATGGGCCGCAGGTGCGTCACAAAAAGTGACACACCAACGGCGCAAGGGGCTTGTAAATAAGCCCCTAAGTGATTTGCCCAGAATCACAGGATGTTGAGTGTGCCTTCTGAGACTCGAACCCCGTTCCCAAGCTTTGAGGTCGACTGCTCTAGCCCTTAGGCCCCTATATACTGCAAACTATCTGCTGCTGCAGCCACTGCTCCTGGCAAGTACAGATTGCAATAATGCTGAGCAACTACCTATTGATCTCTACCTGTAAGAACACGTCCCAGCCAGAAGGATCCACACTCTGGAGTATAGTGTGCCCCCTGTTTTCCTCCCAGCGGATCCACACTAGCATACTCCCCGACTTATCTCTTTCTGCATGGGCCCGTGTGATGTACACCTTATAATCATACTGCTTCAGGTGTTCCACCAGTGTGAATAACTTCTCTCTTTCCTCCAGAAGCTGAGTCCTACTCTAACCTCGCTCTCAGATCCTGGGGCAAATCCTCATGTACCCTCTCCTGTTGTCTAATATCAGTGTGGAGTTGGGTGCGCACACGCGATTTATTGGAGATGCAGTGCATTCACACCACTACCGTGAGCGCCTCTCATTCCACTGCCAGTGAAGATGCTGTACCTGCATTCTCCAACTAGTAGTTATGTATCACCTAATCCAATGATGCACAAAACACTGGATCCTCGAAGAGGGCAGGATCCAAGCACCAGTTCTGGACACTAGTCCTGCAGGGAGACCATTGGTAAGTGAAAGCAGGGGGTTATGATCTGAGTAGGTCCTTGTTAAATACTCCTCATCAATCACTCGGCCAGCAAACTCTTTGCAACAACAAATTGCAGCCAAGCACACATCCAAGTCATGTAAACCAGAGTGGAAGGAGTATGCCCATGCCCCAGGGATGCACGTCTGCCAACAATATGATAGCCCCAAATGCCCAAACCATTCTTGGAATGCCCGCTAATTGATGTACCGGGGACGCTGATAGCAGGGGGTAAGACCTGTCCAGCTGGGGGTCCGCCACTCAATTAAAATCCCACCTATAATCTTCGGGTAATGGAGCTCGGCAGTCAACAGGGGAGCTAGGCTGGACAGAAAGGTATGTTGATCAGTGTTTGGGGCATATATATTTAGTAATGCAATATCTTTTCCGTCTATTGGGCACATTGCTAAGACATAGGGGCCGATTCCGATCTCGGCCGGTAGGGCTCCGAATCGGATTCGGCTTTACTGGATCCGATTCGGAGCCCTGTTTCCCGACCGATTCGTACACGGGTCCGGCCGAGCGAGTACGATGCAAGCGCCCGCGAAATCGCCGACCGACTCGTACGCGGCTTCAACACGCTCCGACCGACTCACACGGACCCGACTCGCACCACGCAATGGAGACGTTCCCCGGCCGGGTAAGTACGATGCGCGCCGCGAGCAGTCCGACCAAGCCGCGCACTCCGGCTCGAAAGAGCAGTCGGAGCCGTACTTTGGGGGTCCGTGTCGGACCCCCCTGTACGCATAGCCGCACGAGTCGCACACAGGGGGACCCATGGGTCCCCCTACCTGTGCGTGTACGGCACGAGTCGCTTCGCCGCGTACACGCTGTAGGGGCGCCCTTGTCCGACTTCGCACCCATTGAGTCAATGGGAGCCCGCGCACGCGTTGTCACGACCGGCTCCCATTGGCTTCATGGGAGTCCGACCGAATCGAGTCCGATGGCATACGTGCGCATCGTACTCGTTCGGTCGGGTTGCACGGGTCCGATTCGGTCGGAAATCTCTCCGGGTCCGGCTCGGTCGGAGAGATTTCCGGCCCGAATCGGAATCGGCCCCATAATGTCTCTCAGGGTCAGCCACCACCTTCTGTAACTGGAATGGCACTTTGTAGTCGTATCCAAATCAGGGCACCCCTTGTAAATGTAGAATATGCAGTATAATAAAGCAGGCCCCTCCACCTCTTTTGGAGAGCCCTGACCTCACTTTCCATGTTGCAGGAATGCTATATGTGCCCCCCTACATTTGCACTCCGCTAAAATGTTTTAATGCTTCGACTGTGTATTGAACCCCCTCTTATTCCAGGTGATCACTCGTACATTTCTGGCCATTACTGAATTAAAATTCATGTGGCTTCCCGTTCAGGTATACAACTGCAGCGCCACCCTTGAGCCACTCATCACATCTACCCACACTGAACCCACACCTGTACTCGAGTGAGAGCCAGGATTGCTGCCACGCGCTTTCGTAATGTACTGCAAATAAATGCTGAGTAGCAGTCAAATGAATCTTGAAGCTGTGTGCCTGAAGGACAATTTAATTAATTTCACAACAGCACGCAAGTTCACGAGACACCAGATCCCAGCCAGTCAGGGTCCTGAGGAGAACCCCAAAAACCACAAGAGGTTCAAAACGCGTTGACGGATACCCTTGGGAAGTGCCTTTAAATTGCACCATCTGGCCAGTGGGCAATCTCAATGAACTTTCACTGATCCCACTATAACCAATCAGCTTTGGGAACCCCCAAGAGGCATTAGTAAGTAGAGGTTCACATTAGAGAGAATGACAGCGATGGTTACCTCTGTTCAATGTCAAAATGTATTGACTGGCATTCTTTAATGCACTAATGTTTCTTTAAAGCACATACACGTTTGGTGCTTCATGTATAATGATTTTTTAATTTGTGTTGCAGTTCAGTTCTGAACAGCCTTGTCTAGGGCTGTGGGGCAAATCATGTATTTGTAAAATATTTAAGTGCTTCCTTTTCATGACATGTTGAAAATCTATCATATATGTTGAAATGATAAGATATGTGATTAAATTCACGGGCCAAGATAAATTAATTTTCTTGTCCTTGATTCCAAAAAGAAGTGGGTTAAAAATTACAGCTAGATCCTGTTTGTGTTTAGAGGTATACAACTGCAGCGCCACCTTCCAGCCACTTCACACATCCACCCACACTGAACCCACACCCAGGGCAAAAACACAACAACCAAACAAAACTAACCAAGTAAAACCCACAACCACCTTCCTGGACTGAGACATGAACACATCCTGTCCAAACAAATATCAATCAATCAAAGGCTTGTAAAGTGCGACTACTCACCTGTAAGAGTCTCAAGGTGCTGGGGGGTGGCGGGGGAGAGCTGCAGGTCCATCGAGGTGCTGTGGTTCAGTTGAAGAGCCAGGTCTTGTGGTCCTTCCTGAATTGAGGCAGTGACGGTGATTGCCTGAGGTGGAGAGGCCTTCCAGGTCTTCGCCGCGAGGGAGGAGAAGGATCTTCCTCCGGCTGTGCTCTTGCGGATACGTGGGACGGTAGCCAGGGCCAGTTGGGTGGAGTGGAGGTCTCTGGTGGGTACGTGGAATGCGAGGCGGTGGTTGAAGTACAGAGGTCCCGCATCTTGTAGGGCTTTGTAGGCATGTGTGAGGAGCTTGAAGGTGATTCTTTTGTTGACTGGAGCCAGTTGAGGTCTCTTAGGAGGCTGGTGATGTGGTTGCGACGGGGATGGCGAGGATGAGTCTGGCAGAGGCGTTCTGGGTGTTCTGCAGTTTCTTGAGGAGTTTATAGGCAAAGGCCACAAACAAAAGCTCTATTATAAGGGCCAATACATTTTGTTACGGTAAAGTCTGTGGGGGAAAGAGGCTTGCCAGTCCAACAATGTCCACTTAGGTAATAACCCATACAGAAAAAAAAGAGGGGAGCCTTGTGAAACAAGGCGGGCCCCCACCACACTCACCTCCACCCCAGCAGGCTTAAAATAAGGTGTGCAAAGAGGAAACAACAGCCCCATGAATACAATACCACACGTAAAGTCCAGTCCACCATAAGAGAGCAGTTCAGCTCTGCCGGTGTGGGTCAGATGAGGTAACACAGGGTGTTCTCCAGTCCCGGGAACACCAACGTCGTCAAGCTCAAGGAGGAACCCCTGCATGACTACAACCCAGGAAGTGACGATCCCCCCCTGGATCTCAGTGAGGACGCCACCTCTACCATCCGTGTCTGTTCTGTAGCTGCCTGCAGTTTGGTGGGTCAGCGGGCCCCGCACTTACAGGACCTCTGCCGCCTCAGTTATGGCAGTCTGGGCCCATCCGAGGGGTCAGTCATACTGCCATTTTATGGAAAAGTTCCAACCAGTCCCATGCCGCTGGGGAATCAGAAAAAAAGTGGGTCTCGCCATCCGCCTGTACTCTCATGCGAGCTGGGAACAGTAAAGCATAGAGCAGTCCCAGCTCCCGAAGCTTTCGTCTTCACTGCCGTGAAGGACGCTCTCTGTGATTGTACCTGTTTGGTGAAGTCTGGGTAGAGGGAGACTTTGCGTTTTCCATTGCGAAGAGGCCATGGCTGCGTGCCTGTTGCAGAAGAAAATCTCTGTCCCGGAAATGCAGCAGTCGCGCTATCACTGGACGGGGCAGGGACTCTATGGGTACCTTCCAATGCATAAACTGGGAGAGGCCATCCGGAGCCACAACCTCCTGCAGTCAGTCCACCAACTAACTAATCATGGAGTCACTCTCCACTTTCTCCCGCAATCCAACAATTCTAATATTATTGCGGCATGCCCTCCTCTCGTGATCATCATTCCTGGCCTCCACACGACAAATATGCGCCTCAAATCAGTGAGGGGATGATCCATATTCGCTGTATCCTGTAATAGGGTGTGGAGGGAGGACTCAAGGGTAGCCTCCCGAGCAGACATCTTTGAATTCTCAAGGATAAGGCCCAGTTCCACCGCTATTAGGCCAATTTTACCCTCCAACCTTTACCCGGAAGCATCGATTGCCACCCTCAGCCTGTCAAATCTGTCATCTAATTTGGAGGTCATGATACTCACAGCACCCTGCTTGATCCCTCCTTGGGGGATTCCCATTATAGCATCGTCCCTGGACATCTGAGAGCAACTCATGGTGCAGCAGTCGGAATGAAAGTGGCACACCACCATCAATTATTATCAAAGCAGAGCCACCCACTGTGGTTCCATAGCATTCGTTTGAAAGGGCAAGTCAATAGAAGCCAGTGCAGCCCCCGAATGGCAATGGAAGATAGTCGCTGGGAGGCCCAGAGAAGTGCGACTCTCCCTATCCTATGTCTTCTCAGCACCAACTCAGAGTCATCCCCCACTAGTTGGCTGCAGTTTAGGGCATAGCCGCCCTCCCAGTAACACCGGGTGGGACAAACACAGTGAGCATAATCCAATCACTGTTCCCTCCAATAGCACAGGCGACCTGGTAGTGCCATCTGTCATGTGCGCCTCTGCACCACTGTGCCAGAGAGCCATGTGAAAGTGTGCAGCAGTTCCACAGTGGGGGCCCAAATGATTCGTGCCAGCAAGAATGACCACCCAGGTCCAGTAGGCCAAGCAATTAAAGAAGGATTGGTGGTATAGGTGTGTCCGGGGGCCTCTGCATCCCAGCAGTGGAGCTATAATGCAGGCTGCCAGGTGTTGTGCCCCCTCCTCAACCACCATGACTACTGGGGCCCCTATCCACCACCCTGTCGGTCCCAGTACGTCATGTAGTATCCCAGAGTGCTGGTGGGCTGCTGCAGGGCACTCTTTAGGCCCCTCGATATATAGGTTTCCAGTCAGGCAGCAAATAAGGAGAGAAAAGGGGTGGGCTGGCCCGGCAACAGCGGCCGCTTTGCTTAGAAGAAGGCAGGGGAAGAAGAGTGGGCAGTCCTCAACCCTACAAAAGTCAATATATAGGGAAAGGGGGGCCATCCCTTACCAGTCACAGCCCAGGCCCCATCTGCTCTGGGGTTCGTGGAGGGATATGCAACACAAAGACTTCTGTGAGTGCCACAGCATCTATTGCAGAGCCGACATTTTGTAGCAGCAGACTGCTCCGATGCTCGTGGCTCCACCCGATCCCAGGTAACGTTCCTGCCTGATAACTGAAAAGTCGCTGCGCACCCTAGACTCCACGGTGGCCGGGGCACCCACTGTGGTCCGTTTCTGGTAAGTGCAGTGGCTGGATGAGGCCGAGGAGTCACAAAGCGGCCAGGGAGCTCTTCCCCTGTGCTGCCTATGGCATGGCGGCAAGCTCCCCCCCCCCACCTATCCCCCACCTCCGGAAGGCTATGTTAACATTTCCTGCTGGCTAATTATTGGCTCTCTTTCCCTGGTGGCCAGCTGGTTTCGAGCTAGTTTAAGTGCAACTGTTGACAATGTCCCCCTGGCTACCACTGCCAACAAGATCCCCTAATTGGCAGCTACTAATGAGCTTTCCTGATCTCAGGTTAATGCTGACTGCCAATTACTAATGAGTTGTCCTAATAAAAGCTTATCTCTTCTAACTACAAGATACTACCATTCTCCCCTACTGTGTGAAACACCCAATCTCGCCTAACTATGATAGACTGAAATTCTATAACGAATGTCATCTACTGCTGATATATCATGGATGGCAACTACCTATGATCTCTTTTGACTCTCAACTACTCACAATAGATCATGAGTGTCAGCTTCTCATGTATGATCTCACCTGACGTTCAGCTACTGCCAGTCTCACCACTCGACCACTAACAACCAGTCTTCCACTACGCCTCAGAACTGTGACGGACCTCACCGTTTTCAAAAAGCAGCCTAAAACCTGGCTATTCCACAACTGACACTGTAGTTCTATGATTCTGCTTAAACCTGGCTTTTTTCAACAGCGAAGGGCTTTCATGCAGGATAGATGGGGAACATGAGTGCCGGGACACTCTGCTTGAGTAGCTGCGCGCTTTATAAATGATCTCATTAATTCATTCATTCATCTGTTTTGACTGCCTTCTACTAATCAATTCCCCAGGTTACCAGCTAGCAGCAATTTCTCTTGGCTGTATCATAAAAGCCATCTCTCCACAACACCAGCAAGTCCAGCAATCTACCTGACTGCCGGTTACTGGCAATTTACCCTGACTTCAGGCAACTGACGATCTCTTACTGACTGGCTGCAACTGTGGAGCTCTTTGGACTTCTAGCTGGTGAGACTTTTTTCCTGGCAGCTTTTGCTAATCTCCTAAAGATTGCTAATTCCAGTTTGTCTCGTATGACTTCCTGCTAACACCAATCACTCCTGAAAGCCAGCTACTGCCAACCTACTATAAATGAACTATCCTGACTGCCATTAACTGCCCATCTATTGTCCATTTCTGTTTTGGCTGCAGCAAATATCAGTTCCTGCCTATCTGTGCTGACTGACTGCTACTGCAAATGTATCCTTATTTTCACCTACTGTCCATCTCTTCTTATCACTTTCTACTCTCAAGATATCCTGACTTGTAGGCTTTTTTAATGTGTCCTTGGTTCAACTTTGAGTGGTATATTGTAGGGGCAATATTGGTGCTCTGAAGCAGCAAAGGCCGTGGTTAACACAAAAGAACAGGAAACACTTTAATGACACAAATGTATTCATTCATTTATTTCATGTGTTTTTAAAGTGCCAGTTTGGCACCTTATGGCCATTTCAGAGCACTTTGAAAACAGTAGATCTAGGCCATGTCATTGGACCTCTGTTGCAAGCATGAAGCTCAGGTCATTAGACTAGAAATCAGCCATATCTGGTCTTCAGTTGTTGGTTATATGTCCTAGTCCCTTCTGAATAGAGATGAGGCCACAGTTTTGACTTGATGCCAGTTGAGTTCCTGATTCACAAAGATTATTTTATGGCCAGTGGGGATGCTGGTTCCTCAAGTGGGAACTCATGGTGTTGTGGACTCAATCCTTTGACTGTTTTACTCACATGATTTTGACTGGTGAATCTAGATGCTGTAACAAGTTTTACATTCTCGAGGTTATGCTTGCTGCTTGGGTTTAGCTGGGAAACATTTACTGCATTATCTTGCAATGATTCCCACAAAAGCTTTGTATATCGCGCACAGCTCTTTAAAAGCGACCTGCAGCTTCACAAAGTTAGTGACACCAATTGATGTTGCCCAAATCGTCGTTGAGAATCTTGACATTGCCCTTAGAAAAGAGGAGTCCGTCGTGGAAATGTCTTATCATTAAGACATGATGTTCACTGAGATCGATGGAGATGATTTGCTGAACTATGATTTCTGTGAGATTTTAAATAAGGCTACAGCCAATTTCAACTGGAATATTTCAGAGGTATGTAACTGTCCATCTAGGTAATAGTCTGCAGAGTCTGCTGAAAAGTAAGGCAACGGAGTTAAGCTTTGAGCATGACCTCAGCCATTGTTGTAAAATAGCACGTTTAGAAGCTATAAGAAAGAGGATTCTTGCAGAGCCTGAGGAGTCATATTTGCTCAGGGTCAAGTAGGCTCCTTCAGCTTGGTTCGGTATCCTTAGAGGATTTTGTATTTCATTTGTTCCTGTTCTGCTGTAGATCTGATTCCAGAATTCCAGCCATGACAGAACCATGGACCTGGTGAGTCAATGTGGTGTTTCATCTGACTGAGCATGTGGTGGACCCCGAGGAGCATCGTATCACGTGAAGAGGCATCCCTTATAACCTCAGTGACAGAGAACTCTGGATTGAGCCATACCTCCAGGAATTGGGATTTGTGCTGTGTGAAGGAGGGTTGCTCCCATTTCCACCAGTAACTGAAAATGAAGAGGGAGTGAGTGTAGAGGAGTTTGCCTCGCTACGCTCGTTATCCCGTTTTTTTACTACTTGTTAGACTTATGCTTTAAAATCTGCTCTTTTGCACTGCTCTTTTGCACTTTAAACGGGGCATTTTTAGAAGGGGCATATACATCCTTTTATAACTAAAATCGATTCTTGTATGCATATCTGCTGCTTTTAACAATTTTTTTTTAAAGAAAATAAAGACAACACTCACTGCTTTTTTGTTTTATCTGGTGCCCTCGGTCTGCCGCGGTCTCCATTTGTTGCGGAGGGGCTTCCAGACACTCCCCCCCCCCACCTCAGGGGTTTCTGGTGGGAGGGGCATAGCGCGCTCATCACTTCCGCCAGCAATATAATCCATATGATGAGTCGGACGCGCGCAGCGGACGCGCGCAGCGGGCGCGACTAAGGCAAGCCCGTCTGCGCCCGTCCGCGTTCCGAGCACGGCCAGGGCCAGAAACGCTGCCAGTTGTAATCCAAAGCATGGATATTCTAGAGATGAATTATTGTTGGTAAACATACAAGGAAGTAATTGTCATAGTTACCTGCATTTAGACAAAATATTAGGCTCAGCTACTTGCTTAAAATGCCGCTATGAACTTAGGCATGAATCCAGCATCACCCCTGGTCAAGTCCGTAAAGCAAATCTAACTACGGATCTTAGACTACTACGCTGTGGCCTGGTCAATGTTAGATCATTAGGAAAAAATGCCCTGCATATATTTGATTTAATTTCTAATCTTAACCTAGATGGTCTTCTTATCACAGAGACATGGCTAAAGGATTGGTCCAACCCCGACATTGTACAATCCCTTCCTCCAGGATATACTATATCCAGAAGAGACAGACCAGTACAAAGAGGGGGGGCCTAGCAATAATTCATAGGAACACTTTAAAATGTTCCACATTTGATATCACAGATATTAAGGGAGCAGAAAGTCTAGGCTTCTGCCTCCAATTAGCGAGCTCAGTGGTATTTGCAGGAGCCTTGATCTACCGGCCACCCGGGACTAGCCTTAAGTTTCTAGATACCCTGGGTGAAAGTCTTAGTGCCTTGATAGTTAGGTACTTTAACTTCACCATACTAGGGGATTTTAATCTTCATCTGGAAGTAGAAGACTCCCCTACTGCAAAACTTTTTATAGAAACGATAGAAACTTTAGGACTTAAGCAGCTGATAACGGCCTCAACGCATAATGCAGGGCATACCTTGGATGGAATTTGTACTAATTCCAATAACTTTATAGTGGACTCTCCGGCCACTCTAACCTGGTCCGACCACAAGTTCATCCCATTTGGGATTGGAGGTACCACTATACACACAGGTAAAAATTGCGGTCAGATCTGCAAAAAAACCAGAAGAAAATGGAATAAAATGTTAACTAACCCTAACCTGTACACTTGGGCAGAATCAGGCAAACCCACACTAACAGGGGATCCCTCGCTGGACACGAATATCTTTAATGACTGGATGGCCTGACTCGCCAATAAATTGGCGCCGGTGGCCTTACTCAGCAGAGTTTCCCGGGGCAAAAACTCTGCTTCCTGGTACACCCCGCAGCTAAAAGATCTACAAGGTAAATGCAGAGAACTCGAGCGGAAATGGAGGATAAACTATAATACCGAAGAGCTTATCATCTTGAGAGCAGAGCTCAAAAATTATCATCAAACCTGAAAAGAAGGCCCACTATACCAATCTTATTAAACAGGCAGAGTCTGATCAAAAAATGATCTTTAAAATTGTAGAATCCTTCACCCATCCCAAGATGCTCGATCATGAAATTCCCCCGTCACAAAAACTATGTGACCAGATCGCGGACTACTTTGATGAAAAGGTCAAAGACCTAAAAAAAGAATTTTAAACCAACTGACATACCTCCGACAGAAAGGTCTAATCTGGATCTGGAAAAGAGGCAGATGTTAAACGGTTTTAAGGAGATTACCCTTGAACAGTCTAGACATGCTATCATCACATGTAAATCATGCTCTCCGTGCGATCCCTGCCCCCCAAAAATTCTACATGCACTTATTGATATTATCAATCCAACAATCAACCAAATCATAAATTCCTCACTTAGGCAAGCGATAGTACCTGATAGTTGGAAAATTGCCTCAGATAAACCCCTCCAAAAGAAACAGCTACCGGATCCTACCATCCTGTCGAATCTTAGACCCATCTCGTTACTGCCCTGCCTAAGTAAAATAACTGAGAAACTAGTAAATAGACAACTAAATGATTTTCTCCTACAAACCAACATGCTGCACCCCAGGCAATCAGGCTTTAGGGCTGGGTATTCAACAGAGTCAGCGCTGCTACACACTTCGGAAACATTAAAATTTGCATTGGATCAAGGAAAGGTGGCAGTGCTGATTCTGTTGGATCTCTCGGCCGCATTTGATACTGTCTCCCATACCATCCTGGGAGAACAGTTAAAAAGAATCGGTATCTCGCATAAAGCGTTGGCCTGGCTGACATCATTTCTTAAGAACAGGAGACAAACAGTAACTCTAGGTAATTACATATCCTCAGAGAAACAGCTGCTCTCCGGTGTCCCCCAAGGCTCAGCCTTGAGCCCAACAGTTTTCAATATATACATAGTGCCCTTACTAGACCTGGTGTCATCTTTTGGCATCTTGTCAGTGTCTTATGCTGATGATACACAGCTTATTCTAACCTTGGATAAGGAATCCACAGCAGCAGAAGAAAATTTCCAACAATGCCTCTCTGCTGTCTTTCAGTGGATGAAATTTAATCACCTTAAGTGTAACAGCCAAATGACGGAGATTATGCTGCTAGGAAAATATAATATTTTTATGCCCAAACTGTGGTGGCCGACTGATACAGCCCCCCCCCTAATACAGTGGATACTGTCAAGAACCTAGGGATCAGATTTGACACCTCTCTGTCCTTTCATCAGCTGGCACTGTCGGTGGCAGGCTCATGCTTCCATTGGTTAAAAACTCTTAAAAAATTCTTTGATCTCCTTCCAGCTACAGTGCGCAAGACCGTGGCAGTGGCATTAATTTTATCGTGCCTAGACTACTGTAACAGTCTTTACGCAGGAGTAAAGAAGACTACTCTGAAAAAGCTGCAGACGGTTCAAAATGCAGCGGCCAGTCTGGTACTGAAACTACCAAGGGGGTCCTCAGCCTCGGAGGCCCTCCATACCCTCCATTGGCTGCCTATACACAAAAGGATACTTTTTAAGATCCTTGTAATAACCTTTAGAACTGTAAAACAAACTGGACCCAAATATCTCAGGACGAGAATTAAACCCTATGTGACGCAACATCCCTTGAGATCCTCCACGGAAAATCTGCTAGTACCTGCTCGGTTCCGCCTGACGTCCAGAGGAGGAAAGTCAATGGCGGTCCTAGGAACAAAAGCGTGGAACTACCTGCCCACCCAACTGAGACTCATGCAGTTAGAAGCCATGTTCAAGAAAAGGTTGAAAACCTGGATCTTCGCAGTCCCAGATAGCCTGGCCCTATCTCTCATCCGATAACAGCGCTATCAGAGACCACTCTCCTCGACACTCCGTATACCCGCCACTTAGTGCCAAGATGCTCCTCGGAGTGATAGCTGTGCTTTATAAGTGACTTCATTCATTCAAGAGTATTCCAGGAGAGATCTCGAATTATCAGGATCTCAGCTTTCATGCCTCATGCAATGACAGAAGCGTCTCATACAATGATAGACGTGTATTGTGTTCTACCTCACCATCCCAGCCAGGCCTGCAACTAGATTTCATCTGTGTACATCTGGAATTTTTAGTTTGTGTAGACTGATCACCAGTTCCTATGTGTTCATTTAGTTGCAGATAACATATCATTGCATACATGGAGCCCTACAGAATGCCACTGGTGATGTACATCCTTAAAAAAATAAAGCAGTGTTAATTCCGATTTGATGTCTCCAGCCTATACTTGTCACCAGCTCCAATCTTTCAGGTCCTCAAGCAGGATTGTGATTCACAGGTCAAGCATGATTAAGATGTCTATGATCTTGTATCGTGTGATTAGAGAAGCGCTCCCTGCTATCGGCTACGGTTGCCTTTAGCAGTCTAAGTCGTGATTGCTATCATGTACAATGTTGTTTGACTTTTCGTAATTTTTACAGCAGATGCCTGATATCATCCTCCTGGATACTGCATGGGAAGACAAAGTTGGACATGGAGCATGCAGTTTATTTGGTCCCTTGAAGCAGTTTTGGGGTTTCTCAAGAGCTGGATTTTTGACGTGTTTCATGCCTCTGGGGACTAAGAGACCCACTGAAAGAATGCATTGATCTTTGAAGTGATGCCGGCTCCCACTGCGACGATGTGGTAATTCATGATACACACAGAACCAGTCAAGGCTCCTGCAGGTAACTGCGGTGGGGTGCGGCCGGGCGTGGCTGGGCAGGGGGGGATGTTGACAGACGACGGAATAGGATTTATTTATTTATTTAATTTTCCCTATTCCGTCCTATGTCAACATCCCACCCCGCCCCGCCGCGCTTACCTGCAGGAGCTGCGACTGCACAGAACTTGGCTCCCTCAGCCACACAGATGCTTTTTTCAGTTATTTTAAAGATGTGCAACATTCACTGATGATAATGTTTTAAAGATTGTCTGAGTTGGGCAATAAGACTGCAGAGTAAGAGAATGTTTTTGAGTTGGCTTGGATGTTCAACCCTCGTTTGTATAATCAACATGCACCTGCCAAATTGTCTTCTTTAGAAATTAGATAAGCCCAGGGGCAGGTGCAAAGTATTATGTTTATTCAAAGAACCTGGTGGGTTTCCTTTTACAGATAGGAATATGGCTTTGTGGAACTGCCACTGCTATACCAATAGTAGACCATGAGTTTGGGAGCGAGCAGGCAATGATCTAGCCACAGCATACTAATGCCTCTCAATGTCAAGATTTAATCTGTAAGGGCTGGTACATGATAACTCTTTTAGTGCATCTTCTCTTTCCAAGAACAATTTGATGATTAAAACACACTATACACTTCCACGTGGAGCAACTGAACAACTAGGAAAGGATGACATTTTCTTTAGTGGATGGTTTGTCAAACTGAAGAATTACTCATCAAAATATAATATTAAACTCTTGTGATAATCTGGAAACCTTTACTTAGAATAGAGAGCAACACCAATATGAGACTAAATCAGCTGTGTAAGAAGTGGGCCTTTATAAAACACCTAAATTGAGACTCTACAATAGTACTGTCTCTTAAGAGTGAGAAATGGTGTAGACAAATTATGCAAGTGTAGCCGGCGAGTGGGAAGTTGAAATGTTTCTCACGTTCACCAACAATGCCTGCTTTTGATCTGCAGCTCTCGCTCAAACTAACATATATGTATTACTCTGAGGAAATAGTTACTTACTTGAAGTTCTGTTTCTGAAATCTCAGTAGAGAGGGTGAAGAGTCCAACATGCCCATATGTTTCGGAGCACCCTCTAAAAGTCTATCACAGGCAAGATTTTCCAAATTTTCTATATCAAAAACCACCAATGAGAAAACTGAATGAATCTTGAATACTGGGATAACCAAAGAAGTTCCTTAGAGCAGCTTTACAATCACTAAAGTCAGCTTTGATATCAAAGTCGAGGCAATAGTGTCTGTGAAAGTGTGGATTGATTTCCAAGTAGCTGCTTTACAAATACTTTAAGGAATGTTTCTCAGCCAAGCTGTAGTGGCTGCTTTCCCTCTAGTGACATGGGCTCTGGGCCTCCCTCATAGATGCATACTTGCCAGTTGATAACACAGGGATATTCAGGCTACAATCCAATGAGAAATGTGCTGTTTTGAAGTGGTGAAGAGTTGTTTTGATTTGCATAAGGATTTGGTTTTCTCCAGAGAGAAACAAAGAACCCTTCAAACAGCCATAGAGTGTATGGAATGCTCTACTGGAGATAATATGTTGGCAAAGAAAACTAAGAGAGCGTTGGCCTGGTTGCTATGGAATTCCGATACATCCTTCATAAGAAAGATGGGTGAGTTTTCATCACTAACTTATTTGCATGAAAAAAGGTATAAGACTCATTCGCTCAGGGGGCTTGAATCTCACTAACCGCATGAAATGAGGTGATCGCTATTAAAAAGGCACTCTTCCGGAAAGGTGTTGCAATGACGCCTTGGGAATAGTTTCAAAAGCAGGGCGCATCAATTTTGTTAAACCAAATTGAGCTCCCAAGGAGGTGGTGCCCTTCCAGGTGGACAGACTTTTTAAAGTCTTCTAAAAACATTTCTATTTGTAGGAAAAAACATGCACTAGTCAAAGGAAGTGTGGCCTCTTTGAGAATGTCCATGCATGATTGATGAATATCTAGAGCCATGATGCCAAGTCCAAGGATGTCAGGAATAATAGACTCTGCAATCTGGTTATCAGGTTTGGTTGGCATGCAGCTCTTATGTGGTATGACAGACATTTGTAGCAGGTCTGGATATCACCACTGCCTCTGCCAGTCTGGAGCAATGAGGATCATTGGTGCTGGCATTCTGGAGTTTATGTGTGACTGTGGATATCAAAGGAATCGAAGCGATAGCATACAGTAATGTCCATTTCCAAAAGGGCATTGCCCAATTGGCCTTGTTCTGGTAGCCTGACTATGTGAAGTCTTGGCATTTTTTATTTTTAGATGTTGAAAAGTAGTCTACTGTTGGATAGCCCTAGTCTACTAAGATTTGATGAAGAATGTTGTTGTCTAGCACCCATGTGTTTTTTTTTCATAGTATCATCTAGGATTTTGCTTGTTGGTTTAGGAATCCTGGTAAGTATATGGCCTTTCTTGAAAGACCCCTGACCCTTTTGTGACTCCTATGATAGAAATATTTATTCCTTGCTTGTTCAGGGAGTGCCTGGATGCTGTTATCCACTTGAATAAGAATTCTTCTTGTCGTCAGAGGTGGTAGGAAAGCCTTGAAAGATAGGTGGACTGCCCTGAGTTCCAGGTATGTTATGATGGTAGCTCTCCTTTCCTGAATAGCCTTGCACAGACAATGCTCCTAGATCCCCATCCTAATAGAGAATCATTAGTCACAACAGTTTGAGTGGGAGGTCCATGTTGGAAAGCGACTACTTACAGTAGATTTCTTCATGTGTACCAATGTGAAAGGGATTACATAGTTTCTCACCTGAATTCTCTTTCTGAGACGACTGATCTTCTAGACACTCTTGGAGACGTCTTATATGTAGCCTTGCATTTGGGACATTGTAAATGCAGGAAGCCAAGGACCTTAAGATGTAGGAGTTTTGCCTGGCTGTTGGATTGGAAGAAGATGACATTTCTCTCTGATTGATGATACTCGATCCTCGGAAGGTAACACTTTTCTTTGCACTGTATCAAGGGCCATTCCAGATAAGTGAGGACCTAAACAAGGGACGTTACCGACTTCTGAATGTTGTTCGAAAGTCCTGTTTCACTTTCTGCAAGCTGAGCTTTATCATCCAATCATCTTGGTAAGGGAAGAGGAATATTCCTTGCCATGCATTTTGAAAACGTTTGAGGAGCAGATTGCAGACAAAAAAGGGAGCACCGTATATTGGTAGTTTCATGTTACTACTACAAACCTCCAGGTATTTTTCAGCCATGTATAGCATGGAGTTGGATGCAGAGTCAGGCCCTGCATCTAAACCTGTGGACAGGCAAGCCTGTACCATGCACACTCTGGCAGAATGTGGTAGGTCTCACACATCCTGGCCGTATTCTGGCAAACTTACTGACTTTGCCAAAGTCACAACACCAAAATATAAAAAGTGGGCCTATTGGATTTATCTAGTGGTGAGCATACCAATATATATACATAAAATCTATCATCTTTGTCCAAAAATCACCAATATTTTGAATCAAATGTATATTTTAGTAATTCACACAAAGCAATGTTTAATAACAATGATTATCATAAAAAATGTTTAATAAAGTTTAATAAAATAAAATCACAAGTTTGTGAGCCTTTCTTTTAACATTTTTCAGCCTGCAAAATGCACACATAAAAACAACCAGGAGAGGGCCTTCCACTCCAGCTGAAGAGCATAGAGCTTCAGCTAGGAGTGCTTTAAAACAATTTGGTAAGTTCTCCTGGGTTCATGGATTTAGTGACTGGGGAGATTTGCTGTTTTGTTTTTAATGTTGCTGTGGAGCTGCTGCATTCCCTGCAGCCCCCACAACATGAAAAAGATTGCTTTGTGATACCCTTGCAACTTCTAGGGACATCACCACGATAACAGAAAATGTAAATAGCCTTCACACTGCATTAAGGCGCGCCTCTTCATGGAGCAGTGAATAATAAATGAGTGTCTCCTGTCGCTCATTTGTTATTCAGTTTTTTTGTTTTTATGGGTATTTTTGTGGGTGACCACCTGGGACACCCACATGTTTAATTTTATTTAGAGGTTGCGGGGGGAGCCTAGCCACAAGGCCCTCGTAGCCCCAGCCAGCTACCACTGCGGGAGCCAGCCATTTTCTAAATTGTTGGTGGGTGCCCCTGTGCACTCCTGGGGCACACACAAATAATGCACGTGTTGTTGGGGACCGAGGCGGAAGCCCCAAGGCTCTAGTCAGCTCCGAAACAAGCACCAAACTGGGTGCGGCCGGGAGCCGGCACATTCTCGTTGCTCCTTACCTGGGCTGGAGCAACATTGCTTAACTACTCCTGTTGAGCGGGAGCAAAGTTGAGTTCCCTGCCTGTGAGAGTGCAGGCAGGGTAAGTCCACACTCTCCTGGACAGGTAACGACAGTGTCCTGTGGGTGGGCTCCCCAGGACAATGTGAAGTATCACGCCCCAGGGGTGGGGTTCCTGGGGCCAATTCAGTGATTCGGGCTGTAGTCGTGTCTAAAATCCCTAAGGGAAACTGCATGGGTAAAATGCTTTTTGGGACTCTCTCCTTTTTCTTGGCCCCCGCTTGACGAAGCACCCCCAACCTTTCCAGACACCAGCTGATGTGACTGGCACACTAGTTTTGAAAATTTCGTGAAGATTCGTCAAACAGCGCCAAAGTTATTAGCAAAACAAAAAATGATTTTCCTATTGAAACTAGGTGTTAACTATAACTACCGGTATTATATGCGTATCTGTATAACTATTCCACAAAGGATCCGCATCCCAAATCATGAGCAGGCTCCGACGCAGCTCGAAGTCATTCTGTGGAGGTATCAGGCCACAACACAGGACTCAAGTGATCTCATTTTCAGATTTAATTATAACGCCATGCAGACGCGTCTCGGCCTTTCGGCCTTTCTAAATGCTGGTTGACATGGGAGTGTCAGATTCAAATCCTTAAAAATCCAGTAGACAACTCCTATTGGAGGAATAACATATTCATAGAAAGAGGACTGTCACAGTTCTTGTATAGTACTAATTAATTGTACAACCCGCATCAGTTGTTATCACAGATATGTAGCCTTAATAAGCATTATTGTGTGGCATTCTTTATGTCCAATGTGTAAATGACATCTCTCTCCATACATGGAAACAAACACGTCACTCTTACCCACGTGGTTGTACTATCCCCAGTCCTCCTCTATATTTCTGATTGCTTAAGGACACTGCTGCTGCACTTTCCTCGACTTACTTGGCCACATTTACAGTGCCTCCAACACACAATACCGAGAGCGTTGGTCCAGTGACCTCTGCTCGAGCACATAATAATGCCCTGATTTGTTTAGTCAAATATAGCATGTAGCACTGAATGCAGCAGAGTCCTTGTGGGCAGACCTCACTGCCACAAGATCGATGTCACGTGGTACAAAACTGCTCTTCTCTCTCCCCAACGCAGCTTCAGTCAAGCAGAATGGCTTCACATGCCTCCCCACGTCATCGAACACTCGGGCGCCATCACCTGTCCAATTATCAACTCCACTGCTGGCGGGTCTCCACGGTGTGTAGCTTCATATATCCCTCCTTCCAAGCTGGCAGCAGCGGTGCACCAGACCGAGAGGACGTGTCGGATTCCGAATCCAGCAACTCATTTTAAATAATCCACAAAGGACCCGCTTCCCAAATCACGAGCGGGCTCCGACACAGCTCGAGGTCATTCTGTGGAGGTATCAGGCCACAACACAGGACTCAAGTGTTCTCATTTTCAGATTTAATTATGACACCATGCAAACGCATTTCAGCCTTTCGGCCTTTCTCAATCCTGGTTGACACAGGAGTGTCAGATTCAAATTCTTAAAAATCCAATAGACAACTCCTATTGGAGGAATAACATAGTTATAGAAAGAGGGCTATCACAGGTATTATATTTGTATGTGTATAACGATATATATATATATATATATATATACATATATATATATATATATATATATATATACATACATATATATATATACAACCAAGTTCCTGTCCCTCTGATTGCAACCCAGAGGGAAACACCACAGGTACGGACCACCAAACGTATTATATATATTCACTGAAAAAACCACAGGTTTCAGGGAAGTTATAGTTATTTGGACATTTCACTCGTACAAAACCAGAGAAATTCGGCCGTTATAGTTAGTTGAGCTAACTATAACTCGCGCCCCGCAATGCACTGCTGATGACGTCACATATTACATCATTCATGACATGGTCAGTGACATCACTGATGACATCACTGATGACATCATCCACGTGATAATCTGATGCACCTCCTCACACCCTAATATAACCTTTGATACACCCACTCTAAAATACAGACTACCATTTTCGAAACCATAGACACACCAATACCAGTTACTATATACCCACTCACTGATTCCTAGGTCTATACACACATCCACTCATTCACTCATACAGTCACTCATACATGCAGTCACTCATCAATACAGCACTATCATATGCACTCATACACCTATAAAGACACTCACACACTGCCACTCATCCATAGAGTTACTCACACACCTAGTCAGTCATGCAAAGAATCAATCACACTCCCATTTACTCACCTATACAGTTATACACACACCACCTCACTTATTCATACAGATACTAACACATACTTACTCTCTTCTACAATCACTGACACAAGCACACATTCATCCATACAGCCACTCTCACAATCACTCACTCTCACATATAGTCATTTATGTACTCCAAAACTCACATATACTGCCTTTCACATATGTAGTTACTCACACATGTTCCACTGAGACATCCATTCACTCACCAACATACCCATACACATACTCACCCACCCATACAGCCCTTCACAGATGCACTCTTGAACCCATACACCCAGTGAATCGCCCACTCACACATCTATGCACAGTCATACATGCCCCTCCCACCCACACAGACACTCAGGCACCCATACAGATACTTAGACAACCAATCAATAACCCATATAGACACTCATGTAGCTACTCACCAACCCATGTAGCCGCTTACATACCAACTGACAGACTGATACAGACATTCACAAAGTTTAGTCACTAACCCATGCATTCAGTAAGACACGTTTAATCACTCACTTATACAGTCAGTCATGCACCTACTAAATCATCCATTCAGACACTTATACACCCACTCATTCTTCAATACACCTTGGCATATATATATATATATAAAACATATTTAAACTTTACAGACACACATAGTCACCGGATGATGTCATCAGTGATGTCATTTGAGATGTCATCAGTAATGTCATCAGTGATGTCACTGACCATGTCATGAATGATGTAATATGTGACGTCATCAGCAGTGCATTGCGGGGTGTGAGTTATAGTTAGCTCAACTAACTATAACGGCCGAATTTCTCTGGTTTTGTATGAGTGAAATGTCCAACTAACTATAACGTCCCTGAAACCTGTGGTTTTTTCAGTGAATTTCTAAGGTTTTTTAAATGCTAATTTCTAACTATAACGTCCCTGAAACCTATGGTTTTTTCAGTGAATTTCAAAGGTTTTTTTAAATGCTAATTTCTAACTATAACGTCCCTAAAACCTATGGTTTTTTCAGTGAATTTCTAAGGTTTTTTAAATGCTAATTTCTAACTATGCCTACAGAGGTAGGACATACGCATAAAGAGGAAGAAAGGCGCAGAAAGAAGCAAGAGAAATGCAGAAAGAGGCAACAGAAGTCCAGAAAGAGGAAGAAAGGTGCAGAAAGAAGCAAGAGATATGCAGAACGAACCAACAGAGGTGCAGAAAGAGGCCTTGTTGCAAAGTCATCCTGTGCCCCCAACTTTTTGCTGACTGGTACTGGTGGTAACTAACTCTGACTAACCGGGCCCGGAGCCAGTGCTATGCTGAAAGACACTTAGAATACAGTGAAAACCCCTACATACACTAGGGTACACTATGGGTTGGGGTACCCCTGTGATTGGCATGACCTCCCCTGTAAGGCCCTAGTACATAATAGGGCAGGGGGATTAAAACTACCTCTAAGTCAGAGGTGCAGAAAGAAACAAGAGCAGTGCAGAAAGAACCAACCGAGGTGCTTAAAGAGGCATGGGGGGGCGGAAAGAGGCAAGAGAAGTGCAGAAATAAGCAACAGAGGTGCCGAAAGAGGCAAGAGAGGTGCAGAAACAGGCAAGAAAGGTACAGAAAGAGGGAACAGGGGTGCAGAAAGAGGTAAGAGGGATACAGAAATTTGCAAGAGATATGCAGAAAGAAGCAAGAGCAGTGCAGAAAGAACCAACAGAGGTACAAAAAGAGGCAAGAGGGGTGCAGAAAAAGGTAGGAGAGGTACACAAAGAGGCAAGACAAGTACAGAAAGAGACAGGAGGGGTGCAGAAAGAAGGAAGAGAAGTGCAGAAAGAAGCAACAAGGGTGCTGAAAGAGGCGCGAAGGGTGCAGAAAGAGCAAGAGAAGTGCAGAAAGAAGCAACAGAGGTACAGAAAGAGGCAAGAGAGGTGCAGAAACAGGCAGGAAAGGTGCAGAAAGAAGGAACAGGGGTGCAGAAAGACATAAGAGAGGTGCAGAAATAGAAAAGAGGGGTACAAAAAGAGGCAAGAAGGGTGCAGAAAGAAGCAAGTGAGGTGTAGAAAGAGGCAACAGAGGTGCAGAGACACGCAAGAGAAGTGCAGAAACCAGCCATAGTAGTGCAGAAAGAGGCAAGAGAATTGCTGAAAGAAGCAGCAGAGGTGTGGAAAGAAGCAAGAGAAGTGCAGAAAGAGGCAAGTGAGGTGCAGAAAGAGGCAAGAGAGGTGCAGAAAATGACAAGAGAACAGCAGAAAGAGGCAAGAGGGATGCAAAAAAGGGAAGAAGGGTGCAGAAAGAAGCAAGAGAAGTGCAGAAAGAAGCAAGAGAAGTGCAGAAAGAAGCAAGAGAGGTGTAGAAAGAGAGAAGACGAGTGCAGAAAGAGACAACAGGGGTGCAGAAAGAAGCAAGAGAGGTGCAGAAAGAGGCAATAGAAGTGCAGAAAGAAGCTAGTGAGGTACAGAAGGAGGCAATAGAACTGCAGAAAGAGGCAAAAGAATTGCAGAAACAGACAAAAGGGGTGCAGAAAGAGGGAACATGTGTGCAGACAGAGGCAAGAGAGGTGCAGAAACAGGCAGGAAAGGTGCAGAAGGAGGGAACAGGGGTGAAGAAACAGGCAGGAAAGGTGCAGAAAGAGGGAACAGTGGTGCAGAAAGACGCAGGAGAGGTGCAGGAAGAGAAAAAAAGGGTGCAAAAATAGGCAAGAGGGGAGCAGAAAGAAGCAAGTGAGGTGCAGAAAGAGGCAACAGAGGTGCAGAAAGACGCAAGAGAGGTGCAGCAACATGCAAGAGAAGTGCAGAAAGAGGCAAGAGAATTACTGAATGAAGCAACAGAGGTGTGGAAAGAAGCAAGAGAAGTACAGAAAGAGGCAAGTGAGGAGCAGAAAGAGGCAAGAGAGGTGCAGAAAGAAGCAAGTGAGGTGCAAAAAGAGGGAACAGGGGTGCAGAAAGATGCAAGAGAGGTGCAGAAACAGGCAGGAAAGGTGCAGTAAGAGGCAAGAAAGGTGCAGAAACAGGCAGGAAAGGTGCAGAAAGAGGGAACAGTGGTGCAGAAAGACGCAAGAGAGGTGCAGAAAGAGAAAAAAGGGGTGCAGAAATAGGCAAGAGGGGTGCAGAAAGAAGCAAGTGAGGTGCAGAAAGAAGAAACAGAGGTGCAGAAAGACGCAAGAGCGGTGCAGAAACAAGCAAGAGAAGTGCAGAAAGAGGCAAGAGAATGGCTGAAAGAAGCAATAGAGGTGTGGAAAGATACAAGAGAAGTACAGAAAGAGGCAAGTGAGGTGCAGAAAGAGGCAAGAAAGGTGCAGAAAATGGCAAGAGAACAGCAGAAAAAGGCAAGAGGGATGCAAAAAAGGGAAGAAGGGTGCAGAAAGAAGCAAGAGAGGTGCAGAAAGAAGCAAGAGAAGTGCAGAAAGAAGCAAGAGAGGTGCAGAAAATGGGAAGACTAGTGCAGAAAGAGACAACAGGGGTGCAGAAAGAGACAACAGGGGTGCAGAAAGAGACAACAGGGATGCAGAAAGAAGCAAGAGAGGTGCAGAAAGAGGCAAGTGAGGTGCAGAAGGAGGCAAGAGAACTGCAGAAAGAGGCAAGACAGTTGAAGAAACAGGCAAAAGGGGTGCAGAAAGAGGGAACAGGTGTGCAGAGAGAGACAAGAGAGGTGCAGAAAGAGGGAAGAGGGGTACAGAAAGAAGAGAGTGAGCTTCAGAAAGAGACAAGAGAGGTGCAGAAAGAGGCATTAGAAGTACAGAAAGAGGCAAGTGAGGTGCAGAAGGAGGCAAGAGAACTACAGAAAGAGGCAAGAGAGTTGCAGAAACAGGTGAAAGGGGTGCATAAAGAACCAACAGAGGTGCAAAAATAGGCAAGAGGGGTGCAGAAAGAGGCAAGAGAAGTGCAGAAAGAGGCAAGTGAAGTGCAGGAAGAAGACAGTGAGGTGCAGAAAGGGGAAGAAAGGTGCAGAAAGATGCAAGAGAAATGCAGAAAGAGGCAAGAGACACACAGAAAGAAGAGAGGTTTGTGCACCATTAGTACCAATTTAACACCCACATTTAGTAATAAGTAACACGTGACCATTCCAGCTTTGCAAAGGGCCTTCCACCACGCTGTAACACGTGAAGCTGCATTTTTGGGAACATTTGAGCCGTTTGAGCTAGAAACAAGGCTTTTTCTGTTCAAATCTGCAGGTTACGCAGCAGATGATGGAATATTTGGCAAATGTGGAAAATGTTTAATTATGTGACAATTGGTGCAGCCGAACAGTCACATAATTCCAGTGCCCTGCTCATACCTCCGACTAGGTCCAGAAGTGCTCCTCAGTGGTTCCTTCTTTTTTTGTGTCTCATTGAGTTTATACTTTAGCTTCTATGGAAACGAGGAAGACTAAACCTGAGGTTACCACTCCACAACACAAACTACAATACCACAGAATTACTCTCCATAACACATAATCCCACTCTACATAATTCCAATACACTAAATACCACATACTTTCTATCCAAAGAATTTCACTGCACAACATACCACATAATTCCACTACACACAACGTACATCCACTCTACACCAAAAAACATTAGCAAAAAACTTTTACATTTACAACGCCAATAGCTCTAACTCTTGCAAATGCAAAACCTATTACATTGCAAATGCTTCTTTCACTAGTAGTCGCGTTTGCAGAGTGGTGGAGAAAGGGGGCTGGGCCTCCGACCAGCGCTCAGGAATTCCGCTACGTAGAATTTACAGGAGGTACCAGGAGGGCTTATTGGCCCCCAAAGTCCCTTAGGAGTAAAGTGGACTTCATCCCCCATCCCGTAGTCTGCCTGGAGGCACATTTGCAGAGTGGTGGAGAAAGGGGGCGTGGCCTCCGAAGACGTCTTAGCAATCCTACTGTGTGGGACTTACTAAAGGTAACAAGAGGGGTAGTTGGCCCCCAAGGACATCCTTGGGGGCCAACTAGCCCTCCTATTACCTCCAGTAAGTACCACACAGCAGGATTGTTAAGTTTTCATACCAGGCCACACCCTCTTTGCCCACCGCTCTGCAAACGTGCTCCCTGGCACGCTCTTGGATGGGGATTGAAGTCCCCTTTGCTGCTGGGGATCCTTAGGGGCCAACTAGCCTAACTCTTACCTCCAGTAAGCCCCACACAGTGGGATTGCTGAGAGGTGGACACAGGCCACGCCCCCTTTTGCCACCACTCTGAAAACGCGCCTACTGGCGTGCTCTTGGTTGGGGGATGAAGTCCCCTTTCCTCATGAGGGTCCCTGGGGGCCAACTAGCCCACCAGGTACCTCCAGTAAGCCCCACACAGTGGGATTGCTGAGAGGTGGTCCGAGGCCATGCCCCTTTTGACACCACCCTGCAAACACAGCTCCTGGCGAACTGCTGCTCGGGGGATGAAGTCCACTTGTGTCCTACAACAACTCAACAGGCACATCAACAAATACAACCTACTGGACTCCTTTCAATCTGGTTTGAGGAAAGACTGCTGCACAGAAACCGCCTTGCTTAACATTGCTGATGACATTCACTGTTCCTTAGAGAAGGGTGATGCTTGCCTCCTTATTCTGCTAGACTTATCTGTTGCTTTCGATACAGTCAGCCATGCATCCTTACTTGAATCTCTTAAGTCTCGTTCTGGCCTGAATGGCACAGTCTTAATTGGTTCACTTCCTACCTTCAACACCGAACACAACAAATTAAAATCAACTCCTGCCTCTCCAATCCTACTCCTGTCTCTCTGGGTGTCCCCCAGGGCTCAATCCTCTCCCTCTCTCTCTTTAACCTCTTCATGGAACCCCTTAATATCATTTTGAAACAAGCTGGGATCAATTATCACCTTTATGCCGATGACACACAACTCTACTATAAAATCCAATCACACAGCGACATTCTCCATCTCATTCTCCATCTCAATGCGGCATTGAGCAAGAGTCAATCCTGGTTCTACTCTAACCACCTTAAACTGAACCCTAATAAAACGGAAATCATTCTTTCTCCCCCAAAAGTAACCACCTCCCTATTCAAGGCTGGATCACTGACCTCAAAGCCCTTAACTGTCCGCTTACTCTATCAAACATGGCTAAATCCCTAGGTTTCACCCTGGACAAAGATATGTCACTGAAGGACCATATCAACAACTCAGCTAAAGGAGCACTTTACACTCTGAAACACCTCAAAAAAATCAAACCCTTCATCCCCTATGATGACTTCAAATGGGTCGTTCGATCGCTTGTCCTCTCTAAACTCGATTATGGTAATGCCTTACTCACCAGAACCCCTAAAACTCACCTTGCCCCCCTCAGATCCGTGCTCAACATGGCTGCCCGTCTTATTACAGACTGCAAACGGTATGATCACATCACGCCTGCCCTCAAGTCCCTTAACTGGCTCCCCATCGAAGGAAGATGCATCTACAAGTCCGCATGCATCACCCACAAAGCTCTTCATTCTCAATCCCCGGACTACCTAAACAATAAACTCACTAGAGCAAGAAGTTCCAGGCCTCTGAGAAGCTCCAACCTTCTTCTTCTTGTTCCCCCGCTACTAAAAAAGAAATCCACCCATACTCGCTCCTTCTCAGGAAATGCGCCCAGTATCTGGAACGCACTACCGATCGACCTTCGTTGTAACCCCTACTACCCTGGATTCAAAAGAGACCTGAAACGCCATCTCCTTAATAAATACTGGAGCCCATGAATCTTTCTGAACCTGATCTCTTTCGGCTCTTGTGTCTCAGATCATACCTCGGCTGTCCTGCTGGCTTTGCTTCGCCCTGTGTTCCCCTTATTTTCCTCTAGCCCTGCTCTTTATTGTCCTTCAGTTATTTTTTTGTTCTAACCCACATTTCTGTAAATTTCTGTATAGTGCTCTGTTTTTGCTGGCTCCAGCCGAGCTTGCATGTTTTATCCCCTTACCTTGTTATTTGCTTTTGACCTCATTCCTGTAACTACAAATGTGTTTTAATGTGTCTTTGCATATTTAATTGTGTATCCCGCTGCTCATGTCCCTTATTGTATTTTGTTGGTATCCTTTGCGCCATGGATATGTGCCTTGCTCTTGCTTCTGTGAAGCGCTCTGATACCTCTGGGTCCAGCCAGCGCTATATAAAACCTTTAAATAAATAAATAAATGATGACGTGGCCTTGGATGGAAACTCACAGAAAACAGTACTTATACGAATGGGTCAGCATCCTTAAGATCCACCATGCAAGGAAATCAACTCTAAAATCAGATTAAATGAAAATACACCATGCCATGAATACTCCAGGAGGTTTGCGACGGCTTGGAGCTCAGATGCCGGATTACACAAGTAATTACACTCAGGAAGTTTAATGGCTAAATGTGGTTGTGAATCATATTGGTAATCTTTAGTTTTTTTCCAAAGATTGGTGCCCTGTATGTTCCATTTACTAGCAGTAAAGGCCACCATTCCATTTTAATTCTTCAATTTTGAGATTGTGTAAACATACTAATTTGTTATTTAGGAGAGTGTTTCTTTCCTTTTTCTTTAGCTAGAACATGAAAGCCATCTCTGCTCTCTATCTCACTTTCCCCTAATTTCTCTTCAGTTTATCTCCTCTTTCTCACGCTCCACACTAACAATTTCTCATTCTATCATGCTTTCTCTTGATCTTTCTGTCTCTCATCTATTACTGGCCCTCTGTTAGGAAATTATGTGTTCCTTTCCCTTGTCTTTAATGCTCCCACATTCTGTCTCTCTCAAAAACAATGGACATATTTACAAGGGGTTATCGCCACCAGAACATCACTTTTTTACGTGCTGGTGTCAATAACCCCTTTGCCTTATTTACAAGGTGACGTTAGAAGACTTAAAGTGGCGTAACGCCGCCGTGTAAATAATGCCCCTATTCATGCAGCATTTAGCGTGAACGGGGCATGCAATGGGTGTTGCTGTGGGTGTTCCACCACAACACCCATTGCTTTTTGACGCTGCCCCCTATTTACAAGGCTGGCGTAAATATGGGGCAGTGCCAAAAATAAGACCAGAGAAAACCTGGTCTTAAACTGGCGCAACAAGGAGAAATGATTAATTTCTCCTCGTTTTTGCTGTTTCTATGTGTGCTGCATTCTGCATAGAAACAGCAAGTCGCCATTAGTGATTGTTCATGGGCAGGAAAGTGTCCCTTCCTGCACATAAACAATCATTAAATAATGACAAGTTGTAACTTCTATATGCGCTGCATTCTGCAGCACACACAGAAGTTACAAATCACCAGTAGTGATTGTTTATGTGCAGGAAGGAACATCCTTCCTGCACATGAACAATAATTCACTGCAACGCAGGCACCCTTGCACTATGATGCAAGGGAGCCTGCGCTAGGTAGTTTGGCGCTAGGTAGTTTAATGTAGCGCCCGTGCTAAGAAGAATTCAGGGTTGCACCGTATTATTGTAAAGACGATGAATCCCTGCGTTTTTAGACTGTCAGAGCGCGACGTTACCAATTGTGGCGTAATACAGCGCTCCGCGATTCTGTTGTAAATATGCCCCGCTATCTCTTTATCATTCTTCCTCAATATAAGTCTCTGTTCTATCCCATTCTTTCTAATTCTCATACACGCTCGTATTTATTGTCTGTCTCTAAACAGCTCTCTATCTCTCTCTCCCTCTCTCCCTCTCTCTCTCTCTCTCTCGCTCTCTATCTCTCTCTCTCATATGCGTTGCTTCTTTTTCCCGCCATCATGCTCTACCTGCCTTGTGTTTTTTATCTCTGCCAGTTAGTGTGCAAACGACAAAGTCAATAAAACCAACAGATGCCAGAGAGCATGCTGCACAGGAGAAAGGGTATCACTGACAGAAACTGGGGCCAGGACAGGGTGAATCTTAACGTGAATTAATGTGGCAGGTGTTGGATGGCGCCAGAGTGACCCAGTGAAGATGTTAGCCTCCAGATATTAAAAACTAATAATAATAATATTATACATCATTGATTTTATATTTTCATTTGACAATAGTGTTCAATGTTCTTACCTGGCACACAGTCCTCAGCCGGGCAGGTTGTAGAAATTCCAAGGGTGGACTAGTGCAGTGAGGTCTGTTCCAGCTTTGCCTGAATCTAAGACATTACTTAGTCGCTGTGACAGAAAAAAATTGAAATGAAACAAAGTTAGAATACGAAGTAACCATCTTGCAGTATTATATTTATAACAGGAAAACAAAGCACCATCATTACAAACACATTGAAAAAATAAATATGCAAAATAGATTTGCTGACTCGCTAATACCTCACCCACAAAAGATGCACCTGTATTTTTATGAAGGTCCTACAATCAAATAGGTGCTGCATTGATCTGCCTAATCCTTCTGCTGATTGTAACATAAACGGTCTTTGCATCTCAACTGCAAAGAAGTGCTGGATCAGGAATAAAATCCATGTAGAGCCATGCATCTGTCTGAGTTTGTTTGTCTTTCTGAAGGTGAACGGGCCTTTGGCATGAGCAAGGTGAAAAATAAGTATACTAACTAAACCCTAGTGCTACTAACCAGTGTAAACTCACAGGGCAATACACCCGAATCTGAAGGAGTGAAAGGAACACAAAGCTGGGTAAGAATGTAGAAAGAGAAAAGAACAATGATTGAATCGGTTGCTTTAAGTGGACTGCAAAAGTAGGGGAGTTACTAAAGGTGACCAAGGAACCATGACAAACAAGTGTAAACCAGACAGCTGTACACTACCAAAAATGCTGCATTTTGAAAGGCTCAGAGCCCGTTGATATCTACCCAGGAGATTCATAGCTAGTACCTGAAAGAAGCCTCATCACAATATCAGCCCACATATAAGTACGCATTCTTCACATAACTGATTTATGTGAAGATTACAGAAGACTAATAAAGAACTAGAATGCTCAACTAGGTCACAGAAGGGAGACATGCTGCTGGAGAAGACAACTGTAGAAACATTCACTTTCCTGTATAGAAGGCTGAATATGTACATGAGCAGTGTACTTATCTTGATGACTACAAGTTTCTGAAATAAATGAATTTACAAAAACATTAATTTCATTTTGCTTGTATTATGTTTTTAAAGTGTTTCAAGGTTTCTATAATCCATGACAGTTGGTCTATGTTTTACAAACGTAGCCTCAATATTCTGGCTGATTTGCAATGTAATTTGTTCTACAAAGTTTTAATGTCCTTAGAATGCAGCCATTTTAATGCATACAGTACAACTTTGCTATAATCAATAAAGAGATATTTTTTAAATGTGTTTTGTAATTTCTTTCTATTTATCTCACAAACAAATTATTTTGAAACCAGTGAACTCTTATGCAGGAGATGCAACAACTGACAAAAGGAAGTGGAGAAAAAGTATAAAGAAAAATTAAGGCCCTCATTATGATGTCAGTCGGACACCATTGCGGATTGGGAACCGATTGACTTCAGGTCACCGGTTCCGACCGCATTATTTGGATGCGACCACAAATGGTGCGGTCAGAAACATTCATTTTTCAATGGCAGCATGTGCAGTGGGCTGAAACTGCCCGCAGCACAAGCTCCCATTGGAAAATGGATGTTTTTAAACATCCCTGCACCGTGTGGCAGGCACATCACGGTGCCTGCCACACGGTGCAGGGATGTTTAGCGGGGCCCCATAGGTGCCCTCAGGGCCAAATGCGGAGGCTGCGGAGGGACCGGGGCCCTGCTAGGGGCCCCCAATGTCGCTTTCCGACAGCCTTTCCATGTCAGAAAGGCCGACATGGAATGGCTGTCAGAAAATCATAATCCCGACAGCGGAAACGCCATTCTTCAGGGATAATGGTGAGTTTCCGACTGACCGACGGGCTCCTTGAGCCCATCAGAAAGCGTTGGTTAGTCCCTCCGACTGCAGCCTCCGACCGCACGTATCATAATACATCAGTCAGACCACAGCAGGAGATGGCGGTCGGACCGCAACCGACGAGCAGTCGGTTACGGTCCAACTGCTTTCGTAATTAGGCCCAAACAGCAACATTAGCCGTAGGAAGATATCTCTTCATTTTAAATACGAGTTCAGTCTACAAATAGCTTCTGGCACCTCTAAAAGTATACTGCCACATATTTAAATGTAAGATCACCCCTTCTATATCCCCCAAAATATTACTATTTTAAAATGAAGGAGGTATTAGGTGATAGGGAGGATCTATAAGTTGAGGAAAAAGAAGTAGGAAGGAGATGATAGTCTTAGGATGGCATCTCTTGCATTCCTTGAAAAATATATTATGCCATAAATGAGAAAAAAGCTAAACGTTCCCTCACCTATATTTAAACCAGCTGGTTTCATATCTGCATTGACACCTCATTTACTTTAGACTGCTCTATAGGAAAGGCTTTAAACTGAACATCTCATCTTCAGCAACGTCGTCCATTTTATCACCAATATACAATGTTAGCAAACTAATTGTTCATTTGAAATCTGCTGTGAACATACAGTAGATCATTAAGGAATTGACTAAAAGATATTTGTGAACTTGTAGAAAATGTGTCTTCATTTTAGCTTCTAGAGCAATAATAATTTCCATGAAAAAATCATGTGAGAAAAACATTTTCTCTCAAAAACAGTTTATCAAATTCCATCAGAGGATCAGCATTTTTCACAGGCTGAAATCACCTCAGAGGTAACTATAATTCTTAAAATTGGTATGTCACCACCAACAAATGATTTATGTTCTGGACAAAATTGTTATCATCCTTTCTAATGTGCACCTCTTTGTAAGCCTCCAAAACCAGGCTTTCACTACAATGCTTTTCAGTGAAACAAAAATGGTGGAGCCTAATCGCCAAACAAAATCCAACAGCTGTGCTTCTTGTAACCTTTAACATAGAAAGTCCAATATTAACACACCATCTAACAAATAATCTTGTGAATTTCACTCAAATGTTTGATAGTCTGATTTACAATAGCAATATGATGCAAATGGGAGGGCACTCCAAGGTAAGTACTGACCAGGGTGGAGTAGGTCCCTCTGCTTCGCCTCTGCTTACTCCACCCCGGTCAATATATATCTTGGAGTGCTCTCCCCCTTGGATAATATTACTTAAGAATTTAGAAGAGATGTGCCCTCTGTAAGTAATGGTGTGTCCTAATACAAATAGCATGGATTCACACTGGCTTCACTCATGGAAAGCAATGGTTGTAAAGCAGAAACATCTTGCATTACAACCTTGCTGAAGAAAGTTAGAACCCCACTTGTGACTACTGGGAGCCAAGCCCGCTTATCATTTATAGATCTGATGCATTTGACAACATATTGCCCTATATATACATTAGTGAACAAATTGTCCACAACATTAAAATATCATTTTCAACCTACCTGCAAAGTTAGGTGGCATACTTGTGTAACTGGAAGCAGTCGATTGGACCTTCTGTGCTATATGAAGCTGCCCACTCACTCCTAAACCAGTGTTCAAAGGGGAAGTTACTTACTTGTAATCCTAGTTCTGCATCATAGGATTTTTCGTTGACTGCATGAGCATAAAATATTTTAGCTTGCATATGGGCATCCCAGAACACTTCAAATTCATACAAGCGATGTACAGGTAATAGAAGCAAAGTGGCATTATTCAACAGATAAGACTGCATCACAACACCAATCACTCAAGTATTTACACAGAAGAGCCCTAAGGAGAAAAGAAGAAAAGTTGAAGTAACGAAAAAAGTAGACTGATGGGCAGATGGTAAAGAGAAGCTGGAAAGCTTCCATATCTTAGCACGTCTAGCACTGGCAGTTGTCTGGGAGCCTCAGTTCTTTTTGAAAAGCTTTTATCAATGTATTGATGCTCTGAGAGCTTCCCACTGTTGAAGCATAGAGAACAGGTAGAAGGGATGGTTGTCCATGACTTCAATGACGAATCCTACGATGCAGAACTAGGATTACAAGTAAGTAACTTTCCTTTCTGCATCCTGGGATCCTCGCTTATCGTCATGAACACAGAAGAGAGCAGCATGCTCATCCCCAAGAGAAAAAGCAGTCTCTATGTTGAAGCAGTGCATGGGAAGAATTTAACCAAAATGTTTTTTGGTGGCAGCTTGAACAACCATAGATTCCATTTAGAATCTTAAGGCCTCATTTATGAGGCTCCTTGCGCCTCCGGAATGACACTTTTTGTGACGTTCCGTGGCGCAGGAGCCTGCTCCATATTTACGTGGCAGCACTAAGCCACTTTTTTTGGCTTAATGCTGCCTCGTAAATATGGCTCCCTTTAATGCAGTTTTCTGCGTTAAATGGGCGTGCAATGGGTGTTTCTGAGGGTGTTCCCAGAAATATCCATGGCTTTTTGACACTGCCCCAGATTTACGAGAAATCGTAAATTTGAGGCAGTGCCAAAAACTTATGCATTCTGCAGCACATATAGAAAGAGGAAAAAGCCTCATGTGACTGTTACTGTGCAGGAAGGTTTCCCTTCCTGCACAGAAATAATCATATCCGCAATGCAGGTACCCTTGCACCATGGTGCAAAGTTGCCTGCATAGGCGCACGGCTGCCCATTGTGCGCCGATGCAGGGGAAAAGGACAGGAATGCGCCGTATCTGATAGATATTACTGTAGGGCAGCGCAGCAGGAAGTCCTGCGGTGCTGTGCTATGGTAAAACCTCATAAATGAGGCCCTGAGTGCAGACTGTAATGCTTGGTGAAAATATGGAAAGACTTCCATGTTGCTGCCTTACAAATGTTTAACAGAGGGACATTTCTAAGCTGAGCAACAGTCACCACTTTTCCTCTTGTCAATTCAGCTCTGGGTTTGTAAGGTAAAGGTTTGTTGGCATGAATACGTTTATCTGAATACCATCGATTTGCATTACAGATTTTATCTAATATGTCACAGAATTCTCAGACATAGTTTGTCACAAATAATTGCACCATCTGTATTCTGAGTTGAATTTATTTTATTACTCCACTGCAACACAAACTCTACCATACTCATTGCCGCCAACATGTATTATTCTTGAAATATTTTTCCATATGGAACTTCCTCAGGGCATCCACTTTTACTTACACTACAGTCACGTGGTAAATTAAAACATGGGACAAATGTCAGTCATCTATAACCAGATTTTGAACTCAGCATGAATATATTTAATCTTTTGAAATTCTTCAATCCCGCAATTTATATTGCATTAAAATCACAAGTACCACTGGGATAGATACCCCAGTTATATTAGAGATTTTTAAGCAATTCTTAAATTACGCCATTCGTATTGTGTGAAGATCTCAAGTATAACTGGGGAGGATACCCCAATTATACTTGAGATTTTCATGCAATACAGCAGTATAGAGCTCTAGCGGCTGAAAGTGTCTGAAGATCACTTACTCCAGGGGAAGATGTTATGGTCACTAAGAAAGCTGTCTTCCATGATGATTGACTAAGGTCTGGAATGCAGCCCTGAGAGATCACCTGTAGCTGAGATGAATTCAACCATTCCTTCCATCACCTTGTACGTTGCAGTACATGCCCTATGTACAATGGGTATGCCCAGACAAGGGTTCAGTTTCCCTGTGCCACAGGTCTCAAGCTATACCTCTCTGCAAGACCTAAATTTAAATAGCTTAATATCATTCAGGGGTTGGTTGTGTTCCTTTGTGGACGAGCCAATGCCTGGCAGTTCGGCCTGGGCTGTTCTTTTGGAGGGGAACCAATACTGATTTGCATATGACAGGTCTCTGTCTGGAGTGGCATAGTGTGTAAAAGACTATGGCCTGGAATGCAGCCCCAGGCTATCCCCAGTGGTTCAGATTAATTCAAGCATTCCTTCCATCTCCTTGTTGTTTGTTGCAATAAAACCTTATGAATGGCTCAAACGGAGTAGCAATCAATTCAGATAATACTAGATTTGCCTCACCTGGAGGAGAAGGCAGCCGTCAAGGAAGGTACATTTTCCTTAGCCCTTCTAAAATGACAGGGAAGAAAGAGCCTTCCTATAATCTGTAATAGCGATGGAAGACAATGATTTTGATGCCACTTGGAAACTTGCTGGGAGAGTTATATTAAAAACAATGTATGTGGCTGTTAATGGCAAGGATATTATGGGTTGGGTTGTTCAGGGAAGGCTGGGGAGTATATTAAGGCCTGTTATGTTAGTTGAACGAAAGATTGAAGATTTTGCAAGTAATTTGGATAAACATCCTGAAGTTTTTTGTGACAAGATTGGTGAAGTGAAAGGATTTGAGCATCAGACAGTATTGAAAAAGAATGCTGTGCCTGTGGCTCATAAAGTGAGAGCTGCGTGTGGGATGAGTTGAAGAAACACTTGGAGTTGTTATGTGCAGATACAATTATTTAATCAGTGAATGCTGTGGAGAATTAGTGCTGTTGTGATAGCCAAGAAAAAAGGAGGCCAATTAAGACTTTGTGCTGATTTAAGCTCTTTGAATAAGAACATCGTGGTGGACTGTCACCCATTACCTAAGATTCAGGAACTACTGACAATGATTGGAGGAGCTAAATTCTTTAGCAACATTCATTTGAGGGCAGCATATCACTAGGTTGTTTTAGAAAATGAATCTCAAATGTTGACCGAGTTCATTACTTCATTTGGTGCATTTAAGTATCTAAGGCTGCAGTTTGGGTTAGCCTCAGCGGCTAGTGTCTTTCAGAGGCTCGTGTTTTGCTCCTTTAAAAATGTAAATGGAGTACAGGCATTCCAAGATGAGATCTTAATTTTTGCAAAAACAGTGGAAGAACACAATGTAATTTTGAACAAAGTACTGAGCATTTTGTAAGAACCGGGTATGATTGTGACAAAAGATAAATGCAAATTTTTCCCAGACTCAGTTGAATATCTTGGACATAGAATAATTTTGGAGGGCCTGGAGCCCAAAATGGATCTTCTTAAGGTATTGATGGATGTGCCTTCGCCTAAAGATAAATATGAGTTAAGGTAATTTGTGGGACTGTGAGACTTTTATTCCAGGTTTGTGGAGGGGAATGCGGTCATTATGGAGCCCCTTAAGAAAATGTTGAGAAAGAGAGAAAAGTTTGTCTAGGGTGATGTAGAAAAAAAAGAGTTTGTGGATATAAAAAACATATTGATGAAAGCTCCAACATTGAAAACGTACATTTTAGGTGTTGAATGCACCGTTACTGTTGATGCAAGTGCAATTGGTATTGGCATTATTTTATGCCAAACAGTGGATAGAACTGAATGGACCATTGCATATGCATCAAGAGTAGTTAGGGATATTGAAAGAAGGCATAGCACAATCGCGTGGGAAGCGTTGGCATGTGCTTGGGGTATTGAGAAATTTAAGACCTATGTGAGGGGAACGCATTTTATTTTGTGCACGGATCACAAGCCTTTGACTTATTTGTCAAGGGACAAGGGAATGTCAGGAGCATCTTCTAGACTTATTCAATTATTATCCAAATTACAAGAATACAAATTTAAAGTTCGCTATATTGTAGGATCAGCAAATTGTCATGCATATTATCTCATCTTCCAGTTGATGGGGAAACTGAAGACTTGTATATTTTCAATGATGAATGTGTTAGTGGCTGGTATAGATGTTTCGAGGCTGTGTCAAGGTATGATAGAGGAGATGGAATGGTTTAACACATGTGGAGAGGCTAGTATGTTCAAGAAAGTGTATGAGCATGTTGAGAAGAGTTGGCCTCATATTAAACATTTGCAAGGTGAACTTAAAAGGTTTTTTCAAGCTGCAGATGAACTAACAGTGGAAAACAATATCTTGCTCAGAGTAGATCAGTTATTTCCCCCTAATAAGTTACAAGCTAGAATAATTTAATTGGCTCATACTGGTCATTTGGGATCCACGTCTACTAAGAAAGTTCTAAGACGTTAATTCTGGTGTCTGGGAATGGTTGGTGATGTGGATGAGATGATAAAGAGATGTGACAAGTGTTTATTATCTAATAAACATTGGAAACTTTGCGACACACCAATGGTACCGGTACCATTGGCAAACGCACCATGAAAAAAACTGGCTTTAACCTTTGCAGGATCAATTTTCCCTTACCGTAACATCAACGTTACATGATTGTGGTAGTTAATTATTTTTCTAAATGGGAATATTATGATTTTGTAGGTAGTATGACTACTCAGGTGGCGATGGATCATCTTGGAAATTCCTTTGCTTTGGAAGGTACTCCATTGGAACTAGTTATGGACAGGGCCGGCTTTAGGGCAGTGCGACTGGTGCGGCAGCACTGGTCGGTGACCTGTGGAGGGGGCACGGACCTCAGTGGGGGGCGCTGTGTTTAGCCATTAACCTCTTTGCAAACCGGCATAAATATTCAGGGACTGCAGGGGCTTTCAATGGGTCTACAACTCTGAACCTGACATTCTTCCTAACTGCTAATACAGTGAGAATCTTTCCCTTCGCAAGTTCCACAAACCTTGTACCAAGGGACATCAGGGTCTATGTGAGGCTCATGGCTGGTGTGTCTCCGTGGTCATACACAATGACGGTCTTGTGTCCTCCAAAAGAGTTTTATGTTTAGTTGCTCCACTAATGGGTGCATCGTAAAAGGTGGGTATGTCATCTGTCATCTGCTGGTGGCTGTTTTCTAAATCGAGGAAGCAAAGATGAACTGTTCAGCAGAGCCAAGCACTTGAAGAGGATGATATCTCCTGATTTTGCCCTTCATAAATGAGAGGACTGTTCCAAAACTAGAACTGTGAATAATTCCCATTAACTTACAAATGGTTCAAGCTGAGGCTGACAGACAGCTTATTGTTTTCAGCAGGGTGTCACTGACAGAAAATGGTGGCAATCAGTAACAAGTCTATCTACTGAGTTTTGGATCAGCTGTAGTTAAAACAAGGTAAGACTAAGATACAGGAAATTGAATGCAGAGACTTTGGTTTGGATTTCTTTTTTAGACTAATGCTACTAATACGACTGGAACACTGTTCCTTCTTGATATCGTGCCTTGAAAAAGCCCTACTACAAAAAACAATGGGGCGACCCTGTGTCCCTCAGAACCTGGGTATAAATTATAAACAAAAACAATGGTTCTGTCGGGTATGCACAACTATTTCTTAGTAAAAACAATTCAGTTTTCTGAGTAATTTTATGCAATTCTTAGAACATTAAATGGCATAAGGAACACACACAGGACACACATAAAAGATCGACAACAAGTATATGGGGTATTGCGTTATTTTATATAAATTGCATCATTTATATATACACACATGTCGATATAAAGGCTGTCAACAAAGGGTGAAAATACAAGGTGATACGTGATTAAGTGACATATTGTGCTCAGTGATAAAGGTGTATTATGTACAAGGTGATTAGAATATGTACAAGGGAAAAGGAGGGCCAGAGTACACAATGACTATGCTGCTATATCGAAGTTTGTTAGTTTGCAAGCAAAGCCTTGAACTGAACCGGAAAGTGTCATCGACGTTTCAACCCAAATATATGCACTTTTGATTAGTCAATGCGGGTCTTCATCAGGACAGGGGGGACGGGGGAGGACAGCCTGTGAAAAAGACAGGGAATTAGGGGTGTCACTGTCAAGTGTGTTGCAAGAGCTCACCAATAATCGTCCTATGATTGGTGAGAATAAGGTGGCAATGACTCACCTACGGTTAATCAAAATGAATCCTAGTTGGTATATCCTTATTGGGAAGTTGAGATCGGGTCAGCGTGATCACCGCCCCATCATGTTAGTTCTGAAAATAAACAGGGTGCGGAAATTAATTTAACACTTAAATCAATCTATAAGTAGCGGCCCAAGCGTAAATGCCCTACATTGACAGACCCCTTGTAACAGTTAAAACTCACCAAATGATGCTGGCAACACAAAAGCGGGTGAAATCTTAGACACCGCTTCTTGGAATTTTCATAAGCGTGAGGGTGAGGACGAAGGATCGGGTAAATTCTGTGGGCATGGAGAGAAGGGAGGGGGGATTAGGAATCATCCCATTGGCGCCCGTAATTGCAACAAAGCTCATATTGCAAAGCAAACACCCCTTGTATCGAGCGCTTACCTAATGAGATATCCTTCGTGGGTTGTTTTACTTCTAAAAGGCGATGAAAGGCAATAGTACTGTCCAACGCGCTGCAGGACGTCAGCCGGTTACTGTGTGTGTGGCAAGCCCTAAATAAGACTGCCAGAGCGTAAAAACGTCCGCGTGCGGGTCGCGCTGCGGCGTGCACCAGCTGGATGTTGGCGTGTCTGGTTGCCAAGTAACCAGACCTCATAGCCGTGACGTGTGTTCGTCAGGCTACGGCGTGTGGCAGGAATATGCTTTGTGAGCCGGGTTGCCAAGCAACCGATCTCCGGAAGCTAGGAAATAGATTGGTGGTTGGAAGGCCAATGGCAGTTCCATGAGAAGGATCGTGAATGAAGCTGAATAGAGACCAGGCAAATGTGAGTTTGATAAAGGTGTAGTATGTATATGGACGTACAAACAGTGATTTACGCTAGGTAATAAAATGCGAGGCCACATCATCGGAATGGAAATTGTGCCCCGTTTTACATGCAAAACCCCCATTGGGTGAAATATTGTGACCACCTCAAAATAAAAATTCAAACAGTCCGGACATTTATATACAATTTAGCATGTGGAATCTGGCACCAAGACACCACATAGTGATCATTGGTGCAATAACATAGACCGATGTACACATTTTTGTCAAAAAATATATGCAGATCTCATGCTACAAAATAGACACTTATGATTAATGTATATACAGTCATGTAGAACCCCTTGGATTGACAATTAAATAGAATCCATGAGCTAGTTAAAATGCGACGTATATATCAAACACTGATTTGGATTTAACAACAGAGATGCAAGTCAGGGCTTTGCAATGGATGGAAAGTCACAATCCAGAGATAGTTCAAACAGATTTAAACTTATGTGCACAGTATTACAAGCAGAATTTGGCGAGCGGACAATGCATTTAAGTAAATGGTAAAGTAACATAAACAGTTAAAATGATTTACCGAGTCAAAAAACATATGTAGTTCTTATTGTATACAATAAACTCATATATTAAGTGGTAACACACTGCAGGTGCCAATTCCAAAAACCACTGAAATGAACAGGACAGGTTTAACTTCGTATACGGAGGACAACTAAACATTACAGTTGGCCCATCTGTCTTGAGGTTTCCTCAAGCTCGTTCAATCCCACCATTACAGTGTTGAGGGAATGGATCCACCTACATACCTTACGATTGAGGGCCATTGATACAGAACCTCCTCTCTGATGGGGACAGATTTTCTCAATTACCCACCATCTTATGCTTTCTGGGGGATGGTTATGTGTCATGAAGTGATCAACTAAGGGGGCTCCCTGTACCTTGCACCTCACTCTACTCATGTGCTGCAATATCCTTGCCTTAACTTTCTGGGTGGTCTGTCCCACATATAGCTGATCACACGGACAGCGAATGGTGTATATCACATTAGTACTGTTGCAATTGGTGAATTGCGGCAGTTTGTGTGTTCTGTTGTTGTATGTAAATGTTGATCCTTCAATGGTCAGAGGGCAAGCTTTGCAGTGGCCACATTTATGGTGACCAATTATTGGTGGTAGACCAAGGTGGCTCCTTAGATCCAGCGGTTTAGGGGGTTCAAGGTATGCTTTAACCACATTGTCTTTAATACTCCTGCCTTTTTTAAAGGCAAAAAGTGGATCTTCAGTTGTATTGAGTTCGCTTGCCACCAGATTCCAGTACTTCTTCACGATCCTTTTGATGTTGTTACTTTTAGTATTGAATGTTGTCACACAAACGATTTTTTCGGTCTTTGCCGGTTTTTGTTTGACCTGTAGCAGCTGGTCACGCGGGAAGTACCAGGCACGTTTACGAGCCCGTTTCAGCAAACCTGTCGGATATCCTCTCTCTTTAAGACGGACCGTTAAGGTTTCCGTTTCTTTAAAGAAATCGTTCCTTCGTGTGCAGTTTCTCCTGAGTCTGAGGTATTGGCTGTATAGTAAATTGTCCCTCAGACTCCGTGGGTGATGTGATTCATACATAAGGAGTGTATTTCTTTCAGTTGGCTTGCGATAGAGATCACAAAACAAGAGACCTTCTTCTACTCGAAATGTAAGGTCCAAGAAATCAATGGCTTCATCGTTACTGGTCATGGTGAACTGAATGTCCTGTGTTCTTGTATTCAGCCAGTCCCGGAATTCCTTAAGATCATTTTCAGTGCCTGACCAGATCATTATGACGTCGTCTATATAACGCTTCCACACAGCAATCTGGTTTATGTATGGATTATCATGGCAGTACAGATGTTCCTCCTCGTAATCATCCATGAAGATATTAGCCAGGCTAGGTGCGTAAGTAGCACCCATCGCAACCAACCAGCAACTCATGGGGAAATCTCAACACGCAGACAAACATACAGATGGTGAGTGAACACACGCTAGCCACCAACAGCTCCACCCCGTTGTCTTTTATTACTCAACTTGGTCGAGACACACAAAGATTCATTTTCAATGTCAAACTTGAGCTTCAGAGGTTCTTCAGGAAAATCAGACTGAAGTATTACTTCAGCAAAAATACCTATAATCCTACTGCAACCGCCACACCATTCAGACCACCATCAACTTTCACACCGGGCTCACACCTGATGAGTGAGAAAATATTGGCCTATGAGAAGATTGTTTTGCAGGAAACTATGGAGCTATTGGAGGAAAGGAAATATATAAAGAACAACATCAGCAAACAAGAGAGATCAGCATTGTCCGCACTGGGAACTAATGAAGCCATTGTTATCAAGGCAGCAGATAAGGGCGGGGCAGTGGTTCTACAGAACACTACTGACTATGTGGAAGAAATAGAACTACAACTGGGAGTCGCGGAAAGCTACCGCCCCATACCTAAGGATCCAACTGTTGAGATAAAATCTCTGATAGAAAAGCTAACCAATGATGGATTGTCAGATGGATTCCTGAGTCAGCCAGAGAGTGACTTTCTGAATAAAAAAGAACCAAGGATTCCAACAATATATACACTACCAAAGGTGCACATGCGCCTGGAGAAGCCACCTGGGAGACCAATTGTGTCTGGTTGTGGGTCTATCTTGGAGCCGCTCAAACAGTTCATCGATTGCTTTTTGCAACCGTGGGTCCCGGAAACTAAATCCTTTTATAAGAGACACAATGCACATCATTCAATTGTTGGAGGGCCAACCGTATGACATCCGAACCCAACTGCTTGTTACACTTGACGTGTCCTCACTCTATACCTCCATTCCTCAGGATAAGGCATTGGACGTGGTCAGAGCTACATTGAACAAGCGGCCCAGACCACATTGGATGCCAACTGACTTTTTGATTGCTCTGTTGGAAATTGCGATGAAACAGAACTACTTCATCTTCAAGAATCAATTTTATTACCAGTGCAAGGGCGTTGCGATGGGTGCTACTTACGCACCTAGCCTGGCTAATATCTTCATGGATGATTACGAGGAGGAACATCTGTACTGCCATGATAATCCATACATAAACCAGATTGCTGTGTGGAAGCGTTATATAGACGACGTCATAATGATCTGGTCAGGCACTGAAAATGATCTTAAGGAATTCCGGGACTGGCTGAATACAAGAACACGGGACATTCAGTTCACCATGACCAGTAACGATGAAGCCATTGATTTCTTGGACCTTACATTTCAAGTAGAAGAAGGTCTCTTGTTTTGTTATCTCTATCGCAAGCCAACTGAAAGTAATACACTCCTTATGTATGAATCACATCACCCACAGAGTCTGAGGGACAATTTACCGTACGGCCAACACCTCAGACTCAGGAGAAACTGCACACGAAGGAACGATTCCTTTAAAGAAATGGAAACCTTAACGGTCCGTCTTAAAGAGAGAGGATATCCAACAGGTTTGCTGAAACGGGCTCGTAAACGTGCCTGGTACTGCCCGCGTGACCAGCTGCTACAGGTCAAACAAGAACCGGCAAAGACCGAAAATATCGTTTGTGTGACAACATTCAATACCAAAAGTAACAACATCAAAAGGATCATGAAGAAGTACTGGAATCTGGTGGCAAGCGAACTCAATACAACTGAAGATCCACTTTTTGCCTTTAAAAAAGGTAGGAGTATTAAAGACAATGTGGTTAAAGCATACCTTGAATCCCCTAAACCGCTGGATCTTAGGAGCCACCTTGGTCTACCACCAATAATTGGTCACCATAAATGTGGCCACTGCAAAGCTTGCCCTCTGACCATTGAAGGATCAACATTTACATACAACAACAGAACACACAAACTGCCGCAATTCACCAATTGCAACAGTACTAATGTGATATACACCATTCGCTGTCCGTGTGATCAGCTATATGTGGGACAGACCACCCAGAAAGTTAAGGCAAGGATATTGCAGCACATGAGTAGAGTGAGGTGCAAGGAACAGGGAGCCCCCTTAGTTGATCACTTCATGACACATAACCATCCCCCAGAAAGCATAAGATGGTGGGTAATTGAGAAAATCTGTCCCCATCAGAGAGGAGGTTCTGTATCAATGGCCCTCAATCGTAAGGAATGTAGGTGGATCCATTCCCTCAACACTGTAATGGTGGGATTGAACGAGCTTGAGGAAACCTCAAGACAGATGGGCCAACTGTAATGTTTAGTTGTCCTCCGTATACGAAGTTGAACCTGTTCTGTTCATTTCAGTGTTTTTGGAATTGGCACCTGCAGTGTGTTACCACTTAATATATGAGTTTATTGTATACAATAAGAACTACATATGTTTTTTGACTCGGTAAATCATTTTAACTGTTTATGTTACTTTACCATTTACTTAAATGCATTGTCCGCTCGCCGGATTCTGCTTGTAATACTGTGCACATAAGTTTAAATCTGTTTGAACTATCTCTGGGATGTGACTTTCCATCTATTGCAAAGCCCTGACTTGCATCTCTGTTGTTAAATCCAAATCAGTGTTTGATATATACGTCGCATTTTAACTAGCTCATGAATTCTATTTAATTGTCAATCCGAGGGGTTCTACATGACTGTATATACATTAATCATAAGTGTCTATTTTGTAGCACGAGATCTGCATATATTTTTTGACAAAAATGTGTATATTGGTCTATGTCATTGCACCAATGATCACTATGTGGTGTCTTGGTGCCAGATTCCACATGCTAAATTGTGTATAAATGTCCGGACTGTTTGAATTTTTATTTTGAGGTGGTCACAATATTTCACCCAGTGGGGGTTTTGCATGTAAAGCGGTGCACAATTTCCATTCCGATGATGTGGCCTCGCATTTTATTACTTAGCGTAAATCATTGTTTGTACGTCCATATACATACTACACCTTTATCAAACTCACATTTGCCTGGTCTCTATTCGGCTTCATTCACAAGCTTTCTCATGGAACTGCCACTGGCCTTCCAACCACCAATCTATCTCCTAGGTTCCGGAGATCGGTTGCTTGGCAACCCGGCTCACAAAGCATATTCCTGCCGCACGCCATAGCCTGACGAACACACGTCACGGCTATGAGGTCTGGTTACTTGGCAACCAGACACGCCAACATCTAGCTGCTGCACGCCGCAGCGCGACGCGCACGCGGACATTTTTACGCTCTGGCAGTCTTATCTAGTGCTTGCCACACACACTTTAACCGGCTGACATCCTGCAGCGCGTTGGACAGTACTATTGCCTGTCATCGCCTTTTAGAAGTAAAACAACCCACGAAGGATATCTCATTAGGTAAGCGCTCGATACAAGGGGTGTTTGCTTTGCAATATGAGCTTTGTTGCAATTACGGGCGCCAATGGGATGATTCCTAATCCCCCCTCCCTTCTCTCCATGCCCACAGAATTTACCCGATCCTTCGTCCTCACCCTCACGCTTATGAAAATTCCAAGAAGCGGTGTCTAAGATTTCACCCGCTTTTGCGTTGCCAGCATCATTGGTGAGTCTTAACTGTTACAAGGGGTCTGTCAATGTAGGGCATTTACGCTTGGGCCGCTACTTATAGATTGATTTAAGTGTTAAATTAATTTCCACACCCCGTTTATTTTCAGAACTAACATGATGGGGCGGTGATCACGCTGACCCGACCTCAACTTCCCAATAAGCATATACCAACTAGGATTCATTCTGATTAACCGTAGGTGAGTCATTGCTACCTTATTCTCACCAATCATAGGACGATTATTGGTGAGCTCTTGCAACACACTTGACAGTGACACCCCTAATTCCCTGTCTTTTTCGCAGGCTGTCCTCCCCCCTCCCCCCTGTACTGATGAAGACCTGCATTGACTAATCAAAAGTGCATACATTTGGGTTGAAACGTCGCCGACACTTTCCGGTTCAGTTCAAGGCTTTGCTTGCAAACGAACAGACTTGGATATAGCAGCATAGTCATTGTGTACTCTGGCCCTCCTTTTCCCTTGTACATATTCTAATCACCTTGTACATAATACACCTTTATCACTGAGCACAATATGTCACTTAATCACGTATCACCTTGTATTTTCACACTTTGTTGACAGCCTTTATATCGACATGTGGGTATATATAAATGATGCAATTTATATAAAATAACGCAATACCCCTTATACTTGTTGTCGATCTTTTATGTGTGTCCTGTGTGTGTTCCTTATGCCATTTAATGTTCTAAGAATTGCATAAAATTACTCTGAAAATTGAATTGTTTTTACTAAGAAATAGTTGTGCATACCCGAGAGAACCATTGTTTTTGTTTACAATTGAAAAAGCCCTAGGCGTGCCATCCACTTGGGGCGAAACGCGTGTTGGCTGTTTCTATCACATCAGGCTCTAATTCTGATGTTCTCAATAAAAAACAATCAAGGATACAAAGGATTTCTTTCGACATTTATTCCTGAAAAATCACAAATTTCTAAGGCACCGCGTGTCTTTTCTGAACTACAGGGGATTCTCATGGCCTAGTCTTGCGCACATAAGTACTGTAACCAAAGAATTACAGCCAATAAGCATGAGACAAAAAATCATTTTAGAAAGTATGTTCACATAAGTATGGAGGTCTGAGAATAGAGAGAGCAGTGGACATTAATCTTTAATACAATGTTTCCACCAGTTTTGGACAGTCAGAAAGTTTCAAAGGTTGTGAACACTACCCACCACTGTAACCTCAGTCTTAACCAAATTCAGTTAAAGCCAATGACTACCCTTCTTTTGCTGACCCCAACCACATGTTTTTGGAATTACATGTCATTAAGACTTAGATATCCATGTGTATGGACAACGAGTTGTCTGTTAATACCGATGTGCAGTAAACCATCTCACAAGGGTTCAAATATGTTCAAAATTAGTGGATTTTTGAAACAGAAGCCGAAATATCACCAAATCATCCAGAAAACAAAGAATTTATGTCTCATAACAGTCACTGATGACTACATTTTACTATTAAACCATACATTCCAAATCTACCCACCATATCTTCAAGTTATATCATAACACATCCCGTTTCAATAAATAACAAAGCATAAATGTCTATAACACCAAATGTATAATAAGCTGAAGTAGAAAACAATTATGAGGAAATTGAAAGAGGAACAATGAAATTAGAATTGAAGGCATAAAAGATTGATAATGTTTACAAAATCTAGCAACAATGCAAGTACCACCTGCCAACAACCAGTCTCAAGAATGAAACTGGAAAGATCTAACAGGTCATAAGAACATATTTCTATTGAACATACTCTTGCAACCGAACTTTTCACAGCTAAAAGAACACGTTCAAAAATGCAGTTTAAAAAGTAGAAATCAGGAATGAACAACGTTAAAACATAACAAGATTTTGTCTACATCCGAATTAATAAGGAGTTTTCTCTTGCGCCGTATATTGTGCAAATAATTGCTGAATCCGAGGACCATACACTCAGAAGTATCAGCTTTCAAGATCCTCAGAGCAGTCAAGTGTTGTCTTCCTTTCAGGTTCCTACATAGGTGTATCCACTTAGGGGCATATTATCAAGAACGGCGTTAAAATTATCGCCGCTTTAGCGGCAGAAAACTGCCGCTAAAGCGGCGATAATGGGCTTGATAATATGCCCTTGAGAATTCCAATAGAAGCCCATGTTGACACCAGAACATGGGCTTCTATTGGAATTCTCAAGGGCATATTATCAAGCCCATTATCGCCGCTTTAGCGGCAGTTTTCTGCCGCTAAAGCGGCGATAATTTTAACGCCGTTTCTTAATAATATGCCCCTTAGATCGAAGATCGTGATAGGCAGGGCAAACAAAACAAAAAACGTTTCTCTGTTTCAACTGCAACACCACATGACTGACTAGTTTTCTCTTAGGCCTTGAAATAGTGGTCAGTAAAAAATTGAGCATGTGCGTGGGAGGCTGAGATCATGTGGTAAATGTAATGGGAAAGACGGCCTGTGAAGAACAAACGATTTCTTAAATCTCGTAGGGATTAACAAAATTTTTCCCATGAGAGAGTCTTACATTCTTTTGAGCATAAATATTACCTAATCTAGAATAACTAAATACTCGCACGTAAAGCTTTGTTAATCAAGCCCCTCGACCCCCATTTAAAGATCTGAGGTATTCCTGATATGGGCGCAATTTGCATTCGTGTCCGAACTGAGAAAATAACGTGTGAAATTACTACACAGTCTAGTTGGTTTTCTCTGCAGAATTTGTGCTTGGTGAATGCTGGCAAAATGTGTGCTGGATCAAAAAACTCACAAGCTAGTCACAAAAGTAACTTACATTTGTGAGGTAATTTACACATGTAGGTTTATGCTTATCCTTTTGAGTAACTTTACTACTTTTGGCTACTCACAAAATCTGATCGTAAAGTTACTCAAAAGTGTAAACATACACATCTCCACCCTCTGAAATGGGATGTAGCCAAATTTATGAGTGTACGTTACTACTTCAAAAACCAAAACAGTAGTAAGTCCAGCGTCACACATGGCCAGCCACTTTATACTGCAACACCCTTCTACAGAAAAGAAAGGAGGTAGGGCTTTAAAATAAAACCCCATAGGAAATAAAGTTAAAATAAGTCAGGGCCTTATTATGAGCCTGGTGGTCCAACCTGGCGGTCCATGGACCGCCTTCGTGGGGTGCGGGGGTGGCGGTCCAGCCACCGCCGCACTAGCAGTCCGACCGCCATAGAATAAACTTGGTGATCAGACTGCCATTTGACCACCGCAACCATCAGGGAACCGCGTTCCCGTATGGTGGCGCGGACGTCAGGGCTCAGAATATGCTGGCGGTGCTGCTGTGGCACCGCCATGCATATTTTGAGTTTCTTGACCACCAGCCTTACATGGCGGTCAGCACTGCCATGTAAAAGCTGGCAGAAGGGAAACAAAGGGGTCCAGGGACCCCTTGCCCAATGCAGGTAGGTGCATGCAGGGGGGGAACATATTGTGTCCCCCTGTGTGCAAGCACTCCCCCAGTTCCAGCATGTGCTGGACCGCTCTGTGGCAGACCCACAGCGGAGCAGTATTGTAGGCTCATTGAGCCTTTTTACTGCACCGCTGCAGGATCGCCATGCTGCCAGCCCGCCAGACAACGATTTGTATCATAATCTGGCGGGCGGGCAGTGTTCAGGTTTGGCTGTACGGGAAGTGCTCGGTGGTGAACCTCCCCGCTCCGACACCGCCAAACTTGTATTGAAGCCCTTAGATTATTTGAAATGCTTAAAACATAAATAAATATAATTTCATGTTAAAAAATATAAAATAAAATATTTATTATTTAATTATAAAACATCTTAACAATTTGATTTCATTTAAAATTATTGTAATATTCATTATAATTTTTTTTACATAAAATAATATACAATACTATATAATTATATTACTTTTAATAATTGCTGCTGCATAAAAATATATATATTTTTTTTTCTTTAGGTGAGAATGTAGTTTTTTTAATTTAAGCTTCAGAAAAATAATTAAAATGTAAATGAATATATATAAATTGATTACAAATTGTATTCAATATTAAGTTAATAGTGCTGTGTTTTTTCTTTTGTTCAACATTTAAAATAAATATATAACATTTATTTACAGTATTATTTAACATAAAAATATTTTTACTAACTTTTTTCAGATTTACTACACCTTTTTACTTTTACCTATACTTTACCATACGAAGGTCCCTGCCCCAACATTATTTTCTATGGGACAGTGGTTGTCCATGTGTGGTTCTTGACTTACTTCAATACTGAGCTGGACAATGTTCTACTGTTTTGGGTACCTTTTTGGCTGTAGTAACTTTAGAAGTGGAGTTTATGAATAGCAATGGGCTAACTCTTTTGTGGGTGGGTGCATATCCGTCCCTAAACCCTTCCTTACTCCTGCCTAGTCCCCTCCCCATTAGTCATAAGTATTCCCCATTTTCCAGTCACTCCCTCCTTCCCCTCCCACATTTACTACAAAACCTTATATTTACGTATGCAGAGACTCAACAGTCAGGGTGGAGATCGCCGCAAAGAAAAAAGGTAGGAGAGGCAGAGCCTCCACACATAAGTTTGTAAACAGTATTTTGTAGTGTGATTGTAATACTATTGTAGTACTAAAAGCATACTGCAAAATACAGCTTACTAATAGACCTCTCAATGTTTTGAGTTTTATAGCTCGCAATGGGTGAAACATGCTGTATTATCACCTTATTTCCCATTCCAACCTGCAGAACTCATAATGATGTGGTTATAGTATACCCTGGAAAACTCAACCCTGCAGTATCTATAAATTCCCAGGACAGGAATTTTCTAATATTGCGGTATTCAGTTTTTCAGAGTGTGGTATGGCCACATCATTACGAGTTCCGCAGGACAGAAGGGAGAAAAAGGCTATAACAAGACCATGGAGTTGTTTTTTTATCATGTGCAAACCTGATTGAAAGCTCTTGCTTGACAAAAATGTGGCAAGGTATGGGAATTCAGAAGACCAATGGTGGCATGAACAGCAAGTATGAAACAATTGGGTTTTTAAATTAACAGATGATTATTACATAGATGTAATGGTGATGCAACATAGTTGTAAAGAAATGAGACACAACCCACAGAAAATATTAGATAGATTACTTATGGACATAAGGATATAGGGGATAAAAACAAATAGGGGCAAGATTCATAGAGGTGTGTTGGGGGTTCTCAGCTTCACCCATTTTCAAACTTAAACAGGTGGGCTGTCAATGCAGAGTTTTACATGGGAAGTGGGCTTTATCTGGTGCGCTTGACGAGGGATCTCTAATGGAGAGGGGCAGAGTGATTTGGCTAGAATCAGAAAGTCTTTTGCATAAAAAAGTGTTATTCATCTATTTGGAATGAAAATTAAAGAAGCTTAGTCTGTCCAATCACTAGATCACTGAGAAAAAAGTTTGTTTGTATCTTTCAAACTGCACGAGGAAGTCAAGTTCCTTCAGTGCGGAGCATTGTTATTGGTTCATACCCAATTGGCATAAGCTAATTTACTTGTTAGTCCCTGGTATATGGTACTCAGATACCCAGGGCCTGTAAGTTGGAGGGTGACCCCACGGACTGCAGCTCTGATTGTGCCACGCTAGGCATGACCAAAGTAAACCATGGCTCCTAGTATGCCACTGCATACTGGGAGGGCAGTTTTAAATTACTAAGTCGACTGTGCCACTTAAAGTCATGGCAAAGCCAAGTCCACACTTTTAAAAGTACATAGATCACCCCTAAGGCAGGGCTAGTGAGCCCTAAGGCACGATACTGTAGATTATAACGTGAAACCTGTGTTTTAGGTGTTCTATCAGTATAAACCCACAATAGTCTCTTTTACTGTGGAAAAGGATAGTAGCCCAATTATTGAGTGTAGAACGGCTAACTCATGGCGGGAACTCCTACATTTGATACTGTAAAGCAGTGGTTCTTAACCTTTTGAATTCTGTGGACCTCCACTGAGTCACTAGTGGAAGACGGGGACCCCTGCCAAATCAATTTCTAGGATGTGTATACATCAAACAAATGCACAAATTATTAAATATTTTCTTCCATTCACAAACAAAAATGTCAAATCTAATTTTAATGGGAAGGTTGAAGCTTTTCAGAATTAGGGTTTATTTTCTTAAAGACAAAGCTATATGCTATGCTCCACTGTATTGCTTTGTATTTTTTACCATTAGTGCATCCTCTCTTTTTGTCAGAGCATGCTAGCGCTTCCATTGTGGCCACTAATCATCCATAATACTATTTGAAGCGCTTGTGCTGTTTCTGCAAGTCCAGCTAAGGATATCAACTTAATTTTTAACCTCTAGTTTCCTTCACATTTACAGAGCATTTCAAAAATTTCCATTTCAATTTATCTTTGTTTTATATACATACTTTATCAAGCCAGGGGTGGATTGTGAGCAGTATGGCAATCTTTGTTGACGCTCCCACAACCACCTTCTTTTCTATGGATTTCCTCAGTAACAACAACCAACGGTGCACCTCATCTCTGCCTAGCCTCTCTCTCATATTTTTTACATTTTTTCATAGCACTACTCCTCCTAATTTAGGGTGCCAGAGCAGTTTGCATCACACACACACAATCATATATTATACACAGACTGATTCACACAAGTGTAAATTAGTGTATAGAAAGGGAGGGCTATGGGGTGTATGAGTTGCAGATCTTCTATACTGGTAGGAATTGAACATTAAGAGTGGTTGGCCTGGAGTAACACATAGTCAGAATTTAAATTGTAACACAGTGGTTAGGGTTGCCTGCACTAATAAAAACTTATTACTACACAGGTACTCCTTTTTAGCAACCTTAGAATAAAAATGTTTGAGGGGAAAAAAACAATACATTTCTAACCAATGCATTGACGTTTGCGTTCAGCTGTTTGATGCTGGTTACTGTGCTATATTAGAGGGATTGTATTTTATGCAAGTAATAAAAGCATCTCTATGACAAAATCCTTAACCCACTGGGTTATCTACATAAAATACAGATCTGCATGTGAAATGTTGTGCTTTGTAGCAGTCACATTTACCCTCTTTCTTTGTGTCTTAGACAAAACTCAGACCTCTCCAGCAAGTGTTTTAATCTCCACAGTTAACTTGACATTTTTATAATTGCCTGCTAATTGTAGGTCTCGCGAAGAACCCTGCAGCATGTGCTTGCAACACTGTAAGATATTTTATAGTGTCTTGCTTCTGATCTTGGGGCCCAGTGGGGTGGTAAAACCCTAGAGCCAGCACTGCTAATATTATTTAATTTTATGGACAGTTGCAGACTGCTGAATAGGAGCCACGTATCCCCAGGGGTCCGCAGACCACAGGTTAAGAATCAATTCTGTAAGGCATCAAAAACCTGTTATATTAAGCCAGGCTTGATGCCCAAGTTGAAATTAATGTAACTTCTTGTTGTGCAGTATGCAACTTTTGCAAAGTTGCTACTTTGTTGCGCTACATCCCCTGTGCCTGTCCACACTTGCAGACGGGGTCTGTCGCATAGACAGCTTTCTGTCCTGGGGACGTGCAAACGACTCCCAAGAAAGAGGACAATATCGGCCTGCCCCTGGAGAGAGGTATTTCCTCTCCGTAGCAGAAAGCCAAGTGGATGTTGGCCCAAAAGGTGAGCTTCAATGGTGTAGCCACCTTTGAGGAGCAAATGGGGAACGATTGGGAGAGGGGCTGGCTTATTGTTTAAGTAGACTGGCTGGCCCTTAGGAAAGAGAGGGGAACCAATTGTCAAACCGGTTTTCCAAGGGCGTGTAGATCGCTTAGAAGCCACACCTCTGGGTTTGCCTAGGGAGCTCTGGACACCAAGAGAGAGATTCTGCCATGTTGGAAGTGGACAGAATGGTGCATCCTGGATTAGCCAGAAGCAGCACTGTGCAGGAAAAAGTCATCAGGAGGGAGGCAGCCCATTGGTCACCAACAGCTTCCTACCCTGAGGGCTTGTCTCAGGATACAAATTGTACACCTGGCACCCAGAACTCAGATCTTGAGGGACTGGAGAAGAGTACCAAAGAAGGACTGCCCTGCTGCACAGAGGAACCGACAAAGAGAGGCTGCACCAGCTTGCACTCCACCTGCTGAACATGGTGGTTCAGGAAAAGGAACTGTGCCTGCTGTGTCCTGCTCGTGGAGAAACCATCTATGGAGCCTAACTGAAGCAAGAGACTCCAAGGGTCAGTTGTCTGACCTCCTGTATGCAGCACATGGACACAACAGCTGAAGAAGCAGCCCAGGACTTTGCATTGCTGTCACTCGCCGCTGTGTGGCACCAGAGACCAGAACCTGATACTCAAAGTTGCACCCGTGTCTGCTAGACCGAGGAGAGTCATCTGAGTGCAGCTTGATAACCCACAAGACAAGCGATCACCCAGGAAAGGATTTGACTGTAACCACAATACCGAGCAGCTGGTAGTCCAGTGGTGACTGAACATCTACCAGGACTAAGAGTACTTTGAAGGTCGTCGACCCATGTGGCAAGGATCACCTCACCAAGTTTGTGGGCAGAGGAGCAGCCATAGAAAGACCCCTATCGACTGCATTACATCCACAGCATCCTTGAGCATGTTTAGCATCTTGCATCCCTGCATCAAGGCCACTTCCATAGGAACCTAATGGAAAGAGATAAAAGTGCCTGGAACTTACTGAAGACTGCGTCTTCCTCCAAGGTAATTGTTCCTGAGGACCCTAACTGGCTCCTTTCAGAAGTTGGTTGCCTAAAGTAACTAAAATAACCACATTGATACATACCCAAGGTTTTCCTGAAGACATTTCTAAGTGTCAAATACGTTGAATTTGCCAATGCTTGTTTGTAGTTAAGTGGAAAAGTGCATATTTACTATACCTTGTAATTGCTATATCTCCAGCACCCTCCTATGGAACCTTTTCATTTTGATGTCTAAAAATACATAAAAATACAGCCTATGTTTTAACATTGGTTTGGGATTTCTTGAGTGTCTCATGGATTTCTTCTTCAATTGTTTTGGTGCTGTTTAAATGCTTAATACTTGTTCCTTAGCATAAGCCTGACTGCTCAGAGCCACAGCTACCCAGGGTTGAGCTTAAGGTTTAACAAACGAAACCTTATGGTTGTGAGGGGGTTGGTAAGTGTATTACACGGTGAGGTCGCACAACCACACCACATAATACAGCCCATTTCCTCAAACAATTTAAATCCTTGGGGCAAATTTACAAAGAATTCATGCAAGGCAGCACAGCAACCAAAGTTGTTGTGCTGTGTTGCATGAAAGGGAGAGAGCAGAATTACGGCATGTCTGCTACGGGATGGTGCTGTTTTTCTCTCTCCCTGCGCTGGAACACTTTATGTTTCCTTTCGCTAATAAAAACACCCTTGCACTTTAGTGCAAATGTGTGTGCATGGTGTCAAGCATAGGCTTTGTAAATTACTATGCTATGACATAATTTAACACTTTTATAAGTGTGTGTGTGTATGTGTGTGTGTGTGTGCGTGTGCGCGCGTGTGTGTGTGCATGTGTGTGTGTGTGTGTGTGTGTGTGTGTAACAGTGCAGCACAGACGCAAAGTTAGAAACGTTTTGAGAAAATAAATCTTTTCTGTAACGTTATGCCTGCCTATAATAAAGAGGAATTTGTATCAAAACCCAGGGGTGCTTGCAGGGGAACACCTATGTAAGGCCCATGGTATTCCCTTTTGGAGCTACTTTATATAGTAAATCCTAAAATTAACACCTGGTTCAAAGTATTGATAAAATGGGCCCATGGTGTCTTAATCTTTAACGTTTGTTGCAGCCACGAAAGAGAAAAGCAGAATATGTACTGCAAAATTAAAAACACAGAAAAGCAGTTAGTAATTTTTGCAAAAAGATATTAGACTCAGTTTAATACAATCATAGGTATTATGCCTGGGCCCGCAAGGATGCTGTCTTCCGATAGCCTGGGTTTGATCCAGTTTCAATCTGATCTGAGGAATCTTAATGGTTCTAGGGAGGCAAGGGTCCGTCATGCTACATAATACAATGCCTCAGGTTTGCTGGATTCCATTTGCACCTTTTCTGGTCGTCTGAAGCGATGTCTATGGGCCAGATGTACAACCATTGGATTTAGCGCCTCGCATTTTGCGACAAATTGCGAGTCGCAAATTGCGACAAATTGCGAGTCGCAAATTGCGAGGCATAAATCCAATGTACAACAGTGTCAGAGACACTGTTAGCGATTCCCAATGGGGTCGCAAAATGCGAGGCTCATCAATATTCATGAGCCACTCGCAATTTGCAACCCCATTGGGAACGGCCAGCCTCACAGGGATGGTGGCCTGCTGGGGTCAACAGACCACCATGTCTGTGACTGCTTTTCAATAAAGCAGTTTTTTTTTTTAAATGCAGCCCGTTTTCCTTAAAGGAAAACGGGATGCATTTAAAAAAGAAAAAATTAAACGTTTTCGTTTCGTTTTTTAAGGGCAGGTAGTGGTCCCTGGGACCACTGCCTGCCCTTAAAAAATATTTTCCCTGCATTCACAAAGGAGAAGGGGTCCCCTGGGGACCCCTTCCCGTTTGCGAGTGCTTTACCACCCTTCTGAAAAGGGTGGTAAACTACGACTGTTTTGCGACCGCAATTGCGGTCGCAAAAGAGTCATACATAGCTGGAGGACTCGCTATTAGGAAGGGACGCCCTCGGAACTCCCCTTCCTAATAGCGACTCGCTATTCCTATTTTGCGAGTCGCAAATAATTTGCGACTCGCAAAATAGGAATAGTACATGGCCAACTCGTTTTTTGCGGTCGCAAAGGGGTCTGAAACCCCTCTGCGACCGCAAAAAACAGTCGTACATCTGGCCCTAAGTCCCTTGGTCTTCAGCACTTCCCATTGTGTGTGTGTGTTGGGGGGTAATCTTCCATCTGGGATAGTTCCTTTTGGGTGCTCTTGCTCTGCCAACCACTCTGCACTTCCGCCACGTGTGGTAGAATAGGGATTTCCTATCGTGGAGGACCTTACGCTTTGCTGAAGATAACAGCATGTAGCATTTAGCTCACAGTTTCATTTTGACTTCTAGCTGGAAAAAACACTTGTTCTGTTCTGCTAAGTAATTATTGGGAAATATGTCATTCAGTGTTCTCATATGGTATAGGAACGAGACATCTCCCTGCAATTCAGCGGGTTTGCTATTGTTGAACATTGGTGGGATTCTGACTGAGGAGGAGATCCAAGAGCTCTGTGCAGTTTTTTCAACCGCAAAAAATTGGATAGTCTTATGGGAGCTTCCACTAATGTCAGCTAGTCTTCCAAGCTTAGTTCAATGGTTTGTTACACCGCCTTGCCCTCCCTGTCTTCAACACTATATTTGAGTTTGCACACCCTGTCCTGGAGTTCTTGAATTGAGTACTTCCGATATCATATTCCACGCTCGATCATGGTTAACTTGGTTTCAGTTGTCATCTCTTTGAGTGCCAGTTTGTAGTAGCCGGCTCACATTCACATCTAATGCTACAGTGTTTATCGGGCACTCCATGGCAGCACTTGCCTCCTTAGCAGCTTGTAGGCTCTTTTCAAGCTTGTTGTTGATGTTCATCTGCTACAAGTCACACAAGTCATTTAGGCAAGCATTGTGTCCTCAGGCACCATGTCTGCAAATCCTAACTTCAGAACTCACATTGCACAGAAAATCAAACATCATCGGTCACCATCTGCAGCCGCTGCGCGTGCAGGTAAGAGCAGAGGGGCCGGGGGGGGGAGGGATTTTGTCAGACAACGAGGAGGGAAGAATAATTATTTATTTAATTTCCCCTCGTGGTCGCCTGTCAAATCCCCACAAACCCGGCCCCACCGCTCTTACCTGCACGGGCCGCTGCTGACCATCTGCCTCTGTACTGCAGAGTGAAGGCCTTTATAATGGAGCCAAACATCAGAACTTCAAATTCAAGTGATGGTCCTTGTTAGACTTGGCTTTTTCAGCGGGTTTACCCCCAGACTTTTTGCTTTTTGGCCTCCTGTTTTTGACCCTGTGTGTGTTGGTTTTAGAACTCTGGGCACTTTACCACTGCTAATCAGTGCTAAAGTGCATATGCTCTCTGTGTAAAATGTGTTATGGATTAGCGTTTCCATGATTGGCCTATTTGGTTTATGTGTCAGTCCCTTGTAAAGTGCACTGCGAGTGCCAGGGCCTATAGACCAAATGCTGTTTGTGGGCTGCAGCACTGGATTGTGCCACCCACGCAAACAGCCCGTAAAGTGTAACTCGGGCCTGCCATTGCAGAGCCTGTGCGCAGCCTGAGGCTGCCATGTCGACTTGGCAAGTGCACACACTTGCAAGTCCCTAAACCTTCCCTTTTCTACATGTAAGTCACCCCTAAGGTAGGCCCAAGGTACCCCTGTGGGCAGGGTGCGTTGTATGCGGAAGGTAGGACATGCCCTGGTGTGTGTGGCATGTCCTGATAGTGAATTACAGCCTAGTTCGTTTTCACTATTGCAAGGCTACCTGTTCCCCTAGGCCAGAACGGGCAGTTTTGATTATTACAGCTTATAATCCTAACTGACCCCGGGAACACGGGAGAAATTCGAGTTTAGTATGCCTGGACTCAGAATGATAAAATGCATCTTTTAGTGAAGTTGGTTTTAACATTCTGTGTTTGAAAATACCACTTTTAGAAAGTGGGTATTTTCTTGTCTAACTATCCAAGCCTGCCTCTGCGAGGTTGTGTATTCCTTGTCTGGAGTGTGAGTGACAGGGGCTGGGGGATGCCAGGAGACAGGGTGAGTCAGCACAGGGCTGAATAGCAAGATCTACATGTAGATGGGTGGGAGGAGTTGCACCTGGGCCCTGAATAGGACAGTGCCTTCCCTCCACAATGCTGGCTCCACCTCCTGTGGTGCGTCTGATGTCCCTGGCCTACTCACTGAAAGAAGGGACGGAGACTTGTCAACAAAGTGCTCCAGAACTGGTTTGGACTAGGCAAAGGCCTCTCTGCCTTCAGAGAACAAAGGAATTTGGGATATAAATATTGGGGCCCTGACCCCATGAATTTAGATCTCGCTGGAATCAAGGAACCTGCCAAGACGAAGAGCTGGAGAGCTGCTAGGAGGAGTACTGCTCCATTGCTGAGTGACTGCTTTGTTGGGTTGGCCTGCAGTTGCTGCTTCTGTCTTGGGCAGTGAAAGGACTGGACTGAACTTTCTACAAACTTGTGCTGAGTATCTCCAAGGGCCTGGAACCGAGCTGGCCTCCTGTTAAGAAGTCTCAGGGACTGCAAAGACTTCACAAGCCTCTGGGTACCGCTTCTGGAACGCTGTTTCAGTTGCCACAGAGGAAGGGAACTGCAACCGACTCCGCCAACTGAATCCATCCCTGGCCGGTGACCTGTTTGCACCGCAGACCGCATCGCCCCGCTCCGCATCGCAACCCTGGTCTCAACGTAGGCGACGTCCGGACGCCGTCCACATCGAGCCGCTGCTTGCACCGTGACCTGTGGGCACCGCAGTTCGCATCGCATCGCTTCACTGGAACCAGCCGGACCCGACCGACGCGGTCGCTGCAACTGGCTCAAGGGTCGTGACCGCATCGCATTTGGGGCACCGCTCGCACGTCTGCGACGCACCGCTCCGACTCGCACCGCTGTCCGACGCCAGCTCCCGCGACTCCGGCTTGGTCGCCTGCATCGCAACCTGTCAGCACCGCATCCAGCATCGTCTCACCCTGCATCGCACGCCTTGGACTCACCCGACTCCGTCCGCACGACGCTCATCGAGCCGCTGCCTGCACCCGCATCGAGGGACACCGCACCTTGCATCGCTCCGTCTTGCACCGCAACCGCGACGAACGCCGACCGGCTCGTACACTCCGTACCAGCCACAACGAGAAAGGTACTGTGACCGAGTCTGTTCACGACTCTGCTGGCCCGTATCGACGCGGTCGGCTGGAACTGTTAGACTCTGTGGTTTTCAGCATCGCGGTAGGCTCGGACGGAGCTACCGACTCGCACGAACTTTGTTTTTGAACTATTCTTGCAAAGAAGAAGTTACCTTATCAAGTATTCGTTTTTAAAGTATAGTATTGTGGATTTTTGTCGTAATTGGTCTTGTCTTGAGTATATAAAAATTGGTTATTTTTCTAAACTGGTGTGGTGTCCGTTTGTAGTGCTTACACTGTATTACTGTTGGTTATGTGCAAATGCTTTACACACTGCCTCTGAATTAAGCCTGACTGCTCGTGCCAAGCTACCACGAGGGTGAGCAGGGGTTACTTCACGAGTGTAACTCCCTTACCCTGACTAGGAAGAAGGGTCCCTACTTGGACAAAGGTGCAAGCCCTTGCCAACTAGAGATCCCATTTCTAACATTGGTTGTCAGCGGTGAGGATAGGACTTGTGTTTGCACTTGACTTACAGTGATTGGTGTGCACTACTACCATTACGTACCACATACTGATTCATTTTCTTTTGGCCTATTTTTGATCTTGCCAGTTTTTAACTCACTACTTTTGTCATGCCTGAATCAGCTGCATCATCCGTTGCATCTCTGGAAATTATCTTTGAGGAGGATAGGTTGGAAACCTACGCCGTAAAGGAACTACGAGCAATTTGTAAAAACCTGAAAGTCCAAATTAAAGGCCTCACAAGGAAGGAGGAGCTACAGAAGGCGCTGAGGGCCTGGGTAGCAGCCAGACATGCCAGTGGGCAGCCTGGTAATCTCAGTGAGGAGGTGGAGTAGCCTATTTCCAGGGTGGATATGCTTTTGGGTGGGGGGGAACCCGCCAGGTCAGGCAGCAGCAGTCTGTCCCCAGAGGAGCTGGAGGACAGGCGGGAGGCAAGGCAGTTTGAGCTGCAGAAGCTCAGGCTGGAGAGTGAGCGGGAGGAGAAGAGATTAGCCATGGAGGAAAGGAGGATGATCTTGGATCATGAGCTTAAAATGAGAGAGCTGGAGCTGGATTGGTAAGCCGGTAGGGCTTTGTCCAGCCCAGATGGTGGCAGCAAAAGTGTAGTGTCCAGTACTGAGGATGAGGTAGACACACACACAGATTTGGGGCCCTACTTCAAGGAGGGGGTTGACATACACCAGGGGGTTCAGGATTGTGAGGTTACTCCAGTGGTGCATAGTGTCCCTGAGGTGGATTGGGGAACTGGCACAGGGGATCACTTTCCTGGTAGTGGGACGGACACTCTACTGACTCTAGATGAGAGGTGCAGGGAGAGGGTTCCCCATGATAGAAGCCCTGGTAAGTGAGTATGGAGACCAGCCAGAAGAGTATGGGTTGAGAAACAGCAACAGTCAGACACTGTCTCACCGGTCTTGTGAGAATGATGTGGGGTACTTGTCTGAGGCACTGGATGGTTGGGTGAAGGGTAGTTTGGTTAACACTTGTGTGGGGCTGTGTGATTCAACTGTTGGAGAGCATATTTTAAGTCCCTGTTTTCCAGAGCTATGCCAACACCCAGTGGAGTGTGAGTTTTCTGACCCCAGGAGCTTGCACTGGAGGCAGACCTTTTGGTGGATTCCAGAGGGTCTGGAGAAGCATCTGGGGGTGACCCGGAAGGAAGTGGCTTAGGTATTTCCCAACCAAGGGTGGTGGGAAAGGTTCATGGTAGCCCAGCTAGGTCCCGGTGTCATGGGAAGGGTGTAGGGACTCACGTCCTGTCTCCGCGGAGAAGGAGTGGGAAGGGGCTGCGGCCCAAGGTGCCCGAAACCCGGTCCCAGAGCACGGTTGGTTCCAGGAGGGAACACCAGGTGGGGAGCCTAGGCTGTACTGATAGGCCATCCGTTGAGGGGGATCTCCTAGAGTCAGGAGAACCTGGAGCATCTGTAAGCGGAGCTCCAGTGGTTTTGGTGTCTGGCGGCACCGCTCCAGTTGGGAGGGTGCAGGAGTCCAGATGGAGGGGTGAGAGGGGATGCGTTCCCCAGTGGGAGAGCCAGTGGGTCAGGGGCCAGCCAGAAGGGCTGAGCCTCCTAGCAGTGACCATGGTGACACCACTTCTGTCCTGGGGATCTTCGCGCACTGTCAGATGGACAGAGGTCGGGAGATCTGTGCCAGGCAGACTGTCACACAACGCATGAGTCATGTGTTACCCTCAGGGGGCCATGCGTGCTCCCAAGGAAGTCCTGGTGCGCCGGGCAGGTGCTCAGCTGCAGGGTTTAGTCCCTGGGTTGGGAGGCCAGGTTCAGGTCCTGCCTGACCTGGAGGGAAGGACGACTGTAAGCAGTGTCCTGACCGGTTTGTCTTCTAGGGGTACCACTCCAGGTGGGAGGGTGCAGAGCTCTGGAAGAGGGTGCAGAGGGAGGGAGTCCTCGCCTCTGACCCCGGTTCAACCTAAGGGTTTAGATCCAAGGGTGGTGAATCAGTTGCAGGGTCTAGGCCCTGAGCTGGTGGAAGAATTGTGTAGGAGGTCTGGTTCCAGCGTCCTGACAGTTTTTGGTTCTGAGGGTCCCTCTCCTGGGAGGAGAGTGCAGAACCCCAGAAGGAGAGGTAAGGGGAGGAGAGCCTCGCCCGAGACCTCTGGTGAACCTGAGGGTGCGGACCCTAGGTTGAAGGATCAGTGGCTATTTAGAACTGCACTGATGAGAGGAAGAGTGGAGTATGGTTACTATGTACCAGGGGTTACTGCCCCCCACTTTGTGAGTTGGCAAGGACCAGTGGGTCAGGGGTTGCCCGCTCTGAGGTCGGAGCACCCCAGGACTGACCCTGGTGAGGCCACTTCTGGCCTAGGGGTCTTCATGCTCTGTCAGGTGGACAGGAGGCTGGAGACCTGCGCCAGGCAGACTCTCACACAACTCATGAGTGTATTCCCCTTGGGGGGGGTTGGTGTACTCCCCCGGAAGTCCTGGGTTGCCAGGCACAGGTTCAACCTAAGGGTACATACCCTGGGTTGAAGGACCAGGTTCAGGGTGTCCCCCCTGACTTGGAGGAAGGGGCGACTGCTAACAGTGCCCCTATCAGTTTGTCTTTTGGGGGTACCGCTCCAGGTGGGAGGGTACAGAGCCCCAGGGAGGAGGACCGGGTGTGGGGGAGGCCACCCCAGTCCCCTGGCCAGCCTAAGGGTACAGACCCTAAGCTGGAATCCCGTTTGCAGGATAGAACCCCTGAACTGGTGGGCGAATTGTGCAGGACACCTGCCACAGGTGCCCTGACAATTCTGGAAGGGGGTACCACTCCAGGTGGGAGGGTACAGAGCCCCAGGGAGGAGGACCGGGTGTGGGGGAGGCCACCCCCGTCCCCTGGCCAGCCTAAGGGTACAGACCCTAAGCTGGAATCCCAGTTGCAGGATAGAACCCCTGAACTGGTGGGCGAATTGTGCAGGACACCTGCCACAGGTGCCCTGACAATTCTGGAAGGGGGTACCACTCCAGGTGGGAGGGTACAGAGCCCCAGGGAGGAGGACCGGGTGTGGAGGAGGCCACCCCAGTCTCCTGTCCAGCTGCCGGGTACAGGCCCGGGGTTGGTGGGTCAGTGTCAGGATGTCATACCTGACCTGACCGGAGGGAGAGTGGACCAAGGGTGCCAGGCACCTGGGGCTACTGCCCCCCACACTCTGACGCCACAGAGGTTAGAGAGCCCTGAGAGGCATAAGGCCTGGGTCTCCCCACTGACAACTGTCGGTAGCCACCGTTGCTTACTGTCCTGGTGGACAGCATTTCCCCTGGGAGGGGGACAGGAGTCACACCCCGGGGGTGGACTGGGCCACACCACTGTGTTGGCCATATGGGCACTGTCGGCCTGTTGGGACACATCTGTGAGCAAAGTAAGTTTAGGCGCTGCACAGATAGGGTTCACAGGTGAAGAGAAGGGTACCCCATGGGTCAGCTTAGTGGGCCCTGAGAGTATGGATAGAGGGATCCAACTGGGTTTAGAAAGGCGTAGAACCAGAACGTGCCTCCGCTGTTGTGGGCCAGGTCTATGTTCTATCGCCCTAAGCAGGAAGTCCATCAAGGGATTGATTAGTCTACCCTGGCTTTAGGCTGGGAGGGGGTTGTGTTAGACTTGGCTTTTTCAGCGGGTTTACCCCCAGACTTTTGCTTTTTGGCCTCCTGTTTTTGACCCTGTGTGTGTTGGTTTTAGGACTCTGGGCACTTTACCACTGCTAATCAGTGCTAAAGTGCATATGCTCTCTGTGTAAAATGTGTTATGGATTGGCGTTTCCATGATTGGCCTATTTGGTTTATGTGTCAGTCCCTTGTAAAGTGCACTGCGAGTGCCAGGGCCTATAGACCAAATGCTGTTGGTGGGCTGCAGCACTGGATTGTGCCACCCACGCAAACAGCCCGTAAAGTGGAACTCGGGCCTGCCATTGCAGAGCCTGTGCGCAGCCTGAGGCTGCCATGTCGACTTGGCAAGTGCACACACTTGCAAGTCCCTAAACCTTCCCTTTTCTACATGTAAGTCACCCCTAAGGTAGGCCCAAGGTACCCCTGTGGGCAGGGTGCGTTGTATGCGAAAGGTAGGACATGCCCTGGTGTGTGTGTGGCATGTCCTGATAGTGAATTACAGCCTAGTTCGTTTTTCACTATTGCAAGGCTACCTGTTCCCCCTAGGCCAGAACGGGCAGTTTTGATTATTACAGCTTATAATCCTAACTGACCCCGGGAACACGGGAGAAATTCGAGTTTAGTATGCCTGGACTCAGAATGATAAAATGCATCTTTTAGTGAAGTTGGTTTTAACATTCTGTGTTTGAAAATACCACTTTTAGAAAGTGGGTATTTTCTTGTCTAACCATCCAAGCCTGCCTCTGCGAGGTTGTGTATTCCTTGTCTGGAGTGTGAGTGACAGGGGCTGGGGGATGCCAGGAGACAGGGTGAGTCAGCACAGGGCTGAATAGCAAGATCTACATGTAGATGGGTGGGAGGAGTTGCACCTGGGCCCTGAATAGGACAGTGCCTTCCCTCCACAATGCTGGCTCCACCTCCTGTGGTGCGTCTGATGTCCCTGGCCTACTCACTGAAAGAAGGGACGGAGACTTGTCAACAAAGTGCTCCAGAACTGGTTTGGACTAGGCAAAGGCCTCTCTGCCTTCAGAGAACAAAGGAATTTGGGATATAAATATTGGGGCCCTGACCCCATGAATTTAGATCTCGCTGGAATCAAGGAACCTGCCAAGACGAAGAGCTGGAGAGCTGCTAGGAGGAGTACTGCCCCTTTGCTGAGTGACTGCTTTGTTGGGTTGGCCTGCAGTTGCTGCTTCTGTCTTGGGCAGTGAAAGGACTGGACTGAACTTTCTACAAACTTGTGCTGAGTATCTCCAAGGGCCTGAAACCGAGCTGGCCTCCTGTTAAGAAGTCTCAGGGACTGCAAAGACTTCACAAGCCTCTGGGTACCGCTTCTGAACGCTGTTTCAGTTGCCACAGAGGAAGGGAACCGCAACCGACTCCGTCAACCGAATCCATCCCTGGCCGGTGACCTGTTTGCACCGCAGACCGCATCGCCCCGCTTCGCATCGCAACCCTGGTCTCACCGTAGGCGACGTCCGACGCCGTCCACATCGAGCCGCTGCTTGCACCGTGACCTGCGGGCACCGCAGTTCGCATCGCATCGCTTCACTGAACCAGCCGGACCCGACCGACGCGGTCGCTGCAACTGGCTCAAGAGTCGTGACCGCATCGCATTTGGGGCACCGCTCGCACGTCTGCGACGCACCGTTCCGACTCGCACCGCTGTCCGACGCCAGCTCCCGCACTCCGGCTTGGTCGCCTGCATCGCAACCTGTCAGCACCGCATCGAGCATCGTCTCACCCTGCATCGCACGCCTTGGACTCACCGACTCCGTCCGCACGACGCTCATCGAGCCGCTGCCTGCACCGCATTGAGGGACACCGCACCTTGCATCGCTCCGTCTTGCACCGCAACCGCGACGAACGCCGACCGGCTTGTACACTCCGTACCAGCCACAACGAGAAAGGTACTGTGACCGAGTCTGTTCACGACTCTGCTGGCCCGTATCGACGCGGTCGGCTGGAACTGTTAGACTCTGTGGTTTTCAGCATCGCGGTAGGCTCGGACGGAGCTACCGACTCGTACGAACTTTGTTTTTGAACTATTCTTGCAAAGAAGAAGTTACCTTATCAAGTATTCGTTTTTAAAGTATAGTATTGTGGATTTTTGTCGTAATTGGTCTTGTCTTGAGTATATAAAAATTGGTTATTTTTCTAAACTGGTGTGGTGTCCGTTTGTAGTGCTTACACTGTATTACTGTTGGTTATGTGCAAATGCTTTACACACTGCCTCTGAATTAAGCCTGACTGCTCGTGCCAAGCTACCACGAGGGTGAGCAGGGGTTACTTCACGAGTGTAACACCCTTACCCTGACTAGGAAGAAGGGTCCCTACTTGGACAAAGGTGCAAGCCCTTGCCAACTAGAGATCCCATTTCTAACAGTCCTATACCAGCCTAATGTAGACAGTGCCCTTCTGGATGGTATACATGAGACAAACTTAAAGCCTCATCACATCACATTCAAACCTGGTGCATCCTCAACAAAGTGGCCACCTTTCTTATCTTCCAAGATTAAGCTCTCTGGAAAGTTCGACAACATCCAGAGCAACCACCAGACAGGAAACCACAAAAGAGCTGAAGAGTCCTCTCTTCATGCAACAACTTGTTGCAGTTTTATCACCCAGTTATCTTACTCTCCATGAAGAGTAAACACCTCCTCTCACACCTGCCACCAACTGTCTAACAATGTATATTTCTGAACTCTTGCTGGTCTGTTTCATCTCACCATGCTGTCCTGTACCCTAGTGTAAACCTGCTTGTCTCTGCTATATACCTCCTAATTCTTCATGTTCCGTCTGAACCTAACATGCTCACCATTATAACCCCTATGATTGTATAGAGCTTTGTACCTATGTTTGCTATATATAATTTTCATACATACATATCATTTTATTGCCCCAGGGTATAGTTGAGACTATCCTGTTGAGGGAACTGGTTCAGTGGTCCTTGTGCACGTACAGGTTACTTGGCACCAATTGTGCCAATTGCGGCCTTTTATCTGTGATATCCCTGGGCCTTCCTGTGAACGGACCCAAAGCTGAGCACCAAGGACACACTTTTTAGCACTTACTTCTTAGGGTAGAGAAGCAGAGCGATCCAAGGCTTACTCAGCGAGATGTTGTTCGGTTAGAGACTCAAGATTCAATACAGCAACAACAGCATGCAATAAATCAATTTGCAACCAGTGTTTTATCTTTAAGAAAAGAACGTACTTTATTACAGGTCACAATTTGTGGTCAATTGTTGAAGCTACTCTGCAGTGATATTTTGGAATCTCTTGCCTCTAGTGAACAGGTCCCCCTCCCTCAGTCTCTTTGTGCTTTTTCTGTAAGCTGACCCAGTGTTTCATGAGATTTTTAGCCTTTGGGGCACCCTCTACTTAGGGACATGCCACCCGTCCTCAGTGATACATTTCCCTTTTAGAGTTATTCCTGCCCAGGTACCTTCTAGCTGTCAAAAGTGCACAGTTCTAGTCAAGAATGTGGGTATTGATTCACTATCTTACCCATCTGTAGGAGGTTGCATCAGGCCAGGTAACCCATGTGAGCTTTCACTAGAACAAATAGCCAGGAGTGCATGCTGGGAATGAGAAGCAAGCGCTACTCCCAGGGCTCTTGGAAAGGGCTGGCTTCAGCACTCTGACTCCTAATGGCGCTGAATGGGGAAATCTTCTCTGTGCGACTTCTGGAGAGGTCGTGCAGGCCCAATCTCACCACCAAAAGAATCGAGGAGGCCATTCCTTTAGCTTGAATATCCAAATCAGGCTGCGTGGGACCTCCTTCGAGAGTCTGATGAGGAACTAGAGTTGTCACTTGTTGCGTGTGCACCAAGATCCCCGAGCTGCAGGGGCAAACGTGCTCTCAGATATAAAGGGAGTGAGTGATCTGTCTGTGACCACGGTGATGACCACAGCTTCTCTTGTGCTGCAGCAACCGAGACAACACTACCACAGGGATTGCACGTCATTCTTTGCTTGCTTCTCATAACAAGGCATCTCCATGCACGGCCACATAATCTGAGGTAGGTGTTGCAGCTACAGGAAACTCAGCTTGCAGTGCATTAGTGGGATGGGCAGCAATCAGCTAAAAACAGCTTTGTGCAGCTCACTTGGTCCCTGATTTCACTCTTGGTGCTCCATTGGTATTGTCTATCCATTCCAGCATAGCTCCTTCTCTTCTTCAAGCAGAAGGGTTGTGGGTCACTTTCCTAGGCAGCTCGTCGCTGTGTGGATACCTCAAATACCCTTCTTTCCTCAGTGGTAGCTCCTTCCGTCAAGCCTCTTCTGAAGCACTTCTAGCAGGATTATTGCAGGACATTCACGTCTGTCCATGACATGAGAAAGAGGCTAACTGTCAGACACCAGCCCTGCGACTCATAAATCTTCTCGACTTCACTACAATGCACCACCTGGCACCAGTCAGTGAGAAATCCCTGGAACAGTGATCTGGGGGTTCCACAATGTATTTGTACTGGGCTAGCAAGCTAAAATGTGGATCCTAGAGCCCATCTCAGTTATGGGCTAAGTCTAGTTTCAGGGAAGTGGGTTTCACTTCACACAAGCTACTCAACTTCTTGCCTTTATTCTGCAGATGTGGCAGGGTGGACAGTGGAGCCTGGAGATCCCTGAATGGGAACCGATGAGAGATTGGAACAAAAACAGTTGGGTTTTCCTCACCTGGGTCATACACAGAGACCGCCCGTGCTCACCTCTAAAGAAGAATGGAGCAAGAAGGGGACAGAGACTAACCTTACATTTCAGAGAGGCCTCTGTCTCCTTCCTTTCACAGGAGCCTGGTCTACTTTAAAGAGCTCCCAGACATGTTCTAGGGCCTACCTACAATCCGCATCCCTGGCTGGCAGGCTTCCATTTTGTGAAGAACTCTTACACAGGAGAGTGAAAACTGATATATTTGTCTCTGCAGTAACCCACAGTTCATACACTCCAAGCTCTCTCTACTACACAATCACAGAGCAAACATACTTGTGGAACCTATGCTTCATATGAATGGCGTGAAAAACATGGGTAAAAGGGATTGGCAGAACCCCTTTTAACAGAAGGCCAGTCTCTCCATGCAGATCCAGGAAAAAGGCCTGTCCCACAAAAATAATCAATACCTGCCACCACTGCCTGTATTTCTCAACCCAACAAGATGAGACTGAGAGGACAATAACTCTCTCCAAGCCTAGGTATAGTTGGAGTGCCCTGTCAGTCTGTCCACAGAGCCTTGCTCTGGGTCCCCATCCAACACGCGAGGCCCTCAGCATACACATGTTATAGTTGGGCATCCTGTGGTCAAAAATCAACAAAAAGGTACAGACACCTGCCACGGAGACTTATGGCAGGCGCACCAAGGTTGCATTCAACCATGACATTTGCACAGTTGAGAACCCTGCATTGCACTGGTAGAAAGAAGTCATCTACTACACACATTCACATCCAACATAAAAGGTTCATATAGGGTTCAGGTTCGTAGGAAACATCAAACCCCACCAGGAGCTATTGATGTTTCCAACTCAGCTTCCAGGTTCTCTCTCTGAATCTTCCAACATACGCTAGTGGAATCAGGGAAAGGGAACAACATTCTGTGCACAGACAACATTCTGTGCACCAGAACACTCAGCCAGGGCAGGGGGTGCACAGGATTGGCAGATACCCACACAGCTCAAACGAGCCACTCATTCTCGCGCATCCACACCCAGCGTGCCTGCAGTCCTTATGATGTGTTAGCATTGTGGTAAAAAAGCCGGCGCCCCATCAATATATGAACAGCACAGCAGTACCATTTCATTCCAGTCATAATCTGTGGGGCAAGGCCCTCCGCACTTTGACCAAAGATCCGGATCTTGTCAGCCATTCCCCGTTTCAAGCATCCCTCAAGCCTCCAGAGAGACCACACACCCTAATGGTGATAGGCTACAGTTTGAACTGCCCCTCTGCCGGAGAGGATGTATGAAGATGCAGTAAAAGCGGAATGTTGCACGTAAAGTCTTTCATCACAGATACAGAATGGGTTCCGGAATCAACACCAGCCCAACCCCACCGCTGCTGCCATCACTTTGACTGCTAGGATTGGCTTGGCCCTACCTGTTTACACTATAGCTTGCACGGTGGTAATTACTGGCAGCACTTAAATGTGTGACACTCGGCGGCCAAGCAGTGGGCGACATGTGGTAGGTTTCTCGCTGCTATGTAGTGACTGAGGCTGGGTGGCCTTATTATTATCATTATAGACAAGAAGTTCATGCTCTGTAAATATGTCATATATCATTGTCCAACCCTGATCGCTTCTTAAAATGTAATCTTGAGTGAATTTGCATCTTGTTTATATGCAACTCTAACCACTAGCATCTGTAGTAGACTTTTGTACTTACTACCATTCTTATGTGAATTTAGAGTTTTTCTGTTTGTATCTTTTATGTAACTCATGTATTCCGAAGTCCTTATGTAATGTAACTGGTCCTTGTTTAAAGGGCTCTGACACCTTCCGGTAAAGTTCTCTCTATATACAATCGCATTAAATAAATAAATAAATATCTTGGGTTTCGCAGCCCCACTTCCCTACTCAACAACTGTTTATTTCGCACCCATTGAAAAAAAAGCTTCTCGCCTTCCCCTCTACCTCGGGGCTGTACGTAAGAGATCACAAACATTCAGAGCGATCATAATTCGCATTAGCGAAAAAACACTTTTGATTATCGAGTAGAATGGCTGCCTCCCACCAAGGTTGAAATATTTTTTTAAAGCACATGTAAACCGTTTTGAGTATATTTTTCATAAACGCGTTTCCCTCTTTACCCGACTTGATTATGACCTATTGAACTCTGGTTCTGAACTGGCTCGCGTTTACATTTCTAGCGTCAAAAATAGTATTTTTTCAAATTGAGGGAAAGCTGAACCTGTTCCATTTTTCGACATTAATAAGCTGTCAGTGGCATAGCAAGGGTGCCAAGGGCCCCAGTGCGGGAAAAGTAATAGTGGAAAATACCACCACTGCCTGCGATTTATGTAATAAAATACAACAAGCAAAGTTCAGTGTTCCTCCCAGGCCCTGGTGCCTCTGCACCTGCTGCACCATTGATAACAACACGCCTGCGCACTGTGATTCCCGACCTGCTACCGAGAGGGCGTTTGATGCCTGCACCACAGCATTAATGTAGCAGCTCCCCGCACTCTGCCCGCTCCCAAGGTGGTGACATTAGGCAGTATTGATCTCTCAAGAGACATCCGAGGACTGGGAAACAGACACCAGTGTCTGGCATCGCTACAGGCCCCAGCGAGCTCCGCCTGACCTCTCCGCCGACTTTCAGAAGAGTGAGAGTAACCGAATGGCAATTGTAAGAGGGAGCGATGGTGGACTCTGAAGCTGCAGAGCGCGGGAAAAAGGAAGCAGACAAGTAGGTGTGAGATATCGAGATCGACGAAGTACCCTAGAGAACCACAGCGAGTGACAGAACAAGGCAAGTGTGTAACTGGACGCTGCAACTATATAGTCTAACCGTACGGAAAGGACGACGGGAGAAGTGTAAGACAGATTGATGCGGGTCTGGAACCATGATAGAGAGCGTGAAAAATGAAGGAGGCAGGTAAGAAAGGGAACTAAGATGGACACTGGTGTAGTGATCTGCTGATCACTGTTCTAGTTGTTTTGCACCAGCCTAGGGCCCTGCACCACTACATTACAACTGGGATGGTAAAACGAGACCGAAGCAAAGAAGAAAACAAATATAAGTCTGAGAGGGATGGTAGAATCAAGAAAAATCATGGAGCAGATGTAGTTTGAAGCAAGATTTATTCCAGGAACAGAGCTCACAACTGGAGGCCACGCCACCACAGTCCAGCTCTCGAGAAACACACGCTCCACTGCCATGGTTACAAGCAACATTCTAGAGGATGTAATGTGAGAGATAACGCTGCCTAACAATGTGGGTACTGCAAAACATGGCACACAGCACTATAGGCAGCTGAACAAAGTAGGCCTGGGGCAGACACACAGAGAGGGGTACCGAAAAAAATGTCAGAGGGGGTGACTCAAACACAGAGAAAACAAGCATTTGCAATGCAATCGGTCTCGCCTTTGGGACCTTATATGTATTTAGCTATGCAGCACATTAGCCTGGGTGCTGAAACATCTACTGTTCTTTAACATGGAGGGAAAGTAAGCACCAAACTGCGTGACACGCCAGGTATGGGAACACATGGAGAGAAATATTGCCTTTCAGCGGGAAATGGTATAGTCCAAACCTCTGTTTTTAATATAAAATCAGGGCCTTCGGTGGTCATATCACTGAAAATACAAGATTTGGAAAAAATATTATTGTCTACGGGTGCTCGTGGAAGACAATTTCTATGGACTGGAATCTAGAGAATGCTAAAGTGAATCTGGTATTTTACTGACCTCTACTGGTCGTTTTCTATCAAGAAAGTTAAATAGAGGCAGTTGCCAGAAAAATAAAAAAAAGAAAGTCCCTCAGCAGAAAGCAATTCCGGTATTTTACTGACCTCTACTGGTCGTTTTCTATCAAGACAGTTAAATAGAGGCAGTTGAACAGAAAAAAAAGTCCCTAAGCGGAAGGAGACAAGTCCTAGGGCTGATCTCCAGAGCCCACAAAGTACATACACATATAAGTATATACTAAAGTATATACAAGAGGTCTCGAATGCTCGACCTAACAAGAGAGCGAGAGAGAGCAAGAGAAAGGAACAAGAGTCTGCATAGTGGAGGTTGTTGTGCACTGCGGAGGCTGGGCAGACACAGCGGGTTGGGCACAGGGACCTACTGCCAACTCCCGAGGCCATTACTGAAGGCCGTGAACTGTGAGGGTTGGCCGCAGGTCTAGCTGTTGGCCCGTGGGGATTGGGATAAAGTGTATTATAAAAGCAAAACAGAGAAATACAAAGAAAAAACACACACAATGCACACCATAACTGTTGGGATCTGTTCTTCCTTGCGTTGGTAGAATGTGGAATGATGCACTGGATCTTCGTCCGTGCGCTTAGAATGTATATGCTTGAACAGGGAGAGGCAGTTGATGTGAGCCTGCTTCCCTGCCAGTCCATTTCCCAATATGCTTAAGAATAAAGATATAATCTGATTCAATTTACGTGTACTGGCATCTTTGCATTGGCGACAAGCAGACTGGCAAGGCCCCACGCGTATCCTCGGCATTTTCGCTGGATTCTGTGGCATCTTCATTGACAAGTGTCAATTTGGTGTGGTCGAGGTTATTTATTTTGGTCATACACTATCTGCTGTGGGTGTTGAACCCAAGGATAGTTTGCTTAAGGCCATTGTTGAGGCACCTGTTCCCCAAGGAAAAGATGTATTGAGATCATTAATGGGATTGATGGAATTTTATTCCCGTTTCATTCCCAGATGTGCACAAAGGACACATGCTATGCATCAACTGTTGAAGAAGAATGAGAGATTCATGTGGAATGAATTGTGTAAGCAAGAATTCAGAGACGTGAAAAGAAAAATAGCCAATGCTATTCCCCTTAAACCTTTTGATACCAGGGATTCCAGTATAATCATTATGGATGCTAGCCAATATGGCTTGGGAGAAGTGTTACTGCAAAGAAAGAAGGGCAGAGAAGAAGTAGTGGCATTTGCTAGTCCTAGTCTCAAGGGTGCAGAGTCATCGTACTCTGTTGTGGAGTGCGAGGCACTAGCCTGTTGGTGGGGTGTGAACCATTTCTGACAATACTTGTGGGGCACAGAATTTGCCATCAGAGTGGATCATAAACCCTTAATAGATATGTTTACGACGAAGGGAAATGGGAGGGCAACCCCTAGGATTGCCAAATGGCAGTATAGAATGCAGGAGTACCGTTACAGGATGGAGTATATTCCTGGCATCAAGAACGTGATGGCTGACTGTCTATCAAGACTTCCTGTGAATGTTGGTGAGAAGGATCACAGGACTTTGGAGGAAGACGACATGGAGATTAACGAGGTAATGAGTATCACAGAGAGTGTTATTTCAGAACCTGAATGGTTAGAGGCATTGGGGAATGACATTACCATTACAAAAGTCATGAAATATATCAATGAAGGTTGGCCTAATGGCAAGGTGCATGATGAGTTTGTTGATGCGTTTAGGAAAATTTAATGGGAGTTATCCGCTGTGGGAGGTTTATTGAGAAGATCTTACCTTCTAGTAGTACCTAGAATTCTCAGGAGTAAGGTTCTGGAGCTGGCTCATGAGGGTCACATATGCATGAGAGTGATGAAAAGAAGAGTGAGAGATTTATTTTGGTGGCCGGGTATGGACAGACAAGTTGAACAGTATGTGCAAGGATGCAAGGCTTGTTTTGCGAGTGACAAGACGCAGGTAACTGTTACTAGTCTATTGTTGCTGTCCCTGAGATTGCATGGTCTAAACTGGCCATGGACATAATTGGCCCAGTAGGTGTCAGCCATGGTCATGTAAAATATGGCATTGTAATAGTGGACTAATATACTATGGCATTGTAATAGTGGACTAATATACTAGATGGTTGGAAGGGGCTTTTGTAACAACATTACTTCTGCCGTGGTGGAAGATGTTTTTAGAAAACAATTCTTTCGCGAAGGAGTTCCTGATGAAATTGTTACAGATAATGGTCCACAATTAATTTCTCAGGACTTTAAAGCTATTCTCTCTAGTTTTGGTGTCAAACACATTACAACTTCACTGTACCACCCAAGAAGCAATGGTTTGGTCGAGTGCTGCACCAGAATAATTAAAGAGAATATACAGTTGTCTGTTGTGGGTGGTTTGGATTGGATGCAAGAGGTAAAGAATTTAATCTGGGCTCTTCGCACTACACCCAATACAGAAACCAAAGTTTCTCCTGTTGTGTTGCTCAAAGGGAAATTACCTGGGCCGCAATTGAACAGATTGTGGATGGAGAGAAAGATGGTCCCCGCAGAGGTTCTGCTAGGGGTGAAAGAGAAGCAAAGAGAAGCAAAGAGCAAGTATGCCACTTCAGTACACAAAACACTTGATGTTGTTGAAGGAGATTATGTGCGGGTGAAAATTGCCTTTAAGGGAGCGAAGAGAGTTACCTGAGTTTCACCACAGAATAAGGTCGTTTGGGTTAGTGAGTACTCAATGACATTAGAGGATGGTAAGTGTTGGAATAAAAACAAGTTATCTGTGGTCCGCAGAGAGTGTGATTCTGGGGCAGCGAAGCAGAGGTCTGATGTAAGTGATCATGGGGTAGTTAAACAGAAGCAGGATGCGATCCCGGATGTTGTTTTGAGGAGATCAAGAAGGAGTTCTAATATACCTTCAAGGTTGCAGGATTATGTTGAAAGTGAATGAGCTTCATTAATCAGTGTACATAGCACTTGGATTCTTAATAATGGGCAAATATTTCATTTTCTGTTTCTTTTTATGTGTTGTGTTATGTAAGAAAAATTAGTATTGGGTCAAGTTTTTAGAATGTATGAATTATATTTATGTAATTTCCTTTTCCTTATATTCTGTGATTTCGTGTTCTAATTTATTTGTTCTTTAATAGCTTTGTGGAAGGGGGGAGATGTGTTGGGATCTGTACCTCCCTGGGTTGGTGGAATGTGGAATGCTGCATTGGATCTTCGTCCGTGCGCTTAGAATGTATATGCTAGAACAAGGAGAGGCAGTTGATGTGAGCCTGATTCCCTGCCAGTCCATTTCCCAAGATGCTTAAGAATAAAGATATAACCTGATTCAACTTACTTGTACTGGCATCTTTGCAATAACCACGTTGCCAGCCATGTTTAACTCAATTCAATTCAATTAAAAAAAACTTTATTGTTTAAGTTAATAATAACCATAACAATATTGCAGTGAGACCGATAGTGTAGTACTTGAGTAATGATAAAACCTCATGGCTGTCAACAGCAATGAAGCCAGAAATTATTTGCGCCTAAATCATTTATTAATAGGACCTTATAAACAGTCATTTCATCAATAGTAAAACCACCATAAGGTCCTCAATAAAATGCTGTTATGCTGTTAAAATCTATCCAATAGTAATTGGATTAATGATAAAAGACTCATCATTCATTTCATCTAAAGTAAAACCACCATAATGCCGTCAATTAGTGCTGTAGTGCTGTAAACTCTAAAACAATAATAATTGAATTAATAATAAAGGAATCATCATAAATGGCTATTTAGTAGATGAGAATTAAAACAGTCAGGGTATCGTAGTTTTTGAATGTTTTTAAACTGTGCAATTGCTGAAGTTGTTGACTGGTAATCATCACAATGCCGTTCTACTCCTAAGCAACCATGATCTTTTACGCATCATTCCCAGTCGCACACCCTCACCCTGGAGAGGGCACTCTTAGCAGCCCTTGTGACACCCAGTCAGTGTTCTCGGAATTTGCTACTATCTCCTTAGAGGCTTCCTTGGGAGAACTCCAGAAATGTAAATCCGGGTCACCTGGCGATCCTTGGCCAGCGAAACAATATCGTGCCTTGGCTGAGTTGCTCAACCCCCCCTGAACGCTATCTGGAATTCCTGGCTTAGACGGGATCTTTCCATCGGCCTGGAAACATGCGTTCCTCCTTCCCATTCTAAAGAAAGCCAATGCTGACCCTGCAGTCACCTGTAATTATAGGCCCATTTCCCTGTTGCCTGCCTCCGCTAAAGTACTAGAGAAGCTAGCTCATCAGCAGTTGGCAGCTTTCATTGAGTCCAATGGCGTACTGCATGAAACCCAGTCCGGCTTCCGCCCTGGCTTCAGCACAGAAACAGCTCTGATTGAAATGGCAGATGCCATCCGATGGGCGGTGGATGGTGGCTCTGCGGTCATGCTGGTGCTTCTCGACCTGTCAGCAGCGTTAGATACGGTGTCCCATTCCATCTTACTGGATCGCCTTAAGCGGATTGGCATCCAGGGGACAGTGCTAGACTGGATCGCGTCTTACCTTCATGGCCGAGAACAACAGGTCTCGATCCATCCTTTCACCTCCCCCGTGAAACCATTAAAATGGGGAGTACCACAGGGATCGGCCTTAAGCCCGCTAAATTTCAACATCATTTTTGACTCCGCTCGCGGAGCTTATCGCCGACACTGGGATTAAGGTGATATCTTACGCCGACGACACTCAACTGATGTTTACCTTCAGTGGAGTGTCGGTATCTTCCTTTGACTCTTTGAAAGTTTGCCTAAAAAGCATTTCTGCCTGGATGAGCACTAATTTCTTAAAACTCAATGCTGACAAGAATGAGGTCCTGTTCTTTAATCAAGCTGTAGCACCCTCCTCAGCGTTATGGTGGCCAGCTGATTTAGGATCCCCCCCTACACCTAAGGATTCAGTTAAGAATTTAGGAGTCAGGTGGGACAAAGACCTGTCCCTTGCTACCCATATCCAACAGGTATCCGCGGCCTGCTTTGGCAAGATAAAAACCATTAGAAAATGTATTGACTTCTTGCCTGAGTCAGCACGCAAAACCGTTGTGCATGCCCTCATCACCTCCCATCTTGATTATGCTAAGGGTCTCTACATGGGTCTGCCAATTGGACTGATCCGTAGGCTCCAGATAGTGCAGAACTCAGCAGCCAGACTGGTCTGCAAGGTCCCTCTTCACAAACGTATTTCCCCTTACCTGAGACAGCTGCATTGGCTACCTGTGGCCAAGCGCATCGAATTTAAGGCCCTTACGTTTACCTTTCGGGCATTTCATGGTAGGGGGCCCAACTACTTGAGGAAGAGTCTTCGTCCTTACCAGCAGAACAGATCTCTTAGGTCAAATCACAAATGGTACCTTACCACCCCCCGGTTCGCAAAGGCCAGAATGGGGGGAAGGACATTCGAGGTAGGGACCTCTAAATGCTGGAATAACCTACCCCCTCAATTGCGCGCATTGCAGTCTGAACAGGAATTTAGAAAGGCCTTGAAAACCTGGCTCTTTAGTCGCAATGACTAAATGTATACTGACCAATATCTCTATTGCTGTCCGTACTAGCGCCGGGACACCCCATTCGGGGTAGCTGCGCGCTATACAAATATCTTTATTATTATTATTAAGTGATGATCGGCATGTAAGAGACATTAAGCATTAGGACCCGCAGACTGTAGCCAACCTAGGATCTTTTGGGCCGGTAGGAGGTTCGGACCTAATTGTTTTTTCAAATAAAATCAAGAATGTCATAATTTTGCAGTTGAGCTGAGGGTCGGATGGATCAAGACCTTTTATTATGGCCGTTCTGCAGGATAGAATGCCCCTATCATTGAACGCATGCTAAAAAAAAGAAGAAAAAACTTACCAGATTGCTGCGTCTCTCCTCCATCGTCCCTCCGTCATCTCTTCTGGCCAGAACATGAAGCAGGAAGCAGGAAGCAGGAAGCACCAGGCTCCCCATAGCCAAGCACAACGCTGCAATGCAGTGTTGTGATTGGTCTGAGCCCTGTGGCTCAGCTCCCAGACAGGCAGTGGGGGCCTGGGCATGTTCTCCACCCAGGCTGTAATGCAGCCTGGGTGGAGAACATGCAAAGTGCGCATGACAAACCACTCCTCCCCTGCTACTGTGTGAGCAGCCCAGCCGCGCCCGCAAAGCTTCTGCAGCAGGAAAACATAAAATAATAATAATATCGAGTTATTATGATTTTATGTTTCCTTTATTTCACTGCAGCAAAGCAGTGGGGCTATGCTCCTCAGCCTTAGCAGAGGAGCCGCCACTGGTTTATTAACTTTAGCATAATATGCTAGCTCACTGAGTGCTCTTTGAAGACCCACTTTTGTTTGGCTGAGTAAGACTATGGGGCCGATTCCGATTCGGGCCGGAAAACGTACCGACCGACTCGGTACGGGAATTTAGTCCGACCGACACTGTAGGAAGGTGGAATCTGACTATATGGTTGCCCCCACTTTTTTTTATGGTGTTTTGCTGGTTTATGACTTAGTTGGACTGGGATCCTGCTATTCAGGGCCCCAGTCTATCTGCTTTCTCTGTAAAATGGTTTCCATGTGCCTTAGGCACATCTCTGATTGGAATCTGGAGTGCCCTTATAAGTCCCTAGTATATGGTATACTATGTACCAAGGGCATAGGTACCTCAGAGGCCTACCAGGGGCTGCAGCATGTATTGTGCCACCCCTGGAAGGCCATCCAAACTGACACCACAGGTCTGCTACTGCAGCCTGGGTAAGGTGGTGCATGCACCCCTTACTGTGATATAGGTTACCTATATCACTAAATACATACACACATATAAACCTATAAGTCACTCCTAAGGCAGGCCTTATCAATCCTAAAGGCAGAGTGCATGGTTCCTATGTGAGAGGGTGCCCCTGCATGAGCAGGGCCCCTCTGCAGCGTTCGGAGACCATCTCTGATGCTGTTTGTAGTGCAGCCTGACCATATACTCTTAAGCGCATTATATCCTCGCGGTAAAATGCTAACTTTGGAATGGCTGCACCTAAACATGTCGTGTTTGGTGTCAAACATCTTGGAATACTACCCCCCGCCAATCCTGGCGGCGGGGGTAGCATTCCACCCTTCTAGAGGGAAAGACATGTTAACTCTGGCTTACCCGGTAACTTCTTTCTGAAGCCCTGGCATCACAAAATGGATGCTGCTGCCACAGACACAAGTCTGGCCTCCTGCTGCTGGACGAAACTCTGGCAGGGGAGGCCTGGACAATAGGTTTCCTGTTGCAGGGAGGTGTGACCACCTCCCCAGACAGGATAATGTGTATTGGGGCTGGGTGGGTGCACTCTTAGAGTGCTTTGAAGTCCTGCACTGGGGGCACATTTGGTGTCCCTGTGCATACCCCAGTTCAAACCGGATCAGGGGCTTGCAGCCCCTGCTTTGGCGCGAACTGGACAAAGGGAAAGGGGTGTAGCCACCCCTCTGCCCTGACCCACCCATAGGTGGGGCCACAGAGTAGTCCAACCCCTATCTTTAGAATAAAGGTAGGAACCCAGTCCTTAGGACTTTAGATTATACCTGGACGAAACTCTGAAACTGAATCCTGGACCTTCGACGCTCTACGACAAGATTAGAGGACTGAAGAATCTCCCTTGGGGTCAAGGAGTGACTCCCCTGCTTGGCAGGCACCAAAGAAGCATCTGTCCGGTTCGCATTTCTGAAGCTCCCGTCGGACGCCGAAGTCATCGCATCACCAGAGGTGGATTCTCAGACTTCCCCGAGGCTACCCTGAGTCCCCAGCAAAGCTAAGGCCCGTGGCTATCGTGGGTGACTTGAGACCGTGACCCCTGGACACCGAGCACATTTGCAAGTGCATCATCTTCTGGGTCTCCCAAGAAGCCGTGCTTTGGGCTCCAAGTAGCCCTAGCCTCCAGCACCACCTGCACCGAAGATCACTGGCCCTCACTCTACGAGTGTCCTGTAAGCCAGATCCACGTGCGGCGTCACGAGGCTCCTTCGCGGTCGCTAGCCCGTTGGCTAGTAGCCCTTAACGAAGGCCAATCCTTTTCTTACTTGGCATCCTGGTTGCTCCAGGCCTGCCCTCACTTACCCTCGCTGGGTGAGTTCCACAGACCTTGCTGGTCTGCACCATCGACGATCTACATCTTCACCGAGACTTGCCGTTGCCAAGGCTTGTTGGGTCCAATCCGGTCGCCGACACCTCAGCACTCGACAGACATTGTGTACCAGCCCGAATCCTACTCCTGGTCGCCGACAACGCCTCCCGGACCTCGTGGCTGAAGAGTCAAGACGACCGTCAACGCACCTGAAGCACTCGACATCGGTGGGCATCTGTCCATCGCCTTCCTGGTCACTGGCTAGTGACCCAGACTCTGTCCCCTCTGCTTTCAGGTTCTTCAGAACTCCGATCCACTCTTGGATCCACCCGGACACTTTTCTCTTGGCCGCCAGCAGCACTTTGCAGCAGATCGCCATTCGAATCGACGACGAAACCCGACCCCGAAAGGCACATATGCACCCGGCTTCCCTGGGTGAGGTAACACGAGTACTCCGGTGCTCCCGTGGGTAGAGACTCTTCAAAGTCCTAGATCTCAAAGGGTTTTGTCCTAGTCCTCTTTTAAGTGTCCCTTTTCTCTCTTTTCCCGATCCCGACTTTCTCCATAGAAGTTAACGGCGTATCGCGGTTGTGTATTTACACTGCACGCGTCTCCCGTGGGTCCCCTGTGTCACTACCTTGGGTGGTTCCTTGTGGTCCAAGCACTTCTAGAGGCTCTAGGCCTAGTGTCTAGTTCAGTCGTGGTTCGCATACCACTTTATTGGTATATGGTTTGGTACGCCCCTAGGGCCCAAACGTGTATTTGTGCTATTACTGTGAATTAATAACTTATAACTTATGTATTTCGAACTCTAGCCTCATAAAGAGACTAGAGGGGTGTGTTTAGTAATAAATACATATATTTTGAATATATACCTGGTGTGGTGCTCTTTCATTTGGTCACTCAAGAGATTATAGACTGGTAAAACAAGCTGCTTTACATTCCTTCAAGACTTAGCCTGAAGGCTGCTCTCCATAGCTACCACTAGGATAGCTTTCAATAAAGGTTGTCTTTAACCTATCTCCAATAAGGGGTTGTTTGGACTGGTGCAAGGTGCCCACTATAATTAGTGGACAGCATATACCAGGCCAACTTCTCACATTGGTGTGCAGCGTGTGGGATTCCAGCTTGCTATTGTTTTACCAGATAATCTCAATTGAATTGATCAACTGAAAACCACTAAAGGTACCTAAGGTACATATAATTTAAGCTTAGAATACAGTAAGTTCTACTGAACTTAGAGTTGTGTGTTAAGGGATAGCACAACCCTTTCTACAACTCAAGAGAGTTTAGTAGGCCACACTAGAGTAGGTAGTGCATACACCACACCACACTAGTAATGTCTTTAAGGGTAGGATCCAAAGAATCCTTGTAGGAAGCCATTGAGCTTCCACCCTCCAAGTATGATACACTCCCATTCTTGGAATTGAGAGCTTTATGTAACTTGAGAAAAATAAGGACAGGCCAAAGTCCTCACCACCCAACACCTCAAGGAGTTGTTGGTGGCTTATGACCTTAGTAAGCCTGTAGGGACTGAAGGGGTAGGAGCTGAGGGTGGGGCAGAAGAAGAGGACGAGGCCAGGGGTACCAATACCCTCAGCCCCCCCTCTGAAACTGGCCAGGAGGGTGACAATGACCCTGACCTGGATAACCCAATCCCTCCTGTGGATGATGATGAGGATGATCAAGATGATGCCCTCTTTGTCCCCCAGGAAGGATTAAGAGTGTGCCCAGGAAGTCTAGATCTCCTTCTCAGGAGTCTAACCACTCTGGCACCTCTATAGGGAGCTCTGTCTCATCTCACAGGAGGGAATCCTCTCATGAGAGGAGAACCAGACTGGTCCAGTATGAGGAAACTCAGCTGGAAATCAGAAAAAAGCAATTGGCTTTAGATAGGGAATCCCTAGATCTCCTTAGAGAGAGAAGAAAGTTGGGACTAGAGTCCCATGGTGGCAGCAATATCCCTAGAGATAGGGAAAGGTCTTATGACCATAGAAACCTAAACAAGATTGTCCCTCCCTACCAGAGTGGGGATGACATCCACAAATGGATAACTGCACTGGAGAGGGCCTGTAAAGTTCAGAAGGTCCCCCAGAGGCAGTGGGCAGCAATCTTGTGGCTCTCCTTTGCAGACAAAGGTAGAGACAAGCTCCTCACTGTAAGAGAAGAGGATGCTGACAATTACACAGTCTTGAAGAGTGCTCTGATAGATGGGTTTGGCCTAACCACTGAACAGTATAGGTTGAAGTTCAGAGACACCCAAAAAGCTCAGACTCAAGACTGGGTTGATTTTGTAGATTGTGCTACAAAGGCTCTGGAAGGTTGGATACATGGCAACAAAGTGCATGACTTTTTAGGATTGTACAATTTGATTATGAGGGAGCAGATCCTTAATAATTGTCAAAACCAGCTTTTGCACCAGTATCTGGTGGACTCTGATCTGACCTCTCCCCAAGAATTGGGAAAGAAGGCAGACAAATGGGTCAGAACCAGAGTAAAAACTAGAAATCAGGGTGGTGACCAGAAGAAAGATTCTACTAAGTCCCAAGAGAAAGGTGGGGATAAATCTAAGGATAAGTCCCCTACAGGGCCCCAAAATTCCTCTTCTGAGGGTGGGTCCCAAACTCCTTCCTCTCCTGAAAAGAAACCCTATTGCCATGTCTGTAAAAGCCTGGGCACTGGAAAACTGATCCCAGTTGCCCCAGGATTGGCAATAAAGAAAATGTTCCTCCCACAACTACTACCACCCCTCCTGGTACTACCAGTAGTAATCCTCCAGTTGGGGGTAGTGCACCCAAAAAGTTAGGTGCTTTTGCAAGAGGAACAGAGGTGGGCCCTAGTTTAGACAGGGACCCCTCAACAGACTCCTCTGACTCTGATGGTGGTATAGGATTTGCCACCTTTACCATGGGTCCCATAGCATTGGGCAGGTACAGATTGGAGCCAATAATTAATGGTCAGAAAGCTGTGGCATTTAGGGACACAGGGGCTAGTGTCACCATGGTGGCAGGGAAACTAGTCCCCCCTCACCAGCTTTTACCTGAGTTTAAATACCAGGTGACCAACATTGATGGTGTCAGAACAGATCACCCCATGGCCATAGTCAATCTCAGCTGGGAGGGGGTCACAGGCCCAAAGAGAGTGGCAGTGTCCCCAACCCTACCTGTAGATTGCCTGATGGGCAATGATCTGGAAATTTCAGCCTGGGCTGAAGTTAAACACCAAACCCATCTTAGGATGCTGGGCGTCCCTGTAAAGGTTAGTGGGGCTGTAATGGCCACAGCCCCAGCCCAAGAAATTGGAGAGATGGAGCCTGAAAGAATGGCCCACTCTCCCCCAAAAGAGAGCACAAGGGTTGAAGTAAAGTCTTCTTCCCTCCAGACAGTAGGTAAGGGTCAGCCTCCTCAGGGAACTGACCCTACCCCTAGTGAAGGAACTGCCCCAGAGGTAGTCAGGCCTGGCCTGGCCACACCCCTGATGGCAGAGGACCCTTCCAAGGTGGTACCCAGTCTGGAGCAGGTAACCTGCCCCTCTCTACCCTGCCTCAGCCAGCCCAGGGCTGCAGAGGTCAGGGAGGTCAGTGGACCCCCAGGGCCCCCTGTCCAGAGGAAGCCCCCATCAGCAGATTAGGGGCACCCAGTCTAGTAGCCCTAGCCAGGTGAAAATTCCTCTACACACTGAGGGATCCCCCATACCTTTATGTAGGGACCTCCCCCAGAAGGACTCTGGTAGGCAAGGGCAAACCTGGGACCAGAAGGTTCCAAACCTGCCATGTCCCTCCAGTAGTCCATCCAGAGGGACCCAACCCCCAGCTGTAGGCAGCCAAAGGTTGACCCTTAGAGCAAAGTGCAACTCAGTCATGGAAAGACAGGCATACATGGTGACCAGTGATCTGAGGAAGCTGAGGCCAACATTCCTAGGGCCTCCCTTCTCTACTCAGACACCTCACCAGCCTTGTACTTTACCTAAGCACACCACAGGTAGTGATTCCCCATGGTGGAGACCCTCTCATACCCTTAGGGTGAGGGATTGCTTAGTGGACCATAAGACAGGGGGCAACCATGCTAGTGCAGGTGCTTCCTTATATGACCACTTAGTCAATGAAGGCTCAACTGGCCAAGGTTAGCCTTATCTCCTTTCGTTTGGGGGGGTTATGTAGGAAGGTGGAATCTGACTATATGGTTGCCCCCACTTTTTTTTCTGGTGTTTTGCTGGTTTATGACTTAGTTGGACTGGGATCCTGCTATTCAGGGCCCCAGTCTATCTGCTTTCTCTGTAAAATGGTTTCCATGTGCCTTAGGCACATCTCTGATTGGAATCTGGAGTGCCCTTATAAGTCCCTAGTATATGGTATACTATGTACCAAGGGCATAGGTACCTCAGAGGCCTACCAGGGGCTGCAGCATGTATTGTGCCACCCCTGGAAGGCCATCCAAACTGACACCACAGGTCTGCTACTGCAGCCTGGGTAAGGTGGTGCATGCACCTCTTACTGTGATATAGGTTACCTATATCACTAAATACATACACACATATAAACCTATAAGTCACTCCTAAGGCAGGCCTTATCAATCCTAAAGGCAGAGTGCATGGTTCCTATGTGAGAGGGTGCCCCTGCATGAGCAGGGCCCCTCTGCAGCGTTCGGAGACCATCTCTGATGCTGTTTGTAGTGCAGCCTGACCATATACTCTTAAGCGCATTATATCCTCGCGGTAAAATGCTAACTTTGGAATGGCTGCACCTAAACATGTCGTGTTTGGTGTCAAACATCTTGGAATACTACCCCCCGCCAATCCTGGCGGCGGGGGTAGCATTCCACCCTTCTAGAGGGAAAGACATGTTAACTCTGGCTTACCCGGTAACTTCTTTCTGAAGCCCTGGCATCACAAAATGGATGCTGCTGCCACAGACACAAGTCTGGCCTCCTGCTGCTGGACGAAACTCCGGCAGGGGAGGCCTGGACAATAGGTTTCCTGTTGCAGGGAGGTGTGACCACCTCCCCAGACAGGATAATGTGTATTGGGGCTGGGTGGGTGCACTCTTAGAGTGCTTTGAAGTCCTGCACTGGGGGCACATTTGGTGTCCCTAGTGCATACCCCAGTTCAAACCGGATCAGGGGCTTGCAGCCCCTGCTTTGGCGCGAACTGGACAAAGGGAAAGGGTGTAGCCACCCCTCTGCCCTGACCCACCCATAGGTGGGGCCACAGAGTAGTCCAACCCCTATCTTTAGAATAAAGGTAGGAACCCAGTCCTTAGGACTTTAGATTATACCTGGACGAAACTCTGAAACTGAATCCTGGACCTTCGACGCTCTACGACAAGATTAGAGGACTGAAGAATCTCCCTTGGGGTCAAGGAGTGACTCCCCTGCTTGGCAGGCACCAAAGAAGCATCTGTCCGGTTCGCATTTCTGAAGCTCCCGTCGGACGCCGAAGTCATCGCATCACCAGAGGTGGATTCTCAGACTTCCCCGAGGCTACCCTGAGTCCCCAGCAAAGCTGAGGCCCGTGGCTATCGTGGGTGACTTGAGACCGTGACCCCTGGACACCGAGCACATTTGCAAGTGCATCATGTTATGTTATGTTATGTTATGTTAACTGATTTTATAATGCGCATAGCTACCCAAAAAGGGTTTCCCAGCGCAGCCTAGAGGAACCACAACAAATAGAAAAGAAGTAAATACTATTGGTTAAACAGCCAAGCTTTGACTAATTTACGAAATTTTAAGTGAAGTGTTTCTTTGCGGATCGCTATGGGAAGAGAGTTCCACAAGAGAGGACCAAGATAGGAAAAAGAACGGCCACCCATTCTTGTGAGTTTGATCCTGGGTACCATAAATATTTCCTGTGTCGTAGAGCGTAACAGTCGAGAAGGCTGATATTGGCGGACAAGTTTTTGCAGGTATTGAGGGGCAGTTCCAATCTTAATCTTAAACATATAGTCCAGGGCTTTAAACTTAGTCCGACTTTCCACTCTAAGCCAATGTAAATCTCTCAAAGCATTGGAGATAGAAGTCATTCTTGGGATTTTATAAAGCAGCCTAGCGGCAGAGTTCTGCACCACCTGGAGCTTACGTAACACATCCTTGTTTGCTCCCAAAAGAAGAATATTCCCATAGTCCAGTCTGGATGTAACAAGTGCCTGGACTACCGTCCTTTGGGTAGCATTGGGGAGCATCCAGATGATTTTCTTCAACCATTTTAAAATGGTGAAGCAGGTGGCTGCAGTTTTTACCGCATGTTGTTTCATGGATAATTTATTATCCATAATGAATCCCAGATTGCGGGCTTGAGAGGTGGGCGAGGGTAAGGGTCCCATTTCACTGGGCCAATGTTGGGGGCCCCAAAGGTCCCCATTTTTCCCAAAAATGAGGACCTCCGTTTTTTCACCATTGAGCTTGAGTAGATTGGTTTGCATCCAAGATGCAATGTTACTCAAGCCCATTTGAAGAGTTGAAGGACCTTGCAGATTTCCCGCAGATAGGGAGAAAATTATTTGGGTGTCATCAGCGTAAGAAAAAAGAGACAACCCAGCCTCCTCTGCAATCACAGCCAAAGGTTGTAGATAGATATTGAACAGAAGGGGACTTAAAATTGATCCCTGAGGTACCCCATAAGGAGAAAAAAGAGTTTTAGAGGTAGCTCTCGACGAAAAAACTTGAAAGGTCCGTTTAGATAAAAACGAAGTCAACCAGCCAAGTGCTGTCCCGGTAATGCCAAGTGACTGCAAGGATTTAATTAGCACGGTATGAGAAACCGTGTCAAATGCGGCACTCAAATCCAACAATATGAGGGCCACTGTGTTACCAGTATCTAAATGTTGACGCAACATTTCGGTAACACCAAGGAGAGTCGTCTCAGTGGAAAAACCCGCTCTGAAACCAGACTGAGAGGGGTGTAAAAAGTTCGAAGATTCAATAAATTTGGATAGTTGTAAGTTTACATGTTTTTCCAAAATTTTGGAAAAAATAGGAAGTAGGGAAATGGGCCTGAAATTAGATGACTGATCAGGATCAGCATTAGCCTTTTTCAGCAGTGGAAGGACCATAGCATGTTTCCAATCGGACGGAACCAAAGCCTCTTGAAGTGAGGCATTGAGTAGTTCCATAATAACTTCCAATGAAGGCTGCTCAAGTTGTAAAAGTACAGGAGCAGGAAGAAGATCACAGGGAGATCCTGATTTGATACTGCCTAAAATTTTTTTAAAAGAATTAATATCAAGAGGCGCCCACTTTTCCAATTTCATAGGAGGTTCCACTATAAGAGTGGGTTCAAGAGGGGAAGCTGACTGAATAGGCACCAAGGGCTTAATTTTATCCAGTGTCAGATATATTTGCTTCACTTTACTTACAAAAAAATTGGCAAGAGTGTTGCATTGAAATTCATTTAGGATAGGAGAAGTGGGCTGCGTATCCGAGCCAGCCAATTTTTTCACCATTGTGAACAAAGTGCGAGAGCAATTTTGTGCCTTGGAAATAGAAGAGGAAACATATTCCGCTCGAGCTAGTTTACATAGAACATGATATTTTTTTAGAGCAGTTTTATATGTGATTTTAGAATCAGGGGAGTAGTCTCTCCTCCAAGATCTTTCCAATGCCAATTCCAATCCAATCTTCTGGGTCTCCCAAGAAGCCGTGCTTTGGGCTCCGAGTAGCCCTAGCCTCCAGCACCACCTGCACCGAAGATCACTGGCCCCCACTCCACGAGTGTCCTGTAAGCCAGATCCACGTGCGGCGTCACGAGGCTCCTTCGTGGTCGCTAGCCCGTTGGCTAGTAGCCCTTAACGAAGGCCAATCCTTTTCTTACTTGGCATCCTGGTTGCTCCAGGCCTGCCCTCACTTACCCTCGCTGGGTGAGTTCCACAGACCTTGCTGGTCTGCACCAGCGACGATCTACATCTTCACCGAGACTTGCCGTTGCCAAGGCTTGTTGGTTCCAATCCGGTCGCCGACACCTCAGCACTCGACAGACATCGTGTACCAGCCCGAATCCTGCTCCTGGTTGCCGACAACGCCTCCCGGACCTCGTGGCTGAAGAGTCAAGACGACCGTCAACACACCTGAAGCACTCAACATCGGTGGGCATCTGTCCATCGCCTTCCTGGTCACTGGCTAGTGACCCAGACTCTGTCCCCTCTGCTTTCAGGTTCTTCAGAACTCCGATCCACTCTTGGATCCACCCGGACACTTTTCTCTTGGCCGCCAACAGCACTTTGCAGCAGATCACCATTCGAATCGACGACGAAACCTGACCCCGAAAGGCACCTATGCACCCGGCTTCCCTGGGTGAGGTAACACGAGTACTCCGGTGCTCCCGTGGGTAGAGACTCTTCAAAGTCCTAGATCTCAAAGGGTTTTGTCCTAGTCCTCTTTTAAGTGTCCCTTTTCTCTCTTTTCCCGATCCCGACTTTCTCCATAGAAGTTAACGGCGTATCGCGGTTGTGTATTTACACTGCACGCGTCTCCCGTGGGTCCCCTGTGTCACTACCTTGGGTGGTTCCTTGTGGTCCAAGCACTTCTAGAGGCTCTAGGCCTAGTGTCTAGTTCAGTCGTGGTTCGCATACCACTTTATTGGTATATGGTTTGGTACGCCCCTAGGGCCCAAACGTGTATTTGTGCTATTACTGTGAATTAATAACTTATAACTTATGTATTTCGAACTCTAGCCTCATAAAGAGACTAGAGGGGTGTGTTTAGTAATAAATACATATATTTTGAATATATACCTGGTGTGGTGCTCTTTCATTTGGTCACTCAAGAGATTATAGACTGGTAAAACAAGCTGCTTTACATTCCTTCAAGACTTAGCCAGAAGGCTGCTCTCCATAGCTACCACTAGGATAGCTTTCAATAAAGGTTGTCTTTAACCTATCTCCAATAAGGGGTTGTTTGGACTGGTGCAAGGTGCCCACTATAATTAGTGGACAGCATATACCAGGCCAACTTCTCACAGACACGTACTGGCACTGCCCGACCTGCGTAGTACGATGAAATGCATGTGAATCACGACCGACTCGTACGGAACACAAGCCGAACGACCGAACCGCACGGAAACCAGCTATCCGGCCGGGAAATAACACGAATCGAACCGACCGACACGCACCAGGAATGAACCCGAACGAAACGTACCCGCGAACTCCGACCCGCACAGTACGATGCAATGCGTGGAAAACCAGACCGAGTCGCACGGAGACCAAACCGTACGACCGCCACACATACAAAACCCAGCTGGGGCAACCCAATACTCCGCGACCGATGCGTACGCCGCACATGAAACACAGCGTAAAGGACTCGGAGAAGCTCGCACGAGACAACTGCAGCGTCCTACTCGGTCAGAAGAACGTCTCCTACATGCACAAAACGTACAAAGGAAAAAATACAAAAAAAAGGGCCAAACAAGCAATTACAAAGCCAATAAATACTGGGGGGGGGAACATGGAACAAAGACACACCCACAACTCCACCCATATAAAGGCCACAAATCCCTACCATGATCCTTTGCAAATTCAACTGACCTGCCAGCACAGAACACCATCAGACAGCAACCACAGACACACTCACAGCTCATCCATCACACAAGCCACACACCATCAGCACCTCAACAAATAGCACCCTCACATACACCGAGCAAAACCTACACTCACACACCCTCACTTGCACACCCACACATACATCAATCACCACCACCACCCATCACCATGCCCCCAAAGAAGAATCCAAAGTTCCTAGACAGTGAATTGGAAGTCCTGGTAGATGAGATCCTCAGGGTAGAGCCACAGTTGTTTGGTACATTGGTCCAACAGACCCCCATGTCGCAGAAAACCAAGATGTGGGAGAGGATCGTCGACAGGGTGAATGCACAATCACCATGTTTGCGCACAAAGGAAGACATCCAGAACAGGTGGTATGATGTGCGCAGGAGGGTCAAGGACCTACTAAAGAAGGATTACGCCTTGAGCCAACACACCGGCAGTGGCCCACCTGCCAAACCAGTATACCTCAGGCCCTGGGAGGAGAAGGTGCGGGCCATCCTACCACCAGTGAGCGTATATGGACTATCAAACATCCCAGAGCCTGGTGAGTACACAACAAATATACACAATATTGTGTGACAATACACACACATCACTGTCAAGGGGATAGTCAAACCATGCACCCTTAGCAAATCCACAGCAACCAAAAGATAATCATCCCAAGATGTGTATGTCAGTCAGATAAACACAATACATGCCATTTCATAGTGATATGTAACTGTGTCATGACATGTACAAACCCAACAACAAATAGAGCTAGGCAGTGGCACAAATCTAACCAACAAACACAGTCAGATATGTAGCCACCACTAGAACACCACCTCACAGGGAAGCTCACTGAAAGGAAGGAATTCTGTGTATGCTGGTGAAGTCAGTGTAGCCAATAGCATGATGGGAGTTGTAGTCACAGATATTGCTCACCCTCACAATTCGCCCATCAACACCACTCTGAACCATGCTCACATCACAGGGAGTGGAAAACAACTGACAAGATGGCTGACACTGGGCACTGCTGTGGGGAGCACAAGGCCCTGCTGGGAACTGTGCACCAACAAACAACAGGACCACACTGTCAGCCATCTTGCCATTGCTATCACACTCACATACAGTGAAGTCCACTCAAAAGGAAGGAAGTATGGGCATGCTGGGAAGGGGGGTGTAGGCAATAGCATGATGGGAGTGGTAGTCACAGATATTGCTCACCCTGACAATTGGCCCATCAACACCACTCTGAACCATGCTCACATCACAGGGAGTGGAAAACAACTGACAAGATGGCTGACACTGGGCACTGCTGTGGGGAGCACAAGGCACTGCTGGGAACTGTGCACCAACAAACAACAGGACCCCACTGTCAGCCATCTTGCCATTGCTGTCACACTCACATACAGTGAAGTCCACTCAAAAGGAAGGAAGTATGGGCATGCTGGGAAGGGGGGTGCAGGCAATAGCATGATGGGAGTGGTAGTCACAGATATTGCTCACCCTCACAATTGGCCCATCAACACCACTCTGAACCATGCTCACATCACAGGGAGTGGAAAACAACTGACAAGATGGCTGACACTGGGCACTGCTGTGGGGAGCACAAGGCCCTGCTGGGAACTGTGCACCAACAAACAACAGGACCACACTGTCAGCCATCTTGCCATTGCTGTCACACTCACATACAGTGAAGTCCACTCAAAAGGAAGGAAGTATGGGCATGCTGGGAAGGGGGTGTAGGCAATAGCATGATGGGAGTGGTAGTCACAGATATTGCTTACCCTCACAATTGGCCCATCAACACCACTCTGAACCATGCTCACATCACAGGGAGTGGAAAACAACTGACAAGATGGCTGACACTGGGCACTGCTGTGGGGAGCACAAGGCCCTGCTGGGAACTGTGCACCAACAAACAACAGGACCACACTGTCAGCCATCTTGCCATTGCTGTCACACTCATATACAGTTAAGTCCACTCAAAAGGAAGGAAGTATGGGCATGCTGGGAAGGGGGGTGCAGGCAATAGCATGATGGGAGTGGTAGTCACAGATATTGCTCACCCTCACAATTGGCCCATCAACACCACTCTGAACCATGCTCACATCACAGGGAGTGGAAAACAACTGACAAGATGGCTGACACTGGGCACTGCTGTGGGGAGCACAAGGCCCTGCTGGGAACTGTGCAACAACCAACAGCAGGACACCACTGACTGACATCCTGAAAGCCAACTTGCACTCCCTGCAATAGAAGCACGTTCCATGGTGGGATATCTGGCTGGGTGGGAAGGAGGACTGACAGCTCTGACCAAATTTACAAGCAGCTTTTCACACACACCCCCTTAACACAAACTCCACACAACTCACCTGGGAGAATGCAATGCCTCACACTCTAATTAAATATCCCACAAAGAACCACAACCCTGGGTTATGCTGTGTGAAGCACAGGGACACTCATGGGACTTGTAGCCAAACAAACGCCAGGACAACACTGTCAGCCATCCTTTCAGCACAGGCACACTACCCCACAGGGAAGCAGAGTCAAAAGGAAGGAAGTATGGGCATGCTGGGAAGGGGGGTGTAGGCAATAGCATGCTGGAAGTGGTAGTCACAGCTCAACATCCCCCACCCACATGGCCCAGCAAGCTCACACTGAAGCATGCACACCTCACAGGGAGTGGAAAAGAACTGACAAGATGGCTGACACTGGGTACTGCTGTGGGGAGCAAAAGGCCCTGCTGGGAACTGGGCACCAACAAACAACAGGACCACACTGTCAGCCATCTTGCCATTGCTGTCACATTCACACACAGTGAAGTCCACTCAAAAGGAAGGAAGTATGGGCATGCTGGGAAGGGGGGCGTAGGCAATAGCATGATGGGAGTGGTAGTCACAGCTCAACATCCCCCACCCACATGGCCCAGCAAGCTCACACTGAAGCATGCACACCTCAGAGGGAGTGAAAAGCCACTTCAAAGATGTCTGACAATGGTGCTCTGCTGTGGGGAGCAAAAGGCCATGCTGGGAACTGGGCACCAACAAACAACAGGACACCACTGACTGACATCCTGAGAGTCAACCTGAACCCACTGCAAGGGGGACATGCTTCATGGTGGGATAACTGGGCTGGGGGGAGAAGGAGGGCCGGATGTCCACCAAATACAACCAATGCTGTCCATGTACACACCTCAACATTCACATTGAAATGCTTCAAGTTTGCAGGACAATGTGCTACACCAATATCAACCTCTGACTGTGACAACTTAGGACAATGCAATGTACAGGCCCGCATCCAGAGGTACAGTCACAACTGTCAGGTGTGTGAACCATTGATGCCTGCAGAAACATAACATACATTGTGTGTGTCTCCCAAAAACAGGTGATGATGGGGACACAGCAGCAGACGATGAGGAGTCCTGTAACAGGCTCCGGGGGACACTGAGCTCACTGGTGTGGAACAGCCTCTGCCCTCCTCGGATGGCGAAGACCTACATGGCACCTCCGGTGTGAGTCATCATGCAGCACCAGCAGGACCACCATCTGCACCCCCTGCACCCACCCCTCCAACAACTGCCAACACACAGACCACCCCCGCCGACACGGACAGACCAAGGACCACCAATGATAACAGCACACGGACCCCGGCCCAACATGGAGCAACGGACAACAACCCCAGTAACAACCCCCAAGGGGGCCTAGGGTCACCTGTGTGTGCCACCGCAGGTCCCGCACATGTCGCCAGGGGTGGTGGGAGGGGTGGTAGACATAGGTCGCTGTTTGCAGAGGGGTCTGGACTGCATGATGACCCACAACTGGTACGCATTGCTGATGCGTACCAGAATAGCACCGGAGAGGTCAGCCAGGTAGTGGGAATCCTCAAGGACATTCAATAGCAGCAGGCTGCCCATCATGCCCGCTTGGACTCACACATGTCCCGTGTGGAGACACACATGTCCCGTGTGGAGACACACATGTCTGGCATGGAGTCCAAGTGGGACACATTGCAAGAACTGACAGCGGTGCATAGGGACATATTGACATGCCTCCGCCAGATTAGCACCAACATGGCCACACCTCCCTGTGTGCCCACAACATCTGGTGCTGCAACAACTGCAACTGCCACAGGGAGGGAGGATGACTCTGGCGGAGAGTCCCCTGCACCGCAGCAGCCTGCACATAAGGGTCCCCCCCCAAAGAAGAGGGGTCGTCCGAGGAAGGACAACTGAGAGGCCGATGGCCATGTACATCCCCCAGGAACCCAACACCTGTTCTGGAAATTCACCTTTGTGTGCAAACTGTTCACCCTTTCGAATGCAACCCAACACTCCCACATTACATGGGGAGTTTAAGTTGGCCCAATGTATCAGATGACTGTTGACTTTACTCAGGACATTTCTGCTACCAAGACTTCCAACTCATCTGGGAACTTTGGATTCCAATCCCAATGTACAGCACCCACCATCCTGTGCACTATACTCACACATGTATGTAAATAAACTCACCAATACACCATACTTGCCTCTGTTGTGATTCCAACGTGGTTTCTGTCATGGAGATGATGATCTGCTAAATGATACTGTGCATGCTAACTGCTACAGCAAGTACAACACCGTCATGTGAGTCATGGCGACGTGACACATATGAGGGAGACACACCACTAGGGCTACACAACACATACACACCAGGGCCATCTGACTCATCGCCTACACTGATGTTGCCAGGAAATACAGTGCAATGCACAGACACCACACCTATTCACAGTCTGTGTTACCTAGCCCACTGGTGCAGTAAGCAAATGTCAGTCAGATGTGTGACCACAGACAACGCACATCCCAAAGTGAAGCACAGGTTTATTACACATTTGCAACATGTTGTTACCACTACAGATGCAAGGTAATCCCACGTGGCAGGGGCCACACAGTCAACAAGTGTAGAAGAAAGAAAGTCCAGGGGTATGTGGCACATCACCTGTAGGGAAACGACAGCTTCCACCCTGGAAGTTGAATCACGGTGTCGGGGGATCACAGTTGACCAAACAACTCTGAAAGTACCCTGTGAAGGACAGAAATGACACACAGTCAAAAGCACTGAAGAACAGGACAGAACTGCAATACTCATGCCGAATACATGTCACAAGATACCTACACAAAACCAAGTTAGCATGTCAACACTGTTGGGGAGTACAGACTACCTGTAAGGACACATCGCTGCACGCATACAGTCAAGTAGCACATGGCCACACTCAAACATCACCAGAGCACCACCAACATATATCACGCAAACTCACATAATTGACATGACATCTCTGGATACTCACATTCAGCTGAAGAAGTTGGTGATGAGCTGTATGCAGACATCACCCTCATCATCATCATCATCACTGGCATCGTGGCCCAAGCCAGGATCCTCCACAGGTGGCGGATGTTGGTCATCGTCATCCAGGATGAGAGGCAACTCCTTCCGCACTGCCATGTTGTGTAGCATGCAGCAGACGATGACAATCTTGCACACCTTTGCTGGGGCATATGGGAGGGCCCCTCCTGTCTTGTCCAGGCAGCGAAAGCGGCTCTTCAGGAGACCAAATGTCCGCTCGATCACTCTCCTGGTCCGACCATGTGCCTCATTGTAGCGCATCTGGGCTGGTGTCACAGGGTTCCTGAGGGGCGTCAGCAACCACAGCATGTTGGGGTAACCGGAGTCACCTACATACAGACAATTGCACATTAGCTGAGTTGGAAAAGAGGGTGGAATACTACATTGCAGAACACACACAATGGTACAAAGTCAGTACACACCGACAAGCCAGGCACGCTGGTTCTGCATCTGTGACATCATCCTCGGGATGCGACTACTCCTCATCACGTAGGCATCGTGTGCAGAACCGGGGAAACGGGCACACACGTGTGAGATGCTCATATCTGCAAGACATACCACCAGAGCATTGACCGAATGGTAATGTTTTCTGTTCCTGTATGCCTGCTCATGTGCCTGTGGTGGTACCAAAGCCACATGTGTCCCATCAATGGAGCCAATGACATGCGGCATCCTCCCCAGGGCATAGAAGTCACTATTGACGTCAGTGAGTTGTTGACGTTTAGGGAAATAGATGTACTGGTTCAGGTATCTCAACATAGCCTCCAATACATTGCGTAGCACACGGCTGAACATGGTCTGTGACATCCCACCAGCAGACGCCACAGTGTGTTGAAAGGTACCGGTGGCAAAGAAGTGTAGGGCTGCCATCACCTTTACCTTGGGGGTCAGCGCTGTAGGATATGTCCGGCCAGGTTGCAAATGTCGGGCCAACCGCACCCTCAATTCCTCAATCAGCGGCCTGGTGAAGCGGTAACGTCGGATGCAGTCCCGTTCAACCATGGTTGCAAGGTCAGGGAATGGTCTATGGACAGCTGGTGCCCTGCAGTGCATAGGTGAAGAAAGAAAGATTGTCAGTCACCCCACATATGTGGCATAGACCATACTCAATATCACATGATACATCATTACGAGACACAAGTACATGATGTGTGTGCCGTTCTGTAAGGACATGTATGGCACCTACATGGCCAACATCTAACATCACAGTTCAACATGTGTTGTCAACAAGTCCCATGTTGTGCTATGGGATATCATTAGGCTGTGTCACAGTACCCATGTACTGCTGTCACGTTCCAAACACACACCACAGTGACATGTGAGGACAGATGTGCCCCAGGCATCACAGCTCATTGACAGGTAGATTCCCAGGGACCCTGTATTGCCACATGGACACTGGCATGACATGAATACACCACAGCAAAACAACCATGACCCCCACAGGTAGTGGTCCCTGTTGCCTCTGCAGGACAGACATGGACGTCTGTGACACACACACGCACAACATCAAAGTCCATGCACAAACAACGTGGATGTGGAGACTGTCTCCCATTGTGCACATGGAATCAGAGACATTGTAAACACAACATGCACACAGACTGTGGAGGGCCATCACTATTGTGGCAATGGGTCACCCTGTGACGTACATACCGTCCCACATGGGACTCAGGGGGTATGTGACATGACATACACATACACAACCTGGAAATGTGACCATGCCACATGCTCTGAAATGAACAGTTGCACATCACAGTGGTCATGTGCACAACACACCAAGGATTCTGTCCATATGAACATGTGCACAGCCTGGGAGTGGCTTCCCCCAAGTGCCACCCAAAAAACCACATGTTGAGACCCATACACAGAAAAGGTAATGCAGCCTTACATGCCTTAGGATACAGTGTGGACAGGCTGTGGTGTTGTAGGTGTGCCCCTGAGTCCCTGGAAAGTAAATGTGGCTGGCATACGTTCACCTGTGACAGGCATGGTGACATATGCGAGTGACTTGTACAGGGACGCGTTGTACAGCAATGGACCGATCGGTGCGCACGCATTGGTCATTGCATATGATGTGAGCGGGTACGCGTTGTACAGCAATGGACCGATCGGTGCGCACGCATTGGCCATTGCATATGATGTGAGCAGGTACGCGTTGCATATGATGTAGCCCGAAATACGCGTTGTACAGCAATGGACCAATCGGTGCGCACGCATTGGCCATTGCATATGATGTGAGCGGGTACGCGTTGTACAGCAATGGACCGATCGGTGCGCACGCATTGGCCATTGCATATGATGTAGCGGGTACGCGTTGTACAGCAATGGACCGATCGGTGCGCACGCATTGGCCATTGCATATGATGTGAGCGGGTACGCGTTGTACAGCAATGGACCGATCGGTGCGCACGCATTGGCCATTGCATATGATATGAGCGGGTACGCGTTGTACAGCAATGGACCGATCGGTGCGCACGCATTGGCCATTGCATATGATGTGAACGGGTACGCGTTGTACAGCAATGGACTGATCGGTGCGCACGCATTGGCCATTGCATATGATGTGGCCCGAAATACGCGTTGTACAGCAATGGACCGATCGGTGTGCACGCATTGGCCATTGCATTTCATGTGAGCGGGTACGCGTTGTACAGCAATGGACCGATCGGTGCGCACGCATTGGCCATTGCATATGATGTGAGCGGGTACGCGTTGTACAGCAATGGACCGATCGGTGTGCACGCATTGGCCATTGCATATGATGTGGCCCGAAATACGCGTTGTACAGCAATGGACCGATCGGTGCGCACGCATTGGCCATTGCATATGATGTGAGCGGGTACGCGTTGTACAGCAATGGACCGATCGGTGCGCACGCATTGGCCATTGCATATGATATGAACGGGTACGCGTTGTTTTTCAAAATTCGCGTTGTACAGCAATGGACCGATCGGTGCGCACGCATTGGCTGTGGCCTGGCATGGCAACGGACGCGTTTTCGAACCTTTAACGAGTCTGATGCTGTGAATTCAGTTGGCCACCCACAACAATGTTGCAAATTCATGGGTCTCATGAAGTTGAACTTTTGAAGGATGCTGTGGGCGTGTGTAAGTGGTGCAATTCCATGGATTGGCCAGATTCAGAAGATGCAAACAACTTGGACCTATCACTTTGGACACATGGGACAGTATCTGCCTCAGCAGCACACATATAATACTGGCTGTTCCCCTGAGAGCTCACTTGCCTGCACTACATGCTCCAGGACGACATCTGCCACCAGCACTGCTGCTGTCTCTGCATCCTCTGGATCCTGCAATGGCACGTACTGTGGAGAGAGCCCCAGCCTTCAGCACTGAGGAGAACCAGGCCCTGCTGGACAGCCTCCTTCCACAGTACAGCAAGCTGTATGGGAAAGAAGGGGAGCAGGTCAGTGTGCTGTCCACTGCCTTACTAAATGTGCATGTTGTCTGACTAGCAAGACTTACTGTGTGCACGCCACTGGCTAGCATGCTCACTGAGTAGTTGTCACCCCCCATAGTGTGTAGTTACATGCACTGAACAGGTATAGTGCAGTAACAGTGCATTCCAACAAGGTTTTACTTCCCAGGCAATGATACCATGTGGTAACTGCTGGCAAACTGTTCATAGCCATCGTTGCACTGCCTGTGTACATCATGTGCCCCTGTGATTGAGACATGTATATCCAAATGTGTGATGCACGGATATGTTGCATGTGTAGTAATGGCCTTTACACTTTGTCATCCTCACAGGTTGATGCCCACCAGAAGCAGGAAATCTGGCTGAACATCGCCCGGGCAGTAAGATCTGTGGGGGTCTACAAGCGCCGGATCCGCAACTGCCAGAAGAGGTGGCAGGACCTTCGGGGCTGGACCCGGAGGATCGCAAGGGTCCAGCTGAAGCTGTCGCCTCCTCGCAGGAGGGGCGGACACCAGACCCTGACCCCCCACATGCTCAGGATCCTGGCGGTGGTCTTCCCTGACCTGGATGGGCAGCTGAAGGCCAGACAGCAGCAAGGAGGGGGTGAGTCCATGACTGCACTGTGAGCTTTGTCTGACATGCTATGTGCCCTCCTCTGGCCTGGTTAAACTTCCACAGTACATCAGTCTTGTGGTCCAGGACCCATGCCCCTCAATTGTGACATGCCCACTCCTCATCTGATACCCAGGTGTGGCCTTTACAGTCAGGAAATTGTGACACTTGGGTACTGTGTCCTTACATTTTGCTTAGCTCAAGGTGGGGGACAGCATTTGTTCCCGTAACTTTGTTGTGGGCTTCATGGGTGGGTCCATTGCTTACACAATGCCTGAGTTCTGACATGTAATCTGCGTGTTACTTTGATATGTGGTCCAATTGCTGATCTGATTCACCACATGTGCCTGGGGTATTTGGCACACACCCATGCTGCGGGTGGGAACAATGTTTGGGCCTCAGGAGTATGTATATCAAGTGTGTCACACATACTTAGCCACCTGCCTGCTGTCCAGGGCTCATCCCTCTTCCACGTGGAGCAGGACAGTCATGCCTACTCCAGGCCATACAATACACTCTGTACTCCCACTCCCGTGTATCAGCTGACACGTTGTGCTCAGTGGAATGTTCCCTCAGGTGTCTGCCTCTGTGTCATTGTGCTGTGGCTCTGTTGTCAGGACTACTGCGGTGTTTATCGGTTAGGGCTCAGCATGCCACCGGAGATGTGACCATAGGAGACGATACTTGTGTGACATATAGGTGTTTGATCACTTGACTGTGCAGACTGGGGTATGCGAATGTGAAGTTCAGGCAGCTGTCTCCCATTCACAGCAGATTGTGAGGTGCTCAGGTTCCGAGGGTTGTGTTTCATGTCTCCCATATGTCCAATTGGTATGACGTGGACAAATAAGAGTTCAGATGATGTGGTTTGTGGGGGATGGACTTGTGCACTTGTCAGCTACAGAACTTGCATTCCCCATGACCTAGGATTGTGACACAGTGAAGACTGTTGTTGGCTGGCTGCCCTGCCCATGTGACTGGAGACAGAGATATATAACTTTGCAGGCATGCCTGTGCCATGACATTGAACTCCCTAAGAGTGATCCTGCAGGTGAGTGACATGTGCTACATGCACCCCATTGTGGCATTGACTATCAGGACATGGGTGCATCATGGTGTCTGGTGCTGGTATGTATCACACGCATTTCAAAATAGACTCTGGCCATCCCTTTATCCGGACACCTGTACTGACTCAGTGGCAAGAGTTGTGATGTGGGCATGTTCACACACTTCACCGTGTTCTCTGCACTGTCCAACTACTGTGTAGGTGGTGCATGTGTCCACACTGGGGTATTGCCATCCGACAGGCACCAGACAGATGGGTGCAAGGCCAGGAGGGATGTGAGTGCCATGGTTGACCATCAGACTGACAATTGGCTTCTCCTACTCTGTTTGAGCACTTTTGGCAATGTTCAACTAAGGATGCCAGGGCTTGCTCTGTAATGTGCTGTACTTACTGTGGTGTGTGCGGTCAGTGCAGGTGACTGATGTTTGTCTGTTTCCCTAATTGTTTGCAGATACATCCACGGCCACAGGAGGGGACAGCTCCACGGACCAGGAGGAGCCGCAGAGCCAGACTGGGTCAGCAGCCGATGAGTGGTCGGAGGGACCCAGTGGCACGGAGGGCGAGGGGAGCCACACCGAGGAGTCCTCAGCAGCATCCACCTCAGCTGAGGACCACAGCAGCTCGGAGGATGACTCCCTTGTGGAGGCGGGTGTCAGCAGACACCACACCCCAGCTAGTATTGCTGTCCCCGCCACCACCACCACCACCGCCCTCCCATCGGCTCCCATTCCAGAGGTCCGTGGAGGCTCCCGTGTTCGGGAGCGTGTCTCCTTCGTGCCAGGCACTGCAGCCCCTGCCCCTGTGTCCCCTGCTGCCCTGAGTGAGGAGTCTGTGTACCTACTTCGCCAGCTCCATGTAGGGCAGACAGCAATGCTGAGTGTCCTCGATGCCCACACCACTCTGTTTACACAGCTGGTGTCGTTTATGGAGGGCATCTCATCGGGCATGTCTGCCCTACAGAGGAGCAATAGGTCCATGGACTCCTCCCTGACGGCAGCAGTGTCCCTCCTCCAACAGTCCCTCATGCCTCCTACCTCTGCCCCATCCACACTTCCTGGCACCCTACCTGTCCCAAGCACATGCACACCTGCACAATCACCCAAACACACAGATACGAGCAGCACAGACACACCCACTACAAAAACAAAACGTGCACGCAGGCATACTCAGGGGACTGATACCACACCCACAGGGGATGGGGAACAGACATACACACAGGCATCCACAGTCACTCCGCAGTCCTCCGATACCTCTCCCTCCAAGGCCCCTTCCCTTGCCTCACCTGCAACCCCACCTACAAAGCAAATCTTCCTCTGTGACCTCGGCCTCTTCCCCTCCGATCCAGCTGATCCAGCATACAGGGGGAAGAGGAAGTCCACCCGCACAGAGGGGAGTGCCCCTCGCCCCCGGACACCCTCCCCCAGGCACAGACAGACTGAGGCCCCCATCCGCAAGTCCCCCCGGACCCGGAAGAGCAAGACCCCGCCGCCACCCTGCAGCTCAACCACCAAGTCTCCTTCCTCCATCCCTCAGGCCCCCACTCCACAGGTTCCCCCACCACACCCTGCCCCAGGTTCCCCCACCCACAGATACACCATCCCCAAATTGATCCGGCCTTCTCCCCCTACCACTTGCTCTTCCAGCACCACACCCCCGCTGCGCATGTTTGTGCCACTGGTGTGGAGACCGTGTCCTCCCCTCTGTCCTGCCCACCTTACCTGAACCCCATTCTACTCCCCTGGAGATAGGCACTGCAGTGGAGTCCACTACCACCCCGTCTGACTTGGGCACTGCAGTGGGGAACCTGTCCACTCCATCTGCCCAGCCCACTGCAGTCGTGCCGGCACCTACACCATCTGACTCATGCCCCCCAGTTGTGCCGGCACACACCATGTCAGACACCTCCACTGCAGTTGTCAGTGACTCTCCAGCACCCACCACCCCTTCTTTGCCTCCTTCTGGTGAGCCCTGATCCTGTCCCTGCGGTGCCTGGCCTGCCCCCCGTATGCCCCTCCAAGGGGAATGTCCCTGGTGTGTAGCAGTGCAGGCATGCAAAGGGTGACATCTGCCACTGTCACCCTGTTTGGACTTTGATAATGGACTGGCCATTGGCCTTTGTTATTTTTCTGGACTTTCACTTTTTCACAAACATATGCTGAATAAAGCTACTTTCTGTTCTCTAGTGGTTTTGCTTCTGATGTACGTGATGTTGATGATGCTAACCATGCCCTTGCTGCAGTGATGGTGATTTTTGATCTCAGGAAAATGAAGTGTTACTGTGCAGGACCCCATGTGGTCCAGGGGGAATGTGTCCTATCCTGTTGTGTATCCATGTCATCCTTTGCAGCAATATGAGGGTGTCATGTTTTCAAGATTTGGCAATGGGATTTCCTACTTTTATTTGCAATATCACATCTGTGGCTTACACCCCTGCACATCTGTTGTGCTTGCCATTGTTCAATTTGTCTATTTCCCTGACCGTGCGAACCTTCTCCACTGGACATGCAAGTTTGGGCATCAATGGGGAAGGACTCATCTGTGTTATCAGTGCAACTTGCTATACATGTGTGTTGGATCTGTGCTGATGATTTCGGTGACACTCCCATGACCAGGCTGATATGACGGGAGCCTTCATTTTGTGCTAATTGTTGACTGAGTGACCAAGTGTTCTGCTGACATGATAGAGCCCTACTGGGACAACGTATGGCACAGCTTTCCTTACACAGGAGTGGAGTCCCCTCATGGCAGTGTGTAATTCTGTGACATTGCCTGAGCACAAGGTGTGTTTTGTGTGAGCATGTCTGTGTGTGTTCACTTCCATTTTGCTACGCAGGCTGGGATCCCTAGTGATGTTCCTGTTTGTGATGCTTGCTGAGTTGACCTATGTTCCCCCAAAGTCTTCTCCCTGGCTTCTCTGGGATGTGGGTGCATGGCATATTACTGGTCATCAGGGTGTCACCCATAGGTGTGTTTGCTGTCAGGGCTGAGTTTGTGGGAAAACGCAGATGAGACACAGTCAGGATTCCCATTGGCACTTTTTGGTTACACCAGTCATGTAATTTACAGTTTGTGTTATCTTTCAGTGATTGTGACACGTTGTGTGTGTGACTGCTGCCACTCCTCAGGGTCAGAGCTGCAATGTTGGTAGTTGTCTATGTGTGTTCTTTGTGGGTGACCTTGGCTTCTTCATTGGTGTGTGACTGTGGGTGGGATCCCATTGGTTTGTGTGGTATTGACGTCATGCCCATGTACGGCGTATTGTGCAGTGTGTCAGACATTCACGAGTCTTGTTGACTGGCCATGTGTGATGGGTTTCTGCACCTTAGTTCCCACCACCACCCCTGGGATTGTCATGGGTACATGTGCAATGTCACCAGTGCATGTGAGCTTCACTGCAGCACATTGGTGGAGATCAAGGTGTGTGGTGTTGAGTGTGTGCAGATGAGAGTTGTTTCACGGCTAGACCCCTGCCTCCATATTGGCCTTGGCTGACAGGCCGTGCTGATTGATTTGTGTTTGTGTAGGTGTGATGGTAGTTTGTTGCTCAGGGCACATGACTGTGGTTCACAGTGTGAACGACATCTAGCTTTGTCATCACAGTGGGATTATCATGCAGGCCAGTGTCACCACAATGTGGGGACCCTGGGGGGTGGTGCTGTGGTGGGTCTGTGTCTTGCTGTGTTAGTTGCTGTTCCTACAAGCTTGTGTGACACGTGTAATTTGGGCTCCCTCTCATCTAACAATGCCTGATTGCCCACATAGGGGATTCGGATCCATGAGTTACTTTTGTGTGGCACTGTATGCACATCTGTGTAATTGGGATTCAGGCCTCCTCATGGGTTGTGTGGTTGCCTGGGGACACTGGCACCCCCCCCCCCCTCACCTGTTGTGTTTGATATGCAGTGTGGGGCTGCATGTTTGTGTTTGTGCATCTGCACCACTGCATTGGCACATCTTTTGTGTGCCATTGGCTGTATGTTGTTTGGTGGGTTTCCCCTGCTGTCCCTGGGACTCCTAGGTCATCAGTCAGCACAGTGATCATGGTTTGTATGTCCCATTGCTGCCATGGTATGGTATTTGTTCACCTCACATCTACAGTCTCCACAGGATATCTACATTTGTGTGCCCATTGGTGCAGATATGTGGGTCTGCATTATGATGGTCACTTCTGTCATTGTGTTATTGATGAATGTTGACAGGGTCAGCCCCCATGGGTGATGTTTGTCTGCACATGGCAAAAGGTATGTCTTATTTGCACTGCACTGTTTGCCTCACCCAATCTATGTTGCTGTCGGACAGAAGCACTACTATGCCACTGATGTGTTTGTTGTTCTGTGACCAGGGAGAATCCATGCTGTTTGGCATTTGCAGCTTTTTCCATGACAACACTTACAATTTGGTCACTGTGACGATGGGGGTTTAGACCCCATTTCCACAATGTTCAAAATGTGCTTCAGCTATGGACCCCACACTTACATTTTGGTCACTGTGATGATGGGGGGTTACACCCCATTGCCACAATGTTCAAAATGTGCTTCAGCTATGGACCCCACACTTACCTTTTGGTCACTGTGATGATGGGGGGTTACACCCCATTGCCACAATGTTCAAAATGTGCTTCAGCTATGGACCCCACACTTACCTTTTGGTAACTGTGATGATGGGGGTTACACCCCATTTCCACAATGTTCAAAATGTGCTTCAGCTATGGACCCCACACTTACCTTTTGGTCAATGTGATGATGGGGGGTTACACCCCATTGCCACAATGTTCAAAATGTGCTTCAGCTATGGACCTCACACTTACCTTTTGGTCACTGTGATGATGGGGGGTTACACCCCATTGCCACAATGTTCAAAATGTGCTTCAGCTATGGACCCCACACTTACATTTTGGTCACTGTGATGATGGGGGGTTACACCCCATTACCACAATGTTCAAAATGTGCTTCAGCTATGGACCCCACACTTACCTTTTGTTCACCGTGATGATGGGGGGTTACACCCCATTGCCACAATGTTCAAAATGTGCTTCAGCTATGGACCCCACACTTACCTTTTGGTCACTGTGATGATGGGGTGTTAGACCCCATTGCCACAGTGGTCATGGTCTGCTTGCATTGTGGAGGCCACACACATTTATGTGTGACACGTGATAGGGGGTCACATTGTATGTTCAATTTCATGTTCAGTGTTGTAGGCATTTGACACAGTCTACACACGCTTGTCATGGTGTTGGGGAGATGTCTTTTTCTGACATTCCTTATGTTGGAGTATGCTGGTTGTGTCATGCATTACCCATCCTATTAGTAGGGGTGGTGTTGGTGGTAGGCATCCATCCCCCTATGAGTGGGGATGGTAGTACTGATAGGCATCTAGCACCCCCTGAGTAGGGGTGGTGGTAGTGTTAGGCATCCATCCCCCTATGAGTGGGGATGGTAGTAGTGACAGGCATCCAGCCCCCCCTGAGTAGGGGTGGTGTTGGTGGTAGGCATCCAGGCCCCCCTGAGTAGGGGTGGTGTTGGTGTTAGGCATCCATCCCCCTATGAGTGGGGATGGTAGTAGTGACAGGCATCCAGGCCCCCCTGAGTAGGGGTGGTGTTGGTGGTAGGCCTCCATCCCCCTATGAGTGGGGATGGTAGTAGTGACAGGCATGCAGGCCCCCCTGAGTAGGGGTGGTGGTAGTGGTAGGCATCCATCCCCCTATGAGTGGGGATGGTAGTAGTGACAGGCATCCAGGCCCCCCTGAGTAGGGGTGGTGTTGGTGGTAGGCATCCAGCCCCCCCTGAGTAGGGGTGGTGTTGGTGGTAGGCATCCATCCCCCTATGAGTGGGGATGGTAGTAGTGACAGGCATCCAGGCCCCCCTGAGTAGGGGTGGTGTTGGTGGTAGGCATCCATCCCCCTATGAGTGGGGATGGTAGTAGTGACAGGCATCCAGGCCCCCCTGAGTAGGGGTGGTATTGGTGGTAGGCATCCATCCCCCTATGAGTGGGGATGGTAGTAGTAACAGGCATCTGGCAACCCCTGAGTAGGGGTGGTGGTAGTGGTAGGCATCCATCCCCCTATGAGTGGGAATGGTAGTAGTGACAGGCATCGAGGCCCCCCTGAGTAGGGGTGGTGGTAGTGGTAGGCATCCAGCACCCATGAGTAGGGGTGGTGGTAGTGGTAGGCATCCAGCCCCCCCCTGAGTAGGGGTGGTGGTAGTGGTAGGCATCCAGGCCCCTATGGGTGGCGATGGTAGTAGTGGTAGGCATCCAGCCCCCCCTGAGTAGGGGTGGTGGTAGTGGTAGGCATCCAGCCCCCCATGAGTAGGGGTGGTGTTGGTGGTAGGCATCCATCCCCCTATGAGTAGGGATGGTAGTAGTGACAGGCATCTGGCACCCCCTGAGTAGGGGTGGTGGTAGTGGTAGGCATCCATCCCCCTATGAGTGGGGATGGTAGTAGTGACAGGCATCCAGCACCCCATGAGTGGGGATGGTGTTGGTGGTAGGCATCCACCCCCCTATGAGTGGGGATGGTAGTAGTGACAAGAATCCAGGCCCCCCTGAGTAGGGGTGGTGTTGGTGGTAGGCATCCATCCCCCTATGAGTGGGGATGGTAGTAGTGACAGGCATCCAGGCCCCCCTGAGTAGGGGTGGTGGTAGTGGTAGGCATCCATCCCCCTATGAGTGGGGATGGTAGTAGTGACAGGCATCCAGGCCCCCATGAGTGGGGATGGTGTTGGTGGTAGGCATCCATCCCCCTATGAGTGGGGATGGTAGTAGTGACAGGCATCCAGGCCCCCCTGAGTAGGGGTGGTGTTAGTGGTAGGCATCCAGACCCCTATGGGTGTATATGGCATTGGTGATAGCCATCCCGCCCCTATGGTTCTGCTGTTGCTAGTGTAAGTCATTTCTGCATCCCTATGTGTGTGTGTTATATGTCGGGTATGTGTCGTTTGTTTGTGTGGTGGGTGTTTGACTTACCTTCTGCGCCGTACGCGTCCGTACCTGTTCCGGTAATAGATGAAGAGTATTGGTAGGACCTGCGCGATGGGATTCATGGTTGGTTCGTCTCGTTCGGCTTTCTCGTTGCTTCGACTCGTACTCGTGGCTGGCGTGTTCGTCTCGTAGCTGTGGATCGTCTTGTGGCGCGAATCGGAGCTTATGTACAGCTCTCCCGGATGCTCTGACGTGCCGGACGTAGCGACGGGTTCGGCGCGTACGGAAGGCGCATCGTACTAGTCCGGCCGGAAGGTGCTGTATTTTGGCTTCCGTGCGACTCGATTCTGCGTTTACGGATCCGGCTCGGGCGGGTAACAGGAGCTGGATTGGGTAAGTACGGCTGGGTCGGGATCTGGGCAGTTATGCGCATCGTACTTGCTCGTTCGGACGAATGTTCGAATTGGTCGGGAAACACGCGTTCGGCTTGGTTTTTTCCCGGACGAATAGTGTTAGGTGCGCTTCCGGCCGAGATCGGAATCAACCCCTTAGTCGTCTGCATAGGATAGATGTGTCACACCTAAAGCGCCCAGTCGGGGAGCGGGAGAATTTAACTGGTCGAGTCTTGGAGACAGATCTGCCATGAACAGGTTAAAAGGTGCAAGGCTAGACCACAGCCTTGTTTAAGCCCTAATTCTGTGGATATTCTCCTTGACAATCTTGTGCCATCAGCTAGTTTGAATTGGATCCAGGTGTGCGTGGATAGCTGCATAATGGCTCGAAGTATTCTTTCTGGGAGACTCCACATCCTTAATTTTCTCTATTCCTGGCCCCGGTCTAATAGGTCAAAGGCCGCTTTGAAGTCTGTGAAAATAGATTTAACTTTTTTCATAAACGCTTACGCTTATCTGCTAGTAATGCGACTGCTAAGATGTTCGTTGTTGTTCCAAACCCTCTACGGAACCCTGTCTGGTTGAGTGGGATTAGGTTGTTATTGTTTGACCATTCAACCAGCTCCTCAAGGATTAGCGATGCATAGTATTTTGCTTCAGAGTTTATAAATGCTATTAGCCTGTAGTTTAGCAGGTTGAACCGGTCTCCACCCTTGAAGACCAGGTTGATTATTGACCCTCTCCAGCTGGAATTTGTATCCACTAGTCCCACCTCCTTATATAGTGCCAAAAGCAGGATTTCCTAACATTCAGGATCAAGTTTAAAAATAGCCTGTGGAATGTCATTTGGCCCTGGTGCTCCTTCCCTTCGCCCTATCATAATTACTTTTGCAACCTTCTCTGCCGGGTAATACTGGTTTACCTGCCCATGTGGACAGTCCAAAGCGATGCATACATTTTTGTGTCTGTTATTTTCTGGGTTTAAGTGACTTTTATTTTGTTATCCACTGTGTTGTAGCTGTTGTCCCACTCTGGATTATCTGGAGGCTTACCTTTGATAAATGACTTAGTTGGGTGAGCCACCCAGGCTGTCTCCGATACAATTGAGTTGTTTATTCCTCTCGTGGCTCTAGTAATGCTGTTTACAATTTCCCAGAAGACTCTAGTATTGGTTTGTTTAGCATTAAAAAAGCTTTGTACAGAATATGTATGTTTGTATTTTCCAGTCCTCCCAAATTAGTTTTTTTGTATTCCTTCTTCAGATTGTTTATTTTTTCCCATGTGAGCTTTAGAGCGCTAGACTTTCTTGCGCTCCTAACTCTTCTTCTTAGTTCCTTTTTTAAGGCACGGGACTTGTTTGTGAGGCCATCCGCATGCTTATCTACTTGCCTCCTGGTGTATTTCACATGTGTTAGCAATTTCATTGAAAAAACAGTCCAGATCTCCATTTGGCTGCAGTTGGGAGTGTTGCTAGACTCGAATATCTATTTAGCCAAACTGGCTAGATCGGGAAGTGTGTTGGACGTCCACCATCAGCATTTCATGTTAGTTGTTTTTAGCAATCCTACTTCGACAGGAGCACTCAAATGCCTTTGAGGGTTTGTGCTCAACTTTCGGTGCTGAAACGAATGGTCACTTTGTGTGGTATATTTGACAACATGGTTCCTCAGGTGCAATAGTAGAGGTAAGGTGAGGATTGTGTAGTCTATTGTTGACCATTGGAACTGGTACTTTCTGGTTTGCTGAGGTGGTGTCCACGCCAGGCAGAACCTACCACTTCTGTCAGGGTTAGGTGATTACACTCACTGCGTAACCTGCGCTCACCCTTGGGTAGCTTAGCACTGAGCAGTCAGACTTATCACAGAGGCAATGTGTAAAGCATTGGCACAGTACTCTCACACAATAAATACACTGAGCATCACAAAAGAGAGTTCACAGGAGGTGTATGTAAATAAAGACTGCATTCAACACAGACATTAATAAACACAACATGAGCATCATGTATTTCTGGGGATAAATCACATTTGGAAATATCACTAGCAGTACTAGGCCCAACAGTGTTAAAATGACATCAGAAATATGGACACTTGTGAAAAATCCTATTTTACCCCAGCACCCTTATGTGATGCGTTACGTTGTCAGAACTGGGCCCATCCTGGCAAATAACACAATTCAAATCCACACATTTGTAGGGTGCATCCCAGGTCACAACGAGATCAGGAATGTGTACACACAGGAATTTATAACACTTTTCAGCAGCACCATGGGGCAAGGCCGCACGGGTAAAACCAATATCAAAATGGAGTATTCATTAGGTAATGAAACAAACAAGTAAAACAACACCGCTGCGCGTTGCAAATATTAGCAGGCTGTTCTCATGCAGCACACTCTCCCACACCCATACAGCACTGAACGTGGTGCAAATCATATCGGCAAGTCCTTATGAAGCACAATCGCAAACACACACACACCTGGTACCATAACGTGGTGCAAAAGATATCTGGCAGGTCAGTTGACAATATGAAGGTGGACCCCGTGGCACAATCCCTTCCACACCTCTCAGTTACCCCCCCACTACTCTGCCCACCCACAGGTTAGAGTCAAAATCCCTCACCCCTTTATATACCCGTTTAAGGCCAGATTCAAACTTAGACAGACTATCTTAGACAGACTATCAGGGTAACCGGGCAACAGTCGACAAATGGGGGTTGGCCACCACTCGGGAAGTTCACCCACTTTATACTGAGCAGAAACGGGCTAGAGGCTGTCCCAGTTCAATCAAGATGTCCCTCTATTCACCTTCCGGCACCAGCAGTTCTCTGAAGCACCTGGGGGTCACACTCCCTCGGCCCGCTTCCAATCGCTCTCTGAAGTGTTCTTCAGTCCAGTCACTTATTCTCACCACCCATGCCTGATCTGGGCAAAACTACCTGGTAAAATGAAGTCTTCGAGCTGGGTGAGGAGAGGGCAGTTGATTTGGTGCACTGAGAGAAAGACGGAACACTCGATGAATGGGGGGGAGCAGCTATCCCGCACCCCACGGGAAGTGATACACAACATCTGGTGGCGTTAATCTGAGTCACACCAGACAATCCGGTCACAATGAACCACAAGTCAGGTTCTTCATACCTCCCTGGAAATGAGGCATAATGTCTGGTGCACGATGATTCGAGTTGCCACAAAGTTCGGTTTTTTTTTTTATATAGCGCAGCTACTCACCCTTACGGGTCTCAAGGCGCTGGGGGCCGGAGTGGAAATTAAGTGAGCTATTGCCCAGAGTCATATGGTGCTGAGCTGCCGCCGGAGCCGGGGATCGAACCGTGAACCCTGTGCTCCGAAGTCAGCTGCCCTGGCCGCTGCACCACACCTCTCCACTCTCACAAACAATCCAGTCCCAATCAACCCAGAGTTGGGTTTGCTGCACCTCACTGGAAATGAGGCACAATTACTGGTGCGCGATGATACGAGTCGCACCAGACAATCTGGTCACAATCAACCCACAGTCGGGTCCAACGTACCTCCCTGGAAGGAAGCACAACGCCAGGTGTGCAATGATACGAGCTGCACCAGACAATCAGGTTACAATCAACCCACAATCGGGTTCGCCATACCTCAATGGAATTAGGCACAACATCTAGTACGCAATGATATGAGTCACACCAGGCAATCCGACCCCACACACACAATCGCAAGTTCAGTAGTACACCACAAGGTAGAATGAGACACTACTACGGATGCGCCCTCCCTCCAAGGGTCACAACCTGGGAATCGGACACCGCACGCAATGAGCATGCAGTCGGCATGTCGCATAAGAGAGATGCGGCACGGACGACGAAGTGGGCCATGATGAGACCTGCAACAGGTGAATCGGCTCACCACCAATAAGACGCTTGTGCGTGCTGAGACCCCAAGATGCAGGGGCCACAATCCTTAGATGCAGGCACAGTTTAGGGCACCCTACAAGGCAATCTGGTCTCCAGGCACAATACTTAGTACAATGCTCACACTGTGCTGCAGACAGGATCCAGCAGACGAAGTAGGCGTTTCAGAAAGCACCACTCTCCAGGTGAAACATGCAGACAGTGTAGGTCCCTCACGGGAGGTCTTTGATGTCCCTGAGACCTACACAAAGAAAAAGGGGCAAGCCAACAAGCTCTTGGAGAGCACACTTCAGGGCACCACAAAGAAGCAGGTAGTCAGCCCAGGCCAGCCTCAGGCAGGGTGCACGGTCCCTTCTAATGGTAGTCCCCTCCTTGTGCACAACAGATTTCTCTGGCAGTGTGCACCATGCAGTCCAGGATGTCTGGTCCCACATCCCCACAAGTGTATCTCTGCCCTGCTGAAGTATGGTACCAGTAGTTATACTGTATTGTGCCTTAGAAGCTGGGGTGGTGCAGAGGATTCCCCTTTGAACCACAGATGTCTCCCCTAAATTTCAGTTCTGCCTGTAATGAGGCCTTGGAATGCTGATCTTAATCTTTAGTGGAACCATGATCTGGCTTCCCAGAGGTCAAATGTCCAAACCTCTCCCCCCAATCTAGACAACCAAGTCCTCAAATGGCAGAGGTCTGTCATTCCAGTTGCATGCCCAATGTTTACGGCTGACTCTGGGAATGCACTGATGTGCTCCCCCAGCCTCGTGTGTGGACTGGAGTCAAACTAAAAAGGCACACAAAAGAGTTTAGCACAGAGAAATACCCACTTTCTAGAAGGGGCATTTCTAAGCTATTAATGACAAATGCACCTTTACCACAGGAGAGGGTTTGTCACTGTGAATCCACAGATAGTAAACAAAATGAGGCTTCTCCACTGTAAGCCACAACTTCAGCTTATAATAATCTCAGCCATTCTCCCATGCTAACCTATGGCAAGAGCAGACTTCATTGTTAGTGAAAACACAAATGTTACTACGTGGGCAGGGAACACACATGTGCACCTGCTCTGCCTTTCACCTATCACTTGCTCCACCCCCCCAGGGCTCACCCTAGGGATGCTCTGGTGGTAGTGAAAGGCACCCTCAGCATTGGCTAATGACTTAGATATGCCAACCTGAGCATAAGTGCAACTGCGCACACACTGCGGAGACATGTTTTTAAACACCATGAGAATACTCCCTGCTGTAACCTAAAACTGCAGTTTAAAAGTCATTCAGCAATTCCCCCATGTTGACCCATAGGAAGAGCAGACCTCCTAGGTAGGGAAAAGCCACATGGGTATTATTCACTACCTGGGCAGGGAACACACATGTGTACCTGCCCTGCCTGTCCCCTACCACTTGACCCACCCCTCAGGGTTTACCCTAGGGTTGTCCTAGTAGTAGTGAATAGCCCACTCAGCATTGGATAATGGTTTAGATATGCCAACCTGAGCATAAGTACAACTGCGCGCACACACAGGCCTGCAATGGCAGGCTTGAGACATGTTTGAAAGGCTATTCTTGTGGGTGGCACAATCATTACTGCGGCCCACTGGTAGCCAGTGCAGTGCCTGCCCTGGGTATGTGGTATACCTCTCTAAAGGGTACTCACAGGTACAGCACCTAAACATATAAGGCAAGCACCACCTCCTAGCATGTGTAGGAAGTACACGCGCTTTCACACTGCATTACAATGGGAAAGGGACCAGAGTCCTAAGGCCACGAAAAGAGAATCAGCAAAAACCAGGAGGAAAAAAGCAAAATGTTTAAGGAAATCCCCTAAGAAGGGCCATGACTATCATTGCCCATGAGTTTGCACTGTGAAATCTATATCTCGGAGGCTTGTCGTCCTGAGATTTGCTGTTTACTACTCTCAAACCTAGGTGTTCCAAGGCAATGACTAATCTTTGCCAATTAAAATCACGACATTTTAATGAAGAACCAGATGCACCAACCAGATTGCATTTTCCGCTATTAGATGCTCACCTTCATCGGGGGTGTGAATTAGGTTGGAATTGAAGTCGCCTGTCACAATTATTTCCCAGGCTGAATTCGCAAACATTATTTCAGTTATCGTGGAGATTAGTTTTTTGAAGACGGAAGTCTTTTCTTGAGTGTTGGGATGCGCATAAACATTTATCAGTATTACTGTTGTTATTGGGGGTTTATGCCATGTGCTAAACTTAATTATTTGTAGGCCGGCAGTCGAAGAAGGCAGCTGTTCCGAGGTGATGTTTAGTGCCATAGATACATATACTGCGAAGCCCCCTTTTGGTCTCTCAAAACAATGTGATCTTGTGGCTTTGACATGATGGAGTGTGAAGCCTACTGCACAGATTCAAATAGCCAGGTCTCTCGGAGTGCAATGATCTCATATTTTTCCAGTTAGATGGGGGGTTCGTCTTGCAGTACATGCTTTCCCCAACAATGTTCCAAGAGAGAAGGTTTAGTGATGCATCCTGGGGCTTGTTAGTCCTTGGTTTAGGTAGTCACTCGCTTCTAGGGGCATTTAAGGCTGAGGCTATCCAGTGCCAGTGATCCTGGTTCTGATCCTTCAGCTGTTTGTTTTTTGTTTGAACAGTTACTCCCGTTTTATCACTGATGCTTTGTTGAACTGAATACACAGAGGAGGATCCTAATTTGGTACTAGGTCTCCTGGATGGCATTAATGGGGGTTGGAAATAGCGCAGCCTTGAGGGTTTTGAAAATGATATACCATAGGCTTCAAACTGTTGGATGGTGTTCATAATTAAGATTGCAATATCCTCTGTTCTCCAGGTAGAGAGGGTTTGCTCCAGTTGTTTCTTGTCCTCATTAGAAAGGAATTTGATTGATAACAAGTTGGAGGATTTAAGATGTTTCAAGGTAGGAGTTTCAGCAAACCGTCTCATTATATTTCCTGTGTTGAGGAGATCCTGCTGGCCTTGCGAAACGTACTGAGGGGTTAGTAAGACTTGCTGGTTTGGACTATCCATTTGCTCAGAGTGTGTGATGGATGTTTAAGAATAAAGAGGCTTCTCCGAGTCAATATTTTGCTGGCTTGGTTTTTGGGCTGCCCCATTGTCCATTTGCGTTTTAACATTAATTACTATCCAATCGCTTTGGGAGTTGTTCTTATGGGAGCAGCTCTGCCAGGTGACTCAGGTGAGGTCCTATTTAGATAATTTCTTATGAAGGCGATTTTTGTCCACCAAATGAGAGTCCTTGGGTACATTCTTTGTTATTGTCACTCTTGTTACTTGTTGTCAGGTAAGAAATGCCACTTATCAAGATTGGTTCAGATAGTAGTTTTTCCTGTGTTGCAAATGACATGATCCTGTCTGCCTCTAAACCCTGAGTGCGTCGCAAGTATAATTTCTCTTTATTTCCATGTTGCAAACTCTGAGTAAGGCCAGTTTGAGTCTGGACATTTCCTATTGCCTTCTGTACAGCTGGCGTGCCGGTTCGTACAATTCATGGGATAGCAGAGGAAAAAATGAAGAGATCTGGCGCATAATAAGCAGCTTTTCGAACGAAGGCTCGCCATTTCCCGGAACCGGCACCCTCTAACAGGAAACGCACAACGCAAAAAGTCGCGTTTAAGGCATGGTAGTCTTCCTTATTAATAGATCAAAAAACAACTTCTCATCAAGTACTGGGCATCAGGCACTTTATGGAACTTCTGTACTTATTCCGCCATAACTCCAACGACAAGGCAGACACATCAGGTCAAAACCTTTTAATAAAAAAAAACAAAAAAAAAAACTTTTTAGTTATTTTACAATATATGCAATCCAATGGTACCTTTTTCTTCACGCACAATGCACCAGGCACTTAACGAGACTGTTAAAAACAGGAAATCAAGGACTGCTTAATGCACGTTGAATGAACAGATATTCCGCAGAAGTACTGCACAAATTAGTTAGAATGGAATACGTTGCGTAGATAACATAAATTGTACCATAGCCTTTTACTGTTGGAAACTAATCACGATGAAACTGTGGTTTTATTTTTAAGAATTATGTCGTAGAGCAAACATTGTAAAGGTTTTAATTAACTTATACAATAAATAAAAATTACTTACTTATTGCCTTCTGTGGGTTGGTGATCATTTTATCAGTTATTTGTGAGGTGTCTAGTGAGTCCAGCAGTGACAGGTTTTCCTGACTTTCCTTGTCCATTTCTAGGGTTGTTGGGGTGCTCAAGGGTGCTATATCTTGTTGCTCATGTCTGGCTTCAAAAATAGAATATAGTTTGTTTCTGAGTGGGGGGGTCTTTTCCTGTACACTGAAAGTTCTTTCTTGCCTTCCTCGCTTCTTCTGTCTCTTACTCTGGACTGGGATCAGGGGTTTGCTTTGTTTGGATGGCTAGTCGGTGAGCTGTGATGCTTCCTCTGAGTTAATTAAAAAAGAACAATTGATGGACGGAATGCTGAACAATGTCAAACATTCACCCCCAGTACAGGGATCTGGGCCTAAATACATAACTTTTTTGCTCACCATGCCATTCCAATTTGGAACTAGTCATATGCAAATCAGTCTTGACCCTGCTCCCAGTGGGACCAGTCCAGCCCGAACTGCCAGGCCACATCCTCCCTGGACAAGAAACAAGCATCCTGGGACCGATTTCAGAGAATCACCCCTCATTGGCCAGGCTAGCTTAACTCCAGTGGTATGGTGAGCATGGGACTCATGTCTGGGCATACCTGTCCCACTCGGGGTGACAAATGCAAAAAGAACAATTGATGGAAGGAATGCTGAACAATGTCAAACATTTACCCCATTAGAGAGATCTGGGTCTGAATCCATTGTTTTTCTACTCACCATGCCAGTTCAATTTAGACCCAGCCGTATGCAAATCAGTCTTGACCCTGCTCCCCATGGAATAGTCCAGCCCTACTGCCAGGCCAGGTCCTCCCTGGACCGGAAACAAGCATCCTGGGACAGTTTCAGGGCATCACCCCTCATCAGCTAGGCTAGCTTGACTCCAGTGGCATGGTGAGCAAGGGACCCATGTCTGGGCATACCCGTCCCACTCGGGAGGACCTAGCCTGCCAGTTTGGGCTGGACTATTCCCATGGAAAGCAGGGTCAAGACTGATTTGCACATGGCTGGGTCCAACCTGGGGTGGCATGGTGAGCAAAAGAATGATGGATTAAACCCATCTGTGACTGCAGGTGAATGTTTGATTTGTTCAGCATTCTGTCCATCATTTGTTCTTTTTGCTTTTGTCGCCCTAAGTGGGAAGGTATGCCCAGGCGAGGGTCCAGTGCTCACTGTGCCACTGGTTTCAAGCTAGCCTGGCTGATGAGGGGTGATACCCCAAAACCGGTCCCATGATGCTTGTTTCCGGTTCAGGGCGGACCTGGCCTGGAAGTTAGGGCTAGACTGTTCCCATGGGGAACAGGGTCAAGACTGATTTGCATATGGCTGGGTCCAAAGTGGGTTGGCATGGTGAGCAAAGCAACAATGGATTAAACCCAGATCTGTGACTGAGGGTGAATGTTTGATTTGTTCAGCATTCCGCCCATCATTTGTCTTTTTGATTTTGATACGAGTTAATAGACACATCACCTAGGTAACTGACTGGTTTCCTTGGCTCTGATGTCTGAGTGTCCTCAGTCTTCAGTATTTGGAGACTGCCACTCTGCTCTGGGGTAGGCCGACTAGTTGTAGTTTCTGATTTGTAATATTTCCTTTAATTTAAAATACTCATTAAGATGTCGGGTATTTGTTCAGCTTGTCAGTGATTGGGTCACATGCACAATCTGTTTGTACTACTGAATTGGTTTATTGTATTTCTTATTATCAGATCTGTCAATATTTCAAGTTTGCGTTTATACCAGTGATGTGAAAAGCTATTATGTTCATAAGGTCAATCTGGATGTCTAATTTGTCTGACTGCATATTGAGCGCAGAAATAGATGCTTGTAAGATGTTTAGTAGTGAAGTGTGCTAGTTCGAAATGTTCTCCGCTTTTAGATCTAAAATGTCACGATTCTGGTTATTTTCAGTGCCGATGCATGGCCCGTTTGTTTTTCTTGTTGCACTTGTTTCTGAGGCATTAGTAATACTGCGGTCAATATCATCTGACTGAGCCCACATTGAGGGTCCTGCATTGTTTCTTAGAAACTTATGACTATTAGTTATGCCTTCTTGGGCTAGTTGTTCGGATGCACTTGATATCTCAATTATTGATTGTGAGCGTCCGTCAGGGTTGTCAGCCAGATCAATAGTTTTGACCTCCATTGCCTGTATTAAGAGCAGAATAACAATAACAATGGAAATAAACCAGTACATCTCAGTTAGATTGTGTGCTGCAGAGATTGTGAGGAGAGAAGTGGTCAGGGTGGGAAGAGCAGAATGAGTGACAAGGTTAATTTTTTATTTTAAAAGTGATGGCACTGGTATTAATTTGAGGCCTAGTTAACATATAGCAAGAAGCCACTTTCTACACATCAAAAAGAATTTCTTTCAAAAGCAATAATATCATTTCAGTATATGCATGTGCAATTGAGTGTGGAAATGCATTCTGCATGTTGTTAATGATGTACAAAAATATAAACGCACAAAAATCTTTCACACTGTGGTCTGTAAATCTCAACTGCTAGATCCACCTAGTTAGAGGAATCTGTTTACCTAAAAACAAGACTATACTGTAATGTCTTGTGAGTTACAGATGACAGGACCTTTTTGGTTCTAGACAGACTCCGTAGAACAGTGACATAAGTGTGTGGGTGTGGGCCGTATAATTCATGATATAGAATGTTCAGTGCACGGTTACAAACTGATGAATAAAGACCTGTAATACCAAGTTCCATGTGTGGTGTGATCATTTACAACTACCCAGGCTGGGGTAGGACGCTACAACTGGCAACAAGATAGGGGATTATGTAAACCTCATGACCCCAAGAACCGAGAGTGCTCTTCCAGAGAGTCTGCTGTGGTCCAGCACACTGCTTGTGCATGCCACATGTGCCTCAGTCGAAGTGAAAATCGACGGTTGGTGTATGTGGAATCAAAGCGACACTCCTGCCAGTGCCAGGCCTGTGAAGAAAGTGAAGGTCTTACTGAAAGTGTGTTTGTCGTCAGCTAGAAATTTGATGATAGAGTTGAGACAAGAGGTAATGCACCACCACGAAGCACCGAATCGTCATTCATACAGTACGATAACGCTAAAGGCAGCAACAACGAGGTACAGAGAAGCACTTGAGGCTGTGCTGGCCGAGTGTGAGAAAGAGCTAAAAGGAGAGCCATTTCTAACGTCAAGAAATGTTAAAGGCAGTGAAAATCAGGTACGGAAAGTGCAGCAAGCAGATAAAGAGAACGCTGTGAGCAGGTGCAAAAGAACGCTGTGAGCAGAAGCAGGTGAACGCAAAGAAACACTAAAGTCAGTAGAAACCGGACACAATGCAAAGAAAGAACCCATACAAGAAACAAAGCTGCTATTCACTGTGAATGAAGAAGACAGTGCCTTACAGCCGGAGAGCGGGTGTGATAACCCAAAAGTCAGCACACAGCTATTGTGAGATGAGGGTGCCAGCACAAGCAGGCAGCTGACGCCACCGGAGCAAGCTCCGCTCCCGGTAGCAGAAAGGTCAACAGGTTATAATGCTGCTGCATTCCTAAAACCACTGCTTCCCTTCGACACTGCCAAAAGGCAAAATATTGGTAACAGATGGGCTGCTTGGATCGAAACGTTTGATGATTTCATTGATTGCAAATGACAAAAAGATTGTTAAATACCTGAAGAGTTTGGCAGGTGATGGTGTAAAAGAAGTGATAAAGAAAATACTGCGAAGTGATGAAGTGATGTACCGTTATATCAAAGAAGCGTTAAACCGAAAAGAATGCTAAGAACCTTTTCGGTCTATTAAGGCAGAAACATGTTGACCTTATCCTAATAGGGAACATCTATATCCCTATTTTCACTAAGCTTTTTTAATCTATCCACTGGAGACATGAATAAAGGATTGACCCTGTCAACCAGGAGATAGTTTTAATTCACCACTTTAGAAATTTATTTTGCACTCTGCCCCTCTACCTGCCCTACATTGGATGACATAAAACACCTCATGCTCCTCTCCTGCGGGGGAGTTGAAGCACACTCTGGGTACCTTGCGGTCCCAGCGTGCAAGAGGGAGCCCAATGATGAAGCATGCCACCTTAGGGTGAGTGAGGGTTCTCGTCTTAACACATGTGTGCATCTGTCCCTTCCCCACTCTCTTTTGTTTGCTTTGGTGAGTATCTAGTATCCACTATACGGTTACCTTTTTGTGAGTTGATATGCACATAATGAATTTCAGCATATCTTGCCCCGTGACTGCCATACCTGTATGTTCGTCAACGTGACTTGTTCATAATAAACATACTTACGATTGCAAACATCAACATAAACAATGGACAACACATTACTTTAAAGTGAAAGGCTATCGGCCATATTGATCTGGACACTTTGCGTATTATTATTATTATTATTGGTTCTTACATGAAAGAAAAGAAAAAAAGGGTGTTAATATACACACACTATCACTAAATAAAGTTCTAGCGATTATAGTTCCATTCCATTCATAGCTCATTTGAGATGTCATGAGTGATGTCATGAGTGATGTCACTGACCATGTCATGAATGATGTAATGTCTGAGGTCATAAGCAGTGCATTGCAGGGGCATAAGTGGTATTATTTACGTAGGAAGCACGATACGGAGTCTGAAACTGAGGGTTCAAGAACACCGTAGAGCTATTATCAGTGGGGACACAAGATACCCCTATGGCAGAGCATTACAAACACGCTCATGTTTCAGACTGCACGTTCTGGTTCCATGGGATTGAACATGTGATGTTAAACAAAAGGGGGGGAGACAGAGAGCTTACCCTTAGACAGAAGGAAGCTAAATGGATATGGAGATTACGGGCCATAAGTTGTGGCCATAACACTGATAATGAATTCCATCATTTTTTGAACTAATCATTATTGGCCATGTCAAAGGATAGCTTCCAATGTCTGGTTCAGGTGTGTTCTAACGCATCAATGTGACCACCAAAAGACCATGATAAATGAAGACTGAATGTAAATACAATGAAACAACGACTGGAATTTTACTGTTTTCCATGTTTGAATCGTTGTACCCCTTTTTCCTCAAACCTGTAACATGTATTCTCTACATACACACATTAAAGCTACGCCACATGTGTGGTATTAGCCAGTATGAACACACATTAGACGGAAACCGCCACAATTTGTGACTTAGCTCAGTGTTGCCGTATCATTATTGTAGAACCCAATATGGCCGCCATTTGTACAATGTCGATAGTTGTACCGCATTCATCAACAACTATTATATTTTGGAATCTCAACGATTCGAGGCGAACGTATAAGCACCCAAAAAAGACAGCAGTTATAAATTTCTTTGGTCTCTTTATCTCCCACCTCGAAATGGCTGTTATCCTGGAAGCTGTGTTACCTTTACATTGCGGTACTGACATTTAGCCATTTAAAGATGGCTGACACTTTGTTTAGCGGAGGATCGAGTTTGTATCTCATCACACCCATCGTGTTCCTTAAAGCAGGACATGCATATGTTTAATAATAAATAAATATTATTATCTTTTTGAGACACATCAAATCATTACGCCTCTATTGATCAGCACGGTTACAGTTACTATATGAAGGCCTTGACCGTGGGATTTAAATAGTGGTCCAGTATGGCGACCGGTTTTTCCATCACATGAGGCGCGACGGTCTAGTATTAAGTATGTCCTGGAATAGGGAGGCGTCGCGGGCTATTCATCTGTCTCCAATTAGTGGCCTTTAAAAGAGTATCAATGGCGCGAACAATTGTTCACGATAACGTCGTCACAGAACTGAGGACCGGATCCACGTATCAAGGTATGCAGCTGAGCTGCCCTTTGGGGGATATGATGTGGGTGGAGCATTTTTATACTCACTGTTAGGCAGAGCTAATTTGTATCGAACTCAATTTTAAACAAGAGCGTAATGCATGTATTCTCTGACCTGCGGGGGTAAATTTTTAACGCACTGCCAGTTCAGATTAGGTGTTAGGCATAGATATGAGGCAAAGAAGACACATCGAATTTTGGGAGGAAGCTCCTGATGTGTTCAGCCTGAGATGAACCCATTTTTATACACTCACAACGATTATAGACGTGTGCTCATAGAAAATAATGCATGTATTTTCTGGCTGTATCTGGAACTCGTTTTAAATTACAACAGCATGTGTAGTCACGCATCACACAGTGCGCAGATGTATTCCCCAGTTGCCACTTGGGTTGATGCGGAGTCACAATTAAACTTTTTTGGTACATTAAACTGTAATTAACTGTACCAGGCTCAGGCAGTTTTTGGCTAGTGGAGCACTGCCATAAAGTATACCGGTTTGTGTACTCAATATTATTATTACTCTTGCATAGGTGGCAGGTCTCGACCTTGGAGCCCTTTTGCTAGTTTGGGATTTCCTTGGTTTTCGTTCACTCATCCTCAACGACGCATCACCATATTGTTCTATAAGGTGAGGTGGAAAACTTTTAAGCACTCCCGACCCACCCCGTCCTCTCCCCCACCTTTCTACCGAGTGATGAATTAGTACCCGCTGCATGTAACATCAATTAAAGATAGGCAGAGGAGCCACTGTACCATCAGACTAACATAATATATTCTTAAATAATCTCTGTGCTTACTTCTCTTCCTCCTTTCACAATTTGAAGTATAGCCTCTATTGTCACGTCTCTATGCAGACTCTATGCGGAATGTCCTTTTAAAATGTTTTTTCTATTTTAATAACTAATTAAATGTTGATTGTAAATAGATTATTCGTTACATGGATTGTCCACAAACTGTGCATGTTATATCTGTCACAAGAAGGGTTAAATGGTACTTTGTATGGTAATGGTTATGGAGAAAATTAAATCATGTTTTCAGTTTTTGTGATTAGTTTGTTATTGAGTCATGTCCGTGAAGTTATTGGTGTTGTGTTTTGCTAAGTGTTTTTATGTTATTTGTTACAGCCCTGATGAAGTTCCACAAACTGTGATTTGGGAACGAAACGCGTTGGCTGTTTTTTATGAAAAAGATATGGAATAAAGACAGAATTTAAGAAAACCTATAAAGATTGAATTACTTTCTTCGGTGCACCTTCGTGTGTTCAAATTTGCTTTATAATCTGTAAAATAGTGACGCCAAAGGGTGACAGGTGTTGGAGTGTGCACGATATATAGGAAATATAGTGGCAGTGTGACAGTGAGGTGCTATCCTTTAGGTCCGTCACCCTGTTTGCTGTTGTGTTTTGGCATAAGTTATAGTTAGCTCAGGTAACTATAACTGCTGAATTTCACTGGTTTTGTACGAGTGAAATCTGAGTCTAACTATAACGTCCCTGTAATCTTTGTTTTTTTCAGTGAATTTCTAGTTTTTTTTAACGCTAAGTAAGATGCCTATCACAATGGATGGTGGGGGGTTGGAAGCAGGGCCTGGCCTGGCATTGTGCTGCCCCCACCCAAGCTTGCTGCTCCTGCCTCTCCTCCTCCTTGCCATCCATTGTCCAAGTCCATGCCCCTGCTCCCTCCTTACAGCCCTGTGTGGCCGTTGTTCTGCCACTGGCCTTCCCGCCTTCTCTGAACAGTTAGCTGGCTGCCCCATCCACTTCCTCCCTATCCTCTGTTGTCTGAATCCATGCACTTGCCTCCTCCCTCCTGCCATGCATGGTCTGATGTGCTGCCACTGCCCTCCATTTAGCATGATGTCCCAGTCCACTCCTCCTGCCCTCCATTGCCCAATTCTATGCCCCATCATTGACCTCCTGCTTAGCCTCTGTGCTTAGCTTGCTGCCCCTACTCTCCTTCCCCCTGCCCTCCGATGTCTGTGTGCATGCCCCTGCTCCATCCTTTTTGCCCACCATGTTCCATGGACCTGCCCCTCCTATCTACTCTGAGTGTTCTGTTGAGCTGCCACTCCCCTCCCACCTGCCTAGCATTGTCAGATGACTGACCTCCACCCTGCCTGTCCACGTTCCATGCCCCTATCCCCTTCCTCCTGTCCTCCATGGTCTATTTTACTGCCACACCCTTCTGCCCTCCCTGGTCTGTTGTGCTGCAACTGCTCCTCCTGCCTGCCCCATGTGGTCTGTTGTGATGCCCCTTCCCCTGAACTCTCTTGTCTGTGCCCAGCACCTACCACTCCCTTCTATCCTCCATGGTCCTTTGTGCATGCCCCTGCCCCCTCCTTCTTACCCATCATGGCCATTGTGCTGCCACTAACCCTCCAGCTTGCCATGCATGGTCTTCTGTTCTGCCATGGCCCCTCCCACCTTCCCTGTGTGGTCAGCTAGCTGCCCCTGACCCCCTCCCACCTTCCCTCCTTGGTCTATGTGTATGCAATTATAGTCTCACTGTTGCCCTCCATGGTGTGTTGTGCTTCTAGTGCCCATTTGCCTGACCTCCATGGTCAGCTTTCAGCTCCTGCCCTGCCACCTTGCCCCCTACCCTCTGTTTTCCATGTGCAGACCCCTATTCCCTCCCTCCTGGCTTGTCTGTTCCATTGTAATGCCCCTGATCCCTCCCTCCTGCCCTTTATGGTCCGTTATGCTGCAGCTTTCTCTCCTGTCTGTCCATTATGGTCAGCTTGCTGCCATTGCCTCTTTCCCCTCTGTTCTCTGTTGTCCATGTGCATGGTCCTGTCCCCTCTCTATTGCTTTCCATGGATTGTTGTGCTGCACTGCCGTCCCGCATGCCCTGTGTGGTGTATTGTGCTGCTGCAAACTCTGATGCCTGCCCTGTAAGGTCAGTTTGGTGCACCTGTCCATGTCCCTCCTGTCCGCTGTTATCCAAGTCCATGTCCCTACCCCAATTCCTCCTGCCTTCCATGATCCAATGTACCATACTTGCTAACATTTTGAACTTGGTAAAAGGGAGATTTTGAAAAAAAACTGGGAAATTGATTTTCCCCATTGACTTACTTTGAAAAAGAGGAGATTGTAGACAGGAGACAGATAAAATAAAGCCATTCGGCGTTTCCTGGCTGAATTGGGTCTGTTTGCATGTATGGTTGTACTACACTGCCTCTTCCTTCTGCCCACAATGGTCTATTATATTGCCACAGCCTCTCTTGCCTGTCCTACATTGTTGGTTTGTTGCCCCTGCCCCCCTTTCCACTGCCCTCCAATAGTCTGTTTTGCTGCCACTGCCCTTCCTGCCTGCCCAGTGTGGTAAACTTTTTGCCTCTGCACTCTCCTACCTGCCTTCAATTTTCCGAGTCCGTGCCCCTGACCTCTGCCTCTCAACAGTATCCTAACGAACAACTAGATTGCTAACATTCTATATTTATTACAAAAGTGTGGCACACCTGACGTCATCTTGATGTAATCAAAACTGTAATACCTAAAGCATTTCCTTTAGAAATTATAGAAATGAGAGGGTCTTATTTGCATCGAAATTATGGTTAGTGCTCTAAAACCTAAAATGAGGACATATTTTCTGAGTTCTCAAATAGCGACAAAGCACTTTTAAATTATTTGTTATCTTTATGTTTTTTATCCAGTTGACCACTTGAATAAATGTTGCACTTAGGGGAGAGGATGTAGTGTTACTTCCAGAGCTGCAGACTTTGCAACTAGGGAACCAGGTTGGAGTTTCTGCTTCAGCTCGACATTCTGTGATTCTGGTCAAATCACTTAATCTCCCCATGCCTACAACCAAAATGAATTTGTCCTTGTGTGATGTAACCAATGCTCATGTAAAGCACTCTAATACCTGGCCAGTCTGCACTATATAAAACTGCAAAAAAACAAAAAATAAAAAGTGTTTTCCACACTTCTGTCATTGGGCTATACGTGGGCTACATCTGGGTCATATTTGTGCTACATTTGGCTCCTTTTTCTCTAGTGGCCATCTTGGGAGACTTCAATTCAATTCAATAAACTTTATTCGATCTGATTTAGAAACATAGATCATAAAAGTGTATATAAAAACAGTAACTCCTCTTTCTTAATACAATACAATGAGAATTAATTAAAACCAGTAAGTAAAAGTGGGTGTTCCACAGCCCGGCACACAGCAACTTCAGTTTAACAGAATAGTAAAGTTCAATGTTTTGCAAGATCAATCTCAAGCAAAATATGCAATAAGGGGTCCAAGTAAGATGCAACGCTCCAAAACCTGACCAGTGTGCACTATAAAAAACAAAAAAAAACAACAAAAAAAAAGTGTTTTGCACACTTCTGTCATTGGGCTATATGTGGGCTACATCTGGGTGATATTTGTGCTACATTTGGGCTCTTTTTTCTCTGGTGGCCATCTTGGGAGACTTATCTGTTATGAAGTTTCCTAATTTTATGGCAAGGCCCGGAGGCCAATATTATGCACATATCCTTTATTGCTCTCAAACACAGCAGCAACATCAAACATAGAATTAGAACAACCTTAGAACTCTAGAACACTGAACATGCATATAACATCAGAACAGGCAGCCATCTTCCTCTTTTGTTGCTGCTCAAGCACAGATAAGTCTATTCATATTGTATGAACTATGAATATGTTTGTGGTATGGTTTGGTATGGAGAATATATTTAAATGGAGAGTGAATTGACTTGCTATGTGTGAGAATCAATTAAGAAAAAGTTTAAATATATTTATGGTTTTTAAATTAATTTAATAAGGAATATCGTTTTAGAAGAAGCCTTTTAGTATATTATTGTAGTATGATTCTATACCTTTTGTGTTTTGTGTTTTAAGCATTCAGCGTGTTGTGTTTAAGATATTGCGGTTTCAGAATTTAATATTAGTGCCATTTGAATAGTTACCGTTGTCTTGTGGTCGTTTGAATTCAGCACGCTCTAGTGCACGTGCGAAGCTTGTGGTGTGCGAGGCAGGAGGCGCTCGAGCAGTGAACAGCATTCATTGCTGGCGCTCGAGCGCGTCTATTTCTTCTCGCGTGTGGCGGATTGTGGATCGCTCGAGCGGTTATCAGCATTCCTGGCTGGAGCTCGAGCGCGTCTGTTTCATCACGGGTCTTGTGACTGGGGATTGAGTTTTGGTATAAGGAGGCCGCCGCACTTACGCAACGTACGGCGGCCATCTTTGAAGGTTGGGAGTTTAAGATTTAATTGAATTGGATTTATGGTGGACATATTTTGGGCAATATCGAGGATCGGAAACTGACAGAAAGCTTGTCAGTTTCAGTGTCGTTTGTGACAGGAGTTCAGATGGTGACACGAGCTGAGGTGGAAGTCGATTAATTAACGCAGTGAGAGAAATTTTTGGGAAATTGTAATGAGGGAAGTTGTGAAATATTAAATTTGTATATCTTAGTTAGGTGGTTTGTTTTTTACACATTGGTGAGTTAGTTGGTGTGTTAAGGAAAAGTTAATATTTTATTATAGTGAAGGAAAATAGTGAAGGATCAGGTTTTGCGGAAAGAATGAGGCAGTATATGGAAAAAATGTTTGGAAAGATGTCTCAATTTCTTGATAGAGAGTAGTGTGGAGAAGACTTTTCAGGCTAAAGACTCTAGGAAGAGGTCGGGTGAAGATGAAAGTTTTTGGACAACTGAAGAAGTGGAGGTCGTGGCTGGTGGATCAGGACAAGGAGTGAAAAGGTCGCAAAAAAGGAAAAATGTAGAGAGAAAAAAGAAGGAAAAGATGGCTGAACGTAAGGTTCAAGCGCATGATGATGCTATAAAGGCAAAGAGCGGCGCTATAAAGGCGCAAAAGAGAGGACAAAGTATTGTGGCTTGCGATTCGTCCTCTGCAAGTGGGGATGTAGAGTTGACCTGCTCTACAAGTTTTGATGAATCAGAGGAGGAAGAGGTTCCCCATAAAAGGAGGAAGGTGACAGAGAGGAAAAATAAATTGGAAATGGGAGATTTTGTGGATCCTCAGGGTGAGGATATGTTTGATCCTCTTTTGATCCAACATCCTCTGTCTCCTCAGTGGACTCCTGCGGAGCATGTTGCTAAGTATGTAAGATACTGGATTAGGAGGGAGATTCCTAAAGAGGTACGGACAAGGTTGAGGTCAGAGTGCCCAAGACCAAGTTTGGATTGCAAGGTGGCGTATACACCTGAATTGGACCCTAAGATGATTACTTTTTTTAATAAGTCAGGAAAATATCCAAGGACGGGTGTAGATAAGGGTCTGAAGGGATGCCAAGATAGGCTGCTTGACGTTCTAGGTCCACTAACAAAAGTATTTGATCTATGTGAGGAGGCACATACGAACAATACAGGAGTGGATGTCGTGGAGTTAAGGCAATGGGTGCAAAGGGCTATTTGCCTTCTTGGAAATTCTAATGCAGCCTTATGTGTAGAGAGGCGTAAGAGAATCTTATTAAAGATTGACCCAAAATTGGTAGATCTGGCAAGTAAGGAATTTGGAGAGCAAAGCGAAGGTATGCTCTTCGGAGAGGAATTTGTGAAAGACATGTCTAGGTACGTTGGTACCTTTAATTCCTTACAAAAGGCTCAGAAAGATATCCGGAAGGTTTTTGGCACGGCCAGGAGAATGCGGGGTCGATTCCCTGGCCGCGGTCAAGGGATTACCAGAGGTTCCTTTGGTAGAGGATATAGGCCCTATGGTTCAAGTTTCGGATATGGTTACAATAGATCTGAACAGGGTAGTTTCTACCCACAGAGGCAAAGGTCCAGGTCTCGCGGAATGCGGGCAGAGAGAAGAACAAGAGGTTCATCAGGTAAGATCTTTAATAGACCCTATTTCTATCCATGTAAAACTGGGCAGCAGACTAGCCCAGTTTGTTTCGAGGTGGAAAGAAATAACTCAGGATCCGCGGGTCTTGGAAACTGTGGCAGGATATCATATAGATTTTATGGAGACACCGGTTCAAAAGAGGTGTCCCGAAATTTTAAGATTCTCAAAAGATATGGAGAATCTAGTAACAAAGGAGGTAGAAGCATTGGCAGAGAAAGGGGCAATAGAGGTTGCGAAGGTGTTGCCGGGGTGTTTCGTGAGCAATATCTTTTTGGTGGAAAAAAAGGAGAAGGGTATGAGACCTGTAATAAACCTCCGAGAGTTGAACGATTGGGTGAGTTACAATCATTTCAAAATGGAGGGAATCCATATGTTAAGGGATTTGTTGAGGAAAGGGGATTGGATGACCTGTTTGGATTTGAAGGATGCTTATCTGACTGTTCCGGTATGTGTGGAGCAAAGGGATTTCCTTCAATTCAGGTGGAAAGGTGTTCGTTGGAGGTTCAAAAGTCTCCCATTCGGGTTGACATCAGCTCCTTGGTGTTTTACCAAGGTAATGAGACCAGTAGTAGCGTGGTTGAGATGCAGGGGAATTCGACTGATTGTTTATCTGGACGACATTCTGATTATGGCAGAGGAGAGGATTCTGGCAAAAGAGCAAACAGAGTTTGCAATAAGGGTCCTGGAGGATCTAGGTTTCTTTGTGAACAGAGAGAAGTCGTGTGTGATGCCAGCGCAAGTGATGCAGTTTTTAGGTTTTTAGGTACTGACATTGGAATGTGTGTTTAAGTTGCCTATGGAGAAGGTGAAGAAGATTCATAAGGAGGTAAAAAGAGTGAAGAGTGCGGAATGGATCACGTTACGTCAGTTGGCAAGATTGCTGGGCCTACTTTCAGCGTCTATTCAGGCGATTTTTCCAGCTCCCCCTCATGACAGAGCATTGCAGAGGCTTTTCATTTGAGGCAGGGGGCGAAGTATTCACAGAGAGTGAGGATGAATCAGGAGACTCAGGAGGAGTTGGATCGGTGGTTAATGAGCCTGGAAGCATGGAATAGAAGAGCAATATTTGGAGAAGTTCTATAGATGGAGATAGAGTCGGAAGTGAGTCTGTATGGTTGGGGGACAAGGTGTGGGACGATGACAACTGGGGGACAGTGGTCCAAGGAGGAGAGGGAGCTTCATATAAAGTGCCTGGAGCTCCTGGCAGGATCGTTTGCGGTCAAGAGTTTCATGAAGGATCAAGTAAAATGTTGTGTTCTACTAAAGATGGACAACATTTCAGCAGTGTGAGCTAGGAGGACTAGTCGAGGAACATGGCAGCCGCTAGCTAACGGCCGCGGTCACGCTCCCTCGGGTCTCTCGTCGGGACCGACGCTGAAGCCCTGAAGCCCTGATTTATTTAACTTAAATCCCCCTCCGGAGTTTCTCTTACCGGCTGGGTGATATGCGGGGGCTCCCATTCCTCCCCTGCCAAGACGGTGAAGCGGCCTCAGGCGTCTGCGGCGTTTGTGGTGTCGAGGCAGGGGGTCGGCGCTGGAGATGGGGAGAAGCCGCGCATGAGCGGAGACGCCGGGATATCGCCTGTCTGCTGCTCCGGTTCGTTGGAGGCAGGGTCAGCACCAGTTTTGGTGTATACCCGGGTCTCCAGCTTGGGAATTCTTTCGAGGTGGACAGCAAGCGGGTGGAGGGTCCACAGCGACCGGCTCTCCAGGAAAGCGCCAAGGACAGTAGGTTTGGTTTAATCTACCCACTTAACGGTAAGCCACAATTAGAAGGTGTTTTTGGGAGAGAGAGCCTTACTGGCACTGGTAGTTTCCCCGCGCACTGTCAAGTAGATGTCTCATTGACTCAGAAGGGGAAGACATCTCTTTATTGCATGGAGAAAAGTGATGGGAATAAAGTGGATATTTCTCCGCCCAAAATAAGCAGGTACACCTTACGAGCTAGAGCAGCCCATCTATCTGCAAATACTGCCATCACTCAGTCGACTTTGCCTTCTCGGGTTTCCCCCCCCCATTTCTGAGGTTAGAATTCTAATTAAACAACGTAAGCAGGGCGGAAATACTACCGATAGTGGGACCCCAGTTAAAGGGAAAGTGGCTAATAAGGGCCAAGGAAGAGGCAGGGCCAAGAAAACTCCTACTGTGAATCAAAAAATTACTCCATCTTTAAAAACCTATTATCAAGTTATGTCTCAGTCCACATCTACACCCACGTCCACACTCACGTCCATGGTCCCGGTGTGTCCAACCATGAAGGCACCAATTTTAATCAGCAGTGAAATTATAACTACGAGCAGTATTACGCAACCCAGCTTAGTGGGAGTTGAATCTCAGGACCCTCCTGCTGCTGCCGCTGGTGGAGTGCCCGAAACTGTAACGGATTCCGTGGTCCACCCCATGGTGAACCTCTCTAATAGATATTCAGTCTTGGGTTCACAAGACAAGCAGGAGCAGGAGCAGGAGCAGGAGCAGGTACAGGCACAGGGGCTGGAATTGGCCCATAAGAGCATTAACAGAAGGCTTGATACTCCTGTCTCCGAGGAGCATACAGTCCCAGCTTCCAGCACGCATTCATTAGCTGATTTACTTCTGGCTATGAAAGAAGAGATGACCAGCAGGTTCATAGTCTCGGAGATGAATCAAGCAGAGTTAGCCAGCAGGTTCTCTGTATCTGAAGCAAATCAAGCTGCGATTCGTTCGTCATGCGAGGTACTGGCTCAGAAATTGGAGGAAGTCACTCTGAGGACCGACGCAATTGAGTCTGAGATTCCCAAATTAAAAGAAGCGATCCAAAAGACCTCTGCTGACTTGGCAAAGTTATCAACTCAGAATAAGGAACTGAAGGACGATCTCGAGAGTCTGGAAAATCACTCTAGGAAAAACAACCTGAAGTTTTTAAATATCCCGGAAGCTCTTGAGGGGGAGGACATTAAGAGGCTTGTGATTTCCCTACTAAAAGGCTCAGTTCTGAAAATTTTTCCAAATATTGATCTGGTACATGATATTCAAAGAGTGCATCGGGATCCCTTTAAGAGAAACCCAGGAAGACAGAAACCCAGGAAAATTCTGGTGAATTTCTTGTCCTATTCAGTCAAGGAGATGATTTTGACTGCCGCACTTAAGGAAGGAGTGATTTCTTCTCCACTTTCAGATATGTCCCGTTTTTCCTTCTCCATTAGATCTGATATATATCTCCCACATAACTGCTACGAGACAGTGGGAGTTGGGGAAGAGGTTAGCAGAGTTAAATAGTTTGGGGGCAAAGGCTCAACTGAGGTTTCCTGCCACACTACGTGTGATGTGGAATAATCATATGCAAATAATCCGTACAACTGATGAGGTAGACGCCCTTATTGTTAAGATTCAAAAAGAAAAAGAGGGAGGGAAATGAAGGAGGGATCAGAGTATAAGGAGGGCTCGGCTGTAAGGTCCCAAGTCTCTAGAGTTAAGAATTAGTTAAAAATGTTACCCGAGGGAGAGGCGACCAAATAGGCTTAGCCTATTGGAAGGGAGGGTTCCTCAGGGTGTAGGGGGTCACAGGGGGGGAGGGGGGAGGTTGGTGGGGTTCACTGGGTGGGGAGCAGTGGGAGAAAAAACAAAAAAATATTTCTCATCTCATCTGTATTTTAAGAAATGCTGTTTAATTCAAGGAAGGGGCGTACTAGCTGATGGCAGGTAATACTAAAAGGGACAATAAAATCTGTTTTATTTCGTGGAATGTGAATGGCTTAAGATGCCCACGTAGGCAGAGGTTGATATTTAAGTACCTAGAACTCTCCCCGGCCCAAGTCTTTCTTTTACAAGACACATCTGACTTTTATAGAATCACGTTCGATTTTCTCAAAAATCTCCTGGATAAATTGTTTTTGCTCTTCGCAGCAATCAATTAACAGTAGAGGTGTTGCAATCTTGGTGAAGAGAGGGACCCCATGTGTAGTCAAATCTCTACAGACAGATCAAACAGGAAGATGGATATTGGCTCAGATGGATTTTGGGGGCCTAGAGTTAGCTTGTTCTTCTTATTATGGTCCCAATGTGGATGATCCTTCTTACCTTAGTAAATTGCAAGACAAATTGATGCAGGCGACCCCCCCCTTAATAATAGGAGGCGATTTTAATGTCCTCCTCGATCCATTTAAAGACAGGTCCAATTTGAGCCGTGCAATAGGGGCCCCGCGATCTCGCCGGGCCATGAAAAATCTGTTACATGACATGGGCCTGGTAGATGTCTGGAGGGCCAAGAAGGGAGATCTCCAGGGGTTCACATTCTATAGTAAAAAATACCATCATACGTCTAGAATAGATTATATCTTAGTTAACAGGGAAGTGTCAGATAATCTATGTGAGATATCTGTTCTATCCAGTCACCTCTCGGATCATGCTCCCATTTTATTTTCGTACTCCAAGGAAGGTAACATTCTACAAACCAGATGGACGTTGAATAGATCAATGTTGTCAGATCTTGGAATTGTTCAGTCCATCAGAACATCCTCTTTAGAATATTTTTCATTAAACTTGGGTTCCACGACTATAGACTATGTATGGGATGCTTATAAAGCTAGTCTGAGAGGCATGCTGCATGGTCTAATAAGCTCCAAAAATCGAGATAGGACCTTGGAATTACATTCTATTGAGGGGAAGATAAAAGAATTAGAGGCTGAGAGGAATTCTCTCAATCAGGAAAGCTTAGATAGACTAGCACAGGCTCAGGATGATCTGGAGGGGGCTAGGCAGGAGCTTAGGAGTTTGTTAGACCAGAAATGTAGGGCACAATGGCTTGTGGAAAATATGGAAAATTTTGAATATGGTGAAAAAGCAGGTGCTCTCTTAGCATGGAAAGCCAGGTCTGATCGTTCAAAAAATAACATCAATGAACTGATAATTAATAGTAATGGAGATAAATCTAGCAAGGTGGAAGACTTGCAAAAGTGTCTTCTTTTTCTCTTTTCAGATCTGTATAAGGAAAATTTGGCTCCATCCCAGGACACAATACATTCCTGGATAAAAAGTAAATCCCTGCCCACTCTAACTGAAGCTAGTCGGGTCTCTCTTGATGCCCCTATTACCATAGAAGAGATTAGGGACCAAATAAAGAGGTCTAAAAACAGCAAAGCCTCCAGTCTAGATGCTCTTCCGAATGAGGTTTATAAACTTCTTTCGGATGAGTTGATCCCAGTACTATATACTCTTTTTAACTCAGTTTATAGTGCAATAGGTGTGGTCCCTAGATTCTGGAAGGAAGCTACCATCGTTTTAATATTGAAGCCAGGGAAAGACCCACTAAAGGCTGATTCCTACCGTCCGATCTCCCTGCTAAATGCCGATTATAAGATCTTTATGGGCATTTTGGCAGGGAGGATGGCTAAACTGGTTCCTAGTCTGATTAATATTGACCAGAAGGGCTTTATTGCAGGGAGGTACATTCAGGAACAGACCCAACTGTTGATTGGGAATATTGATTTGGCTGTGGTGAGATCTGATCCTTTGGCAGTGGTGGCTTTGGACGCCGCCAAGGCCTTCGACAGGGTCTGTTGGAGGTATCTCTGGGGGGTTCTCGAGGGTCTGGGCATGGGCCCTGTCTTTGTCCAGACCTTGAGGAATTGTTACCGGGGAGCCTCCGCAAAGATCCTGTTGAATGGCACCCTGACTTCTAGTTTTGACATCCAGAGAGGGACTAGGCAGGGGTGCCCCTTATCCCCTCTCTTATTTGACATTTATATTGAGCCCTTGGCACAAGCTGTTAGGTTAGACGATTTAATTAGTCCTTTTAAATCACTAAACTATCATTGTAAAATAGCACTGTATGCTGATGATATCATTATATATACTAGTGATCCGGAGACAACTATTTCACGGCTTGAAAACCTGTTGGAGGAATTTGGCTCCATTTATGGCTATCTTGCCAATTCCTCTAAAACGGAAGTGATGTGTTGGAACATCGACTACAGGGGAGGCCTCATCAGCAACGAATTTAAGTACCTGGGTATTAAAATTGTCAAAGATCTTAATAAAATTCCCATGATCAACTTGGAGAAAGTTACTAAGGAAATCGATCACCTCTTCGCCAGATCGAGGAATCTTCCCTTGACGATCTATGGGAAGGTCAATTTGGTGAAGATGAGTATTCTCCCTAAGTTGACCTATCTGTTCAATGCAGTCCCTTTAGCCTTCCCCAGTAAAAGTATTAGTAAGATCCAGGGGAAAATCGGGAGTTTTATCTGGGGGGATAAAAGCGCTAGGATGTCCTGGAAAAAGCTGAGGAGGAGGCTCTCGAAAGGTGGTTTAGCCCTTCCCGATATTAGATGGTACTTAATTGCTTTTCAATTTAAAGGTATTAGGATGCTGCTTTCAATCCCATATGATACAACATGGGGTAGGCTCCTCGGTGAAATGGCAATGGTCGAGGGGGGAAGTGGAGGAGAAGGTTTTCTATATAAGTTCGGGGCTCCAAGATTTTTTAAACGTGTGCGTCTCAAGGTCCTTAAGGCCGCTTTGGAGACATGGCATAAAGTGAGACGCCGATGGGGTATTGGATATTTCTCTGACTTTGCTCCCATATGGGATTCTCCTGGGACCCCACTCTGCCTTAGAGATAGCCTGGCGTTACCAATCAAGAGAGCAGGTGTGGCTAAGTGGTCTGATTTGATGGATGTAGATGGAATTCTTCCATGGGAGGTTTTAAGAGCTAAGATAGGCCCAGCACTCTCTAAGTTTAAGTATTTCCAACTTAAATCGTGGTATGAGGCAGAAGGGGCTGAAATAAGAGGCAATTGGGAGCTAGAGCGGCCATTGCAAAATGTCCAGCCAAAAAAAAAGAGATATCCATTTGGTATACGAGGCTTCTTGAAGCAGACGATACAGACCTTCCTTCACAATCATCGGTCTGGAACCAATCTCCACTTGAGCTAAATATTGAAGATTTTTTTGAGCCATCTCTTAAACTACTTTACAAATATATTAAACCAGCCAGCTTAAAAAAGAATCATTTTTTTGTTCTTAACAGACTTTACTATACCCCAGCCAAGATAGCCAAGTTTGCTCCGCTCCCCCCGCCTAAATGTCCTAGATGTAAATCAGCAAATGCGGATGATATCCACATCTTTTTTGAATGTCCGGAGTTAAGATCGTACTGGAAGGATGTGGGAGACTCTTTATCCAATATCTTTGAAGTTAACATTGAGATCAACTGCCAGTTGGTGTTTTTTGGGGGTAATGATTCGATTAACTTGGCTCTATCTCAGATCCATAGGGGACTGCTGCTATACCTCATATTGCTCGCTCGGAGGGAGATTTGTATAAAGTGGAAAGACTCTATCCCCCCGAATAGAGAGGACTGGCTTAAAGCCTCATTTGCAATGGCACGATTAGAGCAAGAGGGGAATAAGGAGTCACTGACTAACATTTGGCAACCTTTGTTAAGATGGGGCCGGGACTTGCGATTAGTTTCTTCTTGACATCAGAAAGCAGAAGAGTGATGGTTTTCCCCCCCCTCCGGGTCCTATGATTACACCAAGCCCCTACTACCCGGGGCAGGTCGGGCTGACCTAGGCGAATGCAGTTAGCCGTGGGACGCCTAAATGTAAGATATGACGGCTTGTTAAATCTGCAGATGTCTATTGGTGACATGAGGATAAAAAAAAAACAACAACAAAAAAACATTTCAGCAGTGCGTTATGTGAACAAGCTGGGGGGTCCACAATCGAGGGGACTTGAGGAGTTGGCAAAGGAGTTTTGGAGGTTCTGTTTGGAAAAAGAGATTATGGTGCAGGCCCAGTATATAACCGGCTTGAGCAACACAGAAGCGGATTGGTATTCAAGGTATCTCAAGGATGTGAGCAATTGGAGGTTGGACAGGGGAGTTTTCCAGAGGTTGCAGCAGAGGTGGGGTCCTCTGAAGATGGGTTTATTTGCGGACAGACTGAATAAGCAGTTGGTGAATTTTTACAGCTGGAGACCAGATCCGGAAGCGAAGGGGATAGATGCTTTCCTACAGGTGTGGAATGTGGGGAGGCTTTATGCCTTCCCGCCATTCTCAATGATTCAGAGGGTATTGATGAAAGTAAGAAGGGAGAGAGCAGAGTTGGTTTTGATAACGCCGTTTTGGCAGGCCCAAGTGTGATTTCCAGACGTGATGAGTTTGTTGATCGAGGATCCTGTTTTGTTGCCGATTTTCCCGAGGATTCTTTTGGATGCACAGGGGAAGGTGCATGAATTAGTGGTGGCAGGCCAGTTGAGGCTTATAGCTTGGTTGATTTCAGGAGAGTCTGGGAAGTGCATGGATTATCAAAGGAGGCTTCGGGTCTCATTACGAGATCATGGGCAAGAGGAACTACTAAGGTCTACAGGTCAGCTTGGAGGAAATGGTGTAGTTGGTGTGTTGAGAGGGGTTTGGATCCCGTATCCACACCTTTAGTGGAGGTTGCAAATTATTTATCTGTTCTGTATAAAGGAGGTTTGGCTTACAATACGGTGAATTTGAGCAGGTCTGTGATTTCAGCTGGGCACGTTTTGGAGGATGGTGTGCCTGTGGGTCAGCATGCTTTAGTTAAAAGGTTGGTTAAGAGTGTGCGGTTGGAGTTGCCACCTAAAGCGAAGTATAATGTACTTTGGGACGTTTCGGTTGTTCTAAGGGAGTTGGACTGTTGGGGTGCTAATTCATCATTGAGTCTTAAGTTGTTGTCATGGAAATTGGCGATGCTTTTGTGTTTGGTAACGTTTAGAAGGGTTTCAGATATCAGAGCTTTGGAGGGGAGTTCTAGGAGTTACCAACCGGAGGGTGTGTGTTTTGAGTTGCAGAAAAGGACAAAGACTATGTCTAGGACTATTTTTTATCCTTTAATGGAGGGGCATAGTAATTTGTGTGTGGTTCGTTGTCTGAGAGAGTATGAGTTAAGAACGTTAGGTTTAAGGGAATGTGGTTGTTCTCAGTTGTTGATTTCTTACAGAAAGCCTTTTAAGGCAGTTTCTACTCCAACATGGGCTAGGTGGGTGAAAGAGGTAATGTGTAAGGCTGGTGTAGATGTGAGTAAATTGTTAGGGGTGCTATGGCTAGTAAAGCATTTATGAGAGGTTCAAGTTTGAGTGGCATTTTGAAAGCGGCAGATTGGTCAAGTGATTCGACTTTTAAAAAATTCTATTTTAAGCCTGTGGAAAATGTGTTGGAAAGAGTTTTAGAAGAACTTTGAACATGCATAATATTGGCCTCCGGGCCTTGCCATAAAATGCAGATTTTCCACAGTTTTAATGGGAAGAAAATCATGATTTTATTAAAGGCACGAAGGCTAATATTATCCCTCCGCTTACCCACCCTATTTTAATGTATTTGTTCTTTTTTGAATAGGTTGAAGCAGAGAAGATGGATTTCGGGGACGAGTCCTTGGAAAACACAAATGGATTGGATTTTTGGTTCTACAGATGGAACTTTTTTTGTTGATTTCGCAGCTAATAAAAGAGGAAGATGGCTGCCTGTTCTGATGTTATATGCATGCTCAGTGTTCTAGAGTTCTAAGGTTGTTCTAATGCTATGTTTGATGTTGCTGCTGTGTTTGAGAGCAATAAAGGATATGTGCATAATATTAGCCTCCGTGCCTTTAATAAAATCATGATTTTCTTCCCATTAAAACGGTGGTAAATCTGCATTTCCACATTTACTGCAGTCTCCTCAGTAGGAAATGCTTTCAGTTTTTTACTTTGATTCCATCAAGAAGGCATTCAGATGTGTCACACATTTGCCATAAATTCAGAATGTTAGCACTCTAGTTGCTCATTAGATCACTGTAGTAAAGCTACTGCTCACCAGGGAGTTAACCAGAAGCCTGCTGCTGGTATTGAAAGTGCATGTTTCAGTCTGCATGTCAGAATTGTTTTATGAAATAGAAGAGGATTTGAGAAGTCACTCAAAATGTGCCCTAATTTTTCTTTCTGCAGCACTAATCATAATTTCTATGGCACTGAACCCCCTCATTTTGTTCCTTTTTAAATTAAACGTTTTAAGTGTTGCCAGTTTATTCCAATCAAGATGGCTTCAGGTGTGCCAGGTGTGCCATACTTTTTTCATAAGTTAGACTGTTAGCGCTCTAGTTGTTCTTTAGAACACTCTGGGAAGCTGCAGTAGAACACAAAGGAATCAACTGACAGTCTCTGCCCTTGTTGGAACTACATGTTTTACTGAGAATGTCAGACTTCATTCTCACATGACTGAGAAAGATAATGTGATTTTACAGAAAATATGCTCTCAGTTTAGCTTCTGGAGCACCTTCCAAATCTCTATGGGAAAAGCATGAGAAAATAGTTTTCTCTCAAACATGATTCATGATATCCCAGCATAAGGCTTTTTCACAGAGTAAAATCACCTTAGAACACACCACAATTCCTAAAATTAGTATTGTACCATCAACAAATGATTTATAATGTAACTAAAGTCTGTTATCACCCTTTATAAGTTCTCCTTTTGGTGACCCTCAAAACCTTCCATTCACTACAATGCATTTTAATGGGGTGCTATCATGTATATTGGTCCCAAGATGGCTGCCAACACTTCTTGGATGAAGTGCTGACTGCTAATCAGACCTCACGGTGAGATGCGTGGTTAGGCTCCCCCAGATATATAAATTTATTTTTCCTTTAATATTTAAAAAAACTACCAAACAGATTTACACCATTTAAAGCAAAGAGTGCACTCTGGACCAAGAGCTACATTTCTGCCAAATTTGGTGTAATTCCGTTCAGCAGTTCGGGCTGTAGCCGCGACAAAAGTTTCCTATGTAAATTAACATGGAGAAAACACGTTTTGGGACCCCCCTTGTTTCTCGGTCCCTGCTTGACGAATCACCCCGAAACTTTCAAGACAGGAGCTGACCGGAGCGCCCCATTAGTTTTGATAATTTCGCCAAGATTCGTCAAATGGCGCCAAAGATATTGGCAAAAAAACGCTTTTTGAATAGAAACAAGGTCCTAACAATAACTACCTACCATATATATATATTTATTAAGGGAAAATTTTTAACAGACTGAGAGGGGCACATAAGAAGGAATGTGCAAAGTGTTTTTTAAGCTAGTGATTTAGCAATTTTTGGCAATTTGTGAAGTTTCTTACGTTAAGTTCACCTTCTCCTGTGCATGCCATATTTATATGCTATCAAACACATCACATCGAAGGTGGAAAAGATATGCAATGTGTTCTTCTTCAAGTTTATCTTTTGCAGAAAATGTTCTGCATTATGTAAACCAGGTGCAAATTGTTTTCTGCAAAGTTACTGGTGCCACAGAAATTAATACAAAACTCCAGATTTTCACGTAAATGTGGAAAGTATAAAGCTCTTCAACTTGCAAAGCTTTCCCTAGAACAGAGGACTTCAAACTCTTTTGCTCTGAGTCCCCCTAAGCAAAATGTTTTGAAGTGGGCCCCCCCCTCCAAAACTATATGGCAATGATTTGGGGAGGGATGATCACAGGGGGTGGGGATCATGAGATCATTTCAGGGGTGCTTTTATGTAGCTCGTAATCCCCACAAAATGTGGGACTTATGAAAAAGCAACAGCATCAAACAAAAACAGACCAAAAACACTACTGCCTATAATCAGGGAACTGTGGGCCCTAATGAACGTTGCCTGCTGCACTAATAATGGCTGTAGCCCTGAGAAGCAGGCTATCTCCTCTTCTTTCACTACTTCCCCACCATGTCTGATGATCACTTCAATCTCAAAACAATTCCAGTCTCTTTCTGAAGAAAATGAGCTACTGCATGCTGCCCCCTATTTTGTGTCAAGGGCTCCATGTGCCCAAATGCTAGCAAGGAAAAGAAGCCCCCATGCCCACTTTTTATTGTAAAACATTCATAATTGTGATGCTGTGGGCTCCTGGGCAAAAGTGTAACTGCGCCTGTTTCACTAATGATAGGTACTGCCTTGCTGTTGCCTCTGACGTTTGTTAACAACATGGGCTCCCATCTCACACCATCCCTCTCCCTCCCATCTCTAATCATTTCTCTCATCTCTCAGCTTCCCTCTCCTTTTCATCTCTCTGGTGCCCAAATCAAGGTGTCTCCTCTGCTTCAGATTTTCCCCTCCCTTGATGCATTGCTCCAAGGCTCCAAGAAACACTGGCCCATCAAATACGCCCTGTGTCTCTAATGCAACTCTAGCAACAATTTTGCCTATAGCTCTGTGAATCAGGCCGTCTACTCTGCCCACTCAACAGGGCCATTGCTTCTGGGCCAGATGCACAAAGCACGCTTTCTGCTTGTTTGTGTAAAAAACTACAACAAAAAAGCGCATTTAGACTCCCCCTCGTCTCCTGTTGCTTGGGCCCTGTTCTATGCACAACAATGATGACCTGGGCCCTAATGATAGCAAGGAAAATGCACCCCGTGTTGTTTTTCATAGTAAGACTGACATAAATGGGGTCCAGTGCCCACTCACAGAGGGTGGGGGGGTTCCTGTGCTGTGAAACAGATATTAGAGAACTAAAGAAAAAGCATACCTTCTCACAAAGTGCCCTCTACTTGAAAGAAATATAAATGTGTGCAATGGTTAATCATCAAATATAAAGGCTGCTTTGGAGCCAGTGTAGCTTTTAATTAATGGAGACAAATACTATTCTTTTTGAGAAGTTATATATGTGTCTATTAAAAGAAGTGCACCCTTTTAATGGACACATATAAAAATATTTATACTAGATATAGTCTGAATGCTTATCACTAAAATGTATATTTACAGTGTTTTGCAGCAGCCTGTTTCATACAGTGTACTACAATTTTTAAAATAATGAAATTCGCTGTGCTTTCTGTCAAAGACTGGGCCCTTGTAGCAATATAAACAAGTCACTATTCCTCACGGCACTAATAAGGACTTAATTCTGTGACTCTCAGGTCACACACAAAGACATCTGCAGTGATCACATTAGCCAACTGAGGTTTCACAAGGTAAAAAGAGTATATTTCCCTTTGATTAGTTTAACTTGCATTTATTTTTCATTTGAGGTATGCGCATGTTTTTATATGCAGTTACTCAAAGGTGAAAATCAACAGTAAAATGCAGAATCTTTTCTCCTTTTTTTAAGCAATGTCTTTACCCCTGAATTCACACTCACTCACTCTGCCCCGTGCCATTCAGTAGTACTGTCCTCACACTTTCTTATGGTCTTTAACTGCTGCATGTAAATGAAGACAGCCTAGAAACATACCTTTCGCGCTTGCAGGCTATCTTCATTTACACGTAATTGCAGACCCATTTGTGCCCTCCTGGGAACACATTGATGGCCCCCCAGGGGGGCGCGCCCCACAGTTTTAAGATCTCTGCCCTAGAACATCACAAGGGTGCAAGAAAAGCTTTGCATACCCCTACGTTCGAGGAATAACATAATATATATACAACTACCTTGCTCTCATCATTCACAGTAGTTATTTGCATAATAACCCTGCTACTGGTGTGTTTGTGAAATAAGATCATTGCTATACCAATATTGATGAACATGCTCTAATCTTTATGTCCAGAATACATTTTCTAAGTGGTATCCCTCATATACAAGGTTAGTAGGGTGCAACAGTGGATTTTATCTGGTAGATACGATCAATCTTCTCATATTTATGTTACATATGTTTCTCAGGTGTGGCTTGCACTTTCACATTTTGCACCAGTTTTTCCACAGTGCATTAGGGTGGAATGCAGTTCTGTTTACTGACACCTCCATGATTTTAGCAGATACATTTACTTACATTTGAATTTCTGAAGCAGTCAAATACTTGATCAGTCAGTAATATAAATCTGATTCGTCAGAGGAGAGTATTCCTTCTCTTTGGGGACACATATATGTTGTTTATGCATTACTGTAGTGAAATACTGTTAAACCTTGTCAGCCTTAGGGTGGTCTCCCCCAACATTTTGCCTTACTCCTCAATTTTTTTGCTGATCTGTTTTTTGTTGGCCTTAGGACTCTGTGCACTATACCACTGCTGAACCGTGCTAAAGTGTGTATGCTCACTCCCTAGGATATGGTAAAATTGGCTTATAACCAATTGGCACATTTCATTTACTCGTGAGTTGCTTGTAAAGTGGTGCTAGCTGTACCCAGGGCCTTTAAAACAAAACACAACTAGTAGGCCTGCAACACTCATTGTGCTACCCACCTAAGTAGCCTATCTCAAGCCTGCCATTGCCGCCTTTGTGTGCAGTTTCAAACTGACATTTTAACCTAGCAAAATAAACCCTTTGCCAGGCCTAAACCTTCCTTTTTAATACATAGAAGTCCCACCTAGGGTAAGCCCTAAACAGCCCATTGGGCAGGGTGCAGTGTAGTTAAAAAGTTGGACTTGTGTTTTTAACTTCTTAAATTTGTTTTTCACTACTCCAATGCTCACCTCTCCCATAGGGTAACAGTGGGTTACTATATTACAGTGCTAACTTTAAATTGGGATTAGGAAGGGATGTCGAGTTTGGTGTCCAAAGAATTGTAATTTAAAACCTGGATATTAAGTCACATGTCTTAAAATGCCACTTTTAGAAAGTTGGCGTTTTCTTGTCCCAACCATTTGGTGCCTGCAGTCTGTATCCTGGGTCACATGAGTAGGTATTAGCTGGCAGTTGGTTTTTGTGTATTGCTTCCAGACAGTGAGACAAAGGGAGAATAGGTGTTGGCAGGATGGGTCATCTTTGACTTGATAGGGGAAGGAGCTGGCACCTACCATACTTGCACATCACAAAGGCTTTGCCTCAGCACACTCAAAAATCAATCAATCAATCAGGGAATTGTGAAGTGCGCTACTCACCCATGAGGGTCTCAAGGCGCTGGGTGGGGGAGCAGCTCCGGTCAGTCGAAGAGCCAGGTCTTGAGGGTCTTCCTGAAGATGTGCAGAGTGGGTGCGTGTCTGATGTTGATCGGGAGCTCGCTCCAGGTCTTTGCTGCGACGTAGGAGAAGACTCTTCCACCTGTTCTGACTCTGCCGATGCGCGGGGTTTCGGCGAGGTCGGCAGATCAGAGGTTTCTCTTGGGTACGTGGCAGGCAATTCTTTCGTTGAGATATTGGGGTCCGATGTTGTGGAGTCATTTGTATGCATGGGGGAGTATCTTGAAAGTTACTCTCTTCTTGACGGGGAGCCAGTGGAGGTCTCACAGGTGTGTTCGTGTCGGGGGATGCCGAGGACGAGTCTGGCTGCGGTGTTCTGTATGGTCTGGAGCTTGCGGAGCAGAGATTTGTTGATCTAGGCGTAGAGGGCGTTTCCGTAGTCTAATGTGCTGGTTATGAGTGTGTGGGTGACGGCCTTTCTTGATTGGGGGGATTCATTTAAAGGTCTTGCGAAGGATGCAGAGGGTTTTGAAGCAGGTGGAGGCGACGGCGTTGATCTGTCGGGTCATGGAGAGGGAGGAGTCGAGTATGATGCCGAGGTTCCGGGCATGGTCCGTGGGAGGGCTGCCGAGGGCAGTGGGCCACCAGGTGTTGTCCCATGCAGAAGGGGAGGGCCCGAGGACGAGGACTTCTGTCTTCTCCGAGTTGAGCCTCAGGCAGCTGCTGCTCATCCAGGTTGCAACGTCCTTCATTCCTTCCTGGAAGCTGAGTCTGGAGGTGAGGGGGTCCTTGGTGAAGAAGAGGATGAGCTGGGTGTTGGCGGCATAGGATACTATGCTGAGTCTTTGCTGTCTGACGCTGGTGGCGAGGGGGGCCATGTAGATGTTGAAGAGCGTGGGACTGAGCGATGATCCTTGGGGTACTTCGTAGCTGATCTCTGTGGGTTCGGAGAGAAAGGGAGGAAGTCTGATTCTTTGGGTTCTGCCGGTGAGGAAAGAGCGGAGCAAGTCGAGGGCGGTCCCGTGTATGCCGGCGTCGTGGAGTCTTGCGGTGAGAGCACTGTGGGAGATGGTGTTGAAAGCTGCAGAGAGGTCGAGCAGGATCCGGGCCGCGGTGTGTCCTTGGTCGAGGAGTGTGCGGATGTTGTCTGTGGCGGCGATTAGGGCGGTCTCTGTGCTGTGGTTGCTGCAAAATCTGGATTGGAAGGGTTCGAGGATGGAGTTCTCTTCTATAAATTTTATTAGTTGGACGTTGACGATCTTTTCTGTGACTTTGGCCGCGAAGGGGAGGAGAGAGATGGGTCGGTAGTTCTTGAGGTCCGTTGGATCTGCTGAGGGCTTCTTCAGGAGGGGCTTGACTTCTGCACGTTACCAGTCGTCTGGGAATGTGTCAGCTTCGAGGAAGGCGTTGATGGTGTGTCGTAGCTCCGGTACGATGGTGGCGGCAGCTCTGTGGAAGTTGTGCGGAGGGCAGGGATCCATAGGGGCTCCTGAGTGAATGCCTTTCATGGTCGATGCAGTGTTTTCGGTGGTGACTGGGGTCCAGGAGGAGATGGTAGGCTGACTTTCATTGCTGGGCGGTGGAGTGGGTTTGGTGTCCTGTGTCTGTTTGTCGAAGTTGTCATAGAGGGATCTTATTTTCAGGTGGAAGTAAGAGGCGAGTTTGTTGCAGAGGTTCTGGGAGGGTGTGATGTCCGTGGCTTTGCTGGGCTGCTTAGTGAATTCCTGGATGATGTTGCAGAGTTCATTGGAGTTGCTGGTGTTGGCGTGGATTTTGTTACTGATGAAGGTCCTCTTTCTGGATCTGATGAGTTGGTGGTATTCTGTCATGGCATTCTTGTAAGTGGAGTGGTCTTCTGAAGTTTTGCTGTTTCTTCAGTTCTTCTCAAGACGTATGCAGGTGCGTCTGGCTTCTTGGAGGTCAGTGGTGAACCAGGAGGCCTTCCTGGATCGCTGTCTGTCGAGGTTGCGGAGGGGGGCGAGCTCGTCTGCGCAGTTGGTGATCCATCTGTGAAGTTCTTTGGCTGCAGAGTTGGCATCAGTCGTGGTGGGGGGCTTCGCGATTGAGGGTGGAGTTGAGATGCTCCTCAGTGATCTTGCTCCAGTTCCTCCGTGGTGGGCGGGGTGCCGGTTTGGGTGCGGTGGATTTTTTGACGTGGAAGTGAACGCAGTAGTGGTCTGTCCAGATGGGTTGTGTGGTGTTGCTGAAGTGGACGCTGTTGCCTCCTGCGAAAATGGGGTCGAGGGTGTGTCCTGCCTTGTGGGTAGGGGTGGTGACGAGTTTATGCATTCCGAGGTTGGCGAGGTTGTCCAGGAGGGTGGCGGAGTTGGGGTCTCTGATGTTGTCGAGGTGGAAGTTGAGGTCTCCGATGAGTATGTAGTCCATGGAGGCGATGGCATGGGGCGCGATGAGGTCAGCGATGGTAGTGGTGAACGCAGTTCGAGGTCCGGGAGGTCTGTAGGCGAGGGTGCCTCGTAAGGTCGCTCTGGGGCTGGTCTGGATCTGGAAATGGAGGTGTTCGGTGGTGGACTGGGAGTCGCTTGTGCTGGAGGTGGTGAGTCGGAGGGAGCTCTTGTGTGCAATGGTGAGTCCTCCTCCTGGGCGGTTGGGGCAGTCCTTCCTCTGGATCTTGTATTCGTCGGGGATGGCAGTGGCGATGTCAGTGGGGGAGGTGGGGTTGTCCATGTTTCTGTGAAGACAACGATGTCTGGCAAGAGAGTGTCGAGGAGGTCCCAGATCTCTACTGCGTGTCTGTGCAGGGAGTGCACATTGAGGAGGATGAATCTCAGGGCTTCAGGGCTGCTGGTGTCCGGCGTGGGGACGTCGGCCGTGGTGGTGCGGAGGGTGGTGAAGGTTTGTCGGCAGTGTCGGCAGGAGAACTGGCCGTGGGTGGTGGCCAGTGTAGACACTTGGCAGTTGTTGTTCCTTCCGGGGTTGAGTGCGAGGAGGGCAGTTGAGTCGTGAGTAGAGAGCGGTGTGTGGTCGGAGAACCAAGGTCCCTGACGCGGGTCACGGTTGGGTCGCGGATGGGCGCAGATGGGCTTGGCTTTGGTGGCTGCCATTAAATAGGGAAGGGGGAGGGAAGCGCAGCTGGGAGGCGGGAGCGGGAACCGACAGGGGGGTGGGGCCGCAGGGGCAGCAGCAGCGGGGAAGAGGATGACGAAAACGGGCACGGAGGACACAGACAAGGGCACAAACAACAGGCAAAAATAAAAACAGGCAAAATAAACAGAGGCACAAAATTACAGGAAAAAGACAGACAAAAGACAGAAAACGGGCAAAAACACAAGGCAGACAACAGTGGACCAGCAGAAGAGCAAGGCTCTCCCTCTGGACCACCAGGGATGAGGTGCAGGCAGGAGCCTGCGGTGGAGGAGGGCCTCGAACACCTACCTGCACAGGGCAGCGGCAGTGGCACAACAGCGGAGCTGTTGGGGGAGAGACCAGGTCTCTGGCCAGGAGGGTTTCACACTAGTCTTTTGTGCTCCCAGACAAGCTGAACCAGGACAGGGAAGCAGGAAAATCCAAACACCTCTGGGGGTTGGAACTTCCAGAACCTTCTCCTACTTTGAAGCTGGAACCAAGTATAAATATGGGACCCTCAGGCCCCAGCTCCCCCACTTACCTGTGACTCGTCTTCCGACCAGTTTCAGGCCCTTTTGGACACTTGAGACCCTGTCCCACTCTCCCCGCTGATGCCGCTCTCCTCTGCCTATGTCCTTCTTGCCTGCTCTCTTGCACTGTTTGTGCCACTTTTCTTTACTGTTTTGTGCCTATTTCTCATTCTCTTTCATTCTTTGCGCCTCTCTACTTTTCCCCTGCACCCCAACCCCCTCCCCCTGCTCTTTGCCTGCTCTCCCACATCTTCTACCTGCCTCTCTTTAGCCCCGCCTACCACCCCCCCTGCTCTCCTCCCACTCTCAGAACTCACTTAATAGCGGCCTGTGCATGACTGCTTCCACGCCGCGCCTCACACCATGGCAAGACCTTTCACCTGCTCACACTGTCACCTCACCTGTGACAACACCCCCCAAAGCACCACCCCCTCGCAAGCATCTACACACGCCTCACCCCCAACAACCCCCACCTCGCTTGCATGCTTCTCAACACACGGCCACTCGGTAAGCAGACCTGGTATCTCATCGAAACACACAACCCAGATATCTTCCTCCTAACCAAAACTTGGCTCAACCCAGTGTTGTCACCCATCATCACCATAGCCATCCTGACGGGCTACAAGATAGCGTGCCAAGACAGAGCCCACAAGCCAGAAATGGCCTCACCATAATCCACAATGACATGATTCAATGCACTTTGTCTGAAAACAAGAACACTTAGTTCACGGAACACATGCATTTCAAACTTCAAACAAATGTGAAAACCATCATCAGAGGAATCCTCACATACAGAACCCCACAGATCGTGCAACCCTTTCTGCAGCCTCATCAAAGACTTTGTGGCCCCCTCACCATAAGCTCTAAGAACTAGATCCTCCTGGGCGACCTCAACTTCCACCTTGACACCCCCCCACAGACCCCAACTCAGCAGCCCTACTCGAAAGCCTCAACAACATCAGAGTCACCCAGCTCATTCAGGTTCGAACGCACGACACACCCTGGACCCCATATTCACCTCCAGCAACATCAAATTCAGTCACACCACCCCACTCAGCTGGACAAACTACTCCATTATTCACGTTATCATCTAAACTCTACGAGCCACTACTTTGACTATGCCTAGTGCCACCAGATGCAGCTGGAATAAGATTACTGATGCAGACAGGAACAACATCCTTGGGACCAACCAGCCAATCCCTCCAACGACCCAAACCAAGAGATAACAAACATCAACAAATGGATATCTAACTGCACTGGCATCCTTGCACCTCTCAAGCACATCAAACATAGGAGGACCTACTAGCAAGCCAGCTAGTACACATATGACCTCAGAGGATACAAATGTTACTAAAAAACACCTAGGGCCCGATTCACAGAACTAACTTACTACAAAATCCTAAACTTACTACCATTTTGGTATTCACAGAAGGCACTTACACATTATGGTATTCACAGAAGGTACTTACTCATTTTGGTATTCACAGAAGGCACTTACTCATTTTGGTATTCACAGAATGCACTTACTCATTTTGGTATTCACAGAATGCACTTACTCATACTAACTTTATGTCCGCACTCGGGCCGGAGATTCCGGCCCGGTGGTGGAGATTCCGGCCCGGTGGTGGAGATTCCGGCCCGGAGGTGGAGATTCCGGCCCGGTGGTGGAGATTCTGGCCCGATGGTGGAGATTCCGGCCCGATGGTTGAGATTCCGGCCCGGTTGTGGACATTTCCGCCGGTGGCGGAATCTCCGCCACCGGCCGGAATCTCCACCACCGGCCGGAATCTCCACCTCCGGGCCGGAATCTCCACCTCCGGGCCGGAATCTCCACTTCCGGGCCGGAATCTCCACCACCGGGCCGGAATCTCCGGCCCGAGTGCGGACATAAAGTTAATATGAGTAAGTGCATTCTGTGAATACCAAAATGAGTAAGTGCATTCTGTGAATACCAAAATGAGTAAGTGCCTTCTGTGAATACCAAAATGAGTAAGTACCTTCTGTGAATACCAAAATGAGTAAGTGCCTTCTGTGAATACCAAAATGGTAGTAAGTTTAGGATTTTGTAGTAAGTTAGTTCTGTGAATCGGGCCCCTAGAAAGGAAATGGAGAACCAGCCGTGACACCTCCGTCGGAAACTCCTACCGGCTACTCTTAGATGCTACCACCACCAAATCAAAGAAAAAGAAAAAAGCCCTAGCACTAAGGATAGAAACCATCTCCAACAACAGCAAAGAACTCTTCACCATCGTCACAGAATTCTCCTACCCCGCAGCCTCTACCAGCTTTATCTTACCCTCGCAAATGCTCTGCAGCAACCTGTCCAACTTCTTCCACAACAAAATCACAAAGATTTACAGCAACTTCAACCCCAGCTCAACCCAGAAGACATCTTTGAGCAACTGCCCACCACCATGTGCGAGGTCAAGCACCTAAAAGATTGGAAACCAATCACCATCTAGGACATGGCTGCAATTATGAGTTCCATCCACTCAGAAGCCCCCACAGACTCATGCCCCCACCACATCTACAATTTAGGAGAATCCACAATCAGCTCCATGCTCACGTCCATCATGAACATATCCATCAAATGTGCAACCTTGTCACACAATTGGAAGCATTCAGAAGTCAACGCCCTCCTGAAAAAAACATTGGCTGGTCCTAGCGAACTCAGCAACTACTGACCCATGTCACTGCTACCTTTGCTCACCAAGGTCATGGAGAAGGCAATCAACAAACAACTCTCCAGTCACATAGAACATCACCAACTACTGGACAGCAGGCAATCAGGCTTATGCAGCAACCAGAGCACAAAAACCACCCTCATTGTTACCACCGATGACATCAGGACCATCCTTAACCGTGGAGATACCGCAGCCCTCATCCTGCTCAATCTCCCTGCAGACTTCAACACCGTCTCTCGCCACACCCTCATCTCAAGGCTACACCACACCGGAATGCAAGGCCCAGCTCTGAAATTGTTCGCCTCCTCCCTGAAAGGCAGAACTCAGAGAGTCAGGCTCCCACCAAACACCCCAGGACCAAAGAAACTCATCTGTGGAGTCCCACAAGGATAATCTCTTAGCCCAACACTCTTCAACATCTACATGGCACCCCTCACAGGCATCATCAGAGCCCATGGAATCGACATCGTATCCTACACTGATAATACGCAGCTCATCCTATCGCTGACAGACAAAGCCAACACCACCAGAAACAACTTCACAAACTGCAAACAAGAGTTCACCATCGGACTTCTTCTGGTGGCCAGCGGAACTAGGACCCACTTCAATCCCATCTGAACAAGCCCGAAATCTGGGAATCATCTTGGATAATAAACTCACCATGGCATCCCAGGTAAATGCCATCACCACCTCTTGCTTCCTCATCCTTCGAATGCTATATAAGATCTTCAAGTGACTACCCCAAAACAACAGACACACTATGACTCAAGCCCTCATCATGAGCAGGTTTGATTATGGCAACGCACTGCACACCAGAATCCCAACCCACCTCACACAGAGACTTCAGACCATTCAGAACACTGCTGCAAGACTCATCCTCCACCTCCCTTGCTGCACCCACATTTTGCCTCAGCTCCGATAGCTCCACTGGCTCCCCACACAGAAACACTGCCAGTTCAAACACCGCACCTACGCATTCTTGTCCCGAAACATTAGACCTGCCTACCTCAACCACCGCCTACACGTCTACCAGCCCACCAGACAACTGCAATTAACGCCTTACAGTTGAGCCTTAATATTTCTGTTTGCACGAGCCATTCGGAGGGATAGAACAACTAGACTGGCTAATCAAATAAACGCACAATTCTTTTCGTCAAAAGGATCAGATAAAGAGACATTAAAAAAAAGAACCAATCTGAGATGAAACTCTTAATTTCCTTTTTAAACTTTACTCATTGTTGATAATGAAGCTGGCGGCCTCAACCACTATCAGCTTCAAGTCACTTAAACAATTACATATTGTCTGGACTACTCCTGCACATGGTTTTAATATTGCTAACCTTCTCTTGACAATGAATTCTGTTTTACCATGTTTTATGTTTTATTGTGACAAATGATTGTCATGGTTTTAATTAACTAAACAATAAATTTTTGAATGACAATTAATGTCACTTTCTCTTGCACATATCCTGCAAATTTATAGAAGCAGAGCCAGAGGTTGCTCTTTCTCCTACATATCTGTCAAGAACTGGAATGACCTCCCCCAACACATCAGGACCTCATCCACACTACTCAGCTTCCACAAGAAGCTGAAGACCTGGATGTTCAACTAACGCTGCAGATCTCTTCCACACAGCAACTCCTGCTTGACCTACACACCTACTCAAGCGCCTGTATACCCTCATGGGTGACAAGTGCGCTCAACAAATCAACTTAACATAACCCTTCAGTACAGCTGTGGGCCTGTGAAAGACTCAGAAGGGCTGCTGTGCTGCAAGAAGAACTGCTACCCTGCTACTCTGGTACTCTGTTGCCCAGCTGGAATGTGTTAGACCTGGCATCCTTGGTGTGGGTTTCCCCTGTATTTTTTGCCTTTGCCTCCTGTGTTTTTACTGTGTGTTGGACTTTGTTTTTGCTGGTCTAGATGCTTTGATGCTAGATGCTTTGGGCACTTTGCCACTGCTCTTCAGTGCCAAAGTGCAAGTGCTCCCTCTGTAAATTGTTGTTATGGATTAGTGTGTTCACAATTAGCTTATTTGATTTACTGCGAAGTCCCTAGTACAGTGCACCATGTGTGCCCAGGGCCTGTAAACCAAATGCTGCTAGTGGGCACAGATTGTGCTATCCACACAAGCAGCCTTGCAAAAAGGTCTCAGGCCTGCCATTGCAGTGCCTGTGTGCAGTTGGTACTGCCATGTTGACCTGGCAAGTGCACCCACTTGAGTATGAGTGTGCAGTTCCTTAGACGAAAATAGTCTGTAAAGTCAGTGGAATGTGCTCCAATAGGAGCAAGTGCCCTCGCACACCCCGAGAGGTGTCATGCTTCATCATCTGGGTTTGCTCCTCGTCGGGCCGGCGCTGCAATGCCCAACGGGCACCCGCGAGGGGGCTCTTTGCCGGAGATCTTTTTGATTAGCCGTCTGATGAGTGTGATTGTGTGGGGTGTAGAAAGTAGTGTGGTGAAAAGTGAGATTAAAATAGGTTTAGTGATGCATGATGTAGATACATTTTAATAGTGGAGCTCACTAACCTAATTAAAATCAATAATGCTCGTGTGGAATGCAATGGTCCTAAAGAGCAGTCGTGATTAATATCTAAAGAGTGTGGTCAACATGTTTCATGCCTCTTTTAGCCCCAAAGGGGTCTATTGGCAATTTGTCAGGACGTACAATAATTTCCTACACTACAGCATGCCTGATTCTTCAATTTATCTTAATAAGTCAAGTAATCAGTCGCAATCTAAGCAAACAAGGTCAGATTCTACCCTATTCATCAAACTGACCCGTTTATGATTCAGTTACGGTCATACGGGAGCAAGACAGAGTGGTCCGCTCACTCGCTGACTGGTTTGTGGAGTTTCGTGCACCTGCAGCCCTACTCCGGCTCTGTCTCCCTCTTGCCAGGCCCTAACCTTCCATTTTCTTGCAAGTGAGTCACCCCTAAGGTAGGCCCAAAGTACCCCTGTGGGCAGGGTGCAGTGTGTGTGAAAGGTAGGTCATGCACTGATGTGTATGGCATGTCCTGATAGTGAAATACTGGCAATTTCGTTTTTCACTATTGAAAGGCTATCTGTCCCATAGGATAGATTGGGGAGTTTACTTGTAACATCTTACAAGTATAACTACCCGTGGGAACAAGATAGGAAAATGGAATTTAGTATGCCTGAACTCAGAATCTAAAGATGCATCTTTTAGTAAGGCTGATTTTTACATTCTGGATTTGAAAACAGCCCTCGTAGAAAGTATGTATTTTGTTGCTTAGCCATCCAGTGTGCGTCTGTTAGGTTTGTGTATTGACTGTCTGGCTTTGGAGTGACAGGGGCTGGGGATGTGCATTCTGTTCAGACAGCCACTTAGGGGGGGTGAGGTGTGTCCTTCCTTTCCAGGGTGAGTCAGGGCTGGGCTGAATAGACCTGGGCTGCATTCAGAGTAGGGGGAGGATATTTCTTTAACACCTGAATGGGCCTGGTCAGCCTTGGACAATGCTGTCTCCACCTCCTGCAAGGAAGCTGCACCAGAGAGGACAGAACTGGTTTTGACTAAGCACAGAGCCTCTCTAACACCAGAGAACACAGAGAAATGGACTGTAAATGTTGGAGCCCAGACCCCTGAACTTTAGATCACTTTTGGACTTCAAGAGGAACCTCTGCCAAGGAGAAGAGCTGGAAGAAGCTGGAGGAGATGTACTGCCCCTTTGCTGTGTGCAGCCTGGGGTTGGCCTGCAGTAGCTGTTTCTACCAAGGAGAGGAACTGTGTGTGTATCCTGCTTGCCAAAGTATCTCCAAGGGCTTGAGGTAGAGCTTGCCCCCTGTTCAAGAAGTCTCAGGAACAGCAAAGACTTCACCATCCATCTGGGCACCACCTCTGGAACCACTGTTTTCAGTCGCCGCAGAAGAAAAGAGCAGCCGACTCTGTCACTGAGTCCGTCGCTGGTTCCGTGTCCTGAAGGCACCGCAGAAGGCACCGCTGTACCTCGCACCTCATCCTTGGTCTCACAAACGCCGCAGGGTGACCGTCACTGAGCCGTTGCTTGCACCGCGTCCTGTGGGCACCGCACTCGAACCACCTTGCTTCACTCTGCCCGGACGTTACCATCGCTGCCCGTCCCAAACATCGACCAGCTCTGTCGCCTGCACCATGACTTGCCAGCACCGCATTGAGCACCGCCTCCCTCCGCATCATAAGCCTTGGTCTCACCAATGCTGTTGGACGACCGCCACTGAGCCGCTGCCTGCGCCGTGAGGGCACCTCACGCTGCACCGCTTCCACTTCACATAGCAACCGCGACTGTTGCCCCGACTGACTCGTACCAACGGGATCGGCCGCAACGAGAAAGGTACTGTCTACGAGTCTGTCAACGCTTTAGCTGGCCCGTACCGACTCGGTCTGCTGGAACTGTTAGACTCTGTCATTTTCAGCATTGCGGTAGCCCCGGTCGGAGCTACCAACTCGGAAAAATTTGTGTTTTTAAGCTATTCTTGCAAATTGAAGGTTATCTTGCAAAGTAACTATTTTTACAGTATTGTATATTGGATTTTTGTTGTATTTGGTCTTGTTGGTGTAGATAAAGTCTTGCTTATTTTTCTAAACTGGTGTGGTGTCCATTTGTAGTGTTTTCACTGAGTTACTGTATGCATACACAATGCTTTACACACTGCCTCTGAGATAAGCCAGTCTGCTTGTGCCAAGCTACCAAGGGGGAGAGCTGGGGTTATTTTAGGAGTTTATCCCCCTTACCCTGACTAGGAAGAAGGGTCCCTACTTGGACAAAGGTGCAAACCATTTCCAACTAGAGACCCCCATTTCTGACAGAATGGGCCTGCATCTTGAACCCAGGATCACCAGAGTGACCTCAATGGCTAATTGCCTGGCCTCCTGATCAGAGCCTCAGAGACAGAAAAGGCTCCAACCACCTTGAAGCCAGCACACCTGTCTACTGTGCCTTGCCACCCAAATTCTGGCCCCTTGGAAGTGGCCTGCAGGTGCTATGCCAACCCAGCTGTGATCTCCTGGGTAGAACCGATGCAGCACAATGCATCTCCTCACAGCTCTGCTTTGTAACCACTGTTGTGCAACGCATCTCCGATGCAGGACCTCACAGCTCCTCGAAAGTGCAGCTGCGCAACACATCCCCGAACCAGAAATTAGCATCCCAAGCCTTTTTTGACGTCATCCTCGACGAAGGACCTCACAACGCAAGCCCCATAAATGGCGTCATTAGAACTGCCGCTGCGCTACACAGGACTTCGCATTGGTCCGGCGTGACCCGATAACCACAGTTGGTGCTTTGTGCTTTTAAGTACTACTTTTACCTAAATCTTTAAAATTGCATTTCTCCAGTTCTACTGATTGGATTTTTGTCATTTTGTCATTTTGGTCTCAAATAATTTATTCAATTTTACTCTCTTATTCTAAATTTATGTGGGATTTTTCTTGTGTTGTATTTTCACTTTCCTACTGTTTGAAATGCTGCATAAAGACTTTGCACAATACCTCTAAGTGAAGCCTGACTGCTTTTGTGCGAAGTTACCTGAGGGTTAAGCGCAGGTTAATTTGAGGTTGCTTGTGACTTCACCCTGACAGGAATTGTGGTTGCTGCTTGAGTAGGGTTTCACCCCCCCCCCTCAATCAGAAACCAAATTTCCTAAAAATACCAACAAAGTGTTGTGCAGCACGCAGGTTCAGGCAACCAGTGATCACATAAGTAGAGCAGCTCCAGGGCAAAGTAGTTGCATAAGGCATCATCGTATGTGGTATCACCTTGGTAGGGGCAGCTGCTATGAATCGTTTCCACCAGATGGACAGTTCCCAGTGTGTCCTAACAAAAATTGGCAAAGCCAATTGATCTTGCCAGTGAGAAAGCTATTGGCTTTGCAAATGCCTTTTAACCATGATGAGCAGCGTGGCTGTGCAGCACGACCAAAAGTAAGTTGGAGAAGAGCAAAGCTAGAAAAAAGCGATCTCACTCGGCCAGCGCTGGCTGCGTCAGAGTGCTTTTTTTCTTATGGCGGGTGGGGTTAGGCAGCACAGACATTGAGAATAGGGTGGGCGTGGGCCTCACGGGCAGAATGGGAACGATAAAAAAAGCAATATAATGCATCATAACACTTTTTTCTCTTATGGTGGCTGGGGACAACACAGACAACAGGAGGGTGGAAGGTGGAAGGGAAAAAGCAACATGGATAACAGGAGGGTGGAGGTGGGAAGAAAGAAGCAACATGGACAAGAGTGGGAGTGGGAGGTAAGAAGCAACACAGGCAAGTGTAGGGGGTGGGAGGGTAATAAGCAACATGGATAAGGGTAAGCGGTGGGGTGGGGTGGGAAGAAGCAACATGGGCAACAGGTGGGGGTAGGAGAAGAAGAAGCAATGGAGGTTTGGTGAGGAAGAAGCAATGGAAGGTGGGAGAGGAAAATCAACACGGGCAGGAAGCATGAGAACATATAATAGTACCAGAATCACAGTGAGCAGTGGGTGGACAGCAGAAGGACGCTAGTCAAAGTAAATCAGTACTTGGTCCATACTTCAAACCAAAGAACAGGAAGTGACATTGTCAAGTTCTGGTCAATTACGAGGCAGCAAATAAGAGTGACAGAAGCCAACGAATGTAAGTGATTGGCGGGCTCCAAGCCGCGTATAGTACACAATATGTCTTGCAGTGACAGTGCATGCACTGTCAGCAGGCGAGACCTAAACATGTAGAAGGGAGACAGACCTGCGAACTCATGAGGAAGTGACAGCAACATCCTCATGAACAACAGCGACCTCGCAGAGAGGGGATCATTGATAAGGGAAATGTATGCTGAGCGCAGATTGCAGATGAGAGGCTGTGCATGAGTCCAGAAATATTAAGAAGAACAACAGAACACAAAGTTGTTCAGTTTAATTTCTGACTATCCCTGCCCATTGCACACAAGGGTGAAGAGAGGCACTTACACTGACAATTCTTTTAAAAAATAAATAAACAATAAAAACCTTTAAGAAAACCATTTATTCTGTCCCTTAGAGGTATTAGAAGCAAAAACACCCCTGTACCTTCTCTATTTGCACCTTATTTTACATTTACAGTTTAAAATCTTCGATTGCCTATTGCATCCAGGAAAGGTTTATGCCTTCAGCGGAAAAAGGCAGTAATTGGAAACATTGGCTCTGGTTCTGTGTGTAAGTTATATTCATGGGTAGCGACTGGTTTGCTGGGACTCATGTCATTCGAGGGTTACTGGGCTCCAGTTTCATCAATTGAAGTTGTTCATCACTTCCTGTCCTGGGGACGCGGCACGATTAGACCTTGAGCTCGATAACCGAGTCTCCACTCCAGCACTTGACTCTCTGAGTAGCAAGGAGGTGAGGTGGGTTTTACACCCAGAATAAACTTTACACAGTAATAAAACTAATATTAACAATGTCCAATCAGTGCGTTACGTTAAAAAAGAACACAGAAAAAAACATACTACAAAGAGAACTAAGATGCTGTGTGAAAACTAGAAGTCTTTATGACCATCCGGGCCAACGTTCTGACCCCAAACAGTATTATAGGGCCTAAACGCTAAACCTATAAAAAAACATTTAACGTTGAATATACAGACTATGTTGCACAGGGTTGCTCCTCGAAACTAGAACAGTAACAATACTTGTATTGCTGTGATTTGGCTTCAACGGTTGATACGAAGTTAAATGTTTGCGGTCCGCCCACTGTTCCCCCAAACAAAATATCATGAGAGCTAAGCCTTCCTTAATAAGGTGGGGTCAGGGTTTTGGTTAGCGGTGTCTGGTGTCCAGGCACAGTTTCTGGAGTCTCACCATTCCAGTAGCCACTAGGCCAGCTATAGAAGGGATGTGACCTGTCAAGATGGCAGTACACCCTGTTAGATGACTCAAATGGGGTGGGGCCTTGTACCACTGGGCCCACTGGTTACCGTCTAGAGGGGCATATTATCAAGAACGGGGTTAAAATTATCGCCGGTTTAGCGGCAGAAAACTGCCGCTAAAGCGGCGATAATGGGCTTGATAATATGCCCTGGAGAATTCCAATAGAAGCCCATGTTGACACCAGAACATGGGCTTCTATTGGAATTCTCCAGGGCATATTATCAAGCCCATTATCGCCGCTTTAGCGGCAGTTTTCTGCCGCTAAACCGGAGATAATTTTAACCCCGTTTCTTGATAATATGCCCCTAGAGTTTTTAGTAGCAGGGCATCCACGGGACTGTGCTGCTTGCGACTGCTCCAGGACAAGCAAAGGCAAAGCAAGATATTATGCATGTCCTGGAGTAGGGACCACGGGTTCATTTGGGAACAGGGAAATCTTCTTCAGTTACAGAAGGTAATTGGAACCACCCACAGACTCCCACAGTTCAGACGAGGGGGTCAGGAATGACGCAGTCTCATATTCAGTGATACACCATGTAAGGACACTGAGAGCTTGAATGTTGTGTCCGAGCTCCTCCATCATAGTGCCATTATTGGCAACACACCCCACCCACACAATGACAGAGCATGCATGATGAATAAATAAATACACAACACACTTTTCTTTTGGAAAATATTGCTGCAGGTTTATTCCATACAAAAGTATGCAATATGGTGGGTTATCTTACGAGCGATCCAAGGGCAGGCAGCTGTAACCAACCTATGCTGCCCAGCCCGCCTGATGAGCCAAGCACTGTGGAGAACCCAATCAGTGCTACACCTTATGGGGTGATCCCCTTTTCGGATCACGTGACACATTGGTCCCTTATTATCCACGCCCCTTTCAGGGCGGAGCGTAGCAAGGCAAGCCCCCAGTTGTTCAGGCCCACAACCGCCCGAAGGACTAGCGGGGCGCCAACGCGGTTTTCCAGGAACCTGCCATGAGGCTCCTGGTATTTGGCTCTGGCACCCCTATTGTGCCGTGCAGAGGTACCCTTCTGTACCCATCTGCTTCCAGATCGCCCAGTAACTCCGCCACAGCTCTGGAGGCGGCCCCCGTCGTCGCCAGAGCCCCCCACCAAAACAGCTCATTTCTCACCTGCAACCTGCTATTTCCCGGGCCTGTGACAAGTGCACCCCCAACTTTCCACAATCACCTTTGGTGTTCGTCTGGATTAGCCCATGCCTGAGGAAGCAAAGCCCCAAGGCTCTGCGAACTTGCGCATGGGACTGTTCGACTGCCTCACATGACCTGTAGGAATGTGATGGCCACCCAGGAGGGAGTTCTACTCTTAGCCATAGTTATGTTACCCTTCAAGCTAATGTAGGCTCCCACCTCCTGCAACCTGTGGTTGCTATCCCTCTAGCACTTTTGTGCCTAACACCTGTTTCCCTAATTTCTGGAACAGCAGCACACTTGGTTACATGGCCGCCTTCACAACCAGGCAATGAGGTTGTTGCCCCCTAGGTGTATCACTAAGAAATTGGGGGGAACCCCCCCTTGGGCCAATCTCTGAGCAAGGGTGTCCCATGCCATGCATCCCTTATTCCTTATGGGAATTTCGCCTGCTCAGCTCCCTCTGTGGTGAAACCCCCTAGGCATACCAGCTTAGTTAACCTGTCTGCTTTAATACAGTGCGCACTGTCTGCAATATGGTGCCTAACATTCAGGATTGACTAAGTCCTGCCTCCCCCCCATACTAGATTAGTCCCTGATAGGGGGGGGGGGGGTGGGGGGTTCACACTGCCCACCCTGTGCAGCCCAAGCAGTGGAAAAATGTCCTGCCCCGTTAAATTTTAATTTTTGTTGAATACTGGACGTGCCAAATGTTCTTTTTACATAGTAGCCTTTTGTGCTTGACACCCTGTTTTCCCATTTATTGGGACAGCAGCACACTATGTTGGCTGACAGCGTCCCCACCCAGCGTGGCTAATATAGCTAACCGGGCGGGGCATTTGAGCTTAACTGCAGCAACATGTCGCCTACCCTTGGTTCTGGGGTGCACCTACTTCACCCCGTTAACCAGACAATTGCACAGACCCCTTTGATTGCTAAACCCTGGTGAACACCTTATTGGTGTCAAATCTGGTTTGAAACAATATATGTATTGTGCCCATTATTGGCGACACCTCACCCTTTCGTGTAGTGACAACTTACGCAGTGCACCCCGCTTGCTTAACTGCCGTCGGATCACAGATGCCAGTACCTGCTAACCATCTCTGACCCTGGATGCTTAAACCCGCAAAAGTGTCGGAATCCCAGATTCCCAGTTTCATGTTAGCTGCAGTACACCTTCAGTGGATCCGCTGGGAGATACCACAAACCGCATTGGTCATGAGAACCTTAAGAAGCACCCAATTTTCACCTGGGCGTACCTCTAAATGAGACTGGCTCCACACAGCTGTAAGGCCAGAGACACACATATATTAAACCTATTTACTGGTTTTTTGCCACTTGGCACCCTTCTGGTTGAAGCTCTGTGTTTCTGTGAAGCGCGCGTGCCCCCGGGGCATGATGTCACTGAATAACCGGTGTATGTTACCCACTTGCTGATACTATGTATCGCTAACTGCCCTACCTGGATTGACGGAATGCTGAATGCTTCCTAAGGACTGTAGACTTACTGCTCCAACCCAGTTTGACCCCAAAACTTTGGGACAACCCAAGTAGTAACCATGCCCTTCATGGTGCATCTACCCCAGCGTTGACTATCAACGTATTTGGGACACAGGTCGCAGAAGATGCCCCTTCCAGTCTCTGGTTCTAGCCCATGGAAGGATAACCCAGGGGGCAGACAAGTCTGTGGGAACCGGAGGGGAACAATATGTGCAAGTACCTGCCCTTGTCTGAATATTGGGAATGCCAAATGGTCTATAATACCTTGTCGTCATTTGTGCTCTAACGCCGTGTTTACCAAACTTTTTTGCACCGCAGTCCACTTGTTAGATGACAACTACCACTACCCGCCTGCTGCCCTGGCTAAAGCGCGGGTGAATATGTCTTAACTGAGGCGACCTGTAACCTGCCCTTGTTTGCAGAGGGCACATTTTAGCTGCATCGACCAGACATAGCAAGACACAACGAGATTGCGAGTCCCACTCCCACACAACTAAAATTAAACATAGTCCATCAGGGGCCGAGGCCTTGCTTTTGCCCTCTGTGGTGTGACCTGGACTGCTAAGACAGGGCGTCATGAGGTCACACATTTACGTGTACCCGTTCCTCTTGTGCTACACACGCTGGGGGATTAGTATGCTCCTCGCCTACTTGCTCGGAATTAGTAATGGTCCCTCGAGGGGTGAAAGGTCAGGGCCTTATCCCTGAAGCTTGCCCATCCAGAATTCTACAGGAAATCTACAGCATTGCTTTGTAAAGCTGTTCCTGGTTCCACTATTAATTATGGTCGATATGCTCTACCAGGTTTGAACAAACATCTTAGCTAATCGTATGCCTGCCTAATTCCCAGGGCTGACTGGTTATAATGCTTTACAAATGAAATTGCCCAACCACATGAGGCCTTGCACTGAAAGTCTACTGGGTTGTCTCAACTTTCTTTCAAAGCTAGAAATGCCCACCAAGTGTACATGGTACCTGTTTCTATATGGTGCCAGCAGATGTTCCTCATAAAGGCCCTTGTAGCCAGTTGCACAATGCAGTCTCAACAACATTTCGCAGCACCTCTCTTTGCGTTGTAATTGCCCAGAGTAAGTGTAAAATTATACTTTCCCATCATTGGGCTGGTAACCGGCGGCAAAGAAAGACAGAACCTGGGCATAAGATCCCGGTTTCCTAGAGTAAAACAATAATTATCCCGCACCATTATCAAATGTGCCACATGCACCCATGCCCTATCACCTGTTGCTATGCAGATGTCATCCAATTCAATGACATAGGCGACATATCAACCAGTTCTCGCCTTCGTGGTCAACAAAATTCCATATGCCGGGATTACTCCACTAGTACCTATGATGCTGAACCTGGATTTGTAAGGCGCATGTGAGGTTCGGCGATCGTCCCAATGCTAGTCGCCAGTTTCCAACTTATCAATATCGTCCGACTTAGTGAGGGCACTACGAGGACTCGTGGGACGGAATAGAGGTCTAAAGCATTAGTGCCAATTAAGAAACCGCCAGGAAACATCGACATCATGCATGAACTAGCCAATGTGGCCACTTCCCCGAAAACCGGCCACAATCCAGTACCCCCCATAATACTGCAACCCAGACATACACCCGGGGGGCAAACAGGCGACTCTGGTAAAGGTGAAAGAACGTGCGAATTCCCTCCCTGCAACCCAGGCATAATACTAAGTTAGAACCGCACATCGATATAGGCAAACAAAAAGGACAGCCGAACACAGCCGTGCCACATCCAAGAAGAACCATCTACAGTTTAAAGCCCACTGAGGGGAGAAGTACAGTTCCCGCATACTTCGAAACCAACAACACGAAAGAGAAGGTGGACCTCTCTGGAGTGCCCCACCTTAGCCCCCAGACATGCATGAGTGCTGGGGGTGGGGTGGGGGTAGAGAAACAATCACCAACTGATGCCCCAGGTGGGCGTGCATCCCTTGTCGCGGCGGGAGCACACACGGCATCCCTGGGAGAACCTGGCTCTACATATCCATCACAAACCGTGCCCATCGCGCCTTCCTGATGCACACACGCCACATGCTCCGCACAGCCCCCAGCGTCGGGGTGTGGGCATACCCTGTGCTCCTGTAGGGGCAATTGGCAGCAGAACTAGCTGCTGCTGTGTTACAGTATTGAAAGCACGTCACCGTCCCCGCATATTGGATGTAAACATTTGGAATTTGGACGAGTGTGTCTGTGCACTGTCAGTAACCTTCCTCAAAGTGGGCATGAAAAAACTGAACTGTATCAATTAAAAGCCGTTCCAAACAGGTGCCCCCTATAATTTTGGCCCAGGGCGGCTGGTAGTACTACAGCATGTGCTGTTGATTACAAGTAAATGCACTCCTGACCTCACGTGTGCTGAAGAAGGCCGTGCCTTGCCCTTGCCTGGTATTTTGCCGCTATGTCATTGCATCCCTATATTTACTACAAAAGGAGCACTACACCCACAACAAGCCCATCTATTGGCTTAGTCAATGCTCTATTTGCATAAAATAAATAAGCCACAATTATAGCTCAGTTGCATAGCCAACCGAGAGCTAGCCGCCCCCATCCATAGCTGCCAAGGTTTCAGATTGCTATGTGTGACATTTTCATCATTTCAGTGCAACTGTGAGTGACATTCAAAAGACTATGAATGACACTTTCTTGCGAGCAAAATCAAACAATGATACGGCGCATATCCAAACTACCCATTCCAGCTACCCCCTGCACATTTCAGAACAAGGTAGTCGAAAGAACACTTTGAAAGGATATTCAGTGATAAAATGTGTTATGGAGTTCATCAACACTATCGAAAACTTTCTTCAAATATAATGTCTATTCAAGATAGCAAGATGGAGAGAAGGCTTGCCAGATTGTAGCAGCCGACGAAAATTGTATTTCTGATCACGCTATGAAACAACTCAGCACGGTCTCGGGCGCTTCATGGGCAGCAAATACGACCAAACTATACTACCGGAATCACACTGCCAGCAACAAGCCGATCAAACGTTGCTTCTGAAGTCACTGCACCTCCGCCGAAAGTGCTTCCCGAAAGATGGGCGGAACCATTTTAGCGAACAAAAAACGAGACGCCCGGACTGCTAACCAATCCTACGTGCTCGTATTATACTGGTGGATTTCCATGTATGTTGGCCCCCCTATCAACAATCGCGTAAAAGCAAATAATTTGCAAAATGCGAATCAAATAGAAAATATTATCAAATTACGATCGTAATTCCTTAACTTACTAAACAGGTTGAGGCCAAGCACTGCTCTACTAGACATATCAACAACCTTGATGCCGGTGACAGAAAACTGTTCCCGAGATGTACAGACCAGCCACACTGCATGAAATGTCCGCAATGGCAGAACTGTGATGAAGGGGTCGAGGTCAAGCACTGCTCCACCATTCCAATCACACCTTCCGCCATCGCAACCAAGCCACCCTGGCACAATTGCGCAGATCCTGAATACAATTCCTAAGAATATGCGTGGTGTCTGCACGTACTTCCACGAGCCCCTTCTCGGGCCCACACCCTCCGGAGGTCACTAGCGTCCCCCGCGGACCCACATGCATCCCGAGCGTGCCAACCCACGTCAAGTGCGACATAGCGAGAATTGATAAGAATCGCCCGGAGGATTAGGGAGGCAAGCACAAAGACTCGGGTCAAGGCCCCCGCGCGCCCAGGCAGACCCCATCGAGCACATTGCAGAGCTAGGTATGGAGCCCCGCCACCCAAGTCAGACAACGCCGGCTCTCCGCCTAGCCGCTGATGCTTGCTCCAATCGCGGCACCACTGCAGAAGCAGACATTGACCCAGGGGAGTGGCATACCAGCCACCTTCAACACAATGCAAACATCAGAAAACACATATGTAACGGACAGGCGTGCTGTGGCACTAACTGGGGACCAGTGATGGTGCTTGGGTTCAATCATGCGATGCCTATCTAAAAGTCTCAGCTCGGTAAATCTCGGGTGCTGAAACATTTACCAAAAACCCCAACACGCCATATAACACCCAGGATCTCCAACCTGAAAGCTGTAAAAGACAGAGGTACCACAGCGCTTTACATAATCCCCAGGTACATTACAGACTAACACATTCGTTTCCAGGCACAGAGGGATAGAGTGATCGCCGCCTCAAAGGCTGTATGACACGTGCCTGCAATATAAAAGAGACCATTTAATAATTACCTCCCTCTGCGTCTCGCAAAGCCCGTGGGTCCGTGACGACCAACCATTGCCCCAGCTGGCGCTGCTATGGCCGCTGCGGGATCGTGCTGTTGATCCCAAAAACAGCAAAAGGCCCACGCGGGCCCAAGACACTGCGCTACCGCATCGACGAGCGGCTAGCTTGCAGGTCGGCATTCCCTCACGCACGCAAATGGGCAGGGCGGGGGAACACGGGAAATGCCTTTTGGCTCGCCCTAAAACCACTCGTTCATATAACCACCGCTTTAACAGTTACCTGGTCAGAGCAACAAAGACGGCCTGCAGGGGAGAACACTGGCATGGAAGCTCTAGGGAACGTGTCTGCTTCGCCACCCGTGCAGTCGAGGGACTGGTGAAGGGTGGTGCGTGTCCCTTATTTGGTGTGCACCCAGGGAGCAGAAAGCGGCAAGTGCCCCATACTCCTAGGATGCAGACATCCCCCACTAGCGCACGCGCTGCCCTAGGCCGAGCAATAGACAAGACATGACTGCACAGGTGGCCCACACTTGTCCCTCGTTGACCCTGCATACAACCCGCATCCCCGAAATGGTCCCGGGAGCCACATTGTGAGGGGGGGGGGCTAAAGGCTCAGGTTACGCTATCGCCGCGAACTCAGCGTATTTCAATCAAAACATTTTTCAAAGCCAAAACGCCATATACTACGCAGGACCTCCAACCAACCAATAAGACTCAGACCGAAGGTACCACAGCGTTTTACATCATCCCAAGATACGTTACAAACGGATATATTCATTTTTTAGGCACAGCGAGATTACGTGAACGCGGCATCAGAGGCTGAATGAGCCTCCTGCCAGGTTCGAACCTGGGTCCCCAGCCTGAAAGCCGGCCACCCTAGCCACTAACTCTCTCTCTAAAGGGGGGAAGGGCCACAGTTACGCGGCCTGTGCCTCTGCTGCATCCGCGGCTGGGGTGCCGGTGACCCGCCCATCAACGCGGCAGGGGACGACCTCAAAGGAAGGGGTGGGGATGAAAGTGGAATTGCAGGCCAGCTCACCGCCCACTATCATGCCATCCAATGAAGCGCGACGCACCACCCAGCTGAGGACCCCCGCCACTGCCCGCTCTGCCGCGCCCCCACACACTCACTCCCGCTCAGCTGGGCACAGCGCCTGGTGGGCCGAGCCGGAATTCGATAGGTAACACTCGCTAGCAGCGCCCCCTTTCACCCTGGTTTAATGTGGGGCGCGGGGGCGCACCGCCCCAGCCAACCCTTGACACAATTCGGCCCCCACGCCCACCAGGCCCCACCAGAGCAGGAGCCTCGATGGTGGCACTGGCTAAGAAGTGAAGCGGGCTTGAAGCAGAAGACTTCCGACCGGAAGGCAGCACCCAGATTTAGCGCCGTGAAGTCAAGCAGAAGGGGGAATGGGGGGGAATGATTAAACCCCCTCAACCACTCACCTCACAAAAACGCGACCTCCCGACCAGCGAATGGCGACACGACGGTGACGATCGCACAACCCTGCAAGACGGCGTGCCCGACGCAACAGAGGACGCCAGGATGGCCGGGGGAGGCATAAATACCCTCCCCACCTCCTCGGCGCGCCGGAAGTGACGCGCCTAGCGCGCCTAAGGCAAGGGGGACTCCTCCCTGAGTCCCGGCAGCATTAGAGGGGGTGGGTTAGTGCCCAAATGGCACTAAAGGGCCGCCCTCTTAGGTGGCCCCCTGCGTGGGCCGCGGGCAGCTGCAGTTTACCAAAAGGACGCAGGGGTCAAATTCCAAGTCTTCTCCTCCTTGACCAGCAGTAAGGGTGACCTCTCCAGAAGAGGCGTGCTTCAAGCTTAAGCACTAGAAAACATTGCACACTCACTGGAACACATATACCCGTATTTTGCCCCTCTATATATTGTAGCTGTACAAATCGTGATCATATGCAGAAACAACACTCGTAAGCGTGCACGCTTTCAGAAACACTACAAACACACTGAAACACAGATATCTGCTCATATTGCCACTCCATCAGCGCTTAATTAGTGCTGGTGGTTTCCGGTGCTCGGCATGGCACTTAATTGTCAGCACCTGCTCTAGTGAGAGTCCACCACATGGTGATGCTGTCTTTTTAAAGTCTGTGATGAGCATAACAACCGTGTTTATTAAGTCAATGTACATTGAAATTGAATACTACCATCCTCTCATGCCATTATTATAGCTTTGTGGGGCCTGAAATAGTCTGAATTGTCACACTCGTAGGAGTGTAATGGTTAGGTGTTATGTTGGTGCTGCCATTGGCAGCGGTGGCAGGGTATGGGTGGTGCAGACTGCAGTGGCCTTTCAAGAAGGGCCCTGGCACTGAATCTTTTTACAAATTAAGCACTCTCCATATACTGTAACTTTGCATATTATGGCCACAAACTCAAAAACACCACACACAAATACGGATACAGACACACTCTCATGTTGCCCCTTTTACGCTGTTACTGTATATGTCATGTTGAGCTCCAATTTTCACCTTTAAAGTAAGCCTGGGTGGAGTTTGCGGAGTTCCGCTACGCGAAACTCCGCAAAGTGCAAAAAAAACTCAGCCGCACTACGCGAAGCTCCGCGAGCATCGGAGTGCGTTAGATAAATGCTGTTCGCAATGATTTTCAGTGCCAGATGCTTGTCCGCACTGTGCAATCATTGCGAACGGCACCATGCACAGCGCAAGCGGGCGCTGCTTCCTTTTCTGCCGATCGAGTAGATTTTTACTCAAGCTGCAGCTTTTTCAACGCGAATGGACAGTTTCTCAACGCGAGCGGTCGTGAGCATACGCGTCCACTCGCAATGAGAAATCTGACTGCCCGCTTTGAGAAATCTCGCCGGTAGGTTGATTTTCCACGCTTGCGATCGCCAACTTGATGTTGACGATCGCGAACGAGGAAAAATCTCGCCGGGAGGTGGATTTTCCTCGCTCGCGCTTGCCAACTTGACGTTGACGAACGCGAGCGAGGAAAAAAACTCCGCTCCGCTGGACGAAGCGGAGTTTTTCAGAACTCCGCGAGCTCTGCGTAACGTGGAGTGCGGAAAACTCCGCGAGCGGAGCGGAGTTCACCGCCCAGACCTACTTTAAAGTCTTAAGTCAGGGAACCTAAAAACACCTGAAGTCAAAGGGAGAGTTCAGCAACTTGCACGATGGACTAAAACTGAATGAAGGATTGTTCTGTTAAAAAGTAAAGGGCAATGTACCAAGCGCTTTAAGCATTAAGCTTAATCACTTAATCCTTAAGTTTTGAATATTGGTTCTTCAAGGTTAACTAAGGTGAACAGTTATGTTCAGGCAATTGTGTGATGCCTGCTGGATTTAAAAACCGAAGTCTCTGCTGCGTCGACTCGCTAGTTCCAGAGAGACTCATGGTTGTATAGTAATCGCATTTATGTTGCACTTAATACTCCTTACGATTCGCTAAATTGCCTTATCATAAGATAAAAATGCTCATTTGATAAACACAGCGACTAAGAGAAGCAGTAGTGACCCACTAACAGAGTTTTCATGGTCCGGCTTGACAGCGCAGATGTCCCCAGACATTACTAGAGAGGGGCTTTGGCTCTGCCCACATGTTGGGAGCCAGGAGTACATGTTTTGGTTGAGCAAACGTTGTTGTGTCCACAAAAAGTGCTTGCCTTCCACACAGCTGTGATCATTTTGTTTATTTGTCCAGCTGCCTAAGTTGGACTTACAGGGCCACACACATAACATAGTAATGTTACTAAACTGTCTTACTAGATAATTTATGTTGTTTTTCTGGCAGCAGAACAGATGGGATTAAGGAAGTTATTAACCTGCATGGATTTTTAGGTCTGGCTTGACAGTGCAACTTCCACCTGAACATTTAACCTACACCAATATTATTTTACAGTTCTTTGCTTCAATGCAAATACATATTAATGTCCATGCTATTTACTTCTAATGCTTCACATTACCATACAACACTCTTTTAAAGCCAGCCCTATTGGCATAGCCAATGCTTGTTTAGACTATGGCCGGCAGCCCGCCAGGTCAGCAGTGGTAGTGGCCTCCACTATCCAGGTGGACGGCTGCCCTCCCTTCCATTAGATTCCAGTCTGCCTGACGGACATTCAGGCAGACGGTGTGGTGCAGCTGCCAGGGCAGCTGACTTCGGAGCACAGGGCTCATGGTTCGATCTCCGGCGGCAGCTCAGCTCAGCACCATGTGACTCTGGGCAGTAGCTCACTTAATTTCCACGACGGCCCCCAGCGCCTTGAGACCCGTAAGGGTGAGTAGTTTGCGCTTTACAAATACGGATTTACATTTTTACCTCCTGTGCATCCAATGGGCCTTAGTTGTACAGAAGTCGTTGTTGTTATGGCCCAGCTTGGCAAACTTTTTTGTTTTCCAGAAACAAATTCCCGAACCACTGAAATGTAAATTGTAATGAGCCCTAAAGTTCGCTTGTTGTAGGAATATGTGTGCTAACTGCAGGCCTCATGTTCAACTTCTAGTGGGCCAAATCAACCCTTTATCCTTCAACGGCCGTTGAACGGAGGCTAGTAAAGTGTGCTATTTAGTGTGCCATCTCCAGCACTTAGCCAAACCACACTCCTAGAGAGAAGGAAGGCTCGTACCGGAAGCCCATCCAGAGGTGCATGATTGGAAGGGTAGGCCTGTTGCTGGACCAAAGGATTTAGTGAGAAAGTGCAGCGTGACACTAGTCATTCTAGCAAAGCTGTTTAAGTTACTTTGCTCTAATGTATCAAAACCGACTGCGGCAAAAAACCGACATTTTGAGCAGAGTTATCCAATGATAGAATTTTTGTTGTAAGAAAACATAGGTTGGTGTTCTTAGCTGTCTGAGTGAGTTAATGTGTGCGCTTTGCTTTGCCCAAAGTTTGCAATGTGACATACCTCGCCCTTTCATCATGGCGGTCATAGCCGAACATAGGATAAGTTAGCAGATAACATGGACATGATGCTGGCATGTACTTTTGAGTGCTTTGACCCCCTGTGTGCCATGGTGCGACGGCATGTAATTGATCATCCCAGGCAGTATCCACAATCTCTTCGGAAGGACCTTGCTAGCCACTTGGAAAAGTAAGCTTTGTGCAGTCTGCAGCTCTGTTTAACTTCGGTTGTGGGATGACATCTAATTTGCTTGAGTGGGGATAAAGGGGTGTGTAGGCTATTATGATCACTCTGTGTCAATGTTTGTGTCTTTATTAATACCCCCCGAATAATGTAACATGGAATAGAACATTTTCCTCAGAGTGACCCTCTTCTTACCTTCCCCTCCATCTTCTTCTATTTCTGACTATACATCGCTGTATACATGCCTGTATCCCTTAATCTCGCTTATTGTATTTCTAAAACTGACTCACACCTCATTGCATAGATCACAATCTCTCTATCCTTGCAATCTTACAATACCTAATTTCCTCCCTCATATCTATTTATCTCATGAATCATTTGCATGAACTCACACAGATCACACTAATGATCACACCCAATGCATATTGATTTTAGTCTACCAGGAAGAAACTGGAGTAAATGTATGGAATGATGTTTTTAGAGCACATGACTAATAACCAACCATAACCTCCGGATTAACAACTAGCCTTGAGTTCTGGAGTAGCGGATGACTCGCCGTACATCCCTTCAACACCTCATCAGGGGGAGTAAGCACTTTATAAATACAATTACAATATAATCAGGGCCACTGGAATTATGCGTCAGGAGACCACCAAACTTCCATGGCTGACCAAAATATGTGACAAGAAAAGAGAAATTATGTGGAGTAATATGGCACGTATTGTGATAATATTACTTATTTTGTTGCTTTTAACCATGTTAACATTGTCTTATCAAAGGTTTCAACTCAATAATACCACTTTAATACCCAAATACAGCATTAAGCTACTGAAAAGTGACCTTTGCGAAGGTCCTTCTACTGTGCAGCAACACGTGTTGCTACTTTTTTAAATAACTTTTGAACCATGGTGTAGCAAAGGTGTCATAGGACCTAATGCAAGCAAGGCATATGGACCTCTTCGCCACCCAGTTTGGTATTAAACAATAGCCATATCTATCCATATTTAAGGTGCAGTGGACTCCTCTCAGCAGAAGGCTCTGATACCACTGCATCCGCTGCATTTCTCATTCCACATATCACTCCTCTCTCTTCCCTATCCCACTATCCTTTTCTCTTTCTTTCAATGCTTAATTTGTAACTTAATGAGTGCCGGTGCCCACAGCACTGCTCAAAAGGCAGCAGCTGGTGCTATTCAGTGGTGACCGGCATGGATCTGGGGGTGGGGGAGGGAGGGTGAGGATGTTAAAAATAAAGAAAAATAATTACCTGATTGTCGGGTCTCTCCTCTTCTGTCCCTCCGTCTCTCTCCAGGCCGGAAGAGGGAAGCAGGAAGCACCCGGCTCCCAGGCTTCCCATAGCCAATCACAACGCTGCAATGCAGCCCTGTGATTAATCTGAGCGCTGTGGTTCGGCGCTCTGCCAGGAATGGCATGTTCTCCATACAGGCTGTAATGAAGCCTGCATGGAGAACAAGCAAAGAACAGGGTGTATGGAGTGCAAACTACTCCTCCCCTGCCCTGCTCTGTAAGCAGAGCAGCCCTACAGCCCGCAAAGCTGCCGCAGCAGTGAAACATAAAATGATAATAACAACGAGTTATTATCATTTTATGTTTCCTTTATTTCACTGCTCAAAGCAGTGGGGCGATGCCCCTCCGCCTTAGCGGATTAGCTGCCACTGGTGCTATTAAATATCCCCCAGGGCTACATAGTCCTGAATCCACCTCAGGCCTCTTTAACCCTCTGCCAGATGCTCCCTGCCTCTATGTCTCACTCTTGCAGGCTCCTGCTATCTCCCTTGTTGACAGTTTTCCGTCTTCTCTTGCTTCTTTCCCGTTTGGGTGTTTTCCCCCTGGTTACTCTTGAGGAATGTCTGATAAGGAAAAATAAGTGCTGGTGGGCCCCACCAGTAACCACTGCTTTCTTTCCTTTGACTTTATCCATAGCTACTTCCACTCTTTCATTCTCCCACACTGTCACTCGTCTTTAGCTCCTTCCTCCCTGTCTTAGTTTTTCTTCTTTTTTCCTTGATTCAGTTAATGTCTCCTTTTTTTCTTTGCTCTTTCCTCCCTCCCTTTCTTCTCCCTCATCCTGTCTCCACTCTTCTTTTACATTCTACAGTTCTATCACAACCTCTCTTTACTCTCCTTGTCCTCGCTGAAACCTTCCTCCCTTCCACTTTCCCATTTATATCTTGTTTTTACTTCACTCTCATCTCTTTCTTCGTGTTTTCTCCAACCTTAGTTCTTCTGCTTCACTTTCTCCTACTTATACAGTCTTGCTACTTTTTATCTCTTCGTTCTCTCACATTTCCTTTCCTTACTAGTTTTGAATCTCTCCTTTTCTTAATTTCCCCCTCCTCCCTTTCTCCTTTACCCCCTCGCCCATTTTCTTCTTTACCAGTTCCATCTCAACTCCGTGGCCCGATTTCTTTTCTCTTTCTTGCTCTACTCCATTTCTGTTCTTTCTTTGTTTCTGTACACTCAAACATGCTTGTCAAGATATCAAGACAAAAATAAGGGTGATATTTGTGCGACTCCGCAAACACTTTAGCAGGTCGCTAAGGTCTGGGGTTGTTGCCATGGTGGACATTTTGGAATAAGGATCTTTTTAAATCTTTAACATTTGGGGCGAGAGAGGGGAGGGTGGACAGACGACGAAATAGGGAAAATGAAATAAATCAATAAATCCTATTCCGTCGTCTGCCGACATCCCATCCCACCCGCCCCGCCCCGCTTACCTGCAGGAGCAGCGACTGCGTGACAATAGACTCATAAATGAGATGGGTGCCATGTTTCGGATGAGTGGCGGCAGTGCTCGTACTAGTGGCTGCATACCAACACTGCCGTCGCTTCTGGGGAAAGGACTGGGGATAGGCCTGAGGTGGAGGATTTTGGGCCAAGCACCTCAAGGGTTCTGAAAGAATGCTAGGATGGTCTGACTAGATGCTAGCAGTGATGGGCCAGGTCCTTCTGAATTAAAGGTACAGTACTTTTACCTAAAGAACATGGGATGTGATCAGTCAATTCTATTAAGTGAGCTGTCACTGCATGCATACCTGCATCTTTCAGCAACGCTCAAATATTTATCCTAAAGTGTTTATAACAGGTTTGATTTGTGTCTTATAAAGCATATTTACTAGATTTAATTAATAAAGCACACATGGTATTATTATTAATGTGCATCAATAAGGATGTTTATGTGCACGGGAGTGTGATTTATGTGACCCTGTCAGAGACACAAAGCTGACAAAATATAGAAGGATTAAAAAAAGTTCTATACAAAGATAAAGCTTGTGGTAAGAAAGGCTGTGTCACTTCGAAGAATAATGCCCACAGGCAGCAGTGACCTTGTCCACTCTACCACATACTTATAAGAGAGACAATGTCTTTGTTGTTTTGATCTTATTTGATCTCATATCAAGCTGTGTCTGGTGGCTCAGTGGACTAATGCGTCCCCTGCAGGGACCTGTCTTTGACCTCATGGTCACAGGTTTAATTCCTGGCGGATCCTTTCATCCATCTGAGGTCGATAAAATGAGTACTGTTGGGTAACAATAAACATCTGTTATTCAGCTCCAAGATAACCTGTACTATACATATGTTATGTTATTTGCTAAACAAACCTAAGGAGAAAGTGACACAGAGACGTGGTCTAGTTGGAAAGTTAGTGTCTTCCGCATTAGGAGGTGCAGGTTCAATCCATGGCTCTCCATTTTACCAAACCTCTCTGTGCCTCAGATCTGTATTCTTATTTGGGGTACCTATATGTGGCGGACATTTTTTGTTTGCAATATATGAGAATATATTGGCTGAATTTGTTGCTTGAACTATATGATAATATGTACTAAAGAGCTGAAAAGAGATTTGCAGCTTGCACAGTTGAGTCTTCACACGTAGCGCATTTAATCTTTGGGAATGTCATGTCGCTACTGATATTTGCAAGTGATTCATATTTAAGGGGAATAGCCTTAATGTTTTCATCTCGGTTTGATCTCAGATACAACTGTGGAAAAATGCTAATGCAGTCCTTTAAGGGTTTTTTGTAGAATTATTCTTTCATGAGCAAAGTTTTAATTTTTTCTGTGGGTTTTAAAGAAATTCCTTTGATTTTCATGAGGTCTAGTGAAATTTTTGCTGGCTATAAAATGTACAGACAAAACTATGTTGACAACAGTTTTAGAAAAGTCCACTGACCCTAGTCATTCTGATGCCAAATTAAACAAGATGCTATACGGAAGAGCCTGAGGGTTTCTGCATCTGCTGAGCCTGCAGATAGTGTCGCCACTACTCAGTGCTTAATTTGTAAAATATGAAGTGCATGTGCTCAAATGTTTGTCGGAGGCCACACCTACATGAACGTCCTTTCTCTTGAGTGATGCGATAGGACAGGCAGGCATGGCTGTGCATTGTTTTGGATTTCGGTCATTACTTCGAATCTTCCATCCTCGTCCCAGCCCTTCGTTTGCAATCTTACCATTTTTGCTTGATATTAAAGGGAAGGGCTTTGAGAGTTAATCCCTTTTCAGGGCTCAAAATAAGGCACATTAAGGGAAGGTGGATAAATTCCCTTTTCAAAGTACTATGTTTAAGAGACAGCTTTTGGATAGGCTCCCAGCCGAGGAGTGGCTGGCCTTTCCTCATCAAGTAGGTAGCGGGGTGAGGAAGGAAGAATCAGAAAAAAGAAGCATACCATTAAGCAATCTATACATTCAACTTGATCAACCAGGATACACGTCAGCACAGATAGGGGTCACAGAAGAACAGACATGCACGATGTTATACCCCACCCCAGAAACTGTTCGCATGGAAGTGGTGAAATACTAAAAGGCCTTAGTATGTTTTATGTGCTATGTGTTGACTGTCCGTAACAAAATGACTGGCAAAATCATCATTACTATCAGTATCGACTGAAAGCAGACTGTTCCGTTCAAAAAACAATAAATACAATTAAGAAAGTGAAAATGGTCCTCCTGTACCCTGGCGTGTCGTACAAGTTAGTCATAATTGGGATGCAGTGGGCCCTCAAACTATGGCACCACTGCAACGTCTACACTAACGTTAGCTAAACACCTAAACAAATTAGTAGGCAGCTGTGAAACAGCAGCGGTTCCAGCAGTCGCCAGGGATTCAGCAAAGCGCAGTGATTCCAGCAGGTGGCATGGACTCTAGAAATCTGCAGGAACATTGCGATGGGCAGACGTTGGACATTGCAAGGTGTCTGTGGCACCGCAGCGCCCGTGTCCATGGGCACAGGGCGCCCGAGGCGGATGCCGTGTGTGTGTTTGGATCCCGGGGTTGCTAGGGTGATCCTGGTAAGTCTCCGTGGACCAGCGCTCCCTCTTGGCCTGTGTATCGCTGAATCGCAGTGAGCCTTTAAAAGTGACGTTGACGCTTCCGAAGCTGCAGCCTTGGAAAACATCGGAGGTTTACAGCGCGGCAAAGGTGTCCAGAGGACATAAACCTTTGTTTGGGCCTCCAGAGCCACCACCCACTGTGAACATGGCACGTGCCGAGCGAGATGGAAAGAGGGGGAGGATGCCGCAATCATGCGGTGCTAATCTTACTCCATCGGGGAGGTTGGCTGCCCGGCCGGTTGAAGTAAATTGAGGAATTGAGGCCTTGCTGCAATTCGCAAAACCCCACCAGACCAAAGCTGTTACCATTAGCTAGAGCAGTGGTTCCCAAACTTTTTCGACCCGCGGCTCCCTTGACCCATTGGCCATTGCCCGTGGCTCCCCACTGTTACTTTTTTTTTAGGGTAGGGTGGATCTAAGCCCGGCCTCGGGAGTACTTTTTTTAGAGTAGCCTCTCAAACTTTTTTATTCTACTTACAGTGCTAGATAGCACCCCTATGCATGTAGGCCCCATTGCCAAAGTGTTTCTGCGCTTGAAGAATATTTGCATGCACTTCCATTTCTCCCCATGTCATACGTGCCAACACACCTGTCTCAGCAGTGTGACTCACGATTTTTGAAACCACATAAAGCTTTATTTTTGATGTCTCCTCCCTAAAATTGCTTTTTTAAACGTCCCTCTTTCTTGCGTCCAAATGTTGGCATTATGCAAATAAATTGTGTTTTACTTCCCTGTGCTCAAGGAGATAGCCAGCCTATCTGGAAATGTGTGTGTACTGAAAGGAATGTGTAGTGGAAGTACCTATGATTCAAGTACAAATGTCAATACTTAATAATACTTAGTGTGTTTAATAGACAGGACAACTGTAGGTTCCTGATAACTTGCATTGGTGTAAAATGCATTTGGCAAAAAACGAAACTATTAACGAGTCTAACAAAATAAATCAGGCATCTTCCACTTACTTTGGGAGTGTTGAAACTTGGGGATCCAGTGAAATATGGAGGTCAACTCCCTCGATATGCCATCAATTAAGCACTACGTTTACAGCTTTAGGCATGTCACTTACAACTCATCGACATCATACATTTAAGTCTAATTTTAACTGAAGCCAAAGGACCCTTCAACATTAAATGCATTAAAGAGCTTGGTGCGCGGCTTCCCTGGCTAGGTCTGACGGCTCTCCAGGGAGCCATGGCCACAGTTTGGGAACCACTGAGCTAGAGGGGTAATCAGAAGTGGCACCTGGATAAACATACGACTCCATAAATGCTCCTTAAATACACACTACTCCTATCTCGCCCAGCCGGTGACTAACACAGTCTATGCTGCTTGGGAGCCTGTGCTGTTCCCTTCTACTTGAAGTTCAAACTTCCAGCCAGACATCATTTAAAATGTGTGTTGCTGGGCTGGAGTAATTGTTTTTCTGCGAACGCAGTCATGTCCGTTACTTCGTACCTGGCATGTCACAGGCTTCTGACTGAGCAGAGTTGATTTCAAAGCAGTAACTTCTCCCTCTGCCTACCTGCCTGTGCCGTATCGGCCACTGTACCACCAGAGACACCTTAAAGATGTTGAGGGCCCTGGGCCAAATGTATTTTGGAGGCCCCTTATTGGAACATCTTTGAATTTATGATCCAGTTTCACCTCTTTCATGTCCTCTTTGGCCAGGTCACTGACAGTGCACAGGCACACCGGTCCAAATTCGAAATATGTTTACATCTAATATTAAGGGATAGTGACGTGGGTTTTCAATATTGTAACACAGCAGCAGCTCACTAGTAGTACTACAAATTATTTCGGTGACACTTTCCTATTTCTCATATATCATGTGCTGTTTTGATCTAAAAAAAAATGTTTGTGGATGTTGCATGGTTAGCAAAAAAACGATGGATTTAGGTCCAGATCTCTGTACTGGGGTGAATGTATGACATTGTTCTGCATTCTGTCCATCAATTGTGTTTTTTGCATTTGTCACCCCGAGTGGGACGGGTATGCCCAGATGTGGGTCACATGCTCTCCATGCCACTGGAGTCAAGCTATCCTGGCTGATGAGGGGTGAAACCCCGAAACTGGTCCTAGGATGCTTGGTTCCAGTCCAGGGAGGACCTGCCCTGGCAGTTCGGGCTGGACAGTTCCCATTGGGCACAGGGTCAAGACTGATTTGCATATGGCTGGGTTCAAACTGGAATGGCACGGTGAGCAAAAAAACAATGGATTTAGGCCCAGATCTCTGTACTTGGTGAATGTATGACATTGTTCTGCATTCTGTCCATCAATTGTGCTTTTTGCATTTGTCACCCTGAGTGGGATGGGTATGCCCAGACGTGGGTCCCATGCTCTCCATGCCACTGGAGTCAAGCTATCCTGGCTGATGAGTGGTGAAACCCCGAAACCGGTCCTAGGATGCTTCGTTCCAGTCCAGGGAGGACTTGGCCTGGCAGTTCGGGCTGGACTGTTCCCATTGGGCACAGAGTCAAGACTGATTTGCATATGGCTGGGTTCAAACTGGAATGGGATGGTGAGCAAAAAAACGATGGATTTAGGCCCAGATCTCTGTACTGGGGTGAATGTATGACATTGTTCTGAATTCTGCCCATCAATTGTTCTTTTTACATAAACACAGCATTCCTCTGCAAAATGTCTGTAATAGACTCGAACACATCACCCACATTAAAAATAAATTAAAGGAAAACGGTATTTAAAACAATCTGTTTAAGAATTATTCAACGTCATCAGGGCAATACTCTTTACAGAACATAGCTGGCTCTCTCATGGGGCCCCCTGAAAGGCTGGGACCCTGGGCCAGAGCCCACTTTTGTGCAAGCCGTGCCAATGAATAGAAAGGCGTGGCTGCCAACCTCTATTTTTATAATATTGTATGTTTTTCGTAAGCAGCGCAACACGCCGCCTGTGCCACCCTGGTTACTAAAAACATATTATATTGAAAAAATCGAGGGGCATATTTACAAGCCCCTATCGCCATGACAACGTTACTTTCAGTGACGTTGTGGTGGCGATAGGGGCCTCGCCTTATTTACAAGGCAGCGTTAAGCCACTTAAAGTGGCTTAACGCTGCCTTGTAAATAAGGCCCCCTTTCATGCAATGCTTAGTGTGAAAGGGGTGGGCAGTGGGTGTTGCGGTGGGCAATCCACTGCAACACCCATTGTTTTTGATGCTGCCCCCTATTTACAAGGGCAGCGTAAATAGGAGGCAGCGCCAAAATTAAGACCAGGGAAAACCTGGTCTTAAGTTGGCGAAATGAGGGGAAATGCTTTATTTCGTCTCGTTTTTGCTTTTTCCATGTGTGCTGCCTTGTGCAGCACACATGGAAAAAGCAAAAAGCCTTGGATTGTTTATGTACAGGAAGGGTCAAGGTGACCCTTCCTGCAAATAAACAATATTTAAAAAAAAAAAAAATGGGTGACTTCCATGTGTGCTGCATTAAGCAGCACACATTGAAGTGACAAAATGGCATTTTAAGATTGTTTATGTGCAGGAAGGGTGACCTTCCTGCACATAAACAATCTTCCCCTGCACCCAGACACCCTTGCACTATGGTGCAAGGGTGCCTGTGTTGGCGCTACACTGCTAAGTGTAGTGCCAGCGCAGGGGGAAACGCAAGGCTGCACCATATCCTTGTAAATATGGTGCAGCCTTGCATTTCTGAAGTGGCAGAGTGAGGCGTTAAGCCATGATGGCTAACACCTCACTCCGCCACTTCCTTGCACATATGCCCCTGAGTTTGGTGAGCCACGCCAGAGAAAAAGGCGCATCCGCCATTGTTAAAGATGAAGGCGTGCCTTGCTATGTGTACAGGGTGAAGCAGGGGAGGTTGTCCTGCCTGCAACAGCAGGTAGGATAAAGTCATTAGTAAAGTAGTGCCCCCAAACTGTAAATAAAAAATGCCGAGTAACAACGCATGTAAGAGGGCAAGTCCTCATGGGAGGTTACAAATGGAGAAAAGGCGGTACTAAGGAGGGACCACTAAGCCTATTTATGAATCAATAGCCACCTTTTAGAAAGTACAGTAACAGGAGCCAATTGAAAAGATGGGCGGAGCTTCAAGTCCATACCTGAATACAGCATGTCTCAAAGAGACAACGCAAGCGCTGCCTAGGCGAGACCTAATAAACAGCAGCAGGCTAGAGCGGGAAGGGCATCTCCCACCTCTTGGCCCCGATGCCCTTGTACCGGCTGCACCACTAATGTTGATGCATTTGAGATTGAAACAAGTTTTTTTGGGGTTAAAATCATTATGCAGTAGACAATAGATTATGCAGTAAATGTGGCAAATTCATAATTATGCGGAAAACACTACAACCGCAGAATGGCATAAGTCCAGTGGCCCTGAATATAATAGAATACTGCATCACCCTGGTCACAATTCAGTGCGATTTTTGCTTATTTTAACTTGCTTTCAGTTGTCTTTTCGCTATGTTCCTCATTTCATCACATTATTCTGTCAGTTCACACCGTTGTGCCTTAACTGGCTCACAAGCCTAGGTCCTCTCCCACACTACCCTTCCTTAAATGCTTCTTGGGTGTGTTTCTTGTACTGCCCCAGAGAGAATGGCCTCTTATCTGAGATCCTTATTATTTGAAGACTGGTAAATAAACAAACAGAAGCTTCCCCTCCGCCTTCCTTACCCCAAGGACTGTTCCTCCCAGCTGAGAGTTCTGTTGCTGGAAGATTAGTGTCAATAGATTTCTCGAATGCTGTAATCTGTTTTGCTGCAGGCTAGTCCACAAATGCTCTTTTGCCTCAATGAAAGAGAAAAGATGAAGATTGGCTTTCATTGTGCAAACACAAAAGGGTAATGGAGTGGAGACAACGTTGATGCTGATGAGGAGAGGCAATTTGTCTAAAAGTCTTTTGCTGGATATCATCGGAACCTTGACTGACATTGCACGAGCACGTCTGTGGGCAGACAGGATGACCCCAAAATGTCCGCATGTTAACTTCTGAGAATTTGTACATGGTGCTCACGGGAAGCATCGGATACACTAGTTAAGGCTCACAGTTAAAAACTACTAATGGGGATTCAAGAGGGGAATGTGATTTGAGCAAAATGACACTCATTCCCAGTTTACCTGTGTCACAGGAGTTCTGCTTACCGGCCCACTCATATAAAGTTCTGTGGCTGTGTATTTAACTCACCCCTGACCTACATGGATTGTGTGTAGCGCCGGATAGCGTGTGATGTTTGCAAATGCGTGTGGAATTTTTGAATAGTACATAACATGGAGGCCTGGAGGGAAGCCATTTTGGAAGTCCTGGGCCTAGAAAGGCTAGTGGAGGTGAGGACTGCCATCCTGAAAGTGGACACATGGATTGCTGACACTGCCAAGAGCTGGGGGGTGGGAACACATACTGGAGGGCAGTAGAGCAGAGCATCCACTGTGCACATCAAAGGTCTCTGATTTCAGGAAGAGTTACTGGTCAGTGAGGCCTGGTCACATTGTCAGATAGATGATGGGACTGATAAGGCTGGTACTGTGGACCAGAGAATCCTGACAGAGGGGAAGGCTCAGGTCTTTGAACCTTTATGAGGCTTGTTTCAGTGGAGGTGGACTGCCGGTTGGGATCCCCGGTTACTCCCTTGGCCTGTGTTGTGGGTCAATCAGAATTGAAGACACACCTGCTAAGGATACCTGTCCCTCTGACAAAGAACAGGGCAGGGAGAACACTTCAAGGCAGCTGAGACCCACAATTTCAAAGGATCAGCTGCTAAATCACATTTGTGTCTGAATGAGGACTATAAAAGTGGAAAAATAACTCCCACACTTTGTTCAATAGTATTGTTCATCAGAAGAAAGAAGATTGCCAAGACTTTGAGCTGCTGCAACTAGTGCTTAGGACCAAGGTCTGCGGGTCTCCCATCTAGATGAAGGCCCAACACCCAGTAATCCAAGAATACTTGCTCTGAGCCTGGAACACTTACCTTCTGGCTGCCTGCCAAGACAAGTGTGCCCTGTCAGTGGGAGGAGAGATCCTCGAAGGAGCAAGGCCCACTGGGTTTCCTGGCGAGTGGATCCTGGTGGGACGAATGAGAGGCACTTGGTCCAGTTGGGAACTGTGTTGCAAGGGAGTCATCTCCCCTGTTGCAGAACTTGGTAACCCCCATCGGGTCTGCCATGAAGTTGCGGGCATTTGCCTATTGCAGTTGCCTTTGTAGGGGCTGTGGCCTATGTCCATGAACTCATATGCCAGGAGGGGGCCACTGAGACTGTTGGTGCCCTTGTCTTTCGCAATTGCGTATGTTGGGGTGGACGCCAGTGTCCGTGACCCCATACGCCAAGAGGGTACATCTGAGATGGTTGAGGTCATTGACCAATATAACCCACTTCATTAGGGCCGTTGTCCATGCCCGTGACCACTGTATGCCAAAAGGGGGCCACTAGGACCATTGGGGTCATTATCCATGTTGGAGGAGATGCTGCGATCAGCAGAGGGTCTCAGGATCAAGGTCAGAAGCCACCCTGCAGCATTGCCGCTACACCACCGCCTTACCAGCAGGAACGCAATGATGAAAGAGCCGCTGCACCTGTAAGCCATCACTGTCTGAGACCGCCTAGGCATGCTGTCCCGTCGACTGTGGGAGGACGCGGTGTAAGCTGCTCATCACTGGAGCAGGGAAAGATGTGCCATGACTCCTGGACACTTTTGAAGGCTGCAGTTGGGTAAGATCGGAGCAGAGCCACAGGTCCTTTACAGACTTGCACAAGCTCAGCGGATTAGCCCCAGACGAGCTGAACTTTCAAAGCGAAACCAGACTTGGATGAACACCGTTAGTGCAAGCAGCACCTGTAGGGTCACCTTCCTATATCCACCAGGAACACATTAGTTAGCGTGGAGAAGTAAGGGGGGTAAGAGGATCCACTAGGAGACACCACCCTGACCTGTGCTAGGGGGCTAGCCTTGAGAGACTGTATTATTTAGTGCTGTGTTTTGTGTGAATAATAAACACTGCTTTTATTTTGATTTTTTAACTAGACAATCATATTATTAGGGTTACTGTGGGTATTTTGAGTCTTGAGCCTATGCTTACCTTGCACCTACCTCCCACTGAAGATCCTTGAGCTGCACTACTACTGAGAGTCAAGTGCTGAAGGGGTAGCACTAGGCTCAGTTACTCAGGGCCCATAGTACGTCGGGCCCCAGGACAGCAGAAGTAAAATACCACCTCCCTGCCACCCGGGTTGGACCCAGTAAACCCTACTTGCCCTGTGCCACTGAACTGGGTTCTGACATTTGTCCTTCAGAATTAAGAGGGGTTGAAGAGAAGGTCAGACCTACTGGAGGCCATGTGTTACTTCGGCTCCTGCATGAACTTCTCTTGTTTACGCCATGAATGAATGAATGAAGAGTATTTATAAAGCGCACAGCTACTCAGAAAGAGTGTCTCGGCGCTGGAGAACCTCAAAACTATCCTGGCACCAGGGTCGGATTGGCCTATAGTAGGGCAGTCTGGCAGTGTAGGAAGGGCTGGTCGAACAGGGCATTGTGTAGGCCTTTTTTGTCTGTTTGTGAGGCTGTTTTATGTTCTGGTTTTTACTTTTGATTTCCCTGGTATTACCACAAACATTCACTGCAGCAAGCAGAAATACATGCAGTCTCCAATGCTTTGTAATGCACCTATACAGTGTGTCTAAGTTCAAAACTGTCCGATTTGTAAATGTGGGCCACTTTTTTAGCCATTTGATTTGCTAAAGCGGACAACTTTTATATTGGTGCCCAGACCTATTTTCTTTTCCAGCCCGACCCTGCCTGGCACTTGTGGTTTCAGAATGACTTATAAAACCAGAACAGTTTTGGGGAATTAGTGCTTATCTGTTACTTCAATGAAGAGAGCTAGTGGGGCATAAAAAGGAAGAGCTACCTTCCACTCCATCAGACAATGGCATCTAAAGCCTCCCACATAATTGCCATTTTGCCCCCCCCTTCAAGAGAGCCGCTTGGTAGATAAGTGAAGTGGCAAAAAGCTTGTGTATTCACAGAAAACATGACCCAGTGATAGCAGCAGCAGGCCCAGAACTGCACGTAGACGCACGGAGAGTGTGTTGCTTAATGGGAGGAGTGGAAAGACACAGTGTGGTAAACAGTCTGGTGAGATACGTGAGGCATAAGAGGAGCCTGGGAACGAAGAATACAACTGCAGGTGTTCTACACTCAGGGATGTCTTTAAGGCACGATGTAGGAGACTCTTTCTCCAGGTGAAAGCATATTAACATCATTAGGAGCATTAGACATGGTGGTCTTCATGAAGGGATACAAAGACTTGATTTTCAAGGGCTGAGGCCTGCTAAGGTATCCTGCAACCTGGGGGGGCGGTGGGGGAGGGGTGCCTAACAGGTCTTTGGCTCAGAGCCGTTTATGGAAGAGGCTCTGGAATTTATCCTGGGATAGCAAGCCATATTGGACACTGACAGGATTGCAAAAGTGGATTGACAAGAGGTTGGTGACCTACAGCCTAGAAATGGTGAGGAGGATTTTGATGCAGAGATTACAGAGACGAGACGAAGAATCAGAAGCATGGTACTGGTATTTGGATGGTCAACAAAGGATGACCAGCAATACCTATAGGTTGTCAAAATAGAGAAACATATTTTTGGAGGGTCGTTTTAGAACTGAGGGATGAAATCTCCAGATAGCATAGTTGCTTTGGACAAATATAAAGCACCTTATAATCCAACTAACTTTTAGGTCATTCAGACATGGTAGTAGACCTTGAGAAGGATACATTTGGAAGGGACAGTCTAAAGTGTAGGCTGGGACAACAAGGGATGTATACACCACAACAAAAACCTCACTCTCCTAACACCCCAAAAGATGTATAAGCTGTACAATATGTGTCCTTTGACAACCTCTGGACTAAATGCCTGTCCCTCTAACTTAGGGGTTTTCATGTATGTTGAGGCGAAGCTACACAAAAAATACGTGTAGTGTCAAACAGTGACAAACAATTCATGTAGAAAATATTATTGTAAAAAATAGGACATGCCTCACGTTAGCAATCACCAGAAGCCTGTCGAAAAGTTGAAGGAATTGTGATCCCTGTGAGTGTGGATGAGCTGCGGGGTAGCCTTTTAGACCTGTTCCAGTTTTCTCTGTAGCCTGAGAGAGGAGGAGAGGAGAGGTGGCACAAGCAGCTCTTCTCACCCTCTTAAGGCTAGAGTAGCACCAAAACATTGGGTGTAAGCGAAACAGATCCTGTGGTCCCTTCTACCAATACGTCTGTGCTTACATCCATACGTCTGTCCCAGGGAGCTGGGACATAGAGGCCCCAGGGAAATGCCTCTCAAGATACAGGGAGCAAAAGGGAAGGGGGTGGGTTTGGAAAAGAGAACCCTTAGTAACAGACTCTGGTGAGCCATCAAAAACAAGGGGACTGTGAGACAAGGTTAGAGGCAGGAATCTTCACACATACCAATGGGCTGGAGAACACCAGAAGACACTGGGACGTTACATTTGAGAACCACAGAAATAGTGCAAGAATGCTATCAGACCTAGTCTAACTACAAAGAGGCAGGAAAACAATAACCTGAGGTAGCATGTTTTCTATTAGGACCTACACCAGGAACAGAGCACCCAAATGAGAAACAGGAGATTTGCAAACAAGAGACTACGAGGACTGACATGCAATCACCAAGGTCGTTGTTCCTACATTACATCACAGCCATAGATGACATTCCCCTTGTAGAACACCACCCAATGATAACCCTTGTCATAAACCTGACTTACTTGGGGAAGGCCTAAGGGCGGAATGATATGTCCCCCACCTAGGGGGAAAATCGTAATCTTAGCATCACGCCGGCCACACTCACTTAGGGCCGGAGAACGTTGAATGCCTTTCCCTTGTCTACCTTCCATCAGGTAAACCCGCAATCACAGACATGAGTATGCCCACAAGAAGGTAAAGAACAAGAGGCACCCTATGGATTGCTGCACCAAACAAAAACCTGTAACACCACACAATCTGACAATCTTGTACCCAAACAAAAAGTTATAGCCTTTCTGAGTTATACTAGCACTCCGCACCTACAAATTGTTAAAGTAAACAATAGAGCAGAAGTGCTCTGAGATGTTCACAATCACTCTCATTTCTATATCCCTCTAAAAAATGCTTTCCATGTGGTCAACCTTGGAAAGACAAAGCCTGCTAAGCAGTGCTTCATTTGTAAAAAAAAGAAGTGCCAGGGCCTTCGTTAGGAGGCCCCTGCAGCTTGCACCACACATTGCCCCTACAAGCGCTGCCAATGGCAATACCAACACAATTACAAATCATCACACTCTTAAAATTGTGACAATTCAGCCTACTCTAGGAACCCAAAGCTATAAGAAAGGCTTGGGCGACAGTCAATAGTCATTTTTAACAGCGCCACCATATGGCAGGCTGGCACAAACCCCGGTGTTGACAATCAAGTGCTGGTGCTGAGCACCGGAAACCACTGGCTCAAATTAAGCACTGCTTTCATGGCACTTTATACATGCCATTGACTTCAACCTTTTGTACTTATGTCCTACTTGAAAATGTCATTCTCCTATAATGCCTACCATTGAAAAACAAAAATTCATTAAAGTTTGTGTTAAAAAAAAGGAGTCGCACTTAAAGGCCAAATAGCTGTTAGAGTCTAGCAAAAAAGGCACGGGCACCACTTCTGTGTGCAGTGCAGAAGAAGGAGTTCATATATTCAGAGACTTGGTGCCTGACTTTAAGGAGGGGTTTGACATAGGCAGGTTGTTTCTGGCATATGAAGTAGCGGTAGAGGCACAGAGGAACTCTTAGGAGGATGGCAGAGGTGCCTTTGGAGTCATATTTTGTGGTGATGGGAGGTACAACATACTGGCTCTAGAGAAGGGCAAGAGGTTGAAGTATCCCACTATAAAGGAGGTCCATGTCAGTTTATCAGTAAGTATGAATTATCCCCAGAGGAATGCAGGTTGAAATTCAGTGTTACTCAAAAACTGTGTCACTACTGCTGGAAGGATTTTGTGGGGTAGTTTTGAAATGTTTGTTAAAAGTACTGTTGTTTTTTAAGAAGGTGTTTCTAACAGTTTAATACTTTTTCTTTTTTTTTCAAAGAGAACTAAGAAGAAGTACTTTTAGCTTGTTTCATCTGATACAGTTCAATGGCATTCACCACAGTACCTTTTGAATGTAGTGGATGGATACTGTAATGCTTATACATTTCTTCAGATCTACTTCCATCCACTTTTTCGAACTGTCCACTTAAAGGCAACATTTCGTCCTCCATGCAACTTCCGTGTTAGAGAACATCTACATCTTTATGGTACACATTATTGTGTTTAAGATATAATGTAGCTTCATCCACCTCATTGACATCCACTAGTTCCTGCCAGATTTTGTTGTTTTTCGTGGGCACACCATTCACTAGAATAACAATTGGTTGTTCCAAATCTCTCTCTACACCCACAGTTTCAATATTGTGTTTGGCATCTAAAAGAAAATACACAACTAACCTTCAAGCCCTTTCTGACGCTCAGTGGATGACACCTTTAATGTTAGACTTTGCTTCTCTCAGAAAATAAACTAATGACCCAATGGATATTCTGCACAGCTCAGGGTTAGAAACCATGCTAGTGTTCCTAAATTTCACAACATGTACCTAAGCTCAACATGACAATGGTACTAGTATTCATTCTTCTCAATATTTGCAGATGTAAAGTAAATTGACAGTAGCACTGCAAGTACATGGGTGGGGTCCTATGAATACTCTATCAATTTGTTCATGGTAAACAATACAAATACTACTGCACTCCCATGTATTCACAGGAGCATGTCTACACCTCCCTTGTACCTCTTCACCTATTTCTGCCTCTACTTTTCTAGGAATCATCTCTTCTTTTCCAATGGCACTACTTTCTGTTGTAAAAGTTCAAGTTTCAGTGTGTTTCTGTATTTGTGAATAGTTAAATAAGTTATGTTATGCTTGTTTGTTAATTGTTTGGTTTACATTGTATTCTAATATGCTAACAAAAATATACTTGTAAAGTTATAAATGTTTTTATTATTAAGTTAAGTTAAGGGTCACAAACACACGCATACAGGTACTCATACATGTACTAATACAGTCATTCAGACAGGTACAGTAGAAGGAGTAATGGACCATATGACACATTTTTACAGCAGCAAACATGTGACATCTCTCCTAGTGAGTAATCATCTCAGTTAAATCTTCACAGGCTGCTGGTATTGTGATGACTGCAGCTAATGAGCGCTCTCCCAAGGGTGCTCTAGTGGTAGAATATTGTGCTGCACCTAGTTTCCCCTGCATCATTCAGAAATACACCTTTTCATGAATTGTTTTTAAGTGCTTCCAAGTGGAATTTATCCCATGTGAATACTTATTGGCTGTGCTGCTGGGTACCTGTATGCCACAAATATTACACTGCACATATTTAGCTGTAATGTTTTCCACTGAAGGTATTCTAAAATGTTTCCAGACATCACTTTCTTTTGTGCTGGTGTAAAGATATACATGCATGTGTTTAACCCCTTCGCTGCTAGGCCTTTTCCCCCCCTGTGCTAAGCCTTTTTTTGGCTATTTGGGGTAGTGCGCGCTTAGGCCCCTGTAACTTTTTGACCACATAAGGTATCCACGCCAAATTTGCGTCCTTTTTTTCTAACATCATGGGGATTGTAAAGGTACCCAGGGTTTGTGGATTCCACTGGAGGGGACCCAGAAATTAGCCAAAATACAGCAAAATTTTGTTTTTTGGGGAAAAATGTGAAAAAAGGGCTACAGATGAAAGCGTCTTGTTTTTTCCCTGCAAATGGCATCAAAAAGGGTTGTGGTGCTGAAATCACCATCTTCCCAGCTTTCAGGGACAAGCAGACTTTTGTCAGAAAACCAACTTTTTTTACACAGTTTTGGCCTTTTTCTGGAACATAGCCTATTTTTGCTATTTTTTGTGCTTTCAACCTCCTTCCAGTTAATGGTAGAAATGGGTATGAAACCAATAATGGATCCTAGAAAGCCATACATTTCTGAAAAGTAGACATAATTCTGAATTCAGCAAGGGGTCATTTGTGTAGATCCTTAAAGTTTTCCTTATAGAAACTAACAGTTAAATGAAGGAAAAATTGAAAATTAGTTGAAAAAACAGCCATTTGTGTCAACGTTTTCACCTGTAACTTCTTCTAATTATGACAGCTATTTGAAAGCAATATACCGTTATATCCGCTGGACCTTTCTGGTTGTGGGGATATATAGGACTTGTAGGTTCACCAAGAACCCGACGAACCCAGAGCCAATAACTGAGCAGCATCTTGCAATGGTTTTTTATTATCTACCACCCAACGTTCCCCCAGGTCTCCCGATAAAAATGGTGCCTCACTCGGTGGGAGGCCCAAGTACCCGCGACAGGCAAGGTCCCACAACATTTTGTGATAGGCAATTTTAATGTCGCCTCAATACGTTGTGGGCCCTTGCCTGTCGCGGGTACTTGGGCCTCCCACCCGAGTGAGGCACCATTTTTATCGGGAGACCTGGGGGGACGCTGGGTGGTAGGAAATTTGGGTCAGCCCCGTGATGCCACAACTTTACCACACAAAAATGTGTGAAAAAAGTGATTTTTTCAGCAAAATGTCAGGTTTGCAGGGGATTCTGGGTAAGAAAACGTTGGGGGATCCACGCAAGCCATACCTCCCTGGAATCCCCCGGGTGTCTACTTTTCAGAAATGTGTGGGTTTGGTAGGTTTCCCTAGGTGGCCGCCGAGCCCCGGGCCAAAACCCAGGTGACCCCCTTGCAAAACCAGGTCATTTTGAGATAATGTGTTGTTTATTTCTGCAGCGTGAAAATTTTGGCACAATATTGCAAGGAAAATGTGACAGACATTTTGAGGTTTGCAGGACATTGTGGGTACCATAACTTGTTGGGATCCACAAGAGAGATATCACCATGTACTCCCATGGGTGTTTCGTTTACGACAATATCTACAGTTGGTAGGTTATTCTTAGACGGAATGTACACCTTGGCAGACAGACTAAAAAGACAAAGATTACTGCACAGCCATCTATTCCTCAAGCACACACACATACTGGTTGGATTTGGCACGAGGGCAAGTGATGGTTCAGTATATACAATTTTATTAACAAGAGATTTCACAAAAATGAAATGCACTGTCAATAATTGAAAGGACAAAAAACTGAACCAGTGACTCGCAGCTCGTGAGCTGTAAAGCCACGTCAAGGCCCCAACCACTTTACAGGCCATTCACACACCTTTCATACGTGATACACACAAGACCATTCACACCACCAGGCACGAAACAAACACATTACAACATTCACAAAAAGGGACAAGGTACACCCTGCTTGAGAAAGACAAAAAAAAATATTACTGCACAGCCATCTAATCCTCAAGCACACACACATACTGGTTGGATTTGGCATGAGGGTGAGTGATGGTTCAGTATATACAATTGTATTAACAAGTGATTTCACAAAAATGAAATGTACTGTTAATAATTGAAAGGACGAGAAACTGAACCATTGACTCACAGCTCGTGAGCTGTAAAGCCACGACAAGGCACCAACCTCTTTACAGGCCATTCATACACCTTTCATACGTGTGACACATACAAAACCATTCACACCACCAGCCGCGGGCCCATCACATTACAACACTCACACCAGCAGACAGCGCCATTCAAGGGCCCATCACTTTCACACGCCCACATTCCTAACACAGCAACCACACAAGCTGATGGATTGCGTGGAGTGTCGCTCGGCTAGCAGTGTGTGTAGTGACCAGCAGCAAGTCACTACTCACACACCGCCAGCCGAGCGCCAGTCCACGCACACCGCCAGCCAAGCGCCACTCCACGCACACCGCCAGCCAAGCGCCACTCCACGCACACCGCCAGCCAAGCGCCACTCCACGCACACCGCCAGCCAAGCGCCACTCCACGCACACCGCCAGCCTAGCGCCACTCCACGCACACCGCCAGCCAAGCGCCACTCCACGCACACCACCAGCCAAGAGCCACTCCACGCACACCGCCAGCCAAGCGTCACTCCACGCACACCGCCAGCCAAGCGCCACTCCACGCACACCGCCAGCCAAGCACCACTCCACGCACACCGCCAGCCAAGCACCACTCCACGCACACCGCCAGCCAAGAGCCACTCCACGCACACCGCCAGCCAAGCGCCACTCCACGCACACCGCCAATCAAGCGCCACTCCACGCACACCGCCAGCCAAGCACCAGCCTACACACACCACCATCACATTTAGGATTTTTTTATACAAAAAAGAAAACACAAACAAATTGCAAATAGATACAAATCTACTAACACAAAATCAGAAACTAAATACATTGCACTAATGCCAACCTTGAAACAGAACAACAATTCTTAAACATTACAGACCAGGCAGTTCACTTTACCACTCATGGTTGCTCCCAATAATTCTTTTGCTTGTGGTACGCTCTATAACAAGCAGGCACACACAGCCCAGGGTTAGAAGGACACTCAGGGCAGTACATACGAGTCTCCTTCCGCGTACCTCTTCGCCAACAGACTCTACATCTCCTAGTGGGAAAGTCTTTTGAGGGTGTAGGAGGAATGTGATCAGGAAAGTGGCGATCTTTCAATCGAGCCACATCCTCCACCACTCCAACTCTAGGAACACTTGCCTGTTCCACAACAACAAGGCTGCCTATGACAGACTGCTGAAACTGAACAAAAGTCAACTTTGACGCAGGAGAACACTCCTTGAACACAACAAAAGCATTGAAAGTTGCTAAATTGAAGAGATGGATGGGCAACTTCTTATACCAAATGTAAGCCTTACGAATAGCAGTGTAAGGTTCCAACCTCTGATCTACTCTATCAACCCCACCCATGTGCTTATTGTAGTCTAAAATGCACACAGGTTTGCGCACTTCAGCAATCTGACCCCAAACAGCCACAGGTGAAGTACTCTCATCATGGATGGTAGTCAGCATGTACACATCCCTCCTGTCCACAAATTTCACAGCTAGTAGTTCATCACTACGCAAGGAACTGCACTGTCCCCTCTGAAGTTTTTTGCAAACAAGCTCTTTTGGATAACCTTTATGGTTAGAGCGGATTGTGCCACAAGCAAAAGTGTCCACTTTGAACAATTCCTTAAACAATTGCACAGCAGTGTAGAAGTTATCAAGGTACAAATGGTGGCCTCTGTTAAACAGTCCTCTAGCAAGATCCCACACAATTTTCTCTGAAACTCCAAAAGTGGACGGACAACCAGGGGGTCAATAGTGGAATCCCTACCAGTGTACACACGCAAATTAAAAACATATCCTGTCCTACTCTCAGACAACATATACAGCTTAATTCCATAGCGTGCCCTCTTGCTAGGAATGTACTGCCTAAAAACCAAACGGCCCTTGAACAGGACCAAAGACTCATCAATAGATATTTCTTTCCCTGGAGTATAGATCTCTGAAAATCGATCTACAAAGTGATCAAGAACAGGCCGAATCTTAAAAAGACGGTCACATTCAGGGTGATCTCGTGGCAACGCCAAACCATTATCAACAAAATGCAGCATCCGAAGCAAAAGTAAATACCAATCACGAGTCATAACTGCAGGAAATATGGCCGTTGCCATCATGGGACTGGTAGACCAATATGAACCCATGGACGGCTTCCTTATCAAACCCATCAAAAAAGTCAAACCCAAAAACTTCTTCATCTCTTCCAGATTTGTGGGACTCCACCGGGTAGCTCTAGAATGGGGCCTAAGTCTGGCACTGTTGTCGCTCAAAAACTGTTCAGCATACAAATTAGTCTGCTCAACAATCTCACCCAAAAATACATCATCCATAAACAACTGAAAATACTGTATAGGCAAATAATGTTCACAATCCACTCTACACCCTGCATAACCACTAAAGGCAGGCAACACCGGCTGCACCATGTTTGGATCAACCCAGAGTCCAGCACTTCCAGTAGGAAGCCTAGCAGCCCCAGGCTGCAATCCAGATGCCTCTTGCACCATCGGCACAGTAGTATCCTCCTCTAAAACAGGCACTTCATCTGCACTGAGAGTACCTTCATCATCCGATGATTCCATGTGGAGAGAAAACTCACTGCCTGAATCTTCCCCTCCCTCCTCTCCCTCAGACGCACTGTCAGTCTCATAATCCTGCTCAGAGGAAGATTCAAGAAGCAAACCAACCACCTGCTGAGCAGTCATTCTACGGCTAGCCATAATGCTTACTAATAAAGGTTACTTGTCAAACAAGTCAACAACAACAAACCCTTTATAAAAAATCAAAATAAACAAAATGTAGCTTTATCACAAAGACCTATATACTCCAACACTATACCACTCACGTGACAGAAGCAGCTAGACTCACCACCACCTACTCTGCACAGACACAGTAAGGATCAACAATATCCCACTAAAAAAGAAGAAAAAAAAATTACACATAAGACAATGCAAAACATCGCAAAGAATGTCATGCTCTGAACACTAACAAATATGCTGCCATTATGACACCACTTACAAAAAATTCATTCATGCATGACAATAATACTCATTTGGAGTACACACAACAAAAATATTTTTCTTACCAAATAAATGCAATTACGCAAAACTGCAGAACAACCACTGCCGAAACCGCAAACAGGAATCAAAAGCTTTACACTAGAATAAAAAGGAGAAAAAAACATTACAATCACATATGCAAATAATGCACCAGTCCACACACAATCCACCAGCCAAGCTAAGGGGTAGGTGGGCCAAAGAGTATAAATAAAATATTCACCCCCGTAAAAGGGGAGCAACCCTTGCCCTTTTGGCCACTCCCCAACACAAAAATTAAAAAAAACCCTGGTGTCTAGTGGCTTCTGCCCTCCTTGGGGGCAGATGGGCCTAAAAACATACTGCTATTCTGCCACCCAAGGGGTCACTCTCCACAAATAAATGCCTGGTGGACTAGTCGGAAGATACCTTTATCTTCCGCACACGATCTCTCACTACTCAACTCTACTCTCAACTCTATTCACAACTGGATGTTAGCTCACCAACTCATTCTCAATCCCGCCAAAACTGAATTCCTCCTCCTCTCTACCTCTCTCTCACCTCCTCCTGTTCAATCTTGGATGGATCAGCTGAACCTACTCAACAACAAACCTCATTGTCGACAGCGCTAAATCCCTAGGTGTCATTCTTGACAAAAGACTCAACCTAATCTCCCACATCAACTCTATTGCTAAGAACGCACGTTACCAGTTGCGCCTTCTATGGGGGATCCGTCGGTTCTTCCCGGAGAAAGACTTAAAAACCTTGGTACAATCTCTGGTTCTCTCAAGACTGGATTATTGCAATTCTCGTCTGACGGGCCTACCCAAATCCCACCTCTCTCCTCTCAAATCCATCCTCCATTCAGCAGCTCGCTTCATTTCAGGGTCTCAACGAAGCGACCACGTCACTCCTATCCTGTCCTCTCTTCGATGGCTTCCGATTGAGGCAAGATCTATTTACAAAACTGCCTGCATCACACACAAAGCCTTACACACGTCCTCCCCTCGTTACCTGGCGAATAAATTAAAATTGTCCGGTGACTCTCGCCCTTCTCGCAATGCGGAAAAGCTTCTGCTTGAGCCCCCCCCCGTCTTCAAAAGGGAAAGATCGATGGCGCAATCCTTCTCAGGCAATGCGGTGAGAATCTGGAACTCGCTTCCCCCATTGCTCCGTGCCACCTCCTCTACCCGGATCTTCAAAGCTGACCTCAAATCTCTTCTCTTCCAAAGACACTTTCAGAACTAATACTTTCACTCTCAGCCCCCTCTAGGAAGTTCGCTCTTCATTGTAAATTTGTACTTTTTCCTGTACATTCCTCACCCTTGCGTGCTGTGCTGGATTTGTGTACCCTTCATTTTAAGTCTCCTGTTTAATTCACACCCTCTCTACTCCCTCAAGGAAGTTCTTCCACTATAGGAAATTCTGAACTCCATGCCTATAGAAGTGCCTTCCCAGTGTGTTCTGAGTGACTGCCACTTATTGCAGTATTATACCTCTATTTGTATTTTGTATCTCATGTATCATGCACAATTGTCACTTTTTCCTCATGTAATGTAACACTTGCTTTTGTATTATGCTCACTTGTAACCTTCTCCTCATGTAATGTTACTGTTCCTATTGTGCAGCGCTCTGACACCTTCGGGTAAAGCCCCGCGCTATATAAAAAACTGCCCCCCCCCAGGGGGCAGAGCACCAAAAACATATGGCCCCCAAAAGGGAGTGACCCTTGCCCAAGGGGCCGCTCCCCAAAACAGTATTTTCATTTTTTTTTTTAATTCCCTGGTGTCTAGTGGGCATTCCTGCTGCACGATCGCATGATCGTGCAGCAGGAATGCACAAAGAGGCATCGAGGGAAAGGAAAGGGTTTTCCTTTCCCTCGATGCCTCTTCTGTTTGAAATCCCCCTCCCCGGAGCCAAAACTAACCTTATTCCCCGACGCGCTGGAAGCAAATGGCTTCCAGCGCGTCGGGGAACAAAGGAAACCCCCAATGACGCCAGCGCGCCTCGCGCGCTGACGTCATTGAGGGGGTGGGCGGGGGAGGCAGGGAAGCCCTTCCCCTGCCTTCCCCCAAAAAACCCGACGATCGGATTCCCACGGGGGAGCGCCAGCGCTTCCCCCGTGGGTGGTCTTATGACGAGCTAGACTCGTCATGAGCACACGACCACTGTGTGCCATGACGAGTCCAGCTCGTCATAAGCATCGAAGGGGTTAAAGTGGTTGTGCACAAAACTGTATTTGTAAATAGTTAAATAAGTTATGTTATATTTATTTGTTAATTTGTAGTGAGTGCAATGCACAGTGTTCCTTAATTGCAATAAGATTGTGTGCAGTTTTTCTACATTTTTTATGATTGTTTTTTTTCCTACTGTTCAATGATGACTGCTTAAAAAGTACATTGTTTACGGAGTATGAGTAAAGAAGCTGAGAACAGTTAAAAAAGGGAAAATGAAATATTTATATTAATACATACCTTTACTGTATGAGAAATGTCTAGTTATTTCTTAGAATTATGTATTTATGCATTGCTGAAATTGTAAGTTACTTTTGTAATTGTATTAATTGTAAAACTAATAAATATTTCTGTCATTTTCTTTGTATGCAGATCAATGGCACCATCTATTGAGGTAATGTACTTTACTAATTAGTTCTTGCAGTGTTATTGCATAACTTTAGATTTTGAGGATGGTACCAATGCTACTCTATCATGTGTTTGTGCCTCACATGTGGATTTTAGTGTCTGTCTGTAAACAGTATCTAAACTGGCATTGTTACTTGTAAGTGTGCCCCTTCTCTCAATAGTCTCCACCAACCTGTCTGTTATTAGTTCCATTCACATAACCCAGAGAGACCCTGCAGTATTACGCTCTTTTGACCTTCCTACCACAAACGTAAAAACAGAAGGATTTCATTCATACTGCATCTTGGTAGGGACTGGTTAATGGTGAGCCATCCTCTCAATCACTGTTAAAAAATATAGTGATATAGTCTTCCTGTTTGCTGCATGTTGTGTCCTTTGCACCTAGCTCGGAATTGTAGCATCGGAGCATCTCAAGGAAGCTTGTGATTTCCACTACCTTAAATCAAAGGCCAATTAAGCATGAATGAGCATTTGAAGCTAAACCTGTGCTAGTGAGGCTACGCTGCACATGTCCTAAGCATGTGGTATCATATAAATATATAACATGATTATATATGACATGGATAATCTAATATGCAGTGGCTGTTCCCGGCCATAATTTGGGGAGATGTCTAGCAATTGAGCTGTAGAAGTCATTTGAAGCTGTTCCTGGGATTATGATGTCTGTGACTAAGCATATTGTTATTATCGTATTGTATTGCAGCATTTATATAGCACTTACTCTCTCTATGTGGGGCACTGAAGTGTTTGCCTACATGAGTTGCATGCTGCACCATGTAGGGTGTGTGATTGAAAGGATTTGTTTTCTGATCCTATGTGGGGAGTGTGTTCATGTTGTGCGTGATGACCACCGAGGGGCGGTTATCGTGTTATAGGATGTAGGACATAGCAGAGTGTTTGAAAATGAAGTGTAACAGACAGACGCACAGTTTTATGGTTGTCAGTATGCTGGTAGCTTTGAACAGATCTATAGGTCCCTTAATGGTATTTCATATGATACAGTCTGCTTAGCTGGGTACTGCACTGGGTTATCCAATGTAAGAGTTTGTGTATAGTTGTGGTCTTGAGCTGGCACGGTTGGAGGGAGAGAGAAGTGGAGAGGTCAGTTGGGATGGACATTTTTATTATCACCCCATATCTGAGTGTCTTTGTGAGATGTAGAGACGTTGCCAGATTGTATATATATTTGGGGCCTTCAGTGAATGAGCTATATTAAAGTCTACCAAATTGACCAGTAATGTGTGACAGATCACTTCAGTTATTCCATGCTTTTCCATTTGGTGATAATTGTTTTTTTGACTGTACAGTGCTTGTGATGGACAACCCTCTTGGCTGAAATGTCTTATGTGAATTTAAAAGCTATAAGTTACAATTTGTTGCTGACCATTGTGAACTAAAGTTTCTAAGTGGGCCTACCTGCTGTATATTGAAGTACAAAACTGTATATTGCTATGGCGAACCATAGGTCTGCCCATTGAGGACTAGTTGGAAATAAATGACGGTTCATCTTTCTGGTAGAGTCCTGTACAACAAAGCCCTCTGTAGTGGGGTTCAAGGTGGAAACATCCAGCGCTCCAGGCACCAGTCTATGAAACCCAGTGATCTGCCGTTTCAGAGGTTGGAAACAGTATGGTTTCAAACAAACAGCCACAAGAGTATCTGTCAGGACATTATTAAGCCAAGGCAAGGGCTCAGATATTAGCGGCCTGTTCTATAATATTTCTGTCAAAACCTTAGCTTTAGTCTCAATAGAGGGCAAGTCCAATTCCAGTACTTCAGCTGCCCTCTGAACTACCATTGGGAATGATGCACTTTCTTGTGCTGGTGGCCATGTGGCAAGTCAAATTCTTTCTCAGGGGAGTTATCCAGCCCACTGGAGTTTAGTAAATCAAAGCAGAGGGCATGATTAGTATAAAGAGGAAGAGTCAGCCATCTTACTCTCCACCAAAATCAACAGCCTGGGTGGTACCCTATTCGGGCATAGGGTCAGAATCATACCCAAAAGGAGAATCAAGCCTCTGCTGATAGCTGCGACATGGTAGAGGCACAAGGTTAGTGCCAAGGTGCATGACAACAGGTTGTGCTTTTATGATCTTACAGCACAACTTCAGTTGAGCTCAGGCTGACATCTGTTAATGGATACAACATGGACATCAGCCAACCAGTGTCAGGGCAACAGAAAACTGCGTGGATCTAGGGGCCGAACTAAAGCAAGTACGGAGCCAGTAACAGATCCAATGCAGTCAAATGGCACCGTAGAGTGACCCACCAGCAGAAAGCTGACTGGAGGTCTGTGCGGTTCCTTGGGGCCTGAAGACGCACAAAAGGGATCTGGAAGGCATTGAAAATTTACAGCATGGCCTCTTGAAGGCCTAGTTCTGCTGCGGGGTCAATGATACTATGGCTATTTAGTGTTTACATAGCACACAGTCATGGCAGTGCCTGGATATTTGAGGCTACAGATGGGCGTCTGAGACTATAATTGAGCATATAACAATTTTGCTAGCCATATAATTGCTATACTTGGGTATGTGATGGTTGTTCCCCTGCCTATCGTGCACCACCTTCAATAATATATATGAGTGATTACTTAACTAGACTTATCCACTTTAGACATGTTTGTGTTTTTATCAATGTTGCACTTCACTGTAGATTTCCTTTTTGATGGTCTATCTTACGGTGATGCCATTGTGTTCAAACGTCATGTGACAACACTTCTTTTAAGGTTATTAAGGTCAAAGGTCATGTGATGTCATTTCGTGTGATGACTTTGTTGTTGGTATGTCATGTGCTTCACTTCAGAAGAAACTCGCCTAATATGATTAAATTATTTGTCATGGCCCTAAATATAGTATGAATCTATTAACTATTTGGGGGCATTACTGTACAAAAAGTCAGCGGGGCAAAAATGACTGCACAACTAATTTCGTATTCTCATTTTTAATGTTTTTTTATCAAAAAATGTTTTAATCAGTGATACAAACATAATAGTAAGTAACATACACCGTTAAGAATATTACAATCAATCAAACCATAATACAAAGTAAAAAGAAAAATTTTAAGTATAATGTCAAGTAGGTGAACATGAGTAACCGCACTGATGGATAACTTGCCCTTATTGAGGCAATGGCAATAGAATTATACCGTCTTCAGGTAACAACGTCAAATCAAAATCGACCATCTAATACATGGCTTAATTAATTGCCTCAAACAATAGTTTTATGGTCAAGTACCCAATGGGTTACATATGCATCTCTCTCTTTTAGAAGAAGTGACGTTGATCCTGGATAATAGGGGTCGACGTGTTTCGGCCTTCCAATTATAGCCTCCTCAGGACATTGTGGGACCAGAATCACCCAAACTAAACTGATTTGAACGAGGATATAGAGAGTTCCGAGGGAAACTCCAACTTAACTTTCACCAGCCGAGGAAGGCTGACAGAGAGAATTGAATCCGTCCTCTCGTTAAAGCACCGCCGGTGCATATATCTTTTAGTGCGCACTCTGCTGGGAAATAAACGGGGCCTGTGAATCCTCAAACAACAGGTGTCAGTCGCGTCTGTGATACGAGAACTGCAGGTTCATGTAAAGTCAATTTCCTCTACAAATCCAAAGTACAGCGTCGACCGCGAGGTGTGCGGGCCGGCCATGGAGTCACATGGACCCCCAAGCAACAGTACCTTTGAAAATGTAGTCAAAAGACGGTGCACGCCATCGCGGAGGTGAGGCGTCGAAGGCCAAGGCAAGGCCAACTCCTTACTGCCACAGTGAGGCGAGGCATTATGTCTGCGAGGAGACGAGGCATCGAATACAGGCTGGCAGAGGATGTGTGGCGGTGTCAGTGGTGAGGCGGCGGTTCCGTTCAGCAGTGCGGTGTTGATGAGTTCGGGAAGTCACCCACATTGGTTATCGGCTCCGTGATGTCGAGGTGCAGGCACTGTCGGCGACTGGCATCGGTGCGAGCGCTGGCATCGGAGAGATCAATAACTTGCAGGAGTCGGCTGGTGTTGGTGGGCATTGGAGCTGTGGTGCGGGCCGGGCTGTGCGTCGTGCATTTCATGAGCAGTGCTCACGGCCTAAGCACAGGTCGCGGCATGACTGGCGGCGGCGCTGATGGCAGCGGTGTTGTTTTTCTTGGGTTGCAGCACCAACTACACAATTCCAAGGGCCCAGTAACTGGAATTGGCAACCTTTGGCAATCATGAGTCCAGCAGAGGAGTCCAGGTGCTGTTTAGCAAGATGCAAGTGAATTCTTTGTTTCCCTCAGACTTCAGAACAGGAGGCAAGCTCTACTTCAAGCCCTTGGAGAATCTTTTTAAGCAGGATACCACATCAAGGCAAAAGTCCAGTCCTTTGCACTGCCCACAGACAGAAGCAGCAACTGCAGGCCAATCAAGCAAACAAACACACAGCACAGGGGTAGCACTCCTCCTGACAGCTCTTCAGCTCTTCTTCTTGGCAGGGTCCTCTTAGTCAAGAAGCAATCTAAAGGTCTGGGGTTTAAGGTCTAATATTTATACCCCATTTTCTATTTGAAGACTTTGTCTCAAGAGACTCTGAGCTCAGTAAAAAACTGTTCTGTCCTCCCTGGTGGTCCAGCTTCACTACAGGAGGTGGAGACAGTATTGTACAAAGGAGACACAGCCTATTCAGGTGCTAGTAAAAACTCCTCCCACAACTCTAAATGCAAACCAGGTCTATTCTGCCCAGCCATGAGTCACCCAGGAAAGGCAGGACACCCCTCTACACCCTTTGTGACTGTCTTGAGTGAATGCACATACTCACCTCCTGTCACCCCAAAACCAGACAGTGAATACACAAACAGACAGAGGCACACAGGATGGTTAAACAAGAAAATGCCCACTTTCTAAAAGTGGCATTTTCGTACACACAATTTACAAACCACCTTTACTAAAAGATCTGTTATTAAATTCTGAGTTCAGAGAGCCTAAACTCCAAATCTCTAGCTGTTCCCAATTGGAAGTTACCCAAGTAAAATGTTACAGTGTAGCTCCAATGATATCCTATGGGATAGCCATCCCTTCAACAGTGAAAAACGAAATATACAGTATTTCACTATCAGAACATGTAACACACACCAGAACACGTCCTACCTTTCACATACACTGCACCCTGCCCATGGGGATACCCTGGGCCTACCTCAGTGGTGCTTACATGTAAGAAAAGGGAAGGTAAGGGCCTGGAAAGAGGGCACACTTGCCAGGTCAACATGGCAGTCTAAGACTGTGCACGCAGACACTGCAGTGGCAGATACGAGACACATTTACAGGGCTACTCATGTGGGAGGCACAACCTATGCTGCAAGCAGCATTTGATTTACAGGCCCTGGCACACTCAATTCACTTTACTAGGGACTTACCAGTAAATCAAATATGCCAATCATGGATAACCAGTCATAATCTTAATTTATACTGAGAGCATATGCACTTTATCACTGATCAGCAGTGGTAAAATGCCCAGAGTCCTAAAGCCAATGAAAAATTGGTCAAATAGAGGAGGTCAACCCGCTAAAATTGCCAGGTCTAACAAGGAGTAACTACAAATCAAAGACTAGGTGAAAATGGCAAAGATGGATGGGCAAGGAAATATTTCCTTAAGCTATCCACTAGGCAGTGATCTCGTCAAGCTGAGTTTGGTGGAGGCTGATCTCGCTTGTTTCTATGTACACCAAGCATGAATATCCTAAGACAAAGTTTCACCAGAAAAATCTTGGCAGGGTACAGTGTGGACCTGCTCCTAATGGTCCTACCAGGCCCACCAAGTTTTATGTTGCGTAGGAATGTATATTGAATGTGGACCCACCAGTTCTTACTTAGTGGTCCTTCCTAAGGGTTGAGTTTTTGAAGGTGTAGACCCGTGTACATTTTTTGGGAAGGACGCAGAAAGATCAAGAGTTATAGCAGTGCCCTCTCAGCATGGAAGACCTTGCACCAAAAAGAAAGTCTCAGGCACCCGGTATACTCAATATCCTGCACTTATAGACATTAGTCCTTCTAAGGGGAATAAGGTGTGGAAGTCTGCAGGACCTTAGTAGCGCCCAGGGGTTATTAACCTGATGCTAGGCAATGTCTTCGGCCTTTCAACAGACAGGGACAACAATAAACGCCCCTTTTTAAAAGGTCACATGATAGGGAAGCCTGGGTGGTTCTTAGAGGTGAGAGCAGGTTTCCTGATGCCACTGAACAAGTCCTGGACCTTAATTTGAGGACGTTTTGCACGTGTGGTAAAGTCCTGAAGATACTTCCATGGATGTCGCCTTTTCTATGGACAACTAAAGAAAGGGAAGATGATGACTTAGATGTCCTGTCCTGATAATGAGAGGGAAGAGTGTGATTGGCTCCCTCATATCCCTTCAGCAATGTAGGCTGGATCCCATCCATTTAAGAATAATCCTGGTTAAAAGACTTTACCAGTGGGAGGAGCGATTCTCTTAGCTCCATGTATTCCCAAAGAACATGGGTTTTGATTGTCTTCAGTAATCGCAGGCAATATCTTTCATCTCCACTCCCGAAGATACTCTCCAGGGCTCCTGGCAAGGACAGACTATTGACTCTCCAATGAGTGAAGAAAAGGGGAACAACCTGAAGCATCCAATTACTATTGAGTGGATAATACCTTATTGGAGATTTTAACCTCCATGCTGAGATTCTCTCTAATGCGCAGACTGACCAGCTGATTTCTAATATGAATACTCTTGGACTTGTCCAGCGGATCATTGGCCCTACTCACAAGGCAGGCCACACACTAGATCTCCTTTTTACAAATTATCCGGGAATCATTGCTGAACCCCCTGAGCCATTATTATGGACAGACCATTATCTATTAAAATTTACTATTCCCACAATAATGACTAAAAATGGCTCCAATAACGCATTAATACTGCGAAGACCTTGGCAGAAAATCACCCTGCCCCTTTTTCTAAACACTTTAGTTCAGACTTTTCAGGGACAAAAATAAATATACATCAGGCAGCACTAGATCTTGATAAAGCTATTCTGGTTGCATTAGATAAAATTGTTCCTCTCACCCAGGTCAAAATCAAGCCTAGGTCTGCTCCCTGGTTCAAGGACTTACTAAAAACTACAAAATCTCTGTGTAGGACTGCGGAGCGCAAATGGCGAAAAAGTAAAAGTATGGCTGACCGTGAAATTTATAAAAAAAATCATCAAGGTTATATGACCGATATCAAACAGGCAAAAAAACTCTTTCTCTTAAATAGAATAAATCTGGCAGAAAACTCAAGTAAAGAACTTTACCAAATTTTGAAAGAATTTACAGCTCCTATTAATCAGCCATTAATACCTGACTGCCAAACTTGGACTGATTCTCTTTCTGAATATTTTGAAGAAAAAATCATGGTAATACATCGGTCCTTTCCTTCATCACACAATTTGAATTCGGAAGACGTACACAGCATGTTCACTGACCCCTCCCATATCTTGGACGAATTCCTCAAATTTGACACCAAAGCAGTTGCCACTGCCATGTTGAGGATAAAATCAGGTTCCCCCACTGACATGGTACCGTCCAAAATTCTTCCCACTGTCGCCCCGGTATTATTGGAAAGACTCACTGAGCTATTTTATAACTCACTTTTAGAAGCGGACTTTCCAAGAAGTTGGAAGGTGGCCAGGGTAAGACCGATCTTAAAAAAGCCCACTGCCGACCCAACGCTGCTCGCCAACTACCGCCCAATATCTCTGCTTCCCTATTTTGGGAAAGTACTGGAATCTCTGATTAACAAGCAGCTCGTTAACCATCTGGAGAGTCAGGGTTTGCTCAATTCTTCCCAATCAGGCTTCAGGGCGGCACACAGCACTGAGACTGCCTTGGTCGAGGTAACAGACAACATCAGGCTGGCCTTGGATAAACATCAGTCAGCCATCCTCGTCCTGCTCGATTTATCCGCAGCCTTTGACACCATCTCCCACGGCATTTTAGAGCATCGGCTCTGGGAGATAGGTGTCAGAGGCACGGCCCTCGAGTGGTTTAAGAGCTACCTTGCCGACTGCGTGACAATAGTACAGATCGGAAACAATCTCTCATGTGAGAGATCAGTCAAGATGGGAGTACCACAGGGCTCTATTTTGAGCCCGACCCTTTTCAATCTGTACATGACCCCACTGGCCAAGGTGATCAGATCCTATGGATTTGATGTCATATCTTACGCAGATGACACTCAAATTCTGGTCACTATTGGCCCAGATCCTACTGAAACACAGCTACGCTTTAATAAATGCCTATCCCACATCGACAGGTGGATGAACTCCAATCACCTACAACTAAATGGAGCCAAGTCTGAGGTCATGCTTTTTGGCAATGCAGAGGAGCATTGGTCCGCCGACTGGTGGCCATCCCATCTTGGCATTTGTCCCACCCCCAAATCGACGGTGCGGAACCTAGGTTTCCACATGGACAACCAATTGTCCATGAAGAACCAGGTCAACCATATCATTGGCACGTGTTTTGGAGTAATGCGCAGCCTCCGAAAGGTTTTTAAGTGGCTCCCAGTGGAGGCCAGGAAACCATTAGTTCAAGGGCTGATAATAAACAGAATGGACTATGGAAATTCCCTACTGTTTTCAATTAACAACAACCTTCTGGACAGACTACAGATCTTGCAGAATGCTGCGGCGAGGCTGGCCCTGGATCTTCCGCCCAGATCGCCCTCCGCACCATGCCTAAGAACCCTTCACTGGCTACCGGTCAGGAAACGAATTCTTTTTAAAGTTCTCTGTCTAGTTCATAAACAGTTGTACGGAAAAGGTCCGAGATACTGGACCAGGAAATTATGCTGGTATCAACCTTGCAGGGCTCTTAGGTCTAGCAATCAGTTTTTGCTTACTCCTCTTAAAATACATACTGCTAGAAAGGGAGGACGATCTTTCTCCTTTCTTGCCCCATCATCCTGGAATAAAATTCCCATCCATCTGCGAAATGTCCCTGACCATAACTCTTTTCGCAAGAGGCTGAAGACATGGCTTTTTGACATCTAAGCCATTTCACTTCCTTTCGGAGCTGTTTGCGAGCGCCATGAGACTTTAGGGTGATGTGTGCGCTGTATAAATGCCCTCTGATTTGATTTGATTTGATACCTCTCATGTTCCTCTTGTGCAAGTTCAAAGAGGTGCATCTCAGTTCTAAAGAACTTTGATATGACACTATTCTGAACTGGTCTCCACATCTCTCCACTTTGATGGATCAGATGGTTGAGACAATAGGCCAGAAAACACTCAGGGGATTGGGAAGCTTTTTCTGGTTCTATATTCTGAACAAAGGGTTACATTTCTGTTAGTTCAGAGACCTCAGCCAGACACAGAACTGTCCTTATTTGGTGGTCAGCTAAACGGTTGAACTTTGACTTGATTGAATGACCTGAGCAGGTGCAGCAGAAACTCCTACCCCAGAGTGTCTGGAACCTGGGAGGTGCATTGAAGGGATGCAACAGAAGAGCACAGAAGAGGCCCATGAGCATTTACAGAGTTTTCCCAAATAAATGACAATGAATTTCCTGGCATGAAGTCGCCCTCACAATGCCTGAAATGAGATGGGTATGTTGGAGGGACTAAAGCATTCTGATGGTAAGTAATGCAGTGTCATCATGTTCTTGTTTGACATTTTCTGTCCTCTCCTATTTTCCCTCAGTTTGCTCCATAGTTTGTGAGTCAGAGGCATTCCACCAAGAGAACACAGTACGTTACTGCACATAGGGTAAACCCAAAATGAATGCCACTCACAGTAGAGGATGTCCAATGCTGCTCACCTGGCTTGGAGGCTGACGGTTGGTCCCAGCTGAGACTGTAGAGAAGGGTTCAGTTCCTTTTATTAGTAACACTAATAGAGAGGTCTCCCATCAATCCCCTTACAATTCCACTTCAGTACCCCATAACTGGGACCAATCACTTACCCCTGTTTCTATGTTTTGAGGTGTGATATGTGTTTAGAGCATGCAGCAGTGTTCTTCTGCCCTGTAAATTGTGTCAGCCGACCAACTACTGGGGTTATGCAGTGTTTACACTTGACCCATTCTGCAGTGCCATCCTCAAACTTTTTGCCATTGCCCTCTACTTTTTGCTATGTTAGTTTTTGTTGCCTTTAGGACTCTGTGCATGTTACCACTACTAACCAATGCTAAATTGCTTCTGCTTGTAAGTCCTAGTAAAGTGGCACTACCTGTGCTAAAGTGGGACTACCTGTGACCAGGATCTGTAAATTAAATGCTAATAGAGTTCAAGCAGCACTGATTTTTCCACCCACTTAAGATGCACTTTAAACATGTCTCATGCCTGCCATTGCAGCTTGTGTGTGCTGTGTGTGTGTACAGTTTTAAACTGCCATTTTGACCTGGCAAAGTAAACGTTTTGCCAGGCACAAACATCCCTTTTCAATACATATAAGTCACCTCTAAGGTAGGCCCTGGACAGCCCAAAAGGCAGGGTGCAGTGTATTTAAATAGTTGGACATGTACTTTTACATATCCTGGTAGTGAAAAACTCTTACATTTGTTTTTCACTACTGCAAGGCCTACCTCTCCCATAGAATAAATAAGGCGAAGTTGGATTTTAAATTGCAATTCTGAAAATGCCACTTTTAGAGAGTTGTTCAGGAAAATGGGCAACCCAATAGACCCTTGGAGGCTTGGGTAACAGACATTTGATATAAGGTAATGATGCCTTCAGGGATTTTTTTTAATAGGAATTTTGTCTAGTCCTTAACAAACAAATTTTGAGAGCTCTAGTCAGTGGCCTCTAGCAAATAAATTACAAAATTAGTTATAATAATTCCAGTAGAATCTATCCAAAACAGAACAACGAGCAAACAGTACAAAAGGGTGTATGCTTTTTTAATACAAATTTATGAGAGTAAATGATGTAACAAAAGAGGGTACAAAATACATTACACATATACAAAAGCAACTGAGATGGACACTTTTTACAGTAATATTATCTCATGAACACTTTTGCAAAAACCCATTTCATGCACTCAGAAGGAAGGAAATCATCATTGGACACGCAATAAACAACTTCTGTATGAAAATTTCAGCGAAAATGGGTTGAAAGTGTCCACGTTTCGGTCTTGTCTTGTTCAATCATCTAAAAGACCATCTTCAGGACAAAATGTACATATGTGGACTGAAGACCCCTATGTAAAACGAGTATTCCAAAAGATTGTGTATGTCAGTAAAGAACATCATGAAACAAAAAGATATACACCCGAAAAGTGAAAAAGAATTCACATGACCAAGAGAGAAACCGAAAGGAGAGTAAAAACTATTTTTTGCCAAAACATGCTAATTTGGAGGTAGGAGAGACCATCATCAACCAAGTGCATGGTAAAATCAAACTAATTGCTGACTTGGAAAAAATGAATGAACATGAACCATTTGTTCAGAATTTTAATGATAAGTACGACTTGGTATTCGAGAAGGAGATATTGCTAAACTCCAAGTATTTAGGAGGAAAAATAAATGTAAACATCGTGGATATCAATGCATTTGTATTATAAATGAGAGCTTCACTGTTGGTGTGAACGATGAGCCAAGATAATGAATGAATATATCGAACCTGAAAAATATTTGATATACCAATCAGGTAGGAGTATAAGATTAAATAGCTATATTACAAAAATAAGCTTTATTATAGATGAGGATCCAAAAAATGTAATTGATACATTTATCATTGGACCACCATGCACTGATGAATGCTCCTCATGACGGCTGTTATATGCTAAACATTCTTAATGATAATTATACTTTGAATTCGCAGATTATTGTGACAAAGCAGGTAATGCAACTGTAATCTCTACTAGACGTTTGAGACTATGTACCATGATCACTGTGATGTACTCATGCAATAAAATGATAAATAAAGGTTTAAAAAAAAAAAAAAATGAATTGGTCATGCACATAGCGCATGTGTCAGGAAGACTATGTTAACTGGCTGTTTATATGTATATACCAAAAACAGATCAATAATAATAGGTGAGCTAAGTTGGCACAACAGGTGTATGGTACCAAGAAGATAGTATATGTGTCTTTATCATATTTACATGTAAGCATAATTCAAAGAAATCCTCATGTTGGAACTAAAGAAAGCGACAAGCTTTATTGGGCATAACATATCCCTTTTTCAAAAAGAACACAAAAAAAATTGATAAAGATTAAAGGGCATACTTATTAACCTGTGAGATAAACAAAAGCAAATAATTGAAATGATCAGGATTTAGAGTAAAAACTAGGCTTACTAATGACAGATCGAAAAGTCCTATCAGTCTTTAGGAGTTTTAGGTCATCGCTCTGAATTGTATGTAAACAACACTTGTACTAAAGAAAAAAAGGAATTACACGGTTGCAAAGATATAAAGTGGGCAGTCGGAAGGACATTAAACAGTCATGCTCTACTTACTAGGTCTATTTTCATAAAGACCATCAAAAATGAGAAGGCTTGCAAGTGTAGATAACTTTAGTGAGTTTAAGGCGATCCCTGGGCAATCCTCGTAAGTGAGGCAAGACTTGCGCTGAGCAGAAGAAAAATAAATGGTCAGAGCAGGGTTTACATATTATTAGCAGCATTCACACAAGACTGTGCAGCGAGCAACGCTTAACTTACTAATTCAAATGTTGCGGAGTCTGTCCATACTCGCACTGCCAATTGAATCCAAACTGTAGGTTCAGAATTGAACCTGGAAGTGTATTAATACTTCTGGGTGCCAAGACGTGTCCTAAGGGGACATTGTCGCCTAAAGAGAAATGGGCGGCCATCTTGGAGAGGTCAAAAAGGCATACACAATGCCTAAGTTACTTATTATAGGTCATAAAAAGATGAGTTGTAAACCAGATATTTGTACATGATGTAGCTAACATAAATGAAAAATAAAATGGAAATTCCCAATGTATCTAATTAAAAGGAATAGATGGATGGCCATTGAGGTCCTGAAAAGTTGAAAAATGGCAGCCATCTTTAAATGGTAGTAAGATTGGAATGTACAGTCTTTTAATTGTTGTACATGGTGCCTATTGATAGGAGAACCATCTATCCATTATTGGAGATTGAATAAAGGGGAGCAACCATATAAATGGGACTGAGTGCCCAAATAGGACCACATAACAAGTCTATGGTCAGGTCTCAAAGTATGATTACTATCAAGTAAGGTGGGCAATGGACGTCAAACGAAATAACCTAGATCCATGAATTAAATACAGAATACAGTGGACGTCCACAAGTCTTACCTAGATTCAAAGTTTGAATGAATGGAAATTTGAATGAAAAAAGGCCCAAGTTTATAATCGATCTTAGAGCCAACAAAAAATGTATGAATTGTATGTGAATAACTAAAACGGGGGAAAAGAAAAGAAGAGTCAGGAGAAGGAAGAAAAAAAGGAAAGAAAAAACACAAATATTTAATGTATCATTTAAATAAGACATCGCAATGACTGTTTGTTAAGTAACAGTGTCATATAAATTATACAAGACCATTGTATATGGACAGTACTAGTCTCTACATTGAGGAAAAACATAACATTCTTAGATCTTGGTGATGTACATTTGAAGAATTACATCAATATTGAGTAAGATCTTGGTAATGAACATTTGAAACATTACATCAACATTGAGTAAGGTGGAACGGTTCCAAGGTTCACTACAGACATGATTAAAGAAACAGTAAATATTGTGTGCATTGAGATGCACAACAAGTTGAGCATGAATATAATATCACAAGTTGTTACATGAAAGATACTAATGTTTTCCATTCTACAGCTGAATTCAGGTCCTTTGTTACATTTTCTGTTCGGCAAATCCAGCGATTCTCTTTTATTGACAATATTTGTTCAAAGTTGGGTTTTCTGTTACAGGGCTTGACCACTTCGATTACCCACCAGAACAGGTAATGTTTGAATTCAATGGAATGTTCTACCAAAGGGGCATTTTCTACCTTACATCGTATTCTTGATTGATGTTGCAGAATTATTTTTTTGACCTGTCGGTGGTTTTGCATAAGAAATGAAGCCCACACGGGCATCTGATGCAGTAGACTACATTACTAGTATTACAGTTTGTAAAATGCTTAAGAGTGACCTGTTGACCATTGATGGTAAACATCTTTGTGGTTTTTGTGGTATTGCAGGCTGCACACATATTGCATTTAAAATGCCCTACTACTGGTGACAGTTAGACCATGTTATTCAAAGTGGATGTGTTAGGGATATCAAAAGCATGGACCAAGCAATCTCTTAAATTAGATCCTCTTTTGAAGGCAAAAAGGGTTTTTTGTTTAAATTCAGATAGACTCTTAAGCAAAATCCAATGTTTTTTTAGTATCTTTTTGATTTTATTCGAATGAGTTCCAAATGTGGAGACACATACCAGCTGCGGTTCTTTAGACCATCTCCCTACCTCTAACAGCGCTTCTCAATTGTTGTACCAAGCTCGTTTGAGAGATTTGTTTAGGAGTCTGGCAGGGTACCCTCGGGCTCGGAGTTTTTCTTTTAATTTCTGTGCCTCAGAGAAGTAGTCTTCCCTTCTTGAACATTTTCTTCGTAAATGCAAAAACTGTCCAAAAGGTAACCCATCTTTTAATGCCTGGGGATGGTGACTGTTATATTAAAGTAATTTGTTTCGTGGTGTTGGTTTAGTGAATAATGTAGTATTATCTTGGTTATCTTCATCCACTTTCACTGTGATGTCAATAAGTTCATTTGATGTTGGTCGAATTCAATTGTGAATCTTAGATTTTGATTCATAGAGTTAACCCATGTATGGAAATGTTTTAGACTTTCACCCTCTCCTCTCCAAATCATAAAAACATCTTCAATGTATCTAAGCCATTTGAAAATGTGGGAAGAGAATGGATTAGTTGTACCTTCAATATGTTGCTTCTCAAAGTAGGAGACATAGATATTTGCAATATCTGGAGCGAAAACCGCACCCATTGCCACTCCTTTTACTTGATGGTAAAAATAATTTTCAAAAAGGAAGAAATTATTGCATAAGGGTATTTCTGTGCATTCCATTATAAATGATACGGGTACATTGTGTGGTTGAGGTCTTGACTCTAGTAGTTCATCCAAGATATTTAGTATTTCTTATAGAGGTATGTTTGTATAAAAACTCTCGATGTTCATGGTGACTAAAAATTCTTGTGCAGGATCAAATGGTTGTTTTTCTAATATATTGATCACTGCTGTTGTATCCCTGATATATGTTGGGTGGTTAATTGCAAAAGGTTGTATAAAGAAGCCTGCATATTCTGTGAGAGGTTTGAGTATGGAATTACAACCTGAACCGATAGGATGTCCTGGCGGAGTGGTAACATTCTTATGGATTTTAGGTAAAATGTAAATCACTGGAACTGTGGGAGTTGTGTTGATTAAGAAAGCAGCTTCTTTTTCACTTAACCAGCCTCCATCCAGACCACTTTTACTGAGCTTAGAGATAGTTTTGGCTAACTCGGTTGATGGATTCTTCGAAAGGTTTTTATAATGGTCTGTTACTGATAGCTGTTTTAATAATTCAGCTCTAAAAGAGTTCCTACCCCACAGACCTACACCACCACCTTTATCTGCAGGCCTAATGATGGTATTAGGAATTGTTTGCAGATTCTGTAAGGCCTTATGTTGATCTTTAGAAAGATTATATTTGACATAATGTGACTCTTTAAAAAGATTTTCCACTTCTGTCAAAATAGCGTTTTCAGATGTCAGAACCTCTTTACAGACCATTGAGTTAGAAGGAAAAAAGGTTGAGGGATTATGTAGACCTGTAGTGTCAATTACTTGCATTGTCTCATGAGAAGCAAAGAAGTTTTTTGTCTCAATGTTTGAAAACATTTTAAAAGTTCAAGTTTGGTCTGAAAAAGTTCATTTCTATGTGTTGTGACAAATGAAAGACCAGGCGACAGGACCGAGATTTCACATTCAGATCGTACATGATTAGAAAGGTTGAATATTGGAATAGTTTGTGGAGAATCTACCATTCGAAATATTGGTTCCTTGTTTGCCTGTAACCTGGGGTGTATTGATTTCAGAACCATCCTCGTTTCGTGACTCGTTGTCTTCTCGGGGGTCCTGTGCCCCTTCGGTTTTGCCCTAAAAAAGCTTGGTGGGGATTGGAGTGCTGGTTGTCATAATTACGTTGGTATGAATTTCCTCATGTTTGATCACTATCAGTGTCAGAATTTGTGTCTGAGAAAGTGGTCATGTTGAACGAGGTGTTGTTGGGGCCCTGAGGTAGATAGAAGTCTTTTTAAGGTATGGATAAGTCCATTCTTTACTGTATGTTTTTATATCTTTTTGTAGTTTTTCAGTTTTTTTATGAGAATTGAACTGTTTAAATTCTTTAATTGTAGATGCAATCTTATCTAAAAGGATTTTTGAATTGGTTATGCTGGAATCTGCATTGATTTTGTTTTCCAGAGTTTCTATTTCTTTAGTAAGTAATTTGATGTGTTTAAGTGCTGTCTCTATGCTTAGAACCATCCAGGTTCAAGAACATTTGTTGGCAGAATAACTGAAGCCAATTTTGAACTCTTCATCTTCTGTGAAGATAATCGGAATGTTTCTTATTTGTAAACCGGTAGGCACTAAGACAGTCAGTAAGGAACTTACTGTTCTGATTAATTTTTTCTTGAGTCTTTCAAGTTGTGTTAGGTCAGATTCAAAAGGTTGTTGAGTCAGTGGGCCTTTATTCCCTAAAAGGGAAGGGCCACTAGCAATCTGAAGAATATATTCATCTGTATACGACAGAGTTTCTGCCTCAGGCATGTATGAGGTTAAAACTTGGAGAAGAAAGAAGGTAAAATAATACACTTACAATAACCATTCAAAAAAGTGACCCAAAACAGACTATTGTCTGCACATAGATACTGTTCAGGAAAATGGGCAACCCAATTGACCCTTGGAGACTTGGGTAACAGAAACTTGATATAAGGTAATGGTGCCTTCAAGGGATTTTTTTAATAGGAATTTTGTCTAGTCCTCAACAAACAAATTTTGAGAGCTCTAGTCAGTGGCCTCTAGCAAATAAATTACAAAATTAATTATAATAATTCCGGTAGAATCTATCTAAAACAGAAAAATGAGCAAACAGTACAAAAGGGTGTGTACTTTTTTGATGCGAATTTATGAGAGTAAATGATGTAACAAAAGAGGGTACAAAATACATTTCACATACACAAAAGCAACTGAGATGGACACTTTTTACAGTAATACTATCTCATAAACACTTTTTCAATAACCCATTTCATGCACTCAGAAGGAAGGAAATCATCATTGGACACGCAATGAACAATTTCTGTATGAAAATTTCAGCGAAAATTGGTTGAAAGTGTCGACGTTTTGGTCTTGTCTTGTGCAATCATCTAAAAAACCATCTTCAGGACAAAATGTTCATATGTGGACTGAAGACCCCTATGTAAAACGAGTAATCCGAAATATTGTATATGTCAGTAAAGAACATCATAAAACAAAATGATATACACCCGAAAAGTGAAAAAGAATTCACGTGACCAAGAGAGAAACCGAAGGGAGAGTAAAAATAATTTTTTGTCAAAACATGCTAATTTGGAGCTAGAAGAGACCATCACCAACCAAGTGCGTGGTAAATCAAACTAATTGCTTACTTGGAAAAAATGAATAAACATGAACCATTTGCTCAGAATTTCAATGATAAGTACGACTTGGTATTTGAGAAGGAGATGTTGCTAATCTCCAAGTATCTAGGAGGAAAAGTAAATGTAAACCTCTTGAATATCAATGCATTTGTATTAAAAATGAGAGCTTCACTGTTAGTGTGAACGGTGAGCCAGGATAATGAATGAATATATCAAACCTGAAAAATATTTGATATACCAAACAGGTAAGAGTATATGATTAAATAGCTATATTACAAAAATAAGAATCACTATAGATGAGGATGCAAAAAATGTAATTGTGAAACAATTACTAATTAATTGGTCATGCACGTAGCGCATGCATCAGGAAGACTAAGTTAACTGGCTGTTTATATGTATATACCAAAAAGAGATCGATAATAATAGGTGAGCTAATTTGGCATAACAGGTGTATGGTGCACAGAAGATAGTATATGTGTCTTTATCATATTTACATGTAAGCATAATTCATAGAAATCCTCACGTTTGAACTAAAGAAAGCGACAAGCTTTATTGGGCATAACATATCACTTTTTCAAAAAGAACACAAAATATGCATAAAGACTAAAGTCAACCTGTGAGATAAACAAAAGCAAATAATTGAAATGATCAGGATTTAGAGTAAAAACTAGGCTTACTAATGACAGATCGAAATGTCCTATCAGTCTTTAGGAGATTCAGGTCATTGCTCTGAATTGTATGTAAAGCAACACTTGTACTAGAGAAAAAAAGGAATGACACGGTTGCAAAGATATTAAGTGGGCAGTCGGAAGGACATAAAATAGTAATGCTCTACTTACTAGGTCTATTTTAATGAAGACCGTCAAAAATGAGAAGGCTTGCAAGTGTAGATAACTTTAGTGAGTTTAGGTCGGTCCCTGGGCAATCCCCGTAAGTGAGGCAAGACTTGCGCTGAGCAGAAGAAAAATAAATGGTCAGAGCAGGGTTTACATAATATTAGCAGCATTCACTCAAGACTGTGCAACGGACAACGCTTAACTTACTAAGTCAAATGTTGCGGAGTCCATCCTTACTCGCACTGCTGATTAAATCCAAACTGTAGGTTCAGAATTGAACCTGGAAGTGTATTAATACTTCCGGGTGCCAAGACATGTCCTAAGGGGACATCGTCGCCTAAAGAGAAATGGGCGACCATCTTGGAGAGGTGAAAAAGGCATACACCATGCCTAAGTTACATATTATACGTCATAAAAAGATGACTTGTAAACCAGACATTTGTACATGATGTAGCTAACATAAATGAAAAATAAAATGGAAATTCCCAATGTATCTAATCTAATCTATCTAATTTCTTTACTGACATATACAATCTTTCGGATTACTCGTTTTACATAGGGGTCTTCAGACCACATATGAACATTTTGTCCTGAAGATGGTCTTTTAGATGATTGCGCAAGACAAGACCGAAACGTCAACACTTTCAACCCATTTTCGCTGAAATTTTCATACAGAAGTTGTTCCTTGCGTGTCCAATGATGATTTCCTTCCTTCTGAGTGCATGAAATGGGTTACTGCAAAAGTGTTCATAGGATAATATTACTGTAAAAAGTGTCCATCTCAGTTGCTTTTGTATATGTGAAATGCATTTTGTACCCTCTTTTGTTACATCATTTACTCTCATAAATTTGTATTAAAATAAAAGTATACACCCTTTTGTACTGTCTGCTTGTTTTTCTGCTTTGGATAGATTCTACTGGAATTATTATAATTCATTTTGTAATTTATTTGCTAGAGGCCACTGACTAGAACTCTCAAAATGTGTTTGTTAAGGACTAGACAAAATTCCTATTAAAAAAAATGCCTTGAAGGCACCATTACCTTATATCCACTTTTAGAGAGTGTGCCTATTCTTGCCTTAGCCATTTGGTGCCTGCAGCCTGTCTCTGGGTCACATGACTGGGTGCAGCTGACAGTTGGGCTTTCTGCATTTCTCTTAGACAGCCACACATAATGGGGGGCTTAGGTGTGACTGGATGAGCCATCACTGGCAGGATGGGAGTGAGGAGCTGGGCACAGCCCCACTTACACCTTAATAGGCTGTATCCTGTCCAAACACAAAGGGCTGCATACTCCCTGTAATTAGTCTGGGGCCAGGGCAGGGAAGGTAGGATGCTTGGAGACTTCAAACGGAAATCTACAGAAGCTTCTCTCCAACTTCAAAGGCACAACTGGGTATAAACACTGGCCCTCAGACACCAACCCTTCAGTACACTTTTGTGGATACTCTGCCAGGAAGAAGGACTGCTCTGCTGCTGAGGGACCACCACTCTACTGGTCTGCACTCTGCCGGACTACTGGCTTGCTGTTTGTTGTGCTGTCCTGCTGCCTACTGCCCTCCTGCTTGGGTGAGAAGGACTGGATCTATATCTCTTGAACCCAGAACCTCAGAGTGACTCCAAAGACTAGTTGGGTGACCTCCTGACTTGAGCCTCAGGGACTGAAGCCTCCAACAACTTTACACCGGGACCCTGTCATCTGTGAGTCTAACCTGGCAAGTAGTGCCACCCCAGTACTGGACCCTTGGAATTGGCCCTTAGGTACTCTGCCAGCATCTGTGGACCCAGCGGAACCAACACATCTCCTTCTGCGCGGTGCAGCTCCCAGCAGAACCAATAAATTGCCTCTGCTGAGTGGATCAGAACCGCTGCAACGACCCGCATCACAGCCCGTCACCATATCAGAACCACCATTGCGCGACACATCCTCGACACAGGCCCTTGCATCCCTCATTGATGGCAGCCTTGACGATGATGCCGACCTCTGCATCGCAGCCATGCGGCTCCTTGGAACCAAAACATCATCCCTCTTGTGCGACGCATCCCCGACTCCAGACTTCGCATCGCAAGCCCTCGTCGATGGGATCTTTGCCATTATGTGACAGGACCTCGCACCACAGCCTCACCGCACCTCAGAACCGATGCATCACTTCGGCTGCGCGACGCATCTTGAACACAGATCCTTGTAACGCTCCACAAACCATCATTAGAGGTACTTTGTTCAGGGGGTCTAACTGGGTCCCTGCAGCCAGCCCGTGCTCCATCTCGGTCAGCCTGAACTTGTGACTTTGTCCTGGTCCGACGCAACCAGGTATTCACATTTGGCGCTTTATGTCTTTTGGCGCTATTTTTACTAAAATCTTTAAAATTGAATATCCCCGCTTATGCTGATTGGACTCTTGTCTTTTTGGACTTGTTTTATTTATGAAATACAGTTCTATTTTTCTAATTTGGTGTGGGATCCATTTGGTGTGGTGTTTTCACTTTATCACATTTTGAAGTGTTGCACATATACTTTACACATTGCCTCTAAGTTAAACCTGACTGCTCTGTGCCAAGCTACCAGAAGGGTGAGAACATGTTTAGTTGGGGTTGGCTCGTGCCGCGCCCTGACAAGGATTGTGGTTGCTGCTTGACCAGGGCTCACACTCCAGTAAACCAACAACCCAGTTTATCACATTGACTTACCCATGTTTGTATGTTTTGATTCTGTTCTGGAGATATCTCAGTTTAAAGGTGAAACTGCACTCACCTTATAAGTCCTAGCTCTCCCATTTTTCATGGGTGCCAGTAGATCTGTGGACACTCCTGGGCCTTTGAGTGCCCTCACCAACTAAATGTCAGGAGCAACCAGCCGCTAAAGTTTAGTATACCCGGGGTCCTATCTTGGATGCTCAACCAATACAAGCACAAGTAGGCCCCCAGTGTGAACGTTTAACTTAGCAAACCAATTGGGGCAGTCATTGGAACGCACTTGAAATATCTCTAGTGCTCTTATCACCGACCAGCGGATTCCCATTGGTCCCATTAGCAGGACATTGGTCTTTGCCTTTTTTTAAATATCTTTTTATTAATTTTTGCATCATTTGCCCAGTGAAGGAAAAGCAAGCATACAAATTACAAGAACTGATGCCGTCCCATCACCCCATAACAACTGTGCACGACTCCTCGAATCGGTGAGCACAATATTCTGTACATCCATTTTTTTATTGTCAGGTATGAGCCTAGAGTACATTAACGAGTCTTCACCAATATACTGCTCCAGAAGCAAAACTGAACTACAAATGAGCCTGGTCCAGTGGGTCGTTGCCTTTTAAATTAAATGTATTGTTTAGCTACATGAGCCATAATTTTTCAGTCGGTGGGAATCCGTGGCGACTTCTAGGTATCTTATACATTTTTTTGTTTTCTCAGTAGTCTGGGTTCAAAAGTACTGAGTTCCCTTCCCTTGCATCAAAAGGCAATAAGAAAATATGACATAGGGGAGACATCTCCTAGAATACTTGATACATTGCAACATTCTGTTTAGCACCTTTTTCCATTGGCTGGTGAGTATAAACAAAGCAATGGTAATTATGCTATAGTACTCTAAGATAAAACGTGTGTTAGAAGTGTTCAATGGAATGCTGTGAAGTCAGTTTGAATTTGGTGTTTGACGGTTGAGCTGGCCATCTGGAGTCGAGGGGTTGTGCTTTATGGCAGCTCCGCTCGTAATAAACTTTTATTGAAATATCCTACCCGAAGCGTAGTGGCTATTTGAAGGAAGATTGGCACATTATTTGTTGGTGACGAATTTCCAGCAGAGCGGCTGAATAACCCACTACTACATTTTGAGATGAACAGGAACCATCGACTTGAAGGCTTGCTTCATCAGATTAGAAAATTATTTTTGGGGTTTGTATATGTTTTTTTTTTAAATGACTTCACTCACCCTGGGGATGTGCGCTGTCTTACAGTAGTGCTCTATTTAGACTCCTCTTAGGTCTCCTTATGGATCTAGAGGCCTACATAGCTGTGTCAGCCTGCACACAGAACTGGGTTCCCTAGTGCGGTCCACAGCCCAAATTTGGTGCTCTCCAAGTATCGCCTTGTTACATTTTTGGCATTAACGTCACCCCGTTTTGGCCAACACCTTTGGTTGGGAACCTGTGTGGCGTATACACAGCAAGCATACAGAAACGATCATATGCGTCTGCTAATCCACATCACATCATTTCGGCTGCCATATTTGTTTGGAGAAGTACTGCTGCATAAGTACATTGTGTTTCGAAGGTTTCACCAAGCGTGAACAGTGACATGCACACTTTCCTCAAATGTCTACACAGAGTAGATTGGAGTTATTTAAAGAGGAAAATACTCAGTGACACTCACACTTTATTCCAAGTGTGTCAGTGTTTTTTGGTTTTATTTCTATTCAATGACATGCACACTTTCCTCAAACGTCTACTCAGGATCAATTGGAGTTATTTAAAGAGGAAAATACTCAGTGACACGCACACTTTATTCCAAGCGTGTCAGTGTTTTTTGGTTTTATCTCTATACAGCATTGAGCAGTTTAGGGCAGATTCAGTAAGCCAGTATTCTCTTTCGAGGCATGCATGTTATGTGTTGGTCTTGGTTGACTTTTACTCCAAGTGGCCTGAGGTGAAATTTGTGTTGGAACTCAATGCCAAGGTGGTGATTATATTTTTGAAGAATGTTTTCGTGCGGGAAGGTATTCCTGAGTTTTTAGTTTAAGATAACGGGGTCCAATTTGTTAATGAAGAAGTAAGTATTTTTTGTAAGAACAGGGTATGTTAAACACTTGAGAACATCGCTGTACCATCCCCAATGCAATGGTCAGGTCGAGCGCATTAACAGTGTTGTGGTACAATATGTTAGGTGGGCAATTGCAAACAGGTGTATTGTCAGGAATGCAGTACATTCCATGCTATAGTTCTTTTGCACCAGCCCGCAAAGTTCTACTTTGGTATCTCCTTGTGAGTTGTTGAGGGATAGAAAGCCCTCTACCACGGTATGCCCAAGTTGGATGGGAAAGTGGGTATAATTTGGCATGTCACTGGAGGAATGTGATGTGAAAGTCAAGGAGAATACTGCTGAGGCAAAAGCTAAGCCGAAGTTAGTCTAAGAAAGTCATGGGCGAGTGTGTGAAGTTAAGTTGGGAGTAAGTGATGTTCGCATCAGAAAAAGGATGCATGTTAAGAAAGGAGGCAGGAAGTACTATGGGCCATTTGTTGTTGTGGCAATGCTGTCAGAGTCAATGGATGTAATTGGTGGAATGTGGGAAAAGTGGTGAAGTGTGGAGGGGGTTCTAAGTCATGGTACAGTTCAAAGTGATATCTTGTCCCGGGGAGACAATGTGGTGAAACCGAAAGATGGTTGTGGTTCCAGTTCCTCCAATCCACAAGATGGTAATGGAGGTGTTCGCAGAAGCGACCGTGTCAGGAGGTTACCTATCAGGATTAGATACATTTATCAAAAGAAAAGGGTAAAGTGTTAATGTATACGTGACAGTTCTGTACACGTGACACCACTCTAATGTATTTTTGTCAGCACCATTTATATGTTACAACTTCCTTTTTGGTAATTTCATACTGCCTTGTTTAGGATGTTTATATGCTATTATTGTCTCATTTTTGCAATTTGCATTATTTAAGAACATTATATAGTCATATGTATTTTTTACTGTTTAGGTTTATTTAGGATGTATTTCATATAGCATTAATTGTTCCTTGTAAGGTTATTATATTTTTTGCTTTTTAAGGGGAAAAGTAATGTAGTACTCTAAGAAAAGAAGTGTGCTGGAAGCATTCTATGGAATGCTGTGAAGGTAGTTTTGGAATGTTTGTATTTGATGTTTGACAGTTGAGCTGACCCTCTGGCATGAGAGGCTGTGCATTACGGCACCTCTGCCTGTAATAAACTTTTACTGAAATACACTACTGGAAGCGTTGCGTCTATTTGAAGGAAGATTGCCACATATACCCAAATATTTCTGCAAACAGCCACAGATTCACAAAGTTATCATGGTAGGATAACCTCATCCATCATTGTTATTTAAAAATAATAATAATAATAGCAATAATGTTTATTTCAGAAAATCATTCCATAAAACATGCAAGCTTAAAACAGTCCTTATGACAATTACATAGAAGTAAAAACATTTTGTCGATAAGATCAATCCATTTTAAATGTATCTTAAAACATTTGCTTGGACTCCCTGATCTGAAAATGTAAAGCGCATAGAGTAAGATAAAATACGTCCTATACGTAAGATATATAAGAATGGTAGATCTTGACTATTGTATCTATTCTAGTTTTGCTATTGTGTTGAAAGTGTGCTACTTATCTTGATTCCTGCGCTGTCACAAGGCAAGTGCTTTCATGACTAATCACAATTTTATCTAGTTTAAGATGAAGATAGAAACCGCTGAGTTCAAATTTAAAGCCATTGTCTTTCCTTATAAGGGCGACTTAGAATAGATAACTGCTTACTTCATAAACTGTGTAAGTAGACGTATTGCTCCTCAGAATTCTTAACGCCTCCCAGATACCTCCGTCTCTGAGGTATTTACTTAGTGGCCGTATCCACTTCTCTCTTGGTTTTTTGTATGCTTGACAGAAAAACATCACGTGGTGTACTGTTCGATCTCTAACTTGGAGCATAAGGTGCATAAAGACGTGCAACCGACACTCCCACTGGCAGCCTTCACTGCCATAAGTGGCCCTAATTAAAGTGTGTCATAGCGGAATTTTAAATAGAGCGATTGCCACATATAACCCAAATATTTCTGCAACCAGCTGCAAATTCACAAAGTTATCACAGTTGGATAACCTCATACATCATTGTTATTTGAATTGTAGTACCTTGTTTTATAACCACTATAAAATATCTGGGTATCGCTGCACCTAAGCATGGAAGAACTCTCAGATTTGTTTTGTTGTGCAACATGTTAATTGCCCTGAATATTCTGCATGACAATAAAGACCCATTCCTTTTGGAAGTGTGCTACTTTACTATGGCTGTGTATCAAGTGTTTTATGAGCATTTACTGTTATTTGGAACCCGAGTTTCAGACCTACCATAATCTCCTCGAAGAAATCTTGATAGCTCAACCTGCTTCAAGAGTCAAGAGTACAATAGGATTACTCAGAAAGGAGCAACCTGTTGGATTTTTAGAATATACTTACCATTTCTACATTGCTATGGTATTAAAAAGTTTAGGTTCAGTTGCTTTAACCAAAGTTCCCAACCTGCTTTTATAACTTTCTCGAAGCCTTTGATGTTGATATATTTACATACTAGATGCATACGATGAGGGAGTGTAGTTATTTGTGTGCCACTGTCTTTCTGCCCTCCCGACTGTCCCTCGTGCTTTCCCCTCTGATGTTTTTCATGTCTTTCTTGTGGCCATCTTCTCAGTGTTAAATGGGAAGGTAACGACACGACGTGAGCACCTGCAGCGCTTGCCAGCACTGCTGCAATAATACATGTAATGGAGAAATTAGGTGTTTTGCATAGTCAGTACCAGCACTTTTTATGTCATTTAAAGCACAGCTCTTCCTTCTCCAGTCCTGCTATTCTAACCGCTCTACCTCTCACGACGGCTCCGTTCTGCTCACCGTGTCTTCCTCATACCCTTTCCGCTCCCACTTACTTCCACCTGCCTTTCTCTCATATCTTCTTATCACGCTTCCGCCCTCCCCCCTCACCTTCAATTGTACGACTGTGTCTTGTTACTTTTCACATTTTGGTAGCTTAACATAACTTTCATCATAATGTTTTAACTCAATTACATATTTTTTTTCCGGGCGTCGAACTTTCTTCCCACTCCCTCACATTTGCGGTAGAACAGTTAAACTGAAGTGAAGCGCTCGAGCTCGTGCAGATGCTGCTTGACTTGCCGCCACGCTCTCATTGGGCGTCTCGCTACCTGTCTGGCTTCTGTTGCCCAGCAGCCAGGTCTCCATGGTAACTCTGGTTTCTGAGACATAGAATGGGGACCCAGGCAAAGAAAGGCTGGTGCTGGAATGCTGATGTACCCCGTCTGTGACATTGGCTGCATCCTAATACCTTCCTGCTGGCCAGTGGGCTAAAAATACCCGCGTGCTAGCGGCGCCACTTCAGTAGCCCAAGCAAGATCTTGACGCTCACCATGCCGCCAGGCGCACCATGAGTCGGCGGAAATCCATGGCGTCTCCATTGTGGAATAATACACTGCTTACTGCCTCACACGGTCAAGTTAAAGAAAACCTACAGCACGTACACATGGGTTACGGGAGCCGATAGCCGATTATGGACAGGAGGCGGTAAAGGGGACGCTGTCACACCACAAATATGGACTAATCATAATAACTTAAAAAATATATATAAAGTACTTTGCAGCCAAGGCACGGTAGTTTAATAGCCCTGCAAACTAAAGGTAGGACCCAACTTTGTAATTGAATATACAGTTTGGCTCCCCGTAAAAATATCTATGTGATCTCAAATAGACTTCTGACATAACCGTACCTCTTTCAAAGGGGCCATCAGAGATGTTTTCATTGTGATGATTCTAACTGGCTTTCCCCATTGCTACCGACCAAAATGTTCGTTGTGCCAGTCACAAGTCTTGGATGGAGTGTATGTCTCTCTCTCACACAGGGCCCTCGGATTGCCCACAACTCCATACTATCTCTTGCAAATATGTTATGATTTTTTTTTGAGGCACACATTTACCAATTACTTGGCCTCTTAGTACTGCTTGAGAGGATGGGTCTGCGATTGTGGGTTTGCCCATGGAGGGGAGTCTATGGAGAGACAGAGATTTCACAGTCCAACCCAGGCCTGAGTGTCATTAAGTGTAGTGAGGTTTGGAAAGAATGGATTCTGCTCCATGTGGGATGGGATCGCTGAGGTGAGTCTTGCAACCTGCAGCCCAAATGCCAGTGACATAGGTCAGTGGTTCCTAATCTGTGGTCCAGGGACCCCTGGGGTCCGCAAAGCCTACTCATACGGTCCACGACCAGCAGCAGCACTTCCGTACGGGCTGAAGGGCCATGCCCCCTCCTTTTTCCAGGCAAGAAGAATGTCTGTCACGCTGAACAAAGGTCAACCTGACAGACACTCTTCTTGTTCAGGTCAGACAGCCAGGAGCTAGAAATGCTCTGAATGTGCAGGCTCCTGGCTGCTAGAGCTGAACTTTGCCATGCTGAGGATTTCACAGCCCTGAGGGCTTCACCTCCTCAACCTGGCAAAAACGCCTTGAAGCCCCTCCCCCCCCCTTGTGACAAGGGGTACAATCACCCATTGCATCAAACCTGGGCACATCAGTTTTAGGCCTTGAAGTACCCAGGCCCGAGTGTCAATCAGTAACACCTCGTCACAGAGTGGGGTGTGGTCAGCAGTCTCAATGACCCCACCGCACTCTGTGAGGAGGTTGGGACTGCTGCCTTCCCTCATTGCCTGACCAATGACAGCCAATGAGGAAAGGCAGCAGTCCCAACCCTCCTGGGACCTCCGAGGCTTGGGACTGCTGGCTTCCCTCATTGGCTAAGGTCAGCCAATGAGAGAAACCAGCAGTCCCAATCCTCCTGGGACCTCTGAGGCTTTCCTCTCTAAGATCTGCATGTAAGGTAAGTTTTCAGGTTTTTTTAATGTTTGGAGCGTGCCTGAGTGTAGGTATGAATGTATGTGTATTTGTTACTGAATGTTGTGAATTGGTGTGTGTGTGAATGCATGGGTGTGAGTGATGTGTGTTTGTGTGCCCGCCCCCTCCCTGGTAAAATTACGGGCCGCAACTGCATAAAAATGAAATAATATTATCAGATTAATAAAGAGTATATAAATAAAGAAGCAAAATTGAAAAACGAAAATTTGAAAACGTTTTGTAAATATAAAGGAATTTGAATTTAAGGCAAAAACTTAAGTTAGTATCATCAGATTGATTCATTGGAGCAGTGCAAGTGCATCGAAAAGAATGTATGTATGATTTGTGGACTCAATTTAGAAAGGCCCTAATCTTCCCATTAAAATATATATATATTTTTTATATTTGTTTGTGAAATACATACAATATTTCATCATTTGTGTATTTGTTTGATGAATGTTTGTTTCTGTAATTTTGTGTATTTTTTTGTGGTTCAACTCATCGAAAATGCTACGGTCAGAGTCACCTGCTTCCAATAATGACTTGGTGGGGGTCTCCGATTCCAATAATGATTCAGTGGGGATCTCGGGGTACCAGTAATAAGTAAGTAAGGATCCACAGAAGTCAAAAGGTTAGGAACTACTGACATAAGTTATAGATTGTCTCTGCAGAGTGTATCACAGTGGGTATGCAGACCTTTTGACCCTTTACCTAAGCAGTGTTAGCTGTAGCTGTGATCGTACAAACCAAGCACCTGAGGCCATTTTGGAGTCTTGATGGACCTCATATGAACGACTTGAGTCTGAATCTGTACGCCCTGTGTAGGATCCCTGCTCTATGTATTAGGAGTTATGGTTTATCCTGTCTGCGTGACATCATATGAGTGGAATGTTGGAGTGTGGTAAAAATAGAAAGTGGAGTATGTCCTTGGGAGCCAGGAGTGACAGTTGAGGAGGAGGCTGGGCAGGAAGCTGCTTGGCTCCTGGTGGGGTATCATTTACCTACATCTCATTTTAAAATGAATAAGCTACCAATGTAAATTCTGGAGTTTGCACCTCTTTCTGGAATTCTACACTAGGACGAGTTTTAAAGAACAGCGTGTGCTGAAGCAGGATGTAAAGGAAATAAAAGAAAAAGGAAAACAAAAGATTGGATGCGCCACCAGTGTCTACACTTGCAAACTGGCTGCCTCTTGGAGAAACAAATGTGTTGGTTAGTTCAGTGGCTCAAGAAAGTGAACTGAAGCCCACTGATGGTTGGGACACAAGACCTGCTGCAGTGAAGAGAAATCTTGCAGGGGGCTTTGGAATCTTGCTGGATGAAGAGACCTGCCAAATGTGACTTAGAGCTTACAGATGTATAGCTCGTAAAGTCGTTCGCTGAATAGCGTGGATGAGAGCTGTGTTGACGAACTTTCATACTGTCATTCTCTGTCTATTTAAAGCTGCCCCTCCTGGAAGGTAGCAGCTGCATGAGAAATGTGTTCGCCAACCAGCTACCTTTTTTCACAGGATGCATTTTAGCTCAGTAAATTGCAAGGTGTCGTTAGTGAACTGCGTGGCTTTGACATTCTGCTGCAAGCACAAGTACTGTGAAGGTTAATTCCCAGGATTATAGCACCCGGTCAATATCAGCTGAGATAATGAGGTGTCTTGTATGCTGTATCCCATGGGCAGGATGTGCAGGAGCGGATGTGAGCGGCACTTAAAGCATTCGGGTGTTCAAGGTACGTACATACATAGGGTCTGTGAGAGGGATGTATGTGAAAGAATAGTGCAACACAGCATTTAAAAATAAACATTACCTATGTGTTTTGTATTGAAAATGATGACTGACTATGAAGATCTGTCACAGGTTTGGGAACAATTCATGCCACATTCTGCAGACTACAAGGAAGCATTGTGCCATAGACAACACAGTGAAGTAAAGTAAATATCTCTTTTGTTTCTTTTCACAAATGTAGTTATTGTTTTTGTGATTGAGACTTCTAGCTGTAGAGTCCTCACCTTTTGAATATCCCCCTAAGCATTAGACTGGATCCGGAAACTTTTCAGAAGTGCTTTGGCACACCGTAAGGTGGCCCCTTGCGGCTCGCAACTGATGCCGTTCCGGTCCAGAAATGGCGTGTGGAGCCTATATAGGTGCCACTCCCAGCTCCTTTCTTTCCATGCCTCCAAATGCGTAACCAGAGCTTCTCTCGTCGCTCAGAGACCACTTTTTTTTTTCTTAAAAATTCCCCAGTGTGCAATGGATGTCACCCCCTAAGGTTTTAAGTCCTGTAAGCATTGTTAAAAGCAGGTATCTGTGACAGATATCCACCACGTTTGCCTGTGGTGTCTGGGGTCAGGCCACAACTCCAAGACCTGCGGTGACTGTGCCTCGATAAACCCAAAGGTCATCGGGAACACAAAGTGAAACTTTGCTGCCCAGCACAAGACACAGTACCGGCACCGCTCCAATTCCTGGTCCAAGTCGAAGGCTCGATCCCGATCCCACTACCAGAGTCAACGGAGCCGCTCTAGAGGCTAGTCTTTCTCGCGTTCCAAGTCCTCCGGTAAGCACAAACAACATAAGAAGTTGAAGTGTGGCTCCGGCCCTTCACACCATTCTCATTCACCTGATGAAGAAGTGTGAGGGTGGCACCAACAGTTCCATTCCCTCTCAGGAAGATGGCAGACTTGGGAGCCGATTCCGTAGCTGGTTCAGGCACAACCGAAGTTTCTGGAGCCTTCAGTCATGCCATGCCAGATCTAAGAGTTCCGCAGAGTTATGCTTCAGCTTTTCGGATCTTTACCGACTCTCTCTGGTGTGCCTTCGGGTCTCACGGAGCTGAGAGGCCTTCCACCTGGATTACCGCCAGCAAGTTTGCCCTTGGTGCCAGCTGTACCCTCTGAGCCACTGCTGCCCTCAGCTCCAGCACCGACGACGCACGGCGGCCACAACCACAGCATGCACGGGTACGTTGATGCTGATACCGACTTTTGTCGCCTAAACAGGTGGCCCTGATTGTCTTATCTGAAACCTGATCTGACTTAGACCGATGTCGCAAATGAATTCAACTGAGGTTGCTGCACTTGTCTTACCACAAGGCAGACAACATTGCTTACACTTCCTTTTCAGAACAGACTTAGGCAACGACTATGACCAGGGTAATGAGTTTGTTCAGCCTTATGCTGACGACAACTGGTACAAGAACTTGTAAGAGGTAAGTGGACCTGATACTTACCCAGAACCAGCCCTTTTCTCTCTTCTTGGCCCAGTTAGAGAAGAAGCTGCCTCCTGCACCATGAAATTGTGCAGGTTTTCTGAAATCCTTGACAGCCACCTCCCCACCATGGAGATGAAAACGAACGTCCTGACTGATGTCTTGCAGCCTGGCCAGACTGCTTCTGAGTCTCTTTTCTTTTTTAATGATGCCTTAACGGATATGGTCCTAGGGGCTTGGGCTAATCCTTGTATCGGCCCTCCTGTTAACCATCAAATTGCCACGCGCCACCTATAGGTGCCTTAGTAGACCGGTCTTCTTGTTACAGCACCCCTCTCCTTAGAGCCTTGTGGTGCAAGCTTCTACTAACCAGACCAACCTCAACAATATCCCTACACTCCCCTTGACAGGGAGGTGAAGAGAGTGGAGACATTTGAAAATCACCTCTTCTCCTCAGCCAATTTGGCCCTGCATTTGATCAACGCCTCCTGTTTGTTGGACCGTTACTCTCATGCCCTCTGGGACTCAGTGGCACATGTCATACCTGATGTTGCAGAGGACCTTCGCCATGCCCATCCTCAGGCCATTCAGGATGGTTGTGATGCAGCCAAGTTCACCATTTGTTGTGGGCTGGACACAACTGACTCCGTTGGATGGGCTATTGGCACCAGAGTTGCTATTTGCTGCCATGCGTGGCTATGATCTACTGGGTTTTCTGGCAACGTCTAGTCCTACCCTGATGGACATGTCATTCAATGGGCCACGCTTGTTCATGGACAAGGCTTACTCTCCCCTTGAACATTTCAAGGAGAGTAGGGCTACCACTTGCCCTTTGGGCCTTTCTATCCTGCTTCGCAAGCAGGAATTCCAGCACTGTTTTTGTGACTTTGACCGACGTGTCCCTTACCGCCAGCCTGTCTCACCTAGCAGTTTTGTGGGAGAGGGCAGAGTGCCTCCTGCAGCCAAGGTCAGTGTGCCTCTCAGTCTGATGCCACCCCCACCTGCAAAACCTCGTTAGTGTACCCTTATAGGGTCACAGCTACCCAGTGGAAGGCAGAATCCACTGATTCTATCCAGGTTGGAAAGCAATCACATCAGACAGCTGGGTCCTCCACAATGGTTCGCAAAGGCTACGCCTTACCCTTCTTTCTGTCCCCACCGCACTTCCTGCCATCTACCCAACGACTGACAGAGGACCATCTCTTTATTTTGTGTCAGGAAGTGCAAGGCCCTTTAGGCCAAAGAAGCTATTGAGAGTGTGCCAGTGCCACAAGTATGGTGTGGGTGTTATTTCCACTACTTCCTTGTGTCCAAGATGGATGGAGGTCTTCTGCCTATCTAGATCAGCACCCTCTTAATCTATTTCTCCAGAAGAAGAAATTCAAAATGCTCACCCTGGCCCCGATTTGGTCTGCCCTTGACCTCAGAGACTGGATAGTGGTGTTGGACCTGCAGGATGCTTATTTCTATATTTTCGTCCTGCCCGCCCATCAGCGCTACCTGAGGTTCGTGGTGGGAGAGGAGCATTTTCAGTACCCCTCGGGTGTTCACAAAAGTGATGGTGGAGGCACAACTTCAGAGGTCAGGGGTGCAAGTCTTCCCCTACCTCAATGACTTGCAGTTGAAGGCAGACTTGCCCCAGGCAGTCATCAGCCACTTCCACTTGATTGCCTCCTCAGAAGACTTAAGGATTAAACTAGCTAAGGGTGGCAAGGCATCTCTTATATTTTTGGATCTCTCAGTGGCATTTGACACAGTCAATCATGACTTATTGATTGACTGTGTTTTTAATTAAGGCATTAGATGACTTGCCCTCTCCCTCCTGAAATCCTTTTTGTCAGGGAGGGAACAATTTGTCGCTATTTGTGAATTTGCCTCTGACCCTTTCCATCCGCCTTGTGGGGTGCCTCAGGGCTCTGCTCTGAGCCCTACTCTTTTTAATTTATATGTCACCCCAATGGCTAGACTCATCAAATCTTCCGGATTCTCACATATATCCTATGCCAATGATACACAAATTGTGGTCTCATTATCCAGTAATCCGGAAGATACTGCCATCAGATTTAACAACTGTATGAGGAAAATTGATTATTGGATTAAAACCAACTTCCTTAAGTTAAACTCCTGGAAAATGGAGGTCCTGCTCCTAGGCAACAATGTTACTTTCTGGAAATCTAAATGGTGGCCACAAGAGCTAGGCTCGCTCCCCACCCCAGTGACGAAGGTTAGCACTCTTTGGATCCTATTTGACAACAAATTGTATTTTGGAGATCAGGTCAATGTGCTAACCTTCTCAGTTTTCTTCATTTTGAAGATCATTTGGAAAATCTGTCCTTTTTTTCCATTGGATCTCCGGAAAATGATAGTGACCGTTCTCACCCTATCCAGATTGGATTACTGTAATGCTTTTTTTTAAACGTACAGCATAGATTCCTCTACAAACTACAGATCCGGCAGATCTCTGCAGCATGTCTTTTCACTGGGGATCCCCAATTATCAATCTGTCTGTCAGGCACTGGTTAAGCTTCACTGGCTGCCCATAAGAAGGCGGATAGAATTTAAGGCCCTCTGTATCTCCTTTAAGGCTTTGCATCTTTCAGGTCCTGAATATTTCAGAAAACAATTTGTTTGGTATACCCATTCTAGAACGCTTTGTTCTTCCTTAGCCAGATACATCACTGTTTCTAAGTTCAGAGGAGCCTCTTGGGGTTGTAGAAGTTTCATAGTTGGCACTGCCAAACTGTAGAATTCCCTTTCCCTTGAACCAAAGCTAAGCTTCAACCTTTCTTCTTTTAGGAAATCGTTAAAAACCTGGCATTTTACTAAATAGTCAATGTCTACTTGCCTTACAGTCACTAGCAGCACCAAGATGCCTCCAGGGATTCAAGCACTTTGAAAGTAAATTTTTCATTTAATTTATTTTTATCTATATCTGTTCTGGGCCATGGAACATTTTCAAACAATGTTATAGGAGCAGGGTACAAGGTTACCCCACAGCATGTTTCTGATTCAGTTAGCAGGTACAAATTGCCTTTGGTCATTCCGTAACATGTGTCGTTCATGACTAGTAAATAGGACCCGTTATTCATTAGTGGCTGGGATGGGGTGGGCTGGGATGAATGAAACAGGTGCGCCTGCCAATTTACAGCTTATTCCTGGCTTTGAAAGGGTTACAGACTCCTTGCAGAGTGATGGAATTGCATCGGAATGAATGACCTAGAGGATTTGAACATTCAGCGGTACTTATGAATGCGGGATTGTCTTGTGTGTAATAAGTACATTCAAATGGTAACTTCCACATGTGGTGGAGGAAAGTGTTGAGCATTTTTTTATACCAACCCAAGGACTTATGTTTCTGGCATTTAGGAAAATGAAAGGTAGTCATGGGCAGTGATATTATTTAATGTAGGAGCCAAATGATATGTGAGCTTTCTGCTACAGAAAATGGGACATATTCCATTTCTTCAATACTTAATAGGGTATTTGGACAAAATATTGAGTTGTAAATATCAGGATACAAAAATATCAGAAAAAAATATGATGATACAAAAATATCGTCATACAGAAATATCGTTGTCAAGAATATTGATTTTTTTCAGGTAAGTAATATCGTTGTTAAGAATATTGTTGTTGTTAATATCGTTTTCAATAATATAGTTGTAAAAATATTGTTTTTTAGCCATCTTAATGTGTTTTAGTTCATATATTAATTTTATGTTATTATTGTTTGTATGATTGTTAATAATATTTGTAAATATAGTTTGCAATTTTAAGTGATTTAAATTTTTTATTTAATTGGCAATAGTAATTTATGGTGTTGTGGTGGGTTGCTAAGTTTGTAGGGGTATAAAGTGAAAAGTTAATTAAGTAATAATTAATTGACAATTAATTAATAATTGATTATTAGTAATTTAATTGATTATTAATGATGTAAATTGTGTAATAATTATATTGTTTAGTTATATTTTAGATGTTGGTTGCTGGGTATGTAAGGGGTATAGGATAGGAAGGTAATTAAGTAATAATTAACAATTAATTGTTAATGTGTTATTATGTTATGTTATGTCATGTTAAAATGAATTTATAAAGCGCACGTACACCGGGGAGGTTTCATGGTGCTGATTTGGTTGAGATCCAGGTCATAAAAGAGGGTTTAGAAAGCCTGTCGGAAGAGCCAAGTTTTTAAAAGACTTCTGAAACCAAGAAGATTGGTACAGGAGCGAATTTCAGGGGGAAGAGAGTTCCAAAATATGGGGGCCAAGGTGGAGAACCTAGCACCACCAGTGCACTTTAATCTGAAATGAGGAATAAGTAATACATTTTTGTGAGCTGAGCGAAGATTTCGTGTAGGAGCGTATTTGTTAATCATATTATCAACAAATTTCGGGCTCTTTCCGCAAAGTGACTTAAAAATAAGACATCCAATCTTGAAAGCACACCGCTGAACAACCGGAAGCCAATGTAATTGCTTCAAGAGATGAGTAATGTGATGATGCCTGGGATGGTGGACAATCAGACGTGCAGCCTGGTTTTGTACTATCTGTAAGCGTCTGGAAAGATAGAGAGGGATGCCAAAATATAATGAATTGGCATAGTCAACATGAGACATGACTAAGGCGATAATCACCTGAGTCCGGGCATCATGAGTGAGAAATCTACAAATCTTTTTTATTTTGCGAAGTTGAAAAAAACAGGTGGAGATCACAGAACTAATCTGAAGCTTCAGAGTAAGATCCTGACTAATAATCACCCCTAAGCTTTTAGCCGAACTAGAAGGAACAGGGGGCTGACCCAGCCACATAGGCCAGAAGTGGGGTCCCCATGGATTTTTAGCAATGCCACCTGTTAGAACCAGCTCCGTCTTGTCCTGATTGAGTTTTAAATGGTTCTTGTTCATCCATTGGCTGATGAACAGCATGGTCGATTGAAAAGCATGAACCGACTCTGAGGAGTTACTGGTGGAAAAAATAAGCTGAAAATCATCTGCATAGTTAAAAGTGCAGACTTTGCGCTCCTTCAGAGCTCGGACAAGAGGGAGGAGGTAGAGATTGAACAACAGGGGAGAAAGAGAGGAGCCCTGAGGGACTCCACAAGAGATTTTGACTCTAGTGGCAGTGAACTGGGCTGTACAGACTGCCTGGGAGCGGTTTTCCAAAAAGGAGCTAATCCAGCTAAGGGCAGGACCCGCAATTCCTGCATCCCTCACACGGTCGACCAAAAGAGAATGGTCGACCGTGTCGAAGGCAGCGGAGAGATCAAGCAGGACAAGGGCCTGCCAGGAGCCGCTGTCGACCTCACCACGGAGGGTGTCTAGAATTGTGAGGATTACCGCCTCAGTAGAATGCGCTGGACGAAAGCCAGCTTGATGGGAACCAACTTATTAACTATTTAATTGATTAATAATTATGTCAATTGGGTAATAATTATATTTTTTAGTTATATTTTAGGTGTGGGCTGCTGGGTTTGTAATGATATAGTGTGGGAAGTTAATTAAGTAATAATTAATTAACAATTATTAATTCATTATTTATTTTATTTATTTATTTGAGTTTTATATAGCGCTGGCTAGACCCGGAGGTATCAGAGCGCTTTACATAAGGTTCCACAAAATTACAAAGTCACATCAGTTACAAGTTACATCCGTTACTAGGAAAACGTTTCAAGAGCGTAGAAGACTAAATAAATGGAGTTTAGAAGGGTAAAGGGGTAGGAGGTAGATAGGATGGAGAGAAGGAGAGTCTGCCCAAAGTCCGGCTGGGTAGGTGACGGCCGAGGGGGAAGTCCACAGCCCATCTCCTCTATAGCTATCAGGTAGCTCCACCGGGCATCAGCAAATATGAATTATTTAATTGATTATTAATTATGTAAACTGTTTAATACCTTAATATTTCATTATATTTTAGGTGTGGGTGGTTCGGTTTGTAGGGACATAGGGTGGGAAGTCAATAAAATAATCATTAATGATCAATAAATTATTTATCATTAATTATTTATGTGATAATTATTTATGTACATTATGTAATACTGATTATTTTACTTAAATTTTGGTTGTGGGTTGCTAGGTTTGTAGGGGTATAGGCTGGGACAGTAATGAAGTAATTATTAACTAATAAATAATTGTTTATTCTTAATTAATTACTTAAATGATTATCAATTATATATATTTTGCTATACTTATTTTTGCTATATTTCAAGTCTGGGCTGCTAGGTTAGTAGGGGTATAGTGTGGGAAGTTAAGTAATAAATACATAACAATTTTTTTAATTGATAATTATTTATTAAATAGGTAAATAATCATGTAAATTGTTTAATTGTTTTTATTTTATATACATATGTATATATATGTGTACATATGTGTCTGTGTATATATATATATATATATATATATATATATATATATATATATATATGTTTTGGTTTTTTTAAACGTAGAAATTCACTGAAAAAAACCAAAGGTTAGAGGGGCGTTATAGTTAGGCTCAGATTTCACGCGTACAAAACCAGTGAAATTCAACAGTTATAGTTACCTGGGCTAACTATAACTTATGCCCCTGCAATGCACTGCTTATGACCTCACATAGTACATCACTCATGACATGGTCAGTGACATTACTAATGATATCACTGATGACATCTCAGATGACATCACTGATGGCATCACTGATGACATCATCACATGAGTGTAAGTGTCTTTAAGAGTTTATGGGTGTTAAACATATATACTAATCTACTATAAAAGTTAAATTAGTATTCTAGGTGCACCAATACTGAGTGATACTACTTCTAACATATATTATGTGAGTGGCTGTGTGACTATGCATCCTTGTGTGTAAAGGTGTGTAAGTAGCAGTGTGAGTAGCTGTGTGGGTGAGTGACAAGCTGTGTGAGTGGTGCTCTTGGTGAGTGAGTGGGTGTGTGGTGACTGTATGGGTGAGTGAGTGGGTGTCTGAATGGCTGTGTGAGTCAGTGACTCAGTGTGTAAGTGGCTGTGTGGGTGAGTGAGTGGCTGTTTGAGTGAGTGTTTGGTTAAGTAAGTTGGTGTGTGAATGGCTATATTGGAGAGTATGTGTGAATCACTGTATGGGTGAGTGAGTAGATGTGTGAGTGCTTGTATGGATGTGTGAATGGGTATGTAAGTGCTTGTGTGGGTATATGAGTGAGTGTGTGAGTGTTTGTATAGGTGAGTGAGTGGCTATGTTTAAAGGCTGTATGGATGAGTGAGTGGGTGTGTGAGTAAATGTATGGGTAAATAAGTGGGTGTGTCAGTAGCTATATGTGAGTGTGTGGCTATGTGAGTGGCTGTACAGGTGAGCGACTGGTTGTATGAGTGGTTGTATGGGTGAGTGAATGGTTGTGTGAGTGGCTGTACGAGTATTGAGTGAGTGTGTGAGTGCCTCTATGGAGGAGGGAGTGGGTAGATGAGTACTGGTATGGGTCTGTGAATAGGTATGTGAGTGGTTGTGTGAGTCTGGAAGTGGGCATAGAAGAGGTTCTATGGGGGGTTGAGTGGTTCTGTGGATGTTGTCAACAGTGATGTCATCAGTGATGTCATTTGAGATGTTATTAGTGATGTCATCAGTGTTGTCACTGATCATGTCAAGTGTGATGCAATATGTGAAGTCATAAGCAGTGCATTTCAAGGGTGTAAGTTATAGGTAGCTCAGGTAACTATAACTGCTGAATTTCACTGCATCTGAGCCTAACTGTAACGTCCCTGTAACCTTTGGTTTTTTCAGTGAATTTCTAAAGTTTTTCCAATTCTATTTCCTACCTATAACGTCCCTGTAACCTTTGGTTTTTAAGTAAATCTCTATGGTTTTTTAACTAGTAGTCGCGTTTGCAGAGTGGTGGAGAATGGGGGCGGTACCTCCAACCAGCTTTCAGGAATCCTGCTGTAAGGGACTTACTGAAGGTAACAGGAGGGATTCTTGGCCCCAGCAGCTAAAAGGACTTCATCCCCCAACTAGCAGTGCACCAGGAGGCGTGTTTGCAGAGTGGTGGAGAAAGGGGGCATGGCCTCCAATAACCTCTCTGCAATACTGCTGTGTGAGACTTACTGGAGGTAACAGGAGGAGTAGATGGCCCTCAAGGACCGTGTGGAGCCAAGGGGACTTCATCTCCCAACCAGCAGTGCGCCAGGAGGTGGTTTGCAGACTGGTGGAGACAGGGGGTGTGGTCTCTGAAGTCCTCTCAGCAATCAGGCTGTGTGGGACTTACTGGAGATAACAGGAGGCTTGTTTGCCCCCAAGGACCCTCTGGAGCGAAGGGGACTTCATCTCCCAACCAGCAGTGCACCATGAGACACGTTTGCAGAGTGGTGAAGAAAGGGGGCATGGCCTCCCAAGTCCTCTCAGCAATCAGGCTGTGGGACTTACTGGAGGTAACAGGAGGGCTTGTTGGCCCCCAAGGACCCTCTGGACCTCATTCCCCAACTAGCAGTGCGCCAGGAGGCGCTTTTGCAGAGTGGTGGAGAAATGGGGGGCTGGGACTCTGGCGACTTGAAGGCCTTTTTTTAAAATGTATTTTTTATTTATTGGGGAGGGGAGCCATGTGGTACCCCTTCCTGGGCCCATCCCCCGGGCCAGGCCTTTTTTAATAGGGGAGGGGGCCCCCACTGCCCCCCTCCTGGGCTGATTTTGGCCCCAGGGAGCCCATCCATAAGGCCCGGCTTCACTTGTGGGTGCCCTGGTCCGATCCACTCTGTTGGGATCACAGGGGAAGCCTCAAGGCCCCTGCGGTCCCTGCTGGCTCCCCACCTCCTGCAGGAGCGGGCATTGCTTTGACAGAGAAGGAGCTGCTATCATGCAGCTCCCTATCTGTCAAAGCAATTGTGCTCCGCTTTGAGCAAGCGAGTGCAAAATGCTCTTGCTTGCTCAAAGCAGAACACAGTTTGCTATGGTTTGGCAGGAGCGGTAAAGCTCCCGCCAAGCCATAGCAAACAGCTATGTCCTGGAGTGGGCATCCCGGAACATAGCAGGAGCAGACCCTGGGGGGTGGCGGTCGCCAGGGCCATGTATGGCTCCAGGAGGTTCTCGCATTTCTTAAAAAGGAGTTTGGCCCCGGGTAGGTGGTGGTCCCTTGGGCCTGGGGAGTCACAGGTGGTCCCTGTGAGGCCCCCATGTCAAAAATAAAAAGCCCCTGGGAGTTGGTGGTCCCGGGGCAGGGGGTGGGCTGTGAGGCCCACCCATTTCTTTGTAATAAGCCATGGGGAGGTGGCGGTCCCTGCGGCTGTGGGCACTAATTTTACAAATAGCCCCGGGGAGGTGGCGGTCCCTGGGGTGCGAGGGTGCAACTTAGGCACCTCCCCGCATAGTTAAAAAACACTGCCCCTGGGATTTGGCGCACCCGGGGGCTTCATGAAAAAGATGCCCAGGAGCCCACATATCTTTTTTTCGAATTTTGCTGCGGATCCACCCGCGAATTAGTGGCAAAATTAAATAAAAGAATAATGCTTTTAACCCCCAGCGGGATCCTCGTGGGTCACCCCTACCATATCTGGTGGGTCAGGATATTCATACCCTGCCCCCTTTTCTTTTTTTTCAACTTTTGTGGGACTTGGCTTCAAGCCGAGCCCCAAGATGGCTGCCAACACTTCCTGTTTGAAGTATTGGCAGCCAATCAAATTTCAGTAGGATCCACTAGTCCACTGCAAGGACTCGTGTCCCCAGATATCTATATGTTTTAAACTTAAATAACAGCAAACAGCCATGTTTTAGGTTTTTTTCTGAAGCAAAGATGACTTGGGGTAATCCTTAAATCATGAGACATGTTGTTCCAAAGGACAGACACCAACACTCGAAAGGAGCGACAACCCAATTTCTTTCTCTTGTATCAGGGGACCACTGCCAAATTAAGTTCTGCAGAGCAAAGAGCTCTGGTAGGAAGATAAGGCAACATAAAATCTGAGAGGATGGGGGCTCCTGAGAAGTGCATAAACTTATGGGCGGTACTGAGAACTTTAAACTGGATGTGCTCCTCAATAGGCAACCAGTGGAACTTCAGAAGGAGTCCCGAATAGGAACAGAACTTAGGAAGGCCAAACATTAGTTGGGCCACAGCATTCTGGACCGATTGCAGCCTCTTCAGAATTGATTTCTTACAACCCAGATTCAAGCTGTTGCAATAATCAAGACATGAAAGGATGAGGGATTGAATAATTACCTGTCGAATGTGGGGTTGGAAAAAACCTATGATAGATGTGAGGCCTCTGAGGAGACCAAAGCAGGAGCCTGCAAGCATTCTCACTTGTTCTCAAAGGAAAGGGAGTCGTCAAGCCAAATGCCTACTTTTATGCTGAATGATTTGGGAAGAAAAGGAGGCCCCAAAGCCTCCGGCCACCAGTGATCACCCCACCTCTGGGTATGCTTGCCGAACAACAAAATCTCAATCTATTTGGAGTTAAGTTTAAGACAGTTGTCATCATTCAGGTTGTCACTGCCAGCATACATTCCTTAAACTTAACAGACATCAGCAGGGAAGGAGACAATAAGTTGAGTGTAATCTGCATATGATACTATAGAAATCCCATAAGACTTCACTATCATGGCCAAAGGCCTTATGTAAATGTTGAAAAGGGTAGGGCTCAATGAGGAGCCCTGTGGGACCCCATGTTCAATGGTCTCAGTGAGGAAGAAAAAGGAGGAAAAATAACCTGAAAAGATTGGTTACTCAGAATAGAGGCAAACCAGGAAAGAACCTTGCCGACAACACCTATATCGCAGAGGCACTGAAAGAGCACCTAATGGGATACAGTGTCGAAAGCAGCACTCAGGTCCAAAAGAAGTGTGAGTCTCACAAAAGTAATTGCTGTTAGTAGATTGCAAACTTCCTTTAACCATGAATAAATACGCTGAAGAATACACACTAAGCATATACTTATAGGACTTTTATTAAAATCAAAACCAGTCCTACAGCATATAATGTGTATAGTTGTAACTATAAAAAGAAGCAGAATAGTGACAACAAACAGAATATTAGGAAACATTGCACCATTACAATGGTATTTTAGACATCCCCTGCTTTTGTTTCTAACCTCTCCTCCTTGCCTCTCACTAAACTAATTTAGCACCAAAAGGATCCTGTATGAGTTTCTTGGGTGGCCTTGCCTTTCACCTGCATACCGTGGTGGAACAATGGAGTTACTGTTGCGTAGGAATACAGCTGTTGTCTCTTCCTCTGCTTTCAACAGCTATAGAGTGCCCATACAAGATGATGAAGCTCGTGTGTAGCTTGATGTGCCTGCCTTTAGCCTTCGAATAGGAAAAAGTGTTTACAGCTTTCATTTGAGCGGCCTCCCAGCTATTTGCTCCCTGGATGCAAAGATTCCTCTCTCCCCAACTTTTGTCTATATGCAGCTTAAATACTCCTTTCAGCTTGTTGATTGTTGTTAAAATCAACAATCAAGAGATGAGGGTTAATGCATTTTCACCTACTTCTATGGAAGATATTAGACTATTTGAATTACATGTATCAATGATTACTGAAGCACTTGAAACAGATATTAAACAATGATGAATAATTGAAAAAACAATTATCGAAATCTCAAAACATCAAACAATACATACCTGCAAACCGGGCTTTCAGATAGTTCTGAAACAAATATTAAACAATGTATTCGTGCAAGCTGAATTATTACCCTGTAATGAAAAAAATATTGAACAGTACTAAGTGCTATGTGTTTGTAATTTTAAAAAGTGCCCTTGAATACATGAAGATATCAAATACCATGGGGTATTACTCAATAAGAAAAATATGATAATTACATTATTGGCACATGCGAGCCCTGCGGTCCAAATGAGCCCAGCATCAGGAAAGCCTTTCCGACACCATTCAGATCTCAGAGGAGATGGCCCATGATATGCAGTGGTGGCAGCTGACCCGTCATAATCTGTCCTGCAGCAGCCAACATTCTTTACCCACACAGAGCTGACAGTGGTGATGGACACATCGCTGTTGTGTTGGGGGTTTCATCTGGGGAGGTGGAAATCAGTCTCCAGTAGAGGGCCAGTTCCACATCCACCTGTTGAAGCTATGGCCCATTTGTCTTGCTCTGAAGGCCTTCCTGTCATCTTGGAGGTTCTCACAGACAACACCTCTTCTGCTTGATACTGTAACAAGCAGGGCGGTGAGGGTTCCTATTGGGTCCTGCGCCATGAGAGTTGCATCATCGGAAGTGACTAGAGTGCCTGGACATTTTAATGGTCACCAACCACCTGGCGGGCCCTGATGAACTGATCAGACATTATCTGGTAGATCTTGAGTTGTATCTACCTCTCGAGGTGGCACAGGGTGTCTTCAGCCCTGGCTTGATATTTTCTCAACCATCAAGAATGTGGGAGTGGAGTGTCAAAAATGTTGCATATTGGAGTTTTTTCAAGAAGACTCATTAGGAGACTCATTACGGCTGGCATGGGACAAGGGACTCATATATGCCTTCCCGCCACTACCTCTTGTGCTCCGAGTTCTGAAGCACAAGAACAACCAGATCCAAGTCATTCTAGTGGCTGCCAGTTGGACCAGGAGATAATGGTATCCGAAACTCCTGAGTATGAGTAGCTGTCCTCTGTCTCAGCAGCAGGGAAGGGTCCTCCACCTGAATCTATACACCTTACACCTCCATGCAGATTGAGCAGCGGCAATTAACACTTCCGGTATGCAGCCTGAAATGGATGATGTAATCCTTGCCACTAGACACCCCTCCATGAAATCCATTTATGTCGGGCTCTGTGGTAAATTTGTAGCCTGGTGTGGTGCCATGGACACTCACTCCTTATAGTCAAAGCTGACAGACGTTCTTTTGTGTTTTTTTTGTCCTTAGCCAACAAGGCCTTGCAGAGGGGATTGTAAAGGGTTGTCAGCCTTTTCAGCCTTTCTACATATTCCAGACCAACCGTCCTTGTTTAAATCACCTATTGTGATGAGATATATTAAAGGCTTGATATACATGTTCCCCCACAGCCATTTGAGATGCCTCATTGAAAGCTTAACTTGGTCTTGACATTCCTCATGTCAACGCCTTTCAAGCCTATGCATAACGGCTGTTTTCTTAGTCTAACCTTTAAGACTGTCATCCTCATTGTAATTACATCAGCTCAACACTTGAGTGAACTGCAGGCACCACAATTTTTCCAGACAAATTGGTGTTGAGGATCCGGGCGGCCTTCTTACTGAAAATAGTGACTTCTTTTCATGTTGGTCTGTCAATCACTCTACCAGCGTTACTTGCTCCCTGTCACCCATCGAAAATGAAGAGGCTCTATTGGCTTGAAACCAAAAGGGCCTTGAGTTTTTACACTGATCAGACCAAGCACCAGTTAGTAGATGGGCAACTTTTTGTCGGGTTCATTAGAACAAAGAAAGGGAAGGTTGTGCTGAAGAGATCCTTTGTGGAGTTGGATATTACTCTGCATTAAGACCTGATGTGCACTGGCTGAGAAGCAGCCACTGGAAGTTCGAAAACCCCATTCCACCAGTTCCAAGACTGCTACCAATGCATTAGCAGAAGAAGTGCATGTCCTTTACATCTGCCAGGCGGTGACGTGGGCGTCAGTGTATATGTTCACAAAGTACTACTGCCTTGACAACTAGGTCTGGCAAGAAGGACTTTTTACCAGTACAGTTCTGCAAGAAGCTGTGGTTCAAGCCCACTCCACAAATCCCCCACTTTGGGGAAGTACTGCTTTGGTATCTATTCTGAGGTGAGGAATCTGCAGTTAGTAGTATCCATCAGAAGAAGTTATGTACCTTTGGTAACACTCCTTCTGGTGGATATTGTACCCAAACACAGGTTCCCCACTGCTCTCCCACCTCCCCGTCCCATGGAGTAGCCCGTTTTTAACATCTAAAAAGGTCCCAATTTAGTGATAAACATAGCTACCAACAATTGTTCATTCTTTGCGTTGGAGGGTTAGGAAAGGATTAAGACAAGAAACTGACTTCAGCGCGGAGGGCCGGCACTCTTATGTGGTTCCACTCCATCACATTCCTGGGTACCATGGAGCCAGAGCAGAGCCGCACGACTCTGCTTAGTGTTGCGTAGGAGCACTAGTACAAAATTCTCCAGATCCAGTCGGATGCCTGGGAGAAACTCTGCTGTTCGATGGAGAATCCAACAAAAAGAGTCTAACCAAAGGTAACTAACTAGTTTGTCATGCAGAACCATTGTTTTAATGTTAAATAAGAATGTACAGTATAATTTTTTCCAAAAGTCACGACTTTCATGCAGAAGAAGCAAATTGAAAAATGTTGCCGTGTTGCGACATTTGCCACAGACCTTTGCAAAGGATGCAAAAAAAGCCTATTTTCACTCTTCTCTAGTTGTGGCTAGCTATTGCAAGCAATGTTGTACAGAGCCCTTGGAAAGTGAAGAAAAATGACAAGACACAACAGTACCAAACACCTGATACTTCTCAGTGCTCTCCATCTCACTCAAGACCTGCAGAAATGGCCTGACACTCACCCCTTGCCATCCACATATAAACGCACTCCCCTTCCAACCCATGCCACCACATGTACAACTTCCTCTACTATTTTCTATTCACCTGTCTTGTACAGAGTATGGCTACCCAAGATGGGCTTCTCACCACTGTCAGTACAAGCTGGAGTGAGTATAGATAAGGAAATTTAGGGAAAAATATAAGTTTTAAATTGTTTTCTATAGCTCATTAGATTGTCAACCAACCTCAAACTGGTAGGCAGTGAGTTCCAGAGTTTAGGTGCAGGATATGTAAAAAACGACCTCCACTTCTAGCTCTCTTAACTCTGGAGACAACGAGACGACCAAGATTGTTTGACCTAAGATCCCTGTTGGTCCAATGGGGGGATGATCAACTGGTGCACGACATGTGGGCCCACTTTATGTTTTGCCCGATGTGTAACACATAGTGCTTTGAATTGTATTCTGCAGTTTATAGGCAGCCAGTAAGAGTTTTAAGCACCGTATGTGCTGACTGCATTTTAGGAATACCCAACAGTATTTGGTCTGCAGCGTTCTGGATGATTTGGAGTTTTTTGATGACAAAAATTGGACTTCCCAGGTAAAGTGAATTGCCCTAATCAAGGCGAGAAAGAATCAGTCCTTGAATCACTGTTCTTCGGACCTCTATAGGGAGCCATTTCAGTGTCTTCCTTAAAGCTCTAAGGAGGCTGAAGCGACAGCCAATCACCTTCTTTACTTGAGATGACATGGAAAGATGTTTGTCCAGAGTAATAATGCTCCCCCCACCTCAATGTAGCCTAGTCTCTTCCTCTATCTCCATGGTCCAACCACCCTCTCCTCTTCCATTTACATCTCCATCTCTAACTCCAAGTACAGCCTGGCACACCAAAGAACAACCATGTGCAAGTTCATTTTCCACTCCTTCCACAGCCACCTACACCAAACAACCCTGGGCTTTCATCCCATCTACACGATGTACATACACCACCTCAACGCTCCACCCGCAGCAGTGCATATCTCCCACGCCGTCCACAGCCATATGTTCCAGTGAACAACCACAGGCGATGTCTTCATTCCCCATCCCCAGCCATTTTATCTGCCCTCCGTCACCCCATCCACACCAGGGTACATCTACCTCATCCACTCTATATACACCTCTTCCCCCCACGACCACAGTAAGGAACGTCTCTCACCGGCATCAGTGCGCACCTCTTCCTCCACCCTAAATCATCGAACACTTCTTTCTCCAACCCATCCACAACTATGTATAACTCCCTTTACCATCCACTGTCATGCACACCTCTTCCACCTCATCCACAGCCACGTACATCCGTGCACTCCTCCTCTCTCCTAAATTGGAGTCATTGCACATCCACAGCCCTCCATCCACGGCATCCACAATGACGACAACCCCCTCCCTTCCACCCCACGGTAGTAGCACAAACCTGCCTTTCACACACCAGCCTCTCCTTCAACCATATCCGCCCCCTCTAATCCCATCCACCCATCTTTGTCATCTCTCCATTCCATGTGGCGGCAGCTGGACGCCCTGGCAATGTGATCATTTCTCATCATCCCTCCCAGCCAGTTCTCTTTTGGCCATCGCTGCGATAAACTCGAACTGACAATTTAACTCTATAGCTTCAATTGCGTCGGCTCGTGGCTAAACGCACCTACAGCTTCTGAGCCCGAGCTTCAAACACAGGGCGCAGCATCTCTACAGCCTGTATCAGGGCCAGGAATCAGGAACCACGGCTTTATTGGTCTATTCTGTCAATCTGGCTTCTGCGGATTTACGTTGCTTGGCAACATAATGATGCATTGGAAGAGATAGATGTCCCTCTGTCCGCCGGGATCAGCCTGCCGTGGCTGAGACGCCTACTGCTCTGAGACCTCCAGTAGCCGGTTTTCCAGACCCAGACGGTGTTTTTATCTAAAACCGGACAGTAAGGAGGGTACTGACAGCCAATGATGTCACGTGTATTGTTAGTGAACTTTCTTTGTAAGTGCACCTGCCAAATAATTGGGCGTGATGCGCAGGGTTGAAAGCAGACGCCTTCCTGGTGACGGGCAGACCTGTCTGCTCACTACCTGCTGGCGAGACAAGGCTGGCGGTGACACTCATCGGCCGGCATTGCGTCCCTATAAAGCACCCCGTTGGTTGGCTCCTTGTGGGGCTTGTTTACATTGCTGCTATAGGTAGAGTACACTGATTCCAGATATGCTCTTGGCCCCCACGCTGCCCTTCTGCAGAGAACACAGCGGACAGAAACCCTTGACACCATACAGTCTCTCTGTAGAGTACACTTCTGGGGGGACACTGGACCCCATTCTGCCCACTGTTAAGTACAAACACACGCCTAGCCCTTCAGTGCCCATCTTAAGACAATACAACTGTCAGCCACAGAGTTGACATCACACTGCCCCTCATATAAGTACACTGCTAACGCACACACCCAATTACCAGTCCCACCTGGCATCACTTTGAGAGTACAGCTGGCAAACACACCTGACTAACACCTGCACCTCTGTAGAGTGCACTGTGGAAAACACACCTGGTACTACACAGTTTATCTGCAGAGCACAAAGATGGCAAACACAGCTGGCCCCACCGTGCCACCCCCTGTCCCTAAAGCACATTGCTGGCAGAACCACTTGGCCCCGTATTGCACGTTTTGTAGCATACACTGATGGCCTCTGGCACGTCTGTGCTCTGTAGAATACATTAATGGCAGTCTCAAATGGGATTCACTGACAATAGCCTCCACTGGTTCTCCTCCACCTCTTCAGCGACACCAGTTCGTTCACCAGGGCTCAGCTAGATTCCGGAAGATCCCCATTACCTGTGGAGTCTCACAAGGATCCATTGTGTCCTGTAATTTTCAGCCTCTACACGGAGCTCCTTCGAACTCCAATTACTGTTCACAGCATCAAAATACATAGGCAGGCTCACGGCATACAACTTTATATGGAAGTCTCCTTCACGCTAGACATCTAAAACCTCAAACTCCGATCAAAACCACCAAGCAACACCCAGTACAAATGTGGCTAGACAACATGAACCTGGATGTATTCATACCTCACCATTCGATTCGCAGCAAGTCACTCAGGTTCACCCTTGCCACTCTGACTTCAACCCCAAGTTATTCATCACCAAGCAAACCAAGACGCCTTGGTACCAGTTCTCTCTACTACAGAAAGTGAAACTGTTTCTCTCAGAAAACGACTTCATAGCCTTCATACTGTTGCATCTGTATGATGACAGTGCCCTACCCTTCTGTGTCCTGGGCTCCACCCTGGCCCACCTTAAGGCAGTGGCGGGCAGTTATTTTACCAGGGAGGGGCGGTGGGGGCACACACACACAGACACACACTTACACCTCACTCACACCCATGCATTCACACACGCACACACACCCATTCACAACATTCACCAATAAATACACATATACTCATACATGCATGCACGAAACATTAAAAAAAAAAACTTACCTTAACTGCAGCTCTCCTAAAGGGAAACCTTGGCGGTCCCAGGAGGGTTTGGACTTCTGCCTTCCCTCATTGGCTGACCTCAGGTCAGCCAATGAGGAAAGCTAGCAGTTCCAACGTCGTCACAGAGTGGGGTGGGGTCAGTGAGACTGCTTACCCCTCCCCACTCTGTGACGAGGTGTCACTGATTAACACTCAGCCCATGGCACTTCGAGGTTCAAAAGTGAAATGCCCAGGTCTGAGGCAATCGGTGATGCTCCCCCTCATCACGAGGAGGAGGGCCTCGAGGAACTTCTGCTAGGCTGAGGAGGTCACTCCTACTGGGCTGTGAAATCGTCAGCATGGCAAAGTTCAGCTCTGGCAGCCGCGAACCTGCGCACTTAGCGCATGTGTAGCTCCTGGCTGCCTGACCTGAACAAGAATATTGTCAGGCTGACCTTTGTTCAGCCTTACAGACAATCTTTTTGCCTGGAAAAAGGTGGGGACGTGGCCCCTCAGCCCATTTGGACGGGCCACTGCTGCATTAAGGACATTATATGCACTGTAGCACATCTCACTGAGGGCCTGAAATTATAAGATCGCATTACTCCCTCCCTGATGAAACTCGACTGGCTCCCTCCACCGGCCCTCAGAAAGCCAGAAACATCAACCACAAAGCCAACATGACAACCACCCTCATCTGTCTGGCTTACAGGCTCACTATCTCTTTTGGCTCTCGGCACACCTGCAGCCAGTAACAGGCCTTCTCATTTACACAAGTTCTGGAGTGACATCCCTGGATCCATCAGAACCAACCTACCCTTCAACACTACACTGTGATAGTTTAAATAGTCCACCACCCTACCCAGAACCCAGCCCCCCCAACAAGACCCACTTTCTGGTTGTACTTCTGCATTGGAACTTTTACAGCGCTTCGTTGCCTTTTGGCTAGGTTTGCATAATACACTCACAACATACATCCAATGCCACCAGCACACGCATACCTAGGATGATGTGTTAATATCGGGTCGATTAATTGTAATTAACTTGAAAACGCATTAACACTGGGAACAAAAAAATCAGGAAGGTAGAAGTAGCTATCCAGGTATGCAATAAGGGTAACAATTAGTCATCTAATATGTGGTAAAGTTGAATGTTAAAGAAAGGGAGGGAGTATATGAGATCATCCCTGCGACTCCATCCATGATGGATTTCTTTTAAGAAGATTTTGTTTAAATAGTTCAAATCAATTCATAGGTGCCCATCATGCATATGTGCAATCGTGGGCAGCTATCTTGAAATGGTAAAAGAAAACATGTACAGTGTCCATCTGCCACTAAGAGGCGGACAGCAAATTTTAAAAGAAAAATATAGAGCAGGAAAGGCAAGAGAATGTTGGGTGGGGAGGAGAAGGTAGGAAGAGAGGGGATGGTTTACAGGGAGAGAGTTGAAGAGAAAGTTCTCCCTACCAGGCATTGCAAAGCAAGGTCTTGATGTCAGCAGTGGTAGGATACATTATTGAGGTAGGACACTGTGATACCAAAATTCTTATGGGCGGTGTTGGACCTGGCCCTCTCTGCAAGGTCACCCCCAAACATTTTGCCTTCACCCCTCCTTTTTTGCTGAATTTGTTTTTGTTGGCTTTAGGACTCTGTGCTCTTTACCACTGCTAACCAGTGCTAAAGCGCGGGTGCACTCTCCCTAAAACATGGTACAATTGATTATACCTGATAAGCACATTTAATTTACATATAAGTCCCTTGTAAAGTGGTACTACTTGTACCCAGGGCCTGTAAGTTAAATGCTACTAGTGGCTCTGCAGCATTCATGGTGCCATCCACTACATTAACCTTTTAGAACATGTCTCAGACTTGCTGCAACAACATGTAGTGCACTTTTAAACCACCATTTCGACCTGACTAAAGAAAACTTTTGTCAGGCCTAAACCTTCTATTTTAATACATATGAGTCTTCCCTCAAGTAGGCCCTAAAGGCTCATGGGGCTGGGTACATTGTATTAAAAAGTAGGCTATGTGGGTTTATTTTACATGCCCTGGCAATGAAAAACTCCTAAAGTCGTTTTTCACAATTGCAAGACCTATCTCTCTTGTAGAATAACATTGGGTTAGTGTATTACATTTAGTAAGTGATAACTTAAGTTTGGGAGCAGATAGGAAAATGATGTCTACACTCAAATGAATTGTAATTTAAAGCTCTCAATGGTAAAATTGGATTTTAAGTTAAAATTCTGAAAATGACACTTTTATAAAGATGGCATTTTCTTGTCCTAACCATTTGGTGCCTGCTTTCTGGGTCCTGAATCACATGACTAGGTGAAGTTGACATTTAGGCTTTGTGTATTCCTCTGAGACAGTGACACAAAGGGGGACTAGATGTTGACTGGATGGGCCATCGTGCCAAGATGGTTAATGGCAGAGTTGTTCCCTGTCTCTATTGCATTTCAAAGGTGCTGCCCTAGCACACACACAATGTGACTTGACACCAGCCTGTTGTGACCCCAGACAACTCGGAGCCTGGAAAGTGGAAGAGAGGAAGTTTCCAGAACCAGATGTGGGTGGTAGAGGTGTTTCCCCTCACTTCAAAAGCTAACACCAGGTGTAAATACTGGACCTCTTGAACCACTCATTAGATCGAAACTGACTTAACTCGATGCAGTGCGACACATGACCTTGCACCTCAGTTGAAGTACAACCAGGTACACTGTGCAGCAGGCCAAAATCGGTCCTGTACCAACCCACATTCCATCGAGGCAACTTGAACTTGTGACTTTGTCCCGTACAGTGCGAACTGATTATCGCAGCTGGCACTTTATGCTTTTTGGCACAACTTTCACTTAAGACTTTGAAATTGCATATATCCAGTTCTACTATTTGGGTCTTTGTTGATTTTATATCATGTTATTTATTAAAATTTACTCTATGTTTTCTAAATTAGTGTGGGTTTTTTCTTGTATTGTGTTTTCATTTTATTACTGTTTGTGTGCTGCATAAATACTTTATACATTACCTCTAAGTTAAGCCTGACTGCTTTTGTGCCAAGCTGCCAGCGGGTTAAGCACAGGTTAATTTAGTGGCTTTTTGTGGTTCACCTTGACAATGATTGTGATTTATGCTGGAGAAGGGGTTCACCCCCCTCAACCAATAACGCAATTTCTCAAAGGTGGGACAAATGCAAGAATGGTGAAGAAAGCCATTGAATCAGGAGCACGGAAGTAGGATAAACAGATCATCCAGTCATGAGCAAGGGGAAGAACCAAAGTCTACTCTAAAAATACATAATGTATTGTAAACAATTGTTTTTTCCAACAGACAGCCAAAGCTGACTGTAGACAAGATGGAAAAATGGCAAACAAAGGTTGGTGCAGGGAGCAGTTTGCTTGCTAGATAGTTTTTTTAAATCGTCTTTATTGGTGTTTTCACAGGCTCATACATAATACAATCTGCCAACTTTATTATATAACAACAGTACAGTGACATTTACACATTTGACGCTTGGTGGGGAACCAGTCTATCTGGATGTTGGTGTCATTCAAATGAAGAAAACCATGTCTGGTCTCATATACATGTCTACTTAATATTGTCCATTCTGTAATCAACAATTTAAAGAAAAAACAACAACCAACGTTTCTGTGCATTGTATCGCCATGCTGTCACACCAGACAATTCACATTAAACACAAACTTGCTTGCTTACTAACTTGATAGTTAACACCATCTCATATGCACATGCAACTGTTGCTCTCCATTGAAGGGTCTGAGGGCTCAGAGGATGTTCTCAAATACCCACAGTCATCAAGCTAAATTCTTTATCACACTGTGTTTGGTCTCTTGGTAAGGGGTAACGTAGGCTAAAGGTGCTGGATCAGTTTTCTGGTCTCCTTTGACTGGCTGGGGCTTTCATGCAAGCAAGAAGGGCTTCAGAAGCACCCATGGAAGTGTGCGCATGTAGCTCCGCAGCCTTGACACCAAAGCTCAGGGGCCAGGCAGGTCCAAATGCAAAGGGTTTTGTTGAGCTGCAGGGCAGCTCCAGCTTGAATTCCCAAAGCTGGACAGTTGGGACGATACCCACTGCAGTCAGCGCCCAAAGTATCCTTACAGTTCAAACTTCTAGCCAACCAGAATTGGCACCGTTTCTAAACAAAGAAGAATAGTGAAGTGGGGTTTTAGGCAGGAAATACTCATCTTCCATCTTGCAGACTGTTTTGTTTTACAGAGGTAACTGTTTGCAAACAGTTACTAGTAACCCTAGCAACAGATTTATAAACATCACTGATGACATCATCCACAGAAGCAATCACACACCCCCTTACACCCCATACAACCTCTTAAACACCCACTCACATGCCCACACAAACACTCACATACCCGTTCATAGACCCATACAAGTACTCACACAACCACTCACTCACTCACCCATAGAGCTACTCATACAACCAGTCACTTACCCATACAGCCACTCACACAGCCACACACTCACACATACAGCTACTTGCACACCCACATATTCACCTATACAGTCACCCACACACCCACTCACTCACCCATAAAGCCTCTTAACACAGCCACTCACTCACCCATACAAGCACTCACACACTCACTCACATACTGACACAACCACTTACATACCCATTTAGACATTCATACAACCACTAAAACACCCACTCACTCACCCATACAGTTAATTACACACCCACCCACCTACTCATACAGCCACTCACACAGCCACTCACTCACCCACACAGCCTCTGACACACCCACTCACTCAATACAGCCACTCTCACCCACACAACTACTCACACACCTACTTATACAACCATGTAGCCACTCACACACCCACTCACAAACCCATACAGGCACTCAGACACCCACTCACACAGATACATACATTCACACAGCCACTCACATAATATATGTTAGAATTAGAATCACTCACTAGTAGTACAGAAAGTATACTATTTTAACTTTTGTAGTACCTTGGTATATATGTTTCACACATAATCTTTTAGAAAAACTCACACTCACTGGATGATGTCATCAATGATGTAATCAATGATGTCGTTTGAGATATCATCAGTGATGTCATGAGTGATGTCACCGACCATGTCATGAGTGATGTAATATGTGAGGTCATAAGCAGTGCATTTCGGGGGCGTAATTTATAGTTAATTCAGCTAACTATAACTGGTGAATGTCACTGGTTTTGTGAGAGTGAAATCTGAGCCTACCTGGAAAATCCCTGTAACCTTTGGTTTTATCAGTGAATATATACATATATATGAAATTTTCAGTAGAAAAACACAGTTAAAGTATAGTTATTTATCTTCTCTGTAAATATATATATAACTGTACTTTAACTGTGTTTTTCAAGTGAAAATTTCATTTTTGTTATAAACATACACTAAGGTTTTATTACCAAAGCTGACCATGACTTCGGGACTTTCGGTCAGCCCTCTTCAACCGTTCAAGTGTCATGCACGTTTGCTTTAGCCCACTTTGACCATTAGCTCTCTTTGTTGTGAGTGATGGCATTTTAGGTCTCGCCTAGGCAGCGCGCATGCGCTGCCCTAGGAGATGACCTTTAGAAATTGATCAGCTTTTTTTCAGCGCTCGTGCTTGTGCTGGCATCCACCTTGCGGGAGCGAGCAGCGGCGCATGCGCTAATTGAAAAACACGGATGGTCCGCGCGCCGCTCTCGCAAGGGGTATGCTAGCACAAGCACGAGTGTTTAGCACGAGTGCTTATTAGGTCTCGCCTGAGCCAGCGCGCATGCGCTGCTCTGCGAGGCATTAAGTAAGGGCTTTTGAGCTTTGAACACACGCTCGTGCGTGTGCTTTTTTTTTCTTAGCCCGCAATTGGCCTGTGCATGTGTCTTTTTTAAAAACACAGCACGCAATTGGTGCAAGGTGGGTGATTGTCCCGCCTTGTTTGTTCGATGGCCTAGGGTCCTCGGGCGCGAGCTTCAATCCCATCTGTCTCCAATTATCGCTTTGGCGGTAATTGGAAACAGATGGTGCTCGCTTTTTTTTTTGTTTTCCTTAACCTCGTGGTAGCTATAAACAGTGCCTCGGAGGGGGTGGTTTCTCTGCCGCTTCAGTGTGTCTATCACCGCGCTGTTACAAAACAGCCATCACGCGTCTTTTCATAAACTTACACACAGTCAGGCACCTTGCTTCGCTTCTGGGCCGCGGCGGTAATTTACAAGAGACAAAGAAAGAAATAATGTGAGTTTGTTGTGCTCTTCGCCACCACTAGAGATGTCAGGCGATGGTTGGAGAGTGTTGTTCTTGTGACTCACGGCACATTGCAGTCACTATCTATGGAGTGGGCTTTGCTCTTCACTGCCCGCGGGATGGGCAGCGCCAAGAGGCTTGCTTGGCACCTCCGTGTGCACTCCCGCCGTGCCCCCGAGTGCCGCTTGTGATCTCGGACGGGTGTGTGGGGGCTCTCGTGGCTTGCTGTTGCGCAGAAGGGGGCTCTACTGTTAAGCCCATTGTGCTGGTTGGCCCTTATCTCCCCTCTGCCTAAAGTGCACAGAATGCCCCTTGCTGAGGCATGTGTGCTGCTGGCCTGCTGCTGCTGCTGTAAGAAGCCAAAGTCGCCCCATCTGCTCTCTGCCGGATGGTGTGACATGCAGACACTGCGGTTCCACTGCTTGTTCAGCCATGCTGCTCCTCATCCGCCCCCCTTTACAGAGGGCAGATGATGTTGGCCATTGTTGTGCATCATGCTCTGAGGATACAGGCTCCAACAATCACAGACTGTTCTTGCCTTCGCTGCGTCACCTCGGTGCAGCAGCGATGCGCGCTCCCTCTTAATGATCAGGGCCGATAGTGAGGTTCCGCCGTCGCATTGCACGTGGTTTTGGAGCTGGGCGCTATATGGAGCATTGTGTGGGGGTGGTCATCTCCAATAGTGGCACATGTGCTGCAGGACTAGTATTAAAATTGGATTACTTGGTCCTGGATGCCTCCGTAGGGTAAAAAATGCTGCACCACGCCCTCTCCTTAAATTTCGCTGGAGGTGTAGCGAAAGCGGGCCTACCGTGCTGTTCATCCTAACGCTGAGGAGCCAGGCAATTAACACCGAGCAGGAAAGGAACTGGCAGCGTTGCATTTATGAAGCAGCTCTCTGCTGTTGATGGATGTTACTTTTTGCATGATCGTTCTGTTTTCAATACACTCGTGGCGAGATTACAAGTGCATTGTAACTGCATTAAGATAGCGCTTCGAACACCAATACGAGCACTGAAGCGCATTTTGTAATGAGTGCTTGGCTGTACTTGACATGAATCCACGAGAGAAGCGCTTTTGTGTCACGTGTGAGTGAACAGTGCGCCGTGCTGACCGTGGCTCGAGTCGCAGCGATAAGCGGTGCGAGGCAGACAGAATAAGGAGACAGGGGGCGTTCAGTCAAGTTGCATGGACTGACTGTTACTATATTCTCTGCAGGCCCCCTACCGATCGCAAGGACACCGAAGGATTTTCAGTTCATCTCTTCTGCTTTGTCCAGCGCTCAAATAAATAATAATTCTCTCTCCTCTATAGATTAAACAATGACTGTCTAATGTTCACGCGCCGTGAGTGGCGTTCTAGCACTTCCGGTGTAACATAGTGGTGAGGCGCTAGGGTGGAGGTTCCCAACTGTCCTCTTGCGGGATGCCAGCACATCCCTATTCGGAATCATTTCGGTATCGCGGCGGGTTCCTCATGCCAGGGCTTGGTTTCTCGCTTCATGGGTGCTTCCTAATGAAGTTGGATGCTTGCTTGGGAGTCTGGAATATATGTTGCTTGCCGTCATGCAAGACTCTCTGGGTATAGCATGGAGTATTGGATGTTGGCTTTGAGGAGCAGGAGTTTGACTGGCAGGAATTTCCTCCTCGGACAGCCGCAGTGAATTCCAGGTATAGCGAGCCATTATTGTAGTTGAATGTGAGTACACTACACATACCACTAAATACCACATAATTACTAGCCACATAATTACACTATACTCAAACAACTTAAATACACTCCACAAATTACCACTCAGTACCACATAATTACAAGGCACATAATTACAATTTACTCAATGCACCTTCAATACACTGCACATACCACTAAATAACACATAATTACAAGACACATAATTACACTCTAATCAATGCAACTTAAATACACTCCACATATTACCACTCACTGCCACATATTTACCCAGCACATAATTACACTCTAATCAACACAATATAAACACACTCAATTTAATAACACTCAGTGCCACATAATTACACACCACATATTTACACTCTACTCAATGCAACATACATACACTACACATAATACCACTAAGTACCATATCATTACACGCCACATACTTACACTCTACTCAATGCAAAATTAATACACACCACATAATACCACACACTGCCACATAATTAAATGCTACATAATTAAACTGCACTCAATGCAACATACACTCCAAACAACACTAAATGCCACATAATTACCCACCACATAATTAAACACTACTAAATACAACATACACACCACACAATACCACTCAGTACCACATAATTATATACAACATAATTACACTACACTCAATGCAACATACACTCCAAACAATAGCACTCAGTGACACATAATTATATGCTACATAAATACACTACATTCAATGCAACATACACTACAAATAATACCACGAAATGCCACATAATTACACACCACATACAAGTACAAAAAAATAGAAGACATTTTTTCATTAAAATCTTTTTTAATAAAGATTTTCAGTTATATATGTCATCTTCATTTCTATAAAAATAACAAAAATAATTAACACTTCTTATTATAACTTTTCAACATAATGCACAGCAGCAACACTACTCTACAACATAGCCAAAAATTCGGCCTAAACACATAGTCTCAAAGGCGAGACCTATTGGCTATGCCAATGCTTGTTTCTTGTGTAGTCGTGTAGCTGCCTAAAAATTAGTACACTTCAGTGCTAGGGATCGTGGCCCAATCTCTTCTCTCACTTCTTCTTTAATTTCACCTTTATTGTGTTTTTTTTATAAATGCCAGACTAAATCAAAGTATAACTGGGAGTCAGAAGCAACGGACCCTCCCCTTACCTCCGACTTCATTGCTGGACTCAGCGGGATGTAGCATTTCTGACCCTCTCATCTGTAATCCTGATATCTGTTACCTCCTATAGCAATTCTTCACAAGAACCTCACAGGAGTGCATCTGGCTGGATAATGGACACTTCCCATGAACTGGGGTTTGTGTTCTTGTCTTGTGAATGTTTGGTGGTGACATAGTTATCAGTTAATAGTTTATATATTTTTTTATAGCGTCACAGTTGAAGGAAGAAAGGCCTGCAAAGAGCTTCAGTGAGGACCCTTTGCAGAATCTTGTTGGGTGTTGAGAAATTTCAAAAGTTTCCATGTTTATCTGTTTATTCGGAACTCTTCACCCAGGGTTGGATGGGTGTTAAGATGTTAACTCTTCAGTTTGTACTGGTTTGCTGCACACTGGACTGCTCTTAGAATATATGGACAGCAAGAATTGGAGAGGGTCAATTTGAGCTGCGAATAGTAAAGATGCATGCACAATGAGGGGGACAAATACAGTTGTTAACTTGAAATGTGTGGGGATTTAACAGGTACAGCATCTTCTCATAACCTAAGTGGCCGAGATACTAAACTGGAGTACACGAAGCTAGTTAAAAATTGGATGGGGCCATTGTTTTTTCCCCCATACCCAATATTATCAAGAGGATGAGGATGTGGATACACCTAAGAAAAGCTTTTGAAACTAAACATATAAGTGCAGACCCTAATTTTAAATATGTGCTGGTATATGGTGGTCTGCAAGAAGACCCGATTTCCTTTACCAGTCTTGTAACTCCATATCTGGATATTTTTATGATTTAGGTGAGGAACTATAATTTGAACATTGGAATGTTGAGAGCTCCATTGAAGACAACAGAGTAGCTCCAAGCTTATAATGGTTGGTATAAGCCTTCTGCTCCAACATTCCAATGTTTGTCTTTCTGTTTCTCCTTTTTAAATTTAGAACTTTCTACCCTTGGTGGGTGGAATGCTCTAATAGCTTTATAGCTCTCGGCAGCAGGCAATAAGGCTATATTACACCGTTGGAATATTGGGAGCTCCATTGAAGAAAATGAAGTGGCTCAGGACTAATAAAGGCTGGTATAAACCTTCTGCTCCAACATCCCAATGGTTGTCTTTCTTTTTCTTCCTTTTTCATTTAGAACATTCTACCCTCAGTGGGTGGGATGTTCTAATTGTCTTATATCCCTTCTGCCTCGGGCTATACTTCTCCCCCGTTACAACTCATGTGTGAGGTCTAACTCAGACACATGTACAGGTTAAAGCTTCAGCTGGAAAGAGACATGCCACAGATTGAAGACAGGATACATAAATTGGAGGGTGAGTGTGAGAAGTTGGCTTGGTATATGCTGTCCACTAAATAAAGTGGGCACCTTGTACCAGTCCAAACGACCCTTATGATGTATGAGGACAAAGATAACCTTTAGAAAGCTATCCTAGTGGTAGCTGTGGAGAGCAGCCTTCAGGCTTAATCTTGAAGGAATGTAAAGCAGCTTGTTTTACCAGAATATCACCTTTAGTATTAACTAAATGAAAGGAGAACCACACAGTAGTTATAAAAATATGTATTTATTTATATAACACTCCCTAGTATCCTCTACACGAGGGTACAACACAAAGCACACAATACTTTAGCAAAGAAACAGTTGTAAGTAGCACAATACACAGTGGGCTCAAGGGGGAGACCAAACCATATACTAAAATAGTGGTATAAGAACCACAACTGGAGTCGAGACAGTGTCTAGAACACGTAGAATCGCTGGGACCCCAAGGCACCACCAAAGGTGAGTAGGAAGGGACCCCCACGGAGGACGGGTGCAGTGTGCTAACATGACCGCTGGCTCCGTACAATTCTATGGGGAAGTCGCAGTTACAGTTTTAAAGTTTAAGGACCCTTCTCGGTGGACTTCAAGGAAACCCTTTGGAACTTAGGAGGTTGGAGAGCCACCCCACCCATGGATACCGGAGTACCCGAGTTACTTATCCCAGAGGAGCCGGGTGCATAGGTCTGGAGTAGTGTCGGAAACCGCCGTCGTTTTCAATGGAGGACTTCAAAGAAGAGCTGCTGCCCGGAAGAAAGAAAATGTCCGTAGGAATCCAAGGGTGGATTCGTGATGGAAGGAACCTGAAAGCAGAGGGGACAGGGTGACGAATGCCCACTGATGTCGGGTACTTCAGGAGCGAAGAAGTGATGCTTGACTCTGCAGCCACAAGGTCCAGGAAATGTCGAGAATGACCAGGAGAAGGATGCGAGCTGTTCCATGAAGGATGTCGAGTGCTGAGGGGTCAGTGTCCGACTGGAGCACCAACAAGCCTTGGCAACAGCAACTCACACAGGAAGGTCAAGCAGGTTACAGTGTGGACCAGCAAGGTCCAGGGGACTCACCAAGCAAAGGGGAGTCAGGGCACGTCTGGAGCAACCAGGAAAGCCCAATAGAAATCAAGATGACCCTCAAGAGGACCCACAAGTTGAATGACCAGGAGTCGCGAGGGGACCTCAAGCAAGATCACAAAGTACCAGCCCACGGAGCACTCGGTGTGAGGAGGCCGGAGTTCTTAGGTGGAAATACTGCTCAGGGTCAGGACTACACGAAGTCCAATGCACAAGCTCGGGAATTGCCAACAAGCATATGCACTTACAAAAGTACACGGTGCACAGGGGTTCGGGTTATGCGGTCCCCATGAGGGATACTGGCCTCAAACTTGGTGAGAGGGCAGCTCAACCTCAAGGAACTTCGGAACCCAACTCCTGTGTTGCTGGAGCCTTTGGAGTCTGCAGGAGCTCAGGATCAGCAGACCGGTCAGTTGCGTTACGGTGCCTGGGAATGCAGGGGAGTGACTCCTTCACCCCAAGGGAGATTCTTCAGTTGTCCTTAATCCTCCACAGGTCCTGCACGGAGCCTGTATGGTGCAAGGGCACAGACGATGCTTTGGACGGAGAGGGAGACGAAGTCGGGCCCAGTCGAAGTCCAGAGTGTCCAGACGGTCGAAGGTCAGTGGTTTCTTGTTGCAGAATCTTGTCCACGTAAAATCCAAAGTCTTACAGCCAGGTAAGCCCTTATGTACCCATGGGAGAGGGTTGGACAGATTCAGGGGACCCTCCTAGGGGAGGGTCAGGACAGAGGGGAGGTTACTCCCATGTCCTTTGTCCAATTTCGCACCAGAGCAGGAGCCAACGGCTCCCAGAACTGGTTTGAGCTGGACTATGCACAGGGACACCAAATGTGCCCCAGGTGCAGACTTTCAGGTACTTTGGAAGTGCACCCACCCAGTCCCAATACACTAAATCCTGTCTGGGAGGTGGTCGCACCTCCCTGTGACAGGATGCCTATTGTGCTGCCTTCCTCTGCTTGAGCTTGGCTCAGCAGCAGGAGGGCAGAAATGTGTCTCTGGTCAGCAGCATCCATTTTGTGCTGTCCGGGTCGAGAAAGCTGGCACCGGAAAGACCAGTGACCCCACGAAGCTCGCTTCAGAAGGGTGGAATCATACCTCCCACACCGGTTACCGGTGTGGGAGGTATGATCCCAAGTTGTTTGATACCAAACACAACATGTTTTGTTTCAGCCATTTTCGAGATAGCATTTACCGTGAGGTTATAATGCACCTCTACCTATATGTCTGGCTGAGTCACAGACAACCCGGGAGAATGGTCTTCAAAGGCTGCAGAGGGGCTCTGCTCATGCAGGGGCACCCTCTCACGTAAAACCCAGCACCCTGCCTTCAGGATTGTTAAGGAATGCTATAGGGGTGACTTATAATTTTTAGTGTAGTGACCTATAGATATAGTGAACCTATAGCTAAAGTAAGTGGTGCAAGCACCAGCTTACACAGGCTGCAATGGCAGACCTTTAGTTCCATTTTGCATGGCCTTTCATGGGTGGCTTAATACATGCTTCAGCCCATGGGAGGCCTCCGTGGTACATATGCCCTGGGTACATGGGTACCATATACTAGCGACTTATAAGGGTACCCCAGTATCCAATCTGGAGTGTACCAAAGTACATGGCATAACATTTTAAAGAGAAAGCAGATAGACTGGGGTCCTGATTAGCAGGATCCCAGTCAGACTAGTCAAAACAGTGTAACACCAGGCAAAACGTGGGGGTAACCATAAGAAGCAGATCCTACTCTCCTACAGTGAGGTGCCAGCATGCCCAGAAAAGTTAGAGGAAATCTTTTTGGAAAGTCAAAACCTAATAGAGTCACTTACACTTCCTACAAGCAAAGGTTGTAGAGAGGAGGAGATGAGTCGAGCAAGCACATGACTTATAAAGAGAGAGCACTTCAAAAAGAACATATTGAGAATTGACAGAGTCAAGATGAGTACACTTAGGTAGCCATGAGCAATGCACTCCGGAAAAACCTGTACCGACTTCACGCCACATCATCCGAGACTAATCTTGTTCATATGCAAGCTTATCTCAGACACTTCATTTGGGCATTCACAACTCTGAAACAGTTTATACCAATCTTCCCAAGAAGGAATGCAATCAAGCAGATTGATCAAAATAATCAGACTAGGGCACAATTCTCAGATTCAGTCCTTGCTCTTTGTCATATGATCTGGTCAACACGTGTTTTGCTTTTTCAAGGCCAAATATGTTCACAAGATAATAACTAAAAATTCAAACAAAATCTATTTGTAATCCTGTTTGACAATGATATTATGTATGTACAAATATAATTTTTGTAATTTCATACTGAGTCTACCAACTTTATATGCTCATTCATTTCAATATTCTTTGGATATCCTTTGCACATCGTGATGCTGCACCTACCTCCCAATCAGCATTTAAAAGGAAAAAAAATGTTCCTCCTTTCTTCCTAATTATGTGCTCAACCTGACAGTATTTAAAACTAAGTGGTTTGCACTTTACTTCATCATGAATGCCAAAAATTAATTCTAAGTTCTCTTCTTCATTTACTCCTGAATTTCATTCACTCATAATAAGTCATTGTTCATGATTAAATCCCCCTTCAAAATACAAAATTTAAAGTTTGAAAAATACCCAGAAATAAAGTTTGATTGGACACTTTTGGTCTCATTACTATGGTGGTCGGACGAGCATCCAACCGCCATCACTGTGGGATTGGGACCGTCCGACAAGTAGTCGGTGGTCCTACCCCCATATTATGATACGACCGCCATGTAGGCGGTTGGAAACATGCCTTTTTCTATTGCGGCTTGTGCTACGGCCCAGAAAAGGGCCGCAGCACAAGCTGCAGTAGAAAAAGGGATGTTTTAAAACATCCATGCACCGTGCGCCAGGCACCACGCATGGATGTTTAGGGGGCACCACATGTGCCCCCTTGGCTACATAGTGGGGGTCATGGAGGCGGGGGCCCTGCGAGGGTCCCCAAAGTCCCTTTCCGACAGATTTTTCATGGCAGTCAAACCGCTATGAAAAGCCAGTGGGAAACTGACATCACAATCTCTACGACAGTGCCTGCACAGGTACTGATTTCTTTGTAGGGATTACCGTCCGACTGCTGCCCCGACGTGCTCCTTGAGCCTGTCGGAGGCAGCGGGCTTTCCCCCCACCCTCTGTGCTCCAACCACCGGTATTGTAATCCGGCGGTCAGACCGCTGCCCTAGATGTTGGTCAGACCGCCACCGACGGCCTGTTGGTGGTGGATCATCCCACATCGTAATGAGGGCCATTGTGTGATTTATAATTTTTATTCATATTATCTCATAAACCATGTTTGACATCACATTCCTTACTTAGTTAAGCATGAAGAAATACTACCTATGTTAGAGTTTCCTATGTAAAAGCTATTAATCACACGATCACACAGTTACCGTTTTTTGCATTTCTCTATCTTAAATTCATATATACCAAAACTTTTCTCCATATACCTGTGTCAAAGCTCGAAGGCTATCACAGAAACAGTATCTAAATCCATCGAAGCTTTATTATTCTAATTTTGTGACCTCTTAAGTGCCTGCTATTAATATTAATTCTAATATTTTTTAATACAGAACACGCATGTGGAATTTGACTGATAAAAACCAAGAGAGCAATCCTTCTATACGTTAACCAGTGTGTTATTTATATCAGTTCTATTACTCTTGGACCATTCTGTTTGTTTTTCAAATCTTAATTTGTTTTTAACAAGGCGGTATATCAGAACTCAGCTAAACATGCATTACAGTGCATCAAATAGACATACAGATAACAATCCACCATCCTGTGACAATTATATTAGGCCGCATTGGAAAGTTAATGAGAAAGCTAGGAGTTCCATTCACATCATGCAGGCAACAATCTCCATACTAATCTTGACTGTAAAAGTGCAATTTAGGTACAGCATTTTTTTTAGCAGGGTATGTCCTTAATGGGCCCCATATATCTTTGGGGCAGCCACGCTTGGAAGCATAGAGACATATGTTTCAGAATGCTCACAACATCTAACATCTCTTTTAGGCAGTCTGCTCCTATTTGCTTTTTATATGAACATCTTCAACCAGGAGATCGTTCATGATATTGGTATACAGTAATCAACTTGTTGGAGCTATGACAAGATATAATCAGTGTGACCACTTTCCACTCAACAGCCTCATCCGGCATCATATTATAAATCTTTTTATGAGTCCTCGGTTCTAGACCTCATGTCTGCAGGTGTTTGGTTCCTTACCCACAGGTGCACAGACTTAGGGGCCAATTTAGAGTCTGGCAGAGAGGGTACTCTCTCCGTGAAATTGATGGTCTGCCCGTCTGATTTACAAATGGGGAGATGTTCAGTATGTAGACAGCAGAGACTATGCCATCTCCACCGCCTACATATGCAGCTGATGGCATGACAGAGTAAGCGCTTTTGGGTGTTGCTATGTCTCCACCCAGCCGATTTAGAGTGTGCAGAACCACTGTAAGAAATTGGGTTGTTGATTGAGGGGGGTTAAAATCGTACTCAAGCAACAACCACAACCCTTGTCAGGTTGAACCACAAAAGTCACTAAATTACACTGTGCTTAACCCTCTGGTAGCTTGGCACAATAGTAGTCAGGCTTAACTTAGAGGCAATGTATAAGGAATGTATGCAGCACACAAACGGTAATAAAGGGAAAACACAACAGAAGAAAAATCCCAAAGTGATTTAGGAAAAATAGAGTACAGTTCAATGAATAAAATGATACCAAAACAACAAAAATCTAATCAGTAGAACTGGAGATATGCAATGTTAAAGTTTTAGGTAGATATTTTGCCTAACGGCAGAAAGTGCCAACTGTGGGTATCTGGTAGTCCTCGACCGGGACAAAGTCACAAGTTTAGTCCAACCATGATGGAGCGCAGACTGGGGCATGGGACCAAGTTTGGCCCACTGAAGCTGTACCTTATGTCTTTGGTGCGCAATCTGCGCAACGTTACTTTGCGAAGCTTCGCATCACTTGGCTCGGTTTCATTGAAGCTTTCAGCTGTGTTAAGACTTTGTGGGGCTTTGCTCGCTCACCGTCAATTCCGATGAAGCAGTCAGCTGTATGGTGAGACTTTACCGGGCTTTGTGTCACTTGGCGTCGGGTCCGATGAAGCTTTCAGCTGTGTGGCGAGGCTTTGCAGGGCTTTGAGTTGGTTCCAATGAAACTTTCAGATGTGCGGCAATTCTATGTGAGGTGCATCACTTCGCTTTGAATTTTTGTACCCCTTCAGTTAGGCAAGGAGGTGTTCTTTCTGACGCCAGCCAAAGATCCAGGACCTTTGGAGGTATCTCTTGGAGATCAGAGACTCATTCCAGCAGAGACCAGCAGGGCTCAGGCAGGTACAGTTGCAGTTCCAGGCAGGTCTAGTGCAGCAGGTCAGCTGGACAGTTGCCGGGAGGCCTGTGGAGCTTATGCCCCTGTAGCTCAAAACAGGGGGTCAGCCAACTGACCCACGGAGTCAATCAGGTTAGCCTGGGATGAAGAGAGCAGGCACAGTCTTCCTTCTCACAGAGCAGGGAAGGCCTCAAGCAGCAGGGCAGTCATCTGGGAAACACAGACAGGCCTCAAGCAGCAGGATAGTCCTCTGGTAGCAGTAGGGCAGTCCTCTGCGAAACAGGGAAGGCCTTAGGCTGCAGGGCTGTCTTTTTAGGAACAAGGCAGTCCTTCTTCTGTAATGCCCACAGGTCCAGGATTGTACTGAAGAGGTGGTCTGAGGGTCCAATAGTTATACCTGGTTCCAGCCTTTGAAGTGGGGGAATCTTCTAGGCTACCCTCACATCTGTTTCTAGAAAGTTATTACATTCCCCTCTCAAGGTTCTAGAAGTCTGTGGTGATAAAAGACTAGTGTCAGGTTCCTTTGTGTGTGTGCTGGAGGCAGCCCTTTGAAATGTAAGTGTGGCAGGAAACAGCTCTGCCCCCGGAAATCCAGGCAGGATGGCCCAACCTGCCAACACTTAGTCATCTTTGTGTCACTGTATGAGAGGAATATACAAAGCTCAACAGCTAAGCCACTCACAGTCATGTAACCCAGGGGATAGGCAGCAGGTTCAAGTTCAATTTAACTTTATTCGGTTAAAACACAACCATAAAAGCAATCTAAAAAAAATTACATGCCGGGCAAAATACATCAGTTTTGCGGAGACATTAAAAAGGACAATCGAATCTTAAAATCAGTGAATTACAGGGAATACATAAAGGAAGGGGAGAGAGATAACAATACATGTAGTAGCAGCATATGATTAGTTGAAGTAAATCATCATATGAATGTATATCGTATTTTAGTTTAATCTAATAAAACGACTGATTATAATTTATCTTCCTTTTTTATCATTTAATTGTACGAGAGAAACTGCAGCGTTATTTATGTCTCAAATCCCAGACCTCCTAATGTTAAAAACGACTTTAGACGGATATAGTACTCTACCACCAGCTAGACGATAATGCATAATGATTTCGCAACTTAATAATGATATAGTTTCTACTATAAAGTAAGCAATAAGGTGCATTAAAAATAGCAGTATATAGAAAAATAGGTCCTCAAATAAAGATACAATATAACAAGCGACCTTTATATGTATATGACCTAACTAATTTCATAATTTAGGGCCTCAAGATGCGAATTGTCTTTCCTTCTTTTAATCGCTAATTGTACATATAGGGCTGCAACGTAACATACACCCTCATTTTCCAAGCTATAAATAAAATTATAGGCTGCTTTATAAAAATATACATTTTTGCTATGGAAGAGGGGACGTAAAATATTTTTCCATATATCCTTATAAAAGTTGCAAAAAATTATAAAATGTAGAGTCGAGTGTTTTGACTTTCCGTCACATGGGCAAAGTGGTAGTTTTGAAGTTTCCATTTGCCCATGTCAGGGAAGGCTACTAAAAAGTGGAGAGTACCCAATCTAAGTCTTGTAAGATAAAATCTATGGTGCAGATTTGGTACCCAAAATAGATATCGTTGTATACCTTTCTCTTGTTGTCCCTCGTTGTATTCCTTAATTGTTGATTTTTCGTTCTCCCTAGTTTCCCTCCTGAGTTCCCTAGCCCCAACGAGCCCCGCTTTCAGTTCCTTTTTACTATAATATAGGATTTGTGCAGGGTCATGAATATCAAGGTCCTTATCGACCTCTTTTAGGAGTTTATTGATATAAGCCAGCCACGGGATTTTGATGCTGTGTTCAAGACCCAGGCAGTCAGTTATAATATCCTTGGTGAATCTGGTTCCGATTTTACTCCATATCCCGTGCCAGGCAATTAGAGGGACTACACTGATATAATCATCGATATAGGGAACTGTAAATTCCTTATGTGCTATATAAGAGGGAGTAGAATTAGGGACTGCCAATATTCTCCTCAAAAATATGTTTTCCTGAGTTTGAAGTGCAGCACAGTTAGCCGTTCCCATAGAGCAGCACCATAACAAGTTCCCGAAATACTTTTGCTCTTATAAAGGGTCAGTATCTCTCTTACTGGTTTATTCCCTATCTTAGAGAAAAATCTGAAAATGGCCTCTGTTGAACGTAGCAATTTTAATTTACTTAATTCCACATGTGGCCCCCAGTTGCCATTAGATGTAAATAACATGCCAAGATACAGGAAAGTGCGAGTTTCAGCTATTGGTAACCCTTTTACATGGTGTGTTCTGGTTTTAAACTTCCCCTTCCCACGTAACATTGTAAATGTATTTTTGAGGTTGAGTTTTAGGTCCTTTTCTTCCATGTATTCAGCAAAGTTCTCAATCAGCCTTTGTAGCCCGTTTGCAGTTCTGGATATTAAGACTGCGTCGTCCGTGTATAATAAAATAGGTGTTATGCGTTCGCCTACTTTAGGGGCATCAACTTTCAGTTTTTGTAGAAATTGATCTACACCATTAATGTAAAGGGAGAACAATAAAGGGGCAAGGATACAGCCTTGTTTGATCCCGCGTGTTACCTTGAAGCGGGGAGTACCCTCGCCGTTAGGCCCATATCATACTCTGGCAGATAAATAATTATACAACTGGGATAAGTAAATGATGATTTCCTTGAGAGCACCCATTTTAGCTAATGCCTGCCATAATTTCCTATGATTAACCAAGTCAAATGCGCTAGTTAGGTCTACGAAACATAGGTGCAGATGGCCTTTTTTACAGAGTGTATATTTACTAATAATTAAGTGTAAATTGACACATTGCTCTATTGTCCCGATCTCTCTCCTAAACCCAAATTGTGATTCTTGAGCACTGAGTTGTCATACGCCCAGCTTTCCAGTCTTTCCAAAAGTACCCTGCCCATTAATTTTGAGGTTGAATCAAGAAGAGATATGGGGCGATAACATTTTACGTCTCCCCTGTCTCCCTTCTTGAATATCGGTACAATGGTACTTTGTGTCCAGGTTACGGGAAGAAATCCCCCTGTTGAGGCATTACAGACTCTTAGTAAGATTGGGGCCCAACACCAGCAATTCCCTTTTGTACCGGCAGGTCAAAAGGAGGCATAGCTACTCTGATTGCAGTCACATCTTCATTAACTGTGAGAAAGTCTTTTACTAACTCGCAATTTTTTCAATTGTTATGGCTAGAGGCAAAGACCAGAGTACAGTTTTAATCAACTTTTATGATGACATCTTTGATAATACAGAAATCAAATTGTGTCGACCCGCGAAAAGGAACTAGATAACTTTACAAAATGTCTTAAAAATGATTACGTTTGTATATGGGCTGGTGATTTCAATTGTAGAAAATGCAAAGCTTTAGCTGGAGAAAATTGTGGGTTCAGGGATGTACATGATGAAGCTTGTCCCCACTTCCCTCATAATCCCTTTGGAGAGTCAATTCATAGAGTAATGCACAAGTATAACCTGTAGCTTCTAGAACAACTGGTCATAGAGGAGAACACTGAGGTACCAACATACGAAAAACATAACCATTCCTCAATCATTGATCATATTTTGATCTCAGAAAACGGTCTGGGTCGGATTAAAACATTTGATGTTATTGAAAGTATATTTAGCGATCACAATCCACTTTTCCTTACCATGGGTTTGCTGTTCATACAGCAGAAAAGGGCTCATCTAGTAACAGACATAGAAACCCAAAGAGAGAGAAAATGGTATAAGTATTAAATGGTCAGGTGTTAATCTAAGGCAGTGTTCAAGGCTGTTTTAGTAACAGCAATGCGTTCCTCAGAATTGGCTATTTCATTATTAATTAGTCCCATCGCATCAGTTAAGTAATTAGTTATCGGTGTATTTGTACCAGAGTTTAATTTTCCTTTTCATTTTGGGTTTGGCGCCAATTTCCGTTTCCCCCATGATCCTGGGGTTTAGTTATTTATGGTAAAATCGCCCCTTACAGGATATGAGGTATTGAGGAGGCCACTTATCCTTTACTCTGGGCCCAAAGATGAATTTAAAGAGGGGTGGCCCAGCCACGTTTGGTCGCGGACGAGCCCGGTCTTGGCCCGGTCTTGGCCCGGGAGCGTCCGACGCGCGTTCCGCGCTGCGGAGGTAGAGGCAGTGCTTTGTAGCGCGATGACCTGGCACCGCCCCCCGTCAGCAGCTGTGGCAAGCAGGCAGGCAGAAACACAGGTGAGCCCTGGGACAGCGAGTCCCACCTGGGCCAGCAACAACGATGGAGGAGGCAGCAGGAACCAAATGGTTAAAAAAAGAAAATATCAACTTTCTAAAAGCGGCATTTTCAGAATTGTGACTTAAAATCCGACTTTACCATTAAAAAGGATTTTAAATTACAATTTATTAAAGTTACCAACCAAAAGTTAGCACTTAATAAATGTAATAATGTAACCCAATGTTATCCCATGGGAGACGTAGGCCTTACAGTATTGAAAAATACATTTAGGATTTTTTCACTACCAGGACATGTCAAACGTAAAAAGACATGATCCCACATTTTAAAAACAATGCACCCTGCTCTATGGGCTGTTTAGGGCCTACCTTAGGGGTGACGTATAGGTATTAAAAAGGAAGGTTTAGACCTGTCAAAAGGTTTATTTTGTCACATCAAATTGACAGTTTAAAACTGCTCTATATGCTGCAATGGCAGGACTGAGAAATGTTTTAAAGTGCTACTTTAGAGGGTGGCACAATGCATGCTGCAGGCCCACTAGTAGCATTTAATTTACAGGCCCTAGGTACTATGTAGTACCATATACTAGGGACTTATACATTGTGCCTATCAGTTGTAGGCCAATTTTACCATGTTTTAGGAAGAGAAAACAAACACTTTAGTACTGGTTAGCAGTGATAAAGTGCACAGTGTCAGAGGAAATAGGAGGGGTGAAGGCAAACCATTTAGAGGTAAGAAGGCCAAGTCCAACACACATGAATGTGGAGGTAAGAAAAAGTAAAAACTCTTTAATGACCCTGTTGGAAATGGCCCTTTTTGCAGGGTTATCCTCAAACATTTTGCTTTTTCCTCCTATTTTTCCCTGACCTGTTTGCGTTGGTTCTAGGACTCTGGGCACTTTACCACTGCTAATCAGTGCTAAAGTGCATATGTTCTCTGTGTAAATTGTGTTATGAATTGGTGTTTCCGTAATTGGATGCTTGATTTACTTGTTAGCCCCTAGTAAAGTGCACTGCGTGTGCCAGGGCCGGTGAATCAAATGCTACCCGTGGGCCTGCAGCACTGGTTGTGCCACCCCCGTGAGTAGCCCTGAAAACGGTAACTCAGACCTGCCATTGCAGAGTCTGCGCGCAGTTTGTAACTGCCATGTCGACTTGGCCAGTGCACACACTGGCCGGTCCCTAACCTTCCCTTTTCTTACATGTCAGACATCCCTCAGGTAGGCTCAAGGTACCCCTGTGGGCAGGGTGCAATGTATGTGAAAGGTAGGACATGCCCTGGTGTGTGTGGCATGTCCTAATAGTGAATTACAGCCAATTTCGTTTTTCACTATTGCAAAGCTACCAGTTCCCCATAGGACATAATGTGAGGTTTGTTTATAACATCTTATAAATACAACTGGCCCAGGGAATTCGGTAAGAAAATAAAATTTAGTATGCCTGAACTCAGAATCTAAAGATGCATCTTTTAGTGAAGGTGATTTTTACATTCTGCGTTTGAAAATACCACTTTTAGAAAGTGGGTATTTTCTTGCTCAGTCATCCCGTGTGCCTCTGCTGGAATGTGGATTGCCTGTCTGGGTTTTGGATGCCAGAAGGCTGGGGGGCCGGAGGGGCTCCAGATAGTCTAGGTAGGTCAGGAAAGGGCTGAATAGGCCTGGGCTGCGATGGGGGAAGGGGGAGGAGATTTCCTTGCACCTCAAAGGGCCTTGTCTGCCTCTGACAATGCCGTCTCCACCTCCTGCCAGGAAATCACACCAGAGAAGGCAGAACTGGTTCTGGCCGGGCACAGACACCCTCTGCCTGAAGGATCAAAGGATTTTTGGATACAAATTCTTGGGCCCAGACCCCTGAACTTTAGAACTCATCTGGAACAAGAAGACTGCCAAGAAGAAGAGCCGGAGAAGCTGCGAAAAGGAACGACTGCTTTGCTGGGTGCTTTGCTGGGCTGACCTGCAATGGCTGTTTCTGCCTTGGGCAGTGAAAGGCCTGGACTGGACTTTCTGCAACCTAATTTGTGAGTCTCTCCAAGGGCTTGAGGTAGAGCTTGCCCCCTGTTCACGAAGTCTCAGGAACAGCAAAGACTTCAAGTTCTTCGACCCGCAGCACTGGGGACTGTGTGTTTTGTGCTGCCACCCGAAGAACACCAACTCGACGACGTCTACGACACCACTGCCGACTCCGTGTCCTGAAGGCACTGCAGAGGGCACCGCCGCAACGCCGCACCGCAATCCTGGTCTCACCGACGATGCCTGTTGATGCCGCCACCGAGCCGCTGCTTGCATCGCGACCTGTGGGCACCGCACTCCGCAACGCCTCACTTCACGACGAAGCTTTGGCACTGTAGAGGGCATCGCCGCAACGCCGCACCGCAGCCCTGGTCTCTCTGACGATGCCTGTTGACGCCGCCACCGAGCCGCTGCTTGCACCGTGACCTGTGGGCACCGCACTCCGCACCGCCTCGCTTCATGCCGAAGCTTTGGCACCGCAGAGGGCACCGCCGCAATGCCGCACCGCGACCCTGGTCTCACCGACGACGCCTGTTGACGCCGCCACCGAGCCGCTGCTCGCACAGCGACCTGTGGGCACCACACTCCGCACTGCCTTGCTTCACGAGGACACCTTGGCCTGCCTGACGCCGCCACTTCCCCGCCGAGATTGATGCCGCTGCTTGCACCGTGGTTCGGGGCACCGCTCGTAAGTTACACGACGCCCCGCCCTCATCCCACACCATAGCCTTGGCCTACCGACGCCGGCGCCATTGACTCCAGTTCGTCAGCCGACGACAGCGCTTCAGCAACGACGACGCCGCTGCTTGCACCGTGACCTGCCAGCACCGTGACGAGCACCGCCTTCATCTCGCACCGCGACCCTGGTCTCACCGACGACGCCATCTGACGCTACCACCGAGCCGCTGCTCGCACCGCGACCTGAGAGCACCGCACGCCGCACCGCTGCACTTCGCACCGCAGCACCCGACGCCTGCCGACGCCAGCGCTCCTGACTCCATCAGAGAGGAGATCGACCTGCAACGCGTGTGACTTCGAGGGCCCCGATGACTCCTGCACCGACCTCCGGAACCGACGCCTGCGGACGCCGTGTTTTCGGAAGCTCAACGAGAGGTCATCGACGCCCTGCATTTCTAAAAGGTACTGTTTGCGGGTCTTCCCGACACCGTAGCTGGCCCGCGACGCCGCGGTCAGCCAGAACTGTTTGGATTTGTTTGCTCACGACGCCGTGATAGCCCCTGACGGAGCTATCGACACCAAGGAACTGTGTTTCAAGCATATTTTGATAATTGAAGATTTTTGAGTACTGTATTGTGGATTTTTATCATTTTTGGTCTTGTCTTAAGTATATAAAAATATTGGATATTTTTCTAAACTGGTGTGGTGTCCTTTTGTAGTGCTTACACAGTATTACTGTTGGTTATGTGCAAATGCTTTACACACTGCCTCTAAGATAAGCCTGACTGCTCGATGCCAAGCTACCAAGGGGGTGAGCAGGGGTTATTTTAGGAGTGTAACTCCCTTATCCTGACTAGAGTGGTGGTTTCTGCCTGGCTGTGGCACATGCCCTAGCCTGCCAAAAATCCCATTTCTAACATTGGTTGTCAGCGGTGAGGATAGGACTTGCGTTTACACTTGACTTACAGTGATTGGTGTGCGCTACTACCATATCGCAGACCATTACGTACCACATACTGGTTTTTTTTTGGGTCTATTTTTGCCTTTCCATTGGTTTTGAACTTGAACTTTCCAGTACAACATGCCTGAATCAATTGCATCATCTTTTGTATCCTTGGAAGTGGCCTTTGAGGAGGAGAGGTTAGAAACCTACAATGTTAAGGGATTGAAGGCGATCTGCCAAAACCTCAAAATCCAAATAAGGGATCTCACCAGAAAAGAGGAGCTACAAAAGGCGCTGAGGGCCTGGGTAGCAGCCAGACATGCGAGTGAGCTGTCTGGGGATCTCGGCATGGAGGCAGAGGAGCCTATTCCAAGGGTGGGGGTGCTTTTGGGAAGGGGGGCACCCTCTAAACCAGGCAGCAGCAGTTTGTCCCCAGAGGAGCTGGAGGGAGGCGGGAAGCAAGGAGAATTGCTGTGGAACTGGAGAAGCTTAAGTTAGCCTTGGAGGAGAAAAGGATGATGTAGACCATGACATTAAAATGAGAGAGCTGGACTGGGAAGCCAGTAGGGCTAGGCCCAGCCCAGATGGTGGCAGCAAAAGTGTTAGGTCCAGTACTGAGGATGAAGTACACACACACACAGATTTGGGGCCCTACTTCAAGGAGGGGGTTGACATACACCAGGGGTTCAGGATTATGAGGTTACTCCAGTGGTGCGCAGTGTCCCTGAGGTGGATTGGGGAACTGGCACAGGGGATCATTTTCCTAGTAGTGGGAGGGACACTCTACTGACTCTAGATGAGAAGTGCAGGGAGAGGGTTTCCCCCATGAAAGAAGCCCTAGTAAGTGAGTATGGAGACCAGCCAGAAGAGTATGGGTTAAGAGACAGCAACAGTCAGACACTGTCTCACCAGTCTTGTGAGAATGATGTGGGGTACTTTTCTGAGGCACTGGATGGTTGGGTGAAGGGTAGTTTGGTTAACACCTGTGTGGGGCTGTGTGATTCAATTGTTGGAGAGCATATTTTAAGTCCCTGTTTTCCAGAGCTATGCCAACACCCAGTGGATTGTGAGTTCTCTGACCCCAGGGAGCTTGCACTGGAGGCAGACCTTTTGGTGGATTCCAGAGGGTCTGGTAAAGCATCTGGGGGTGACTCAGAAGGAAGTGGCTTAGGTATTTCCCAACCAAGGGTGGTGGGAAAGGTTCGTGGTAGCCCAGATAGGTCCCGGTGTCGTGGGAAGGGTGTAGGGACTCACGTCCTGTCTCTGCGGAAAAGGAGTGGGAATGGGCTGTGGCCCAAGGTGCCCGAAACCCGGTCCCAGAGCCTGGGTGGTTCCAGGAGGGAACATCCGGTGGGGAGCGTAGGCTGTACTGGTAGGCCGTCTGTAGAGGGGGATCTCCTAGTGGCAGGATAACATGGAGTGTCCGTAAACAGAGCTCCAGCGGTTCAGGTGTCTGGTGGTGCCGCTCCTAAGTGGAGGGTGCAGAAGTCCAGACTGAGGGGTGAGAGGGGAATGCGTTCCCCAGTGGGAGAACCAGTGGGTCATGGGCCAGCCAGAAGGGCTGAGCCTCCTTTGAGTGACCATGGTGACACCACTTCTGCCCTGGGGGATCTTCGCACACTGTCAGATGGACAGGGGTCGGGAGATCTGCGCCAGGCAGACTGTGTCACACAACACATGAATCAAGTGTTACCCTCAGGGGGGGCATGCATGCTCCCAAGGAAGTCCTGGTGCGCCGGGCAGGTGCTCAGCCGCAGGGGTTAGTCCCTGGGTTGGGAAGCCAGGTTCAGGTCCTGCCTGACCTGGAGGGAAGGACGACTATAAGCATTGTCCTGGCCGGTTTATCTTCTAGGGGTACCACTCCAGATGGGAGGGTGCAGAACTCTGGAAGGGGGTGCAGAGGGAGGGAGTCCTTGCCTCTGACCCCTGTGCAACCTGAGGGTTTAGACCCTAGGTTGGGAGACCAGTTGCTGGAGAGAGGTCCTGAACTGGTGGGAGAATTGGTTGGGAGGTCAGGTTCCAGCGTCCTGACAGTTTTTGGTTCTGGGGGTGCTTCTCCGGGGAGGAGAATGCAGGACCCCAGAAGGAGAGGTGAGGGGAGGAGAGCCTTGGCTGAGACCTCTGGTCAGCCTGAGGGTACAGACCTTGGGTTGGAGGACCAGGTTCAGGGTGTCCCCGCTGACCTGGGGGAAGGAGAGACTGCTAACCGTGCCCCTACCAGTTTGTCTTCCGGGGGTGCCGCTCCAGGTGGGAGGGTACAGAGCCCTAGGGGGGAGGACCAGGTGTGGGAGAGCCCACCCCAGTCCCTGGTTCAGCCCCAGGGTACCGACCCTGGGCTGGTGTACCAGTTGCAGGATAGCACCCCTGAACTGGTGGGCGAATTGTGCAGGACACCTACCACAGTTGCCCTGACAATTCTGGAAGGGGGTACCACTCCAGGTGGAAGGGTACAGAACCCCGGGGAGAAGGAGAGGGTGTGGGAGAGCCCACCCCAGTCTCCTGTCCAGCCACAGGGTACAGACCCTGGGCTGGTGGGCCAGTGTCAGGAGGCCATACCTGACTTGGTGGGGGAAAGAGTGGAGAAAGGGTGCCAGGCACCTGGGGCTACCGCCCCCCACTCTCTGACGCCACAGCGGTTGGAGTGGCCTGAAAGGCATAAGGCCTGCCTCTCATCACTGACATTTGTCAGTGGCCACTGTGGCTGGCTGTCCTGGTGGACAAAGTTGCCCCTGGGAGGGGGACAGGAGTCACACCCCGGGGGTGGGCTGGGCCACACCATTGTGTTGGCCATGTGGGTACTGTCTGCCTGTTGGGACACATCTGTGAGCAAAGTGAGTTTAGGTGCTGCACAGATGGGGTCCACAGGTGAGGAGAAGGGTTCCCCATGGGTCAGCTTAGTGGGCCCCGAGAGTATGGATAGAGGGATCCAACTAGGTTCAGGAAGGCGTAGAACGGGAAGAAAACCCTGCTGTTGCGGGCCAGGTCCCATGTTTTATCGCCCCAAGCAGGGAAGTCCATCGAGGTATGGATTGGTCTCCCCTGGTTTTAGGCTGGAAGGGGGTTGTGTTGGAAATGGCCCTTTTTGCAGGGTTATCCCCAAACTTTTTGCTTTTTCCTCCTATTTTTCCCTGACCTGTTTGTGTTGGTTCTAGGACTCTGGGCACTTTACCACTGCTAATCAGTGCTACAGTGCATATGCTCTCTGTGTAAATTGTGTTATGAATTGGTGTTTCCTTAATTGGATGCTTGATTTACTTGTTAGCCCCTAGTAAAGTGCACTACGTGTGCCAGGGCCGGTGGATCAAATGCTACCCGTGGGCCTGCAGCACTGGTTGTGCCACCCCCGTGAGTAGCCCTGAAAACGGTAACTCAGACCTGCCATTGCAGAGTCTGCGCGCAGTTTGTAACTGCCATGTCGACTTGGCCAGTGCACACACTGGCCGGTCCCTAACCTTCCCTTTTCTTACATGTCAGACATCCCTCAGGTAGGCCCAAGGTACCCCTGTGGGCAGGGTGCAATGTATGTGAAAGGTAGGACATGTCCTGGTGTGTGTGGCATGTCCTAATAGTGAATTACAGCCAATTTCGTTTTTCACTATTGCAAGGCTACCAGTTCCCCATAGGACAGAATGGGAGGTTTGTTTATAACATCTTATAAACACAACTGGCCCAGGGAATTCGGTAAGAAAATAAATTTTAGTATCCCTGAACTCAGAATCTAAAGATGCATCTTTTAGTGATGGTGATTTTTACATTCTGCGTTTGAAAATACCACTTTTAGAAAGTGGGTATTTCCTTGCTCAGTCATCCGTGTGCCTCTGCTGGAATGTGGATTGCCTGTCTGGGTTTTGGATGACAGAAGGCTGGGGGCCGGAGGGGCTCCAGATAGTCTAGGTAGGTCAGGAAAGGGCTGAATAGACCTGGGCTGCGATGGGGGAAGGGGGAGGAGATTTCCTTGCACCTCAAAGGGCCTGGTCTGCCTCTGACAATGCCGTCTCCACCTCCTGCCAGGAAATCACACCAGAGAAGGCAGAACTGGTTCTGGCCGGGCACAGACACCCTCTGCCTGAAAGATCAAAGGATTTTTGGGTACAAATACTGGGACTCAGACCCCTGAACTTTAGAACTCATCTGGAACAAGAAGACTGCCAAGAAGAAGAGCCGGAGAAGCTGCGAAAAGGAACGACTGCTTTGCTGGGTGCTTTGCTGGGCTGACCTGCAGTGGCTGCTTCTGTCTTGGGCAGTGAAAGGCCTGGACTGGACTTTCTGCAACCTAATTTGTGAGTCTCTCCAAGGGCTTGAGGTAGAGCTTGCCCCCTGTTCACGAAGTCCCAGGAACAGCAAAGACTTCAAGTTCTTCGACCCGCAGCACTGGGGACTGTGTGTTTTGTGCTGCCACCCGAAGAACACCAACTCGACGACGTCTACGACGCCACTGCCGACTCCGTGTCCTGAAGGCACTGCAGAGGGCACCGCCGCAACGCCGCACCGCAACCCTGGTCACACCGACAACGCCTGTTGACGCCGCCACCGAGCCGCTGCTTGCACCGCCACCTGTGGGCACCGCACTCCGCACCGCCTCGCTTCACGCCAAATCTTTGGCACCGCAGAGGGCACCGCCGCAATGCCGCACCACAACCCTGGTCTCACCGACGCCGCCTGTTGACGCCGCCACCGAGCCGCTGCTTGGACTGTGACCTGTGGGCACCGCACTCCGCACCGCCTCGCGCCAAAGCTTTGGCACCGCAGAGGGCACCGCCGCAACGCCGCACCGCGACCCTGGTCTCACCGACGACGCCTGTTGATGCTGCCACCGAGCCGCTGCTCGCACCGCGACCTGTGTGCACCGCACTCCGCACCGCCTTGCTTCACGAGGACGCCTTGGCCTGCCTGACGCCGCCACTTCCCCACCGAGATTGACGCCGCTGCTTGCACCGTGGTTCGGGGGCACCGCTCGTAAGTTACACGACGCCCCGCCCTCATCCCACACCGCAGCCTTGGCCTACCGACGCCGGCGCCATCGACTCCAGTTCGTCAGCCTACGACAGCGCTTCAGCAACGACGACGCCGCTGCTTGCACCATGACCTGCCAGCACCGTGACGAGCACCGCCTTCATCTCGCACCGCGACCCTGGTCTCACCGACGACACCATCTGACGCCGCCACCGAGCCGCTGCTCGCACCACGACCTGAGGGCACCGCACGCCGCACCGCTGCACTTCGCACCGCAGCACCTGACGCCTGCCGACGCCAGCGCTCCTGACTCCATCAGAGAGGAGATCGACCTGCAACGCGTGTGACTTCGAGGGCCCCGACGACTCCTGCACCGACCTCCGGAACCGACGCCTGCGGACGCCGTGTTTCGGAAGCTCAACGAGAGGTCATCGACGCCCTGCATTTCTGAAAGGTACTGTTTGCGGGTCTTCCCGACACCGTAGCTGGCCCGTGACGCGGCGGTCAGCCAGAACTGTTTGGATTTGTTTGCTCACGACGCCGTGATAGCCCCGACGGAGCTATCGACACCAAGGAACTGTGTTTCATGCGTATTTTGATAATTAAAGATTTTTGAGTACTGTATTGTGGATTTTTATCGTTTTTGGTCTTGTCTTAAGTATATAAAAATATTGGATATTTTTCTAAACTGGTGTGGTGTCCTTTTGTAGCGCTTACACAGTATTACTGTTGGTTATGTGCAAATGCTTTACACATGCCTCTAAGATAAGCCTGACTGCTCGTGCCAAGCTACCAAGGGGGAGAGCAGGGGTTATTTTAGGAGTGTAACTCCCTTATCCTGACTAGAGTGGTGATTTCTGCCTGGCTGTGGCACACGCCCTAGCCTGCCAAAAATCCCATTTCTAACAGACCCACACTCCTTTTGAGAAAGCTCCCATGGCAAGGGAGGTCATTGCTTTTTTTTATTTTCAAAAGCTTTGGGATTATCTGATTGACGGGTCTCTATCAGATGAGCAAGTTACTTATCTTCGGTAATGTTTTATCTGGTAGAGACTCTATCCAGCTGCAGATTCCTTACCAACCCTCTCATCCTCCCCGCTTCTGTGAACAGAGTTTTCAACTTATTTGGCCCTTGTAGGCCCTTAGTGTCTGCACACTGGTAAATCAGCATCTGTTGTGGCTCCGTGCCTCTGCCGCAGAAATGTCACAAAAAGTAACTGATGTCAGTGCACTGGGGTGGTGCCTATAGGCCCCGTGCACGTCACATCGGCGTGGACGCCCCGATGGATACATGTTCGACACCACCTACCAGCACTCAGAGGTACTGTTCAAAAATTTCCGGATCCAGTCTGACGCTTGAGGAAAATTCTAAGGTAAGGAATCTGTGGCTAGATAGATTCTGTACCATATAAGGCTTTACTGAAGGTAAGTAATTTGTTCTTCAGGTACAACAGAGGTCAGCTTTTAATTTGTGCAAAAATTGCGAGCATGACACGTTTAATGTGGGAGGGCTTCCTTGGTAAAACAGCAAAATCCACCCTCTTTGGGGAGCTCCTGTTCCTTGTCCATACAGTGGTTAATCTCAATACTCAAAAGTGCTCTGAGGGAGGGTTGGCCAAAACCTGACTTCAAAGCTATGGCTATATAGAATGGAAACTTTGAGGAATGGGGCACAATGTATTTTCATGTTAAGAAGGTAGCTAGTAATAAACGTTTTGAGTCTAAATATTTTATTTCTCCATTGGACATGCTTTACCCAGGTGGTCCTCCCCAATATCTACCTCAATCTTTCTGACTTAAAGATATGTCTGATCCACTTGGTTAAAGCACAGAGAAACTTGAAGACAATCCGAATGACTGGCATTTACTAGTGCATAATTGTATGTATCCCTCGGGTATAGTACCACATGCGGTAGACTGTAATTGAATGGGTCTTCTATAATTTGTACATTATGGCAAATATAGGCTACCCTAGAAATGATCACGTATAGAAGTGAATCAAGCGCTCATGTCAATTTGGTGTGGGGCATATATTTAAATTGAACGTAGGTCCACTGTGATCATGTTATTGTATTGAGATAAATAATACATATTTAAAAACATAACAAACCATGAAGAATGCATGTTGTTAACAAAGATCTGAGCTCAAAGCTTTGTATTTGACGTCTACCCATGTGTTAATGGGGAAGCCCTTCCTCTCTAAACCACTTTCAGTGCAAAGATCTTAAGGAATTTACACCTTAAGAGATTACCTCTTTCAAAAACCAATTACATTTCTACCCTATCTACTTAGTGACCATTTCAATAAAGTCACATAAAGAGTGGCACTCTTCCTGAACTATGCCATGATTAACATAACAAAAAAGAGAAATAAAAGAATGTCTATAGTAATGCCTGAACCAATACCCATGAGCATTGATAGGTTGGTTCAGAGGGAAATTAGCCCACGATGTGTCCCAACAAAACTTCCAAAAGCATAAAAAGAATATTCCTATAAACCTCACTTTAAATAGTTGCTTTTCAACAGGACTTATAAAGGTCATAACATCTTATCTATGAAAAAAACCACTCAAACTGAGGTCTTTTAAATATGTTGCCACATAAAAGGGTTTTGAGAGGGCACTCTATCATGGTCCTTAACAGCTCCATGATTCGAAGGAAGTCCTGGAGAAAAGGAAAAATAGAGAAATCTCTTGAATTCATAGCAGAACAGGGCCTACCTGCCCGGGAATACCCTTGTGAAGCAACTTTCATCCAAACTTCTCCAAAAACATAAGTGTTAGAGCAACTCAATTGACCTTTTTTGAGGTCGCAGCAGTGCAGTGACCAAGGAATGGCTCAAGATTACTAACTTCATGGGTTTCGGGATTTATGGCCCATGATTTCGAAGAAGGCCTGAGAAATGGAGCCAATTAGTTATAATACTTTTTGCCAAGCCAGCTGACTACCACAAGTATAATCCAAAACAGTAATTTTTGACCAGGAGGATCTACACTTTCCTATATAGACTGCTAAAGCTTACCACATCTACCTCCTAATTTGGGGACTTCTGCATAACAACCCAAATTTTATTGTCTATGCTTGGTTACCACATGATGAATGTGCTCCATAATCTTCCACAACAAACAAAGTCTGCAGGTCACCACTATGCTCTATGGAACTTAATCTAAAAGCACTTGGAAAACGAGGCTTAGCTGGTGGGCTACCTTGCAGGAGTGTTGCCACTTATGCTGCTAACTATGCACCTGATTCTATTAATATGCAATACGCCTCAGACAAGTAACCTTCAAACACAAGAAGGCAACTGTAGTTGTGTAGCCGGCTGGCCAATGCCCCTCTAGGCCTTTCTCTTCTTCACTTGCACCGCGTTTGGCTCACTGCTCCGCTAAAGCATTCTTAAATTCCTTTCTTGGACAAATACAATTTGGCATACTTTTTTTCTTCCTCTAAGCAGGCTTACAGCCCTTCCATGGCCTTTATTCCCCTCTTCCTGCCTTTCTACTGCTTTAAAGTAATTCTATGTTTGCTTTTAAATGTATATCACAGAAAGTGAAAATGTAAAAGCAACATCAGAATACTAAAGACTATAAAGTCACAGTCGACCTTGTAGGGTGTAGTGATGACATGCAAACACATAGAGACATGCTCACACACATCTTGCCCCCACACTGACCTCTCTAGAGTACACTGACGACACACACCTTACCCTGCCTACAGTACCCTACAGAGTACACTGATTTTACACACAGAAACACGCTCCTTGAAACACTCACTGGTCTTTGTAGAATATGCTAAAGTCACTTGCAAGTATAGTGCCGCTCTGTAGGGTACAGTGATGGCTACACACCCTGGTCCATCCACTCAGACTCACACATACATACATTTCTCTCCAAATTACTTCTGTACGGTGCACTAATGGAAACAACAGAGCTGACTTGAATACTGTACCCTACAAAGTACACTGATAACATCATGTCGCATCTCCACTGCCCACTGTATAAAACCCTGAAGGCAGACACACCAGGCCGTACACACTAACCTGCGCAGAGTTTCCTTAAGGTAGACACCTGGCCCCACACACTGCAATCTGAAAAATGCACTCATGCCAGAGTGACATCATGACACCCACACTACCCTCTATTGACTGTACAGATGACACTTGGCATCTTGTACCATTTGAAGAGTAGACTGACAGCTGAGACACCTGATGCTCCAGACACACACTTACCTTTTAGCTGTTCACTGTTTGCTCACTGATGATAGCATCACAGCTGGCCCCACATCCTGTTCCCTATAAAGAGTACACTACTGATACAATCAGATAATTGAATGTAATGTGTGTATTCTAATCTGATAGAGGCTTCTAGCCTCAAATCTCTTCCTTAGAATATTCCCCAGGTGTCAGTCTGGATCTGGAAGCTTTTTGAGCAGTATCTCTGCACACCGGTATGTGATGTTGTTTGACTCTGTGCCGGTGACGTCGGTTTCGTCTTCGCCGGAAGTGACATGTGCGGTGCCTATTTAGGCGCTCACTGTGATATCATGAAGAACGTTTGATTCCCCAACCTTTCTACCACCTAGTCTAAGTTTCTAGAAACTGACCGAAGTGGTATGATGGCACATGGCAGTGAACTCTCTGAACAGTTCTGAGGGAGGCAGACTAGTGCAGGTAGGATTGTGGTGTCAACAGCTGCCATCTCCCCTTTCAGACAGTGGTCAGCAAACATTTGTGATACAGGAAATTACAGGCCACACTACCTTGGCTTTCAGAGTACAGATGTCAACATGGCCCCAGTGTTCTACAGTGTGGCATCAGCATAGTGGGGGAGGGAAGGCACAGAGGGTGGTGGTATTCCTGAAGCAACGCCAGGTATTTTCCACTGGCTTCTGTCCCTTTGCATTTCCTATCTGTATATATGTATGTGGTAATAGTGAGAACCTAGATAAAAATCAGCAGAGCACTGAGTTGTCTAAACAAGGCAAGAGAATTCAGGGAGCATACATGCTATAAAAGTGCATTTACATAGCTATGAATAAAGTAGATGTTTGTACCCCATGGGTCTTAATGACATCATGGGAAACTTGGGCTTTGTTTTCATTGTCTGGTGTCACTCAGAAACTCTCAGGGAAAGCATACTTGTTATTCACAGTTAGCCTTCCATATTTTTGTATGCTTTGTCTGCATTTGTCTTGGATGTGTAGTAAGTAAGTGCAAATGTGACATGTTTTCAACTGGGAACGTTCTACGACCTGTAATCAAATGTTGGGATGGTTTGACCGAAAACAGAGTGAGTTTATGTGTGTGTGTTTATGTGAGGGACACTACTTGGAGACTGAGAAATAGGCATCTGTTCTTTTAGGTGTCTTGAAGAGCCTTTCACATGAAAACCCAGGGCAGAACCAAATCTAAAGCACCACCATGAGTCGCTGTCATGACTAAGATGAAACAACATTAAAGCAGGAGTCCCTCAAGGGTGAATCGTCTCACCCATGCTTTTCAACATCTACATGAAATCACTGCCAGATCTGATCCTATTCAGTGGTTATGTCATCACCTGCTATGACTACACTGATGACACAAATACCTCCAAAATTGGAAAGCTCAAACGACATTAAAACATCAAAACTCTTTGATTGCCTCCAGGTCGTCGGCCAGTGGATGACATGGAGCCACCTCAAATTGAATGCCTCCAAAACCGAGATACTCACTTGTGGTGACTGGAAAACCTACAAACCCCCTGGCCTGATGATCTAGGACTACCTCCAAAAATATCTAAGGAGGTATAAAAACCTTGGAATTACCATGGACGCCAAACTATCAATGAGTCCACAAGTGGACTCATTGATACTCCTCTCAACTCCTCTCCTTGGGGAGAGGAGTTGGCCTAATGGCTAGGGCGGTCGACCTCGAATCTGGGGAACCGCGTTCAAGTCTCGGCAATGACGCTGAACATCCTGTGATTCTGGGCAAATCACTTAATCTCCCCGTGCCTAATAAAAGTGAATGTGTCCTCATGAAATGCAACTGGTGCTATGTAAAGCGCTCTGATACCCGATACCTTCGGGTCAAGTTCGCGCTATATAAAACTTTGTATAAAAAAAAAAATTGTATAAAGTAGCCGAATTAAGCATTCTCATAATGAAAACACTGCAACACATCTTCCAGCACATAGGATTCCCACACAAGGTCAAAGCTACCATGTCTCTTGTCCTATCAAAATTTGACTCTGCTAATGATCTGTTTCACGGTTCAATTTTGTCAACTATGAGAAGAATGCAGAGAATTCAGAACACTGCCTCTAGACTCCTCCTACATGTAAAACCACAAGCACACATCTCTCCTGCCTTGAGACTGCTACATTGGTTCCCAGCTGCCAGAAGATCCTCCTTCAAGATGTTTTGTATCACACACTAAATAATGCATGGCAAAGGACCACTCTTTATCAGGAAGAAAATCAACAAACACATACAACAAAGGAACCTACGCTCAAGATGGGCTCCATGTCTCATAATTTATGCATACAAAAAAAACCCATGGGTGGAACATCTTTCTTTGTTCAAGGCGCCAAACCATGGAATCCCTCACCCCAAAAAATATGAGCCACAGACAACTATCTCCACTTCAGAAGATTAGTCAAAAGCTGTTTTTTCCCCACATGACGACTATACTCACAGCTCAAGAATGTACCACAACAGTATATTCAGACATGACAAACTATACTTCTCACGATATGGAAAAGAGCTGTTGTCATACAAATGCTCATCATTGTAATCTGAATTATGCCTCCAGTTACAAGCAGATACATTTATATGAGGGGCAATTATATATTACACCACAGGATACATGTGTATATCAGACCATGTCAAAACTACTGATTCTATGTAAATATAGGTGCACATATAGAGGGTTACGCCTGCTACTAATAACTACAATAAGTGCCATGTGTGTACATATATATATATTCACTGAAAAAACCATAGGTTTCAGGCACGTTATAGTTAGTTGGACATTTCACTCTTACAAAACCAGAGAAATTCGGCACTTATAGTTAGTAGGGCTAACTATAACTCGCGCCCCCGCAATGCACTGCTGATGACGTCACATATTACATCACTCATGACATGGTCAGTGACATCACTGATGACATCACTGATGACATCTCAAATGACATCACTGATGACATCACTGATGACATCATCCATGTGATAATCTGATGCACCTCCTCACACCCTAATATAACCTTTGATACACCCACTATAAAATACAGACTACCATTTTCGAAACCATAGACACACCAATACCAATTACTACATACGCACTCACTGATTCTTAGGTCTACACACACATCCACTTATTCACCCATACAGTAACTCATACATGCAGTCACTCATCAATACAGCACTATCATATGCACTTATACACCTATACATACACTCACACACCGCCACTCATCCATAGACTTACTCACACACCTCCTCAGTCATGCAAAGAATCATTCACACCCATTTACTCACCTATACAGTTATACACAGACCACCTCACTTATTTATACAAATACTAACACATACTTACTCTCTTATACAATCACTCATACAAGCAGACACTCATCCATACAGCCACTCTCACAATCACTCACTGTCACGTATAGTCATTTATATACCCCAATACTCACACATACTGCCTTTCACATATGAAGTTACTCACACATATACCACTGGGACATCCATTCACTCACCAACACACCCATACACACACTCACCCTGTTGTATTCCGCTTTAGGTGTCCGTATATAGGCTTTTCTGAAACATGTCCTTATATAGGCACAATTCGCATTGCCCTTATATAGGCATAGAATCCCAGTCCTTATTTAGGCATTAGCCATGCACTCCAAATACAGGCATGGTCACCGACATCCGTCCACCACAACGTCACAACGAGTTCTTAGAAACCAGACCCTTAAGCTCTTGGGAGTTCCCCTAGCACAGGATTATTGATTTCTCCAAGATCTCATCTATTATGCATGAACCGCTATACCTTAAGGGTTCATTCCTGACATCTTCCTCTGTCCAACTTCACGTCAATGCTAACATTCCAAGGCACCTTCCAGGTATAAATATACCTTCCCTTGCCCAAGCAAGTTAGGAGGAGACCTCGACTTTAGAGGAGCCCGTGTCCCGGCCTGATGCACTGAGAAGAGACGCTGTCATCCCTGCTCGCAGAGAATCCAGCTTCCAGTGTTCTGACTCCCTTCGCGGGGTGTTAGAGTTCGAGTCTGGAAAGAGATTCCCACCTCTCTCATTCTCAAGGTATGGAGCTGACTAGAACCTAGAGGGACTCTTGGCATACAGACTCTTAGTATACCATACTATAGAATACATCACCTACTTCTTACCTTGTCCTACACCTAGGTTAGGTTAGGTACACTGGGGTAGAACTAGCTTAGAGACACATCGTATGAGTACTCACATTTTTAGCTTATGTTATTAATGTATATGAATATATGTGTCATAGCTAAAAGATAATGCTAGCACAGTATTATTTCTTTCTACTGCTTACGCTGTACATTATATATCTTGCATATTGTCTTGTGATCATAACAGCTCATATCTCTTACACGAGAAACAAGACTGTTCAATAAATCCTTTTATTGAAACGCCCGTCTATTCTTTCTGTGTAACTCTGAAGAAACTAAGCATGCACGATTAGCTGAGTGAAACTGTTATCTATTGTTTCCACGATTCTGAGAGTGTTCCGATTCTAAAGGGAAACAAAGTTGTCCTGTTTATGCGGTTGCCAGAAACTACTCCCTTCTTGTTTTCAAGGAGTTTCTAGTGGTCTCTGAGCTAGCTGGCACAAAGTAATTAAGTTTAATATACTCGATAGGGACATACTGACCTTAGTCCTATGTCAAACCTATAGGGTATATTATTCCAATGCTCAGAGCCTATTAGGGAAATAGGAACTACACTACAACCCACCCATACAGCCCTTCACAGATGCACTCTTGAATCACCCACTCACACATCTATGCACAGAGTCATCCCCCCCACCCACTCACAAAGACACTCAGGCACCCATACAGATACTCAGACAACCAATCAATAACCCATATAGACAGTCATGTAGCTACTCACTAACCCATGAAGCCGCTTATACACCAACTGACAGACTGTTACAGACATTTACACAGTTTACTCACTAACCCATGCATTCAGTAAGATACACTTAATCACTCACTTATTCAGTCAGTCACGCACCTACTATATCATCCATTCAGACACTTATACACACACTCATTCTTCAATACACCTTAGCATATATATATATAAAACATATTTAAACTTTAAAGAAATACACATTCACTGGATGATGTAATCAGTGATGTCATTTGAGATGTCATCAGTGATGTCACTGACCATGTCATGAATGATGTAATATGTGACGTCATCAGCAGTGCATTGCGGGGGCGCGAGTTATAGTTAGCTGAACTAACTATAACGGCCGAATTTCTCTGGTTTTGTACGAGTGAAATGTCCAACTAACTATAACGTCCCTGAAACCTGTGGTTTTTTCAGTGAATATATATATATATATATATAAAATTAAGTTATGTGAAACCAAACAAATGTCCTACACGAATGATAAATGTCGACAGAAGACCATGTAATTATTGCTGCTTTAATTTACAAATGGGTGTTAATATAGAGGGGTTTAATCAAGCAAACAAAACTTTACCAAGCATCATGTGTATATATATATATATATATATATATATATATATATATACATACACATATATACATATATATATATGTATGTTTAAATTATTTGCATTTTTCTAATATAAAAATCCTTCTATCGTTCCCATCCCTTCTCCGTCTGACTCATCCCAAACCTTCTGACTAGTATGAACTCCCATACATCCTTCTCAATCTTTCATCCCTCCTGTTTAAATAATGCCACTCTACTAACAAGAACACACAACAATTACTTACACAAGAACTAACTACTTCCCCTTTTCAAATCCACTCTTTTTATTCTATCCCTGCCTCAAACTATACACACACAAGAAATCAAGAGCACAAACCTAACACAACTAAGACACAAAAGAAAAACAATACAAAAATTGTCCTAGCCTACTAATTGCTAATCTTGGGTTCTGCTTGCCGGAGAAAGTACTTCAATGCCTCATCAGGGGTCGTAAGTGCTATATAAATACATTTGTAATTTACAATTACAATTTACAATGATAGATCTCATGCTGAAAGACGCACCGGCTGATTCAAAGAGCCAGGCTGTCTTTCACAGTGCAAGCAGCACCTGACCTACACTTTCAAGGGGGACAGAGATCCTTCAGTAGGCAGGTGTAATGAGCGACTGCAACTGCTGGCAGGGGGATGTCTGTGGGGAACTTGCAACCCCTTTCCCCCCCTCTAGAGGGATGCCCTCTGGGGGAAACACTGTGCACCACCTCTTTGTGTCGCAGAATCAATGTGCCTCCTGACGGCCCCTTTGCAGTTGCGTCAATAATATGGGGCAGGCACAGAGGCAAAGTCTTTCCTTCATTTGCATAGGGCTATGCGCCCATGCAAATGAGGAAACACCCCTTAAGGATAGCCCTGGCTCTACATGTGTACCAGAGCTATCTGTGAAGGGATCACACAAGCGTCTGCATCCCCATCTAATACCAAAGTGACCTGAGCTGCTGAAAGCAGGCAGACCGGTCCCAGTGCACTTTCTGTATGTTACCCCTAGACACTAACAAAGACAGCTGTAAGTAGGGCACGATGGACGAGAGTGAGACTGTTGGTGACTGACTGCTTCAAGTGAAAGCTGGGATAACTGAGTGGCTAAATAGAGTGTGCGAAAGTATCTTTTTCAGTCGTTTTCAAAGCCTTGGAGATGTTCCTCTAAAACTGTTATGGCCTCGTTATTGAATCCAGAAGATAATCTCACTACTCCCCAAACTTTTGTGTGGCAGACAAGGGATTGTAGCAAAATATAAGGGAAACAGGAAGTAAGGGGTAGGAAAAAGGAGACAAACAGGGGCAGGCTATGTCTAGTCCCCTCCTATAGTGACAAATAACAATATGTTACTTCCAGGTATTAATGCAACATGAATACGAACAGAATTATATATACCTTTTGAATATTGGTACCCTTTATGAGTACTGTGACTTCTTTCACAGAGGAGGAGTGTAAACATTTGTCAATGCTTTTTAGCAGGAGACAGTGGTAGATTGTATTTAATCAGTACCACACAAATTAAGGATTGCGGGGTCCAAAGAAAACTCAAGAAGGGCTTGGGAGAAAAATAACAAATGTGCTGCAGGGGAAAGTGGGTGCAAACTAGTCACTCGGTTTAACCCACCAACACACAGGGTTGTCAGGTGTCAATTGGTGTGCTTCGGCCTACTTTTTTCCTGGATGGCAGTATTTCACCCAGAATTGACTTTTGATGGTAACCACCATATGGTATTGTGGAATAGAAGAGTATTGTTCTGAGGAAAAAGCCATCTTGGAAAAGGACCAAAATGAAACATCCAGTTTGCCGGTGCCATGTACTGCAAGATACATGCCTCCACAGTCTCGCCAAGCTCTTATCACACTTGTAAACCTACTTTCTGCCTTCTGGTAAGTAACGAGTCCTAACAAAAATATGGTAGGGCTGAAATTTGGAATAGTAATCATTTCTGCAGTGGTGAATGGATATTCATCCATCAGTAGTACCTGTGACTTTTACAGTTTTAAAAGGTTTAAAGAGCATCCAGACCTGTAAACCCTAATGATAGAGTCACTGAGACCCAAGGAGTGCCTGACTTAACAGATTAGTAAACCAAAGGAATTGATGACCTCAAAGGATATCAGGTCAGTATATATGATTTCTAAGAGACTAAATAAACTGATATAGTTTGAAAGCTCCTAAAGATATTAAATGGAATCCGCACAGGTGCTGGGGTGGAACATAATTCTTCATACACTACTAATAGTCATTCACTGTTAATTGATCATTATTGTACCATAAAAAACTGTTTACAAAAATATTTTCCCACTGGCAGTGCAGGAAATTAGTAGGATCCAGTCGGACTACAGATACGCTAGTTATTATTACGCCGGATCCAGCATCTGGACCTGCTCTAGTGAAATATGCTGAATTTGCCCCTGTGTACATGCATGTGGTCTGCTTTTTGTTCAGAGGAGCAGCCTGCAGGTAGTGAGGGTTTTTTCGTATTTTCCTTTCCAGCTGGGCTCAAAACAAAAACCTGATTTACATGTCAATCAGTCCTCCATTTGTTCAAGTATTATCCTGGCTGTGAGCTATCGAGGGTCTGACACCCAGATGCCAATGCAATGGATGGAAGCAAAGACATTGAGCTCGTTATCACTTCCCAAGTGCTTAAGAGAAGGTATGATTTGAAGATAGGCTTTTGACTTTGTTCAACCCCTGTATATAAGAAATATGCATACACTGTAAGAATATCAGATGTATCTGTCTGTATATTTGCACAAATAATGATTTAAATAGCATTTTAAATGTATTTTTTATTTAGTTCTTTTACAGCAGTAATAATCCCAGTGTAGGGTTTCACAGCACTTTGCATTACACACATACACATTATACAGAGACAATAAATCATACAAATGTGATAATCAATGTACAGGAAATGTTACATAAGGCCAGGGCCACTGGAAGTGTGAGATTCTTTTTGCCACACCCTCCACATAATCCATCATACAGCGCATAATCTCAAGCATTTAACCCAAATAAATTATTTCTAGCTCAAATGGATCAAAAGTTACCCAAAATGTGGTAACATGTTTGCGTGCAGAGAAAGGTTCTTCGCAAAGGTTAACTGGTCATCTTTCAGTTGCTTATGTCTGTATTTAGTTGTTAAACTGATACTAATGAGGTGAAATCTTTGCCTATGCAGAATTACCATGTGTAGAAATGACCAAAGAAATGTGGTAATACTATTTTTAAAAAGTGCTGCATTATGCTGCACAATGTGCCTTTCCTTGCTGCATAATTTAGTCTACACTCCCACATAATTTGATGCTCCTCTGCCACATAATTCCAGTGAATATCTGTAAGGTAATGAGTGTTACAAGGTGCAGGAGTCTCATATTGTCCATTCTTGTAGGTATGATATGATAAGAGTGCATAGTCCAGAGAAACACAAAGTCAGGATTTGAAACATAACACAATGATTGGGGTTTTCCACACTAATAAGACTTTATTACTACCCATATGAACCTTTTTTAGCAATCTTAGAATAGCGTCAGATTGAGGAAAAACACAATAAGGTTCTGAATGCATGCCTTGCAGTTTGCATGAAACTCCTTGATGTCGGTCCATAGCTCACTGTACTATATTAGAAGAACGTACAATTTTCTAGCTATCATGAAAGAAAATTTCAATTCTATTAAGGACACAGAGGCGAGGATCATGCTAAACTTCTTTCTTTTATTCAGCTGAGCAGCCTTAATAACAACAAACAACATGAGGGTGAAGGACTGCAAAACCAATGAGTTCAAGCTAAAAACAAGTCCACCAATCATATGCCTCACTCTCCATATAAAAACATCCCCAAGGAACAGTGCTTCCTCTTCCTTGGTGTGACAATCCTCTCCTCAAGTATTCCATCACTGATATTCTTGTTTTTTTCTGAACCTATGAAACAAGGACATCAAAATCCCTACTCCATGAACTGAACCGAATGGTACAATAGAACATCATAACGTTCACAAACTGTATGGAAGCAGCAAACCAGAAGAAGTTTGAAATGACTGGTCAAAGAAGAAAAATGCTTTAGATAAACAGTAGCAGGTAAATGGCTTACTTATCCCAACGGACTAAAATTCTCTAGATATACTTCAAGTTCTTCCTTGGGTGGGATAATCCTTGCCTCTGTACTCTTAATAGAATTGGAACTTTCCTTCACAATAGCTAGGAAATTTTACATTCTATGTCAGGACCAGTGGCTCTGATTATGCTCATTTTTAAAGCCTACTGACTACCAATGATGCAACCTCCATCACTGGTTTCAAATGAGATAATTTGAAGATTGATTCTCAAGACCAAATACCGGCTCTTTAAGTATCCTCCAGGAGATTCCCAAGGGAAAAGGCCTTGGAGGCACTTGCAGAGTGAGCACCAAAAATTGAGATGTCAATCCCCACCTCCTCTAAAACCCACCAAACCATCTAGCGACGGTAGGGGAAGACACCTGTTTAAAGAGATCAGTAACTGATGTGTACTGATGGGTCTGACATCCTCTGTCAACACCTCGAAAGCCTTAATGCATCTGACTATGCACAGCCTTGTGTGATCTGGGAAAGCTGGGTAGTGGACTGTATTAATATTGGTCTTGGTTCTCCTTCTTGGATTACACATTGTAGTCTTTGAAAAATCTGTTAGATGGGTATTATAATTTACTCCTAGGTATGGCTCTGCTTAATTATCTAGTCATGCCCACCTATAAGTGTTCCTCATTGTTAAAACATTATCAACCATCCACAGCTATTCTCACACCCACCCAAAAACAATTGTGAGAAAAGTCAGAAAGTGCCACACGTAAGCACCATCCTTGGAGCTACTCGTTGGTACTTACCAGTTTGCTCGTTCTGTCATCATCTGCAACTTTCTTGACAGAAATAAAAAACGTGTGACCTAACTCTTAAGCTCATGTGAAGTGGTGAAAAAATAACGTGTGAATGATGGTGTCATCTATCAACCATCTAAGCCCCATAATGTGAAAAGAAGTGAATTAATCTCCTGATTAAAAGTGAGTTGTGAACAACTATCCCACACATTCTTTAATTTGATAGTGTCCACACTTGATTAAAAGAAACGGCATAGTTTTAGACCATTTTAACTTGAACGGCTGTTCAACTTAAAATGGTCTGAAACATTGTTGCCAAGTGGAACCATATTGTTTACTGGTGAAGTTTACCCATGACCTCCTAATGAGTTCTGAAGTCTGCTCCAAAAGCCCTAGGGCTCCCCACTTGTTCCTGTAATCGTCCAAGCCATCAGGGTCAGTGATCTACTAACCACCAACAGGTGCAAGTTGCCACTCCTGTCCGCCAGTAAGGTCAGAGTCTGGGGAAGTCTGATTCGAAAATCAATAGAAAGTTCCAGAAGAACTGGAAGCCATAATGGAGATCTCCAATCGGGCGCAGTTAGGACCAGGGAAGTCTTCTACTGCCTGACCTGCACTGTCAACCTGGCTACCATGGAGAATGGGTGTTGGACTTGGCCCTTTTTGCATGGTTATCCCCAAACATTTTGTTTTTTCCTCCTATTTTTTCCTGACCTGTTATTGTTGGTTTTAAGACCCTGGGCACTTTACCACTGCTAATCAGTGCTAAAGTGCATATGCTCTCTGGGTAAATTGTGAACATGATTGGTTATCCATGATTGGCATATTTGACTTACTGGTCAGTCCCTAGTAAAGTGCAATAAGTGTGCCAGGGCGGGTTAATCAAATACTACTAGTGGGCCTGCAGCACTGATTGCGCCACCCGCATGAGTAGCCCTGAAAAGATGTCTCGAGCCTGCCACTGCAGTGCCTGTGCACAGTTTGCTAACTGCCATGTCGACTTGGCAAGTGCACCCACTTGCCAGGCCCTAACCTTCCCTTTTCTTACATATAGGACACCCCTATGGTAGGCCCAAGGTACCCCTCCGGGCAGGGTGCAGTGTATGTGAAAGGTAGGACATGCACTGATGTGTGTTACATGTCCTGATAGTGAAATACTGCCAATTTCGTTTTTCACTATTGAAATGCTATCTTGTCCTATAGGACAGAATGGGGAATGCTTTGTAACATTTTACAAGCATATCTTCCCATAGGGATAAGATTGAAAAATAAAGTTTAGGCTCTCTGAACTCAGAATTTAAGAACACATCTTTTACTAAAGATGGTTTTTAAATTGTGTGCTTGAAAATGCCACTTTTAGAAAGTATACATTTTCTTGTTTAACCATTCTGTGTGCTTCTGCCTGTTTGTGTATTGACTGTGATCCAGCGCAACCCCTAAATTCTGAAACCAGGGACCAAGAGAAATCTCATCACACAGAAATTGCTTTACCAAGCAACGGGGCCCATCACACATTACCCATAAATGATCCCTGAGAACAGGCGCTGGATTTGGGGGGTTTATTTTGTCAGTTTTATTAAGTACAACACTACACTTCACATTAATAACATTTATATATAATTCTATCTATTTGTAATATCAACTTTCTTCTTCCTTTGGTCGATGGACCATTAGTTGAAGAGTTGATGGTGACTATGATTAACTAAACAGTTTAATATTTAACTAAATCACCACAAAGTCACTTTTTCAGTTAATGATTTTATATTATTAAATGCTCTTTAAATTAATCATCAGTGCATACACAAGATTGCATATAAGAGAACAAATTATCAAGCAATGTAATCAAAATGAATCATTTGCATCGAAATCAAAGCGTGCATCAGGAATGGGGAAGAGAAGGTACAGCATAAAACTTGCAGAAATATACTTGCAAATTAAAGCAATCAAGGAGGGTAATACCCACCAAAGAATCAGGAAAACCACTTCCTTGGCCGAGGTTGTGGCAAGAGGTCCCCAGAGATAGGCTCAGAGGACAAAGATAACAGGACAGATGCAGCAAAGTTTACTATACTAACAATTAAATTTATCTCCCACTTAATCTACCTCTTCGGTCGCAGTCTCCTCCCAAACACTCCCGTGACGTTCTCGTACCTAAAGATTCTCTGTCTCTGTGCTGGTCTGCTCTCTCTGTCTTGGATCTTCTCTCTGATCTGTCACATCAGACTGCACTGCTATACCGGACCGCACTGCTTCGCCATACTGCCTTGCCACACCCCTATTGGGATATCAATTATACTCTTCTCTCCAGCACGCTATCTTACAATGTTGCAGTATCAGTAAAAACTCGGACTGTGATTGGTTGTCGTAAATCATACTAGGGTCGCCTCATCCAGTTCTCCCCACAAATCCATCCTATACCGGTTCTAACAAAGGAAGGATTAAGACAAATTCATTTCATATACTACTAGTATTCATATTTATACATTCGGCTACATTGTTAATATCAACATCCGTCTTCACATTCGAATTGCACGTAGTGATGGCTGTTCCCACAGTCGCTGTCACATCTTGGCACATAAACAATAAGACACGGATTGCATCATCGGGTACACTCTGTAGTCTGCGAGCAGGCAACCCATCTTGGCACATGCGCACTCCACACCGACTAGGCCAGCCACATGCTGGTTTCAACGAGAGGCCATTTTCATGCAGGCCCAATCCCGTACTAAAATAAACAAACACAAAAGAATATTAATTCATGAAAATAAACCCATTATGTTTACCTCCCACCATACTAATGCCATGTGTTAAATAAATCCTAGCGAAAGCTAATAGTTTAAAGCAACCTTTTCGTTATTTGTGCACAACATGCAAAATGTGCAATGTACAACACAGCATAAACATGCAGTAGTACGGTTTTTCAATGCGCAAACAATTAATACGTACTCATGCCAACATGGTTTAGTATATTATATAAAATGCGTTTGCCCCCTGTGTAGATGTGTGTATCTGGAGTTGATTAGTTCATGCAGTCAATACATTATTATGGGGTTACTTAATTTCGTGAGGATGTATTTTACAAACCTCACTCCATCAATCCCCCCTTTGATGGTTTTACCATCATAAAATCCCAAAACATACGGTTTTTCAAGTTATATAGTTGTTATTTTGTCTTTTGACCCTTGCTCTTTACATTTTTCATACAATTTTTCTTTAAAACCTTCCATCTCTATTTCCTCTATCTCTCTCTCCCTTTCTTTATGTTCCTTACTCAATTTCCTTTCTTTCTTTTCTTTGCGACTCTTCTTCACGCAAACATAGGTCATTCGTATCATGAGTACCATGATGACTACAAAAGCTACTGGTACTATTATTTTTGCAACTAAGGAACTACCTATAGAAGAAAACCAATTGCTTATAGTAGAGAAACTTTTACTTAGTCTCTCCCAAACACCATCAACCTCTTAGTTGAGTTACTTCCTTATGCAATTTAGTGATATTCTGAATGTATCCTTCCAATTTCTTACTTTTATCTGGAATGTAAGTGCAACAATGTTGAACTTTTAGCATTCCACAGACTCCACCCTCTTTTGCCAACAATATATCAAGGGCAAGTCGATTTTGCATAACCATAGATCTCATGGCAATCATTTCAGTGTCAATCATCAAGAATCCTCCAGCAGTATCTGTTGATAAACGATCAACCACTGTGGACAATTGTCGAATTTTGTATGCATTCAGTGTAACTCCAACTCCAGGTATCAATGCTCCAAATATATCACCTACAATTTCTGAAAAACTTTCTCTTTTTACACGGTTTAGTCCTTGCCTTACTTCATCGATTCCATTTGTATTTTTGTCTACATGATAGACTTTTGGAAAGACAATCCCAAGGTAACATGTCCCATACCAGTGATCTGGCAATCGATAATAGGCTTTCCTCCCACAGACATAATATATACCAGGCAAGACAGGGTCAGTTCCTCCCTTTAATCCCCAACCCCCAATAATTTTATAGGTATCTTCACATTCACTGGAACCGATGAAATAGTGGTTGTAATTAGTCTTCTCCCTACGTAAGCATAATTTTCCCTTCTGTGACCAATCCAAAGCCATTGCAGCATAAGTCTCACTTTTGTCATAGTTGCCTTCTCTGAACACCCAAGGTGGTGTTTTCAATTTCTCTTCAACAGCTTTTCTTTGAAACTTAGCCTTTCTTTCCTCTACCATCTCTAAAAAGATTTTCTCTTCCTTTTTCAATTTACATGTTAGGTTGTTTTTATTAGCGTATTCTATATCTAAAGGCTTAGTTGTCAGGAAAAAATCTCCCATGACATTTGCATGTGCTATCTTATTCAATTCAGGTACTACAGGAACCTTAGAAAATATTGTATCTACATTGGAATAATAATAGTCTAGTTTACCTGTTCTATACAACAAACTTGATAAAACACTACAGGTCACACCATAAGTCAAAGGAAGGTGATGGTAAGTCACACCTTCAGAAACAGACAATGGCAACTGTATGCATACATAACACTCCCTCACTTCCATTGTTTCTACATATTCGTAGAGTAGTTTAGTAAAAACATTTGAGGAAAAATTAGTAACTTTAGTAACTTATCTGTTGTGATGTAAACTACTAGCATCTATTTGATTCAAGTGAGTAATTTGTGTTTGTCTAATATCAGTATCTATCCTTGGACCTGTTAAATTGCTAGGACGTGGTGTATCTTCTTTTATCAAATGTAAAGGTATTACGATTGTCAACATTATCCAGAATTCTATCAATATACACACTAAACATAAGCAAACCTTATAACATCTACACATAAGGCTACATCTAGGTCTAGTTACTTGTGTATCTGCCATGACAATATTAATAAAATGTAGTGTGATTCCACACTTCAAAAGCTTTCTTCTTTACCCCTTCTTTATTTTAACTTAATCCAATTTCCAGGACGTCTTCTGAATCTTCAGAGAAACTTTTCAGTTCATAACGCGACACCTTAGTTTGTTTACAGTCTCTTAAGGCGGATTTAGATCACTTTTCTCTTCTTGTTCGTTGTCAGTGCTGTTTCTTCTTTGGTTTAAATCTTCTTCCTCAATTTCTTCTAACACTATATAAATCCAATCAGGTGACCTGAACTTTTTGTTTGGTTTTCTCACTCTCTTTGGTCGCAGCACTGATTCGTCATCTGACTCTCCCTGTTCTAACTGATCTGAAGTTTCGCTTATTTGTTCTAACCTATTTTCTGGTCTTCCTTTCACTACTCTATATTTCAGTCTTTTAACTCCACTTGGCCACTGCTCGTCTTTCCTTGCTCTCTTTGGTTGAACTACTTCTTCTTCTTTATTCAATTCGTACCTCCGTTTCTTTGTACCTACTCTAAGTTTGCTTTCTTTTTCTTTTTCTTCTTCTTCAATATTTCTTTCACCTACTTCTTCTCTACACTTTCCCTTTTCACCTAAAATTTGTCTTTCTTCTTGTTCAACAGCAGTTTCTTCAGTCCCAGTAGCTGGTGCCCACTTTACTTGACTTGTGCTAAGCAATTCATCATCAAGCTGCTCTTCAGAGTCTTTTGGTTCAGGTTCGCCAGTTTCAGATTCTATTGCTCTAACCTCACCAATTTCTTGTGCTTCACCCTCTGATTCAGAGCTTGTACTTGAGATCTCCAGATGCCGCTCTACTCATGGTTCAAGTGGACTTGGGACTCGCTGAGTGTGACTGGCATGGATCCAATTTGTTAAACAAGCACACTTTACTGCTTTAGTCGTCACTAATATAACCTGATATGGCCCTTCCCAGCGGGGCTCTAGGCAAGTTTTTCTTCTATGCCTTTTCACGTGAACCCACTCACCAGGGTTTAGATCATGAGCTTGAATCTGCTGTGTTGTGGTCGCGTCTGCTCCAACCTGATGAAACACAGAACGTACCACATCAGCCAATCCTTTGCAATAGTCAAGGATGAGATCATCAGATATAGTTATCAATTTGTTCGCAGGTACACATGCTTGTCTCATTGCTCTTCCCATCAATATTTCGTACGGACTCAATCCTGTCTTTTTGTCAGGAATGCTTCTGAGACTCATCAAAACTAGGGGTAAAGCGTCAGGCCATTTCAGTGCTGTGGATCTACACACTTTACCTAACCTGTTCTTGATTGTGCCATTTATCTGTTCTACTATTCCAGAAGCCTCTGGACGATAGGCACAATGAAGTTTTGGTTGAATGCTCAAGGCCTCACAAATCAGTTTGATCAATTCACTAGTGAAGTGTGTCCCTCTATCTGTTTCCATAGTGACTGGGAAACCATATCTAGGAATGTATTCTCTCAACAAAAGTTTTGCCACTGTCAGGCTATCATTCCTTCTTGTGGGATAAGCTTCTACCCATCGGGAAAACAAACACACAATCACTAACACATATTTGAACTTATCACATGGAGGTAACTCGATAAAATCGAGTTGTAGTCTGGTAAAAGGACCACCTGCCCTCCCTATTGTTCCCAGACTAACTATTGTCTTTCTTCCTGGATTTTGCTGTTGGCACGTTAGGCATCTCTGACAAAGACTCTCTGCAATAGTTCTGAACCTAGTATTAAACCATGTTTGTTTGAATAATCTGACCATGGCGTCTCGTCCAACATGTGTCACTCCATGGTACATCCTTGCCATATGAGAAAGTAAACTATCTGGCATGACTGGTCTTCCATCAATATATACCCATACATCATCATCTTCTCGTCTTCTACATCCTGCTTTCTCCCATTCCTGTCTTTCCTCATCACTTGCCTCTTCCTGCAGTTGTCTCACTTCATCCCAAGTTTCAATAGTGTTAGTAAACATAAGTGGACAAACCGTATGTTCTTTTGCTTTTCCCCGATTTATGGAAGTCTCATTCTTTGCACAATATTGTGCTACTTGGTCAGCAAATCTGTTGCCTTGAGTCACATAATCATCTCCTGACTTATGTGCGGCACCTTTGACCACTGCCATTCGTTTTGGCAATTGTAATTCTTCCAGCAATTCTTTTACAAATTGACTATTTCTGATGGGGACCCAGAAGAGGTCAGGAATCCCCTCTGCATCCATAGTTCTCCAAAATCATGCACAATGCCAAAGCCATATTGACTATCAGTAATTATGGTCACTTTCTGATATTTCCCCAATTTGCTGGCATGAATTAGAGCTATCAATTCAGCCACTTGTGCAGATTTTACCCCTTTTAGACAGGATGCTTCCAGGATTTCTGCTACAGTACAAACAGCATAAGCAGAACTCAATACACCTTTTTCAGTTCGCAAACATGAACCATCAACAAACATCAGACGATCTGATTACTCAAGAGGAACGTCCTTGATATCAGGACAGGGCTTGGTACAAAATTCAGTCACATCCAAACAATCATGTTCAGCTTCATCCTTTACTTCTTCATCCCATACATCTGGCAACAGAGTAGAAGGATTCACATTTGTACATCTCACTATGGTCACATTTTCTGCTCCCAGAATCACTCTCTCATACCTAGTCAGCCAACTATAGGTGAGGTGCTGAGTCTGTGTTCTTGTTAAAAGGATCTCAACTGAATGTGGCACATACACTCTCACAGGATGACCCATTATGATCCCTTCACCCTGTTCCAAACTCACACAAGTAGCAGCTACTGCTTTCAAACATCCAGGCAATGCGGCAGCCACTGAATCTAGAGTAGCTGAAAAGTATGCCACAGGTCGTCTTGACATTCCATGCCTTTGAGTTAAAACTGCAAGTGCACATCCATCTCTCTCACAGCAATATAATGCAAAATCCTTTGAATAATCAGACATTCCCAATGCCGGAGCCTTACACAAACTATCTTTCAGTTTAACAAAAGCATCCATACTTTCTTCATCCAATTTAACTGGATCTTTCACATCATTCCTTGTTAACCTCTGTAGAGGTTTTGCCATCAGGGAAAATCCACTGATCCACTGTCTGCAATATCCAACCACTCCCAAAAACATTCGCACTTCCCTCTGTGTCGTTGGAGGCTTCATATCCCTGATCACTCGAATACGCTCTGACGTTACTTTTCTGACTCCCTTCTCAATCTTATGACCTAAGTATTGGACTTCTTGTTGGCAGAATTGTAATTTTGTAGGGGACACCTTATGTCCACCCTCTGCCAAATGGTTCAGTAAAGCAACTGTGTCTGCAACACAGGCTTCTCGAGTCTTTGATGCCACCAGTAGGTCATCAATATACTGAACCAAAACAGACTCTTCAGACATTCTCAAATCCTCCAAACACTTTTTCAATATCTGATTAAAAATTGAAGGACTCTCAGTATAGCCTTGAGGAACTCGGCACCATGCCAAAACACGATCCTCAAACCGAAATGCAAACAAGTACTGGCTATCTGGATGCAGGGGAATCGAAAAGAATGCATGACACAAATCAATCACTGTATACCACTCAGCATCATGTGGGATTTGGTATAGAATGACTGCTGGGTTTGGCACAACTGGACAACAAGGCACAACAATTTTGTTTACCTTTCTCAAATCTTGTACTATTCTATAAGTTCCATTTGGCTTTTTCAATCCCATAATAGGTGAATTACAAGGACTACTCATTAACTCTTTTAAAATTCCTTGTTCAATCATTTGATCAATTACAGGAGTTATTCCTGCTATTACTTCTGGTTTCATTTTATACTGTGGTGTATTTGGATAGTCAACACCATCTTTTACTGTAATTCTAATTGGATCCACTTTCTTCATCAACCCAATTTCCTGTCCTGTGAAATCCCATACTTCCGGATTCACTACCTTCATTAATTCTTCAGGCACACTTTTGTCTGTAAGAAGCGAATATAACTCATTCACTTCTGTTCCTTGCTTTGCTAACACCATTTTAAACGCGACATCCTCATCAGGTGTCTGAAATGCAATACCATCCGGTGTGCAGTAAATTGTGCAATTCATTTTGCACAGCAAATCCCTTCCTAACAAATTCACTGGACTTGAGTCACACACTACAAACTGATGCATGTCTTTAAAGGGACCAATATGTACTTCAATTGGTTTAGTAACTGGAGTATGTATCTGTTTATTTGAGACTCCTACTACTTGGATAGTTTCTCCCAAGAGGGGTAGGTTTGGAATTTCTGCTGCTCTCACAGTAGAACGGGTAGCACCAGTGTCCACAAGAAAGGTGATATCATTACCTTCCACTTTTCCATCAACAAATGGACCTGACTCATCTACCTCTAGAGTAACGCCAAGCACGCACTCTTCCTCCCCCCTCAGGCACCGTCATTGATTCGATTCAGCATCACTTCCATCACATTGCATCCAAAATTGGGGAATCACATTTGTGTTAGTATTTTTACCAACCTGGTCTCCTCCGTGAAACCCTGTATCCGCACTGTATCTTTGAGCATTTACACTATGTGGTAACGGTGGTTGCGGGACCTGATATTGGGTAGTGACTACCTGCTGTTGTGGTGTCTGCTGCACAACTATCTCACTCTGCACTTGTGGGGTTAAAATTTGATTTCCTCCATTAGTCCTCTGCACTGATCTGCACTCATTCTTCCAGTGTCCATACTTTCCGCACCCATGACAAGGAAATTTCTTTTCGCCTCTTCTCTGCTCATTTGTCCTCTACCTCTACCTCCAGTAGATTTCTGAGCATTCTGACTAACTCCTCCCATTTGGTTTATAGCCTGAGAATTCAACTGAGTTTCTTGCTGCTCCGCTACCTTTACTTGTGCCCACATCATCTTTTCTTTTAATTTGCGATGGCGAGACTCAATGTCGTTGCTGCAATACTTCGCATACCTCAAGATCTCGTCGATCGTTTTGGCTTGCCAGCACAACATATGCTGCTGTATCATCTGACTAATCTCAGGTCTTAATCCATACACAAACCTATACACAAAATGACCCATATCTTTGTCTCCACTATTCTCAAAACCACTATACTGCTGAAAGACTTGTAATAATAGGCATGTACAGATTCTTTCGGCTCTTGGGTTGTTCTATCAATTTTTACCCAATCCGTTTCCTTAGGGAAATTTTGCTTTTCAAGAAAGTAATCACTTGATGATATTTTTCATCACCTCATCAGAAGGTGCTCCTGTTTTGGCATCTCTAAGATATTCGTCTTTCGGCCAATCTACTGTAATCTTACATTCAGTCCATAAATCTGCAGGGACAACAATTTCAAACAATCCATCTAGATCTTTTAATAATACTTTCGATACTTTCACAAACCTCTCAACTTGTTTATACCATTCCACAGGTTTTTCTCTCAATCTAGGAAACTCATTGGTAAAAGACAATATATCCTGTCTAGTCCAAGGAACATGCACATAACCTCCTCCTGGAACTTCCCTCATGGGACATTCCAAAGCTACATTTTCCACTTCTCTTACGGGACACAAATGTATTTCTTTAGCAGCTAATTCTTCTTTCTTCCTCATCCATTTACTGTTCCATCTTTCAACGTCTCCCCATTTTCTTAAAACAACCATTAACTCTTTTATCTGCAATCGCCTACCAGATGTATTCATATTTTCTATATCCTTTTCAGTAAAATCCACTCTATATGTCTTCTGCAACACCTTTGATCTTCCTATATCCATTCCCAACTCCTCTGCAGCTTCCACTAACCTTTCATGTAGATTTTTTGCTTTCCAAGTAATACTCTTACACAGATACATCAATTCATCATCTTGATAAGTCTTTAGCCTGTCTGGACTTATGGTTCCAATTATCATTTCTTCCAGATCTACTTTTAACTTACATACATCTATAGGTTGTGGTTGTGTTTTTCTCCTTTGTAACCCTTTCACCCGATCATCTAGTTCTTCAGTGGTTGGACCTATTGAAACCTCACTTCTGGGAATCTCATCCAACTCTATCCTTTTGGGATGTAACTGCATTATTTCCCTAGGCGTTTCAATAATCGTTAAATTAGTCGGAGGTGTAGATCTAGTAACTGTAGTGGGCTGTTCACTTTGGACACTTACAGCATTAATTCTACTACTAGCTGATGTTATAGCAGAATTAAACGGGACAGTTAAGGAAGGTTCATGGACAAGTCTATTTTCAAATACAGGTATTGCTGGACCTATAGTTACTGGCACAGTTATTGCATCTATTTTCATATTCATCTGTTTTAATTTTGCAACTAATTCTTTAGTTTGTATGGCAAATTCTACTTCTCCTTCCTGCTCTACATCGCTTACAGTTGGAACTGGGTCGTTTGAGGTGTCATTGGGGCTTCCATTGACGGTGCATTTGGTGTCACCATCACGGAATTCTCTTGATAAGGTGGTGGTCGTTTAACTAATATGTCATCCAGCAGCTCATCATCAGTTTCATTCGGGTTATATCCATAACCAAATTGCTCTAAATGTCTCTTCTTTTCCTTACACTTATTTCCTGCAGTCTCTCCTACCTTTAAAACTGGATACAATCCTTCAGTTATCTCTCCATTTCTCCACCTCTTCATTCTATCTTCGTGTTTTACATCATGAAATCTTCCAAACATAAATTTATGAACTCTACCACTTGTGTCTCTCTCTCTTTCATACATTTCATCTTCCCATTCTACTAGTGCTTCAAACTGTGTAGGTCTAGGTCTTGGATCTAATGCCATCATTTTATCTCTTATATTACGCAATACTGCCAAATTAAAAGAACCATGCTCTGGGAAAGCTAGTGTACCATCATTCTTCGTATATCCTACAAAGTTTTCTAACCAAATACATGTGTGATAACCATATTTTAACATCATATAAGACGCTGGTGTCTTTGGTGGAGGGATAGGAACTCCTTCTCTCGTTATTACTGGTTTGTCCTTTTTAAAGAATCTTTTAATTTTGCCAAACAAAGTCAATTTCTCCTGTCGCAGTGGTTCGAAATACATTTTTGTTACTTATTCAACACCTTCACTCGATAAAAATCTTTATCAACACAATTCACTATAATTCACCAGTTGAACTCTTTTACTTCCTTAAACACCTGACCAATGTCAGCGCGACACACTCTTAACTCTTCCAATCGGAGCTTTCTACTTCTCCACTATTTTGTCCAATACCAGCGCGGCTCACACCAACTAACCAATCGGTGCTCGCTCTATCTTCACAGACTGACCAATGCCAGCGCGGCTTTCTGTGACGTCAGCTTCTCCTCCTGCTGCTGACCCTCCCTTTACAAAATTTATCGGCACTTTTCTAAGTCCGGTTTTCTTTAAAATAACTTATTAGTCACAACATTTAAACAATACCACACTGTCTGTTTACTATATAGAGAGATAGTTTTTTCACTCTCAAGAACATTTCTTTCAATACGGGCAAGTATAACAATTCCGCTATCCTTCTCTTCACTCAAGCTAGGAGAGGACCTGTTACTTCCTTAGGGATAAGGCCAAAATTTCATAAGAGGACCCTTTTGTTAAAAAGGAGGTCTCACTACACTTCTGGGGATAAGGCCAAAGTTTCACAGGTAGACCCTTCGCTATCACATGCACACTCAATAGTCCCTAAAATAACCTAAACAGACAATGTACCTATTCCCGTGTGATTTCACTTCTCACACTTTTCCTCTGCCTTATTTCAGACTAACTTTTACTCTGCCGGCTTCCCAGATACCCTTCCGTACCTGTGTTCCAAAGATTACATAGAAACGTAACACTGACTCACTTTATATAGAATGTTAACATATAATCAATAATCAATAAATCACCAAACTAATCAATAATAACCATCATTCTGCTACCAGAAAAACTGATCCAGCGCAACCCCTAAATTCTGAAACCAGGGACCAAGAGAAATCTCATCACACAGAAATTGCTTTACCAAACAACGGGGCCCATCACACATTACCCATAAATGATCCCTGAGAACAGGCGCTGGATTTGGGGGTTTATTTTGTCAGTTTTATTAAGTACAACACTACACTTCACATTAATAACATTTATATATAATTCTATCTATTTGTAATATCAACTTTCTTCTTCCTTTGGTCGATGGACCATTAGTTGAAGAGTTGATGGTGACTATGATTAACTAAACAGTTTAATATTTAACTAAATAACCACAAAGTCACTTTTTCAGTTAATGATTTTATATTATTAAATGCTCTTTAAATTAATCATCAGTGCATACACAAGATTGCATATAAGAGAACAAATTATCAAGCAATGTAATCAAAATGAATCATTTGCATCGAAATCAAAGCGTGCATCAGGAATGGGGAAGAGAAGGTACAGCATAAAACTTGCAGAAATATACGTGCAAATTAAAGCAATCAAGGAGGGTAATACCCACCAAAGAATCAGGAAAACCACTTCCTTGGCCGAGGTTGTGCAAGAGGTCCCCAGAGATAGGCTCAGAGGACAAAGATAACAGGACAGATGCAGCAAGGTTTACTATACTAACAATTAAATTTATCTCCCACTTAATCTACCTCCTCGGTCGCAGTCTCCTCCCAAGCACTCCCGTGACGTTCTCGTACCTAAAGATTCTCTGTCTCTGTGCTGCTCTCTCTGTCTTGGATCTTCTCTCTGATCTGTCACATCAGACTGCACTGCTATACCGGACCGCACTGCTTCGCCATACTGCCTTGCCACACCCCTATTGGGATATCAATTATACTCTTCTCTCCAGCACGCCATCTTACAATGTTGCAGTATCAGTAAAAAACTCGGACTGTGATTGGTTGTCGTAAATCATACTAGGGTCGCCTCATCCAGTGCTCCCCACAAATCCATCCTATACCGGTTCTAACAAAGGAAGGATTAAGACAAATTCATTTCATATACTACTAGTATTCATATTTATACATTCGGCTACATTGTTAATATCAACATCCGTCTTCACATTCGAATTGCACGTAGTGATGGCTGTTCCCACAGTCGCTGTCACATCTTGGCACATAAACAATAAGACACAGGTCAACATGGCCTTCACACGGGTTGCATCATCGGGTACACTCTGTAGTGTGCGAGCAGGCAACCCATCTTGGCACATGCGCACTCCACACCGACTAGGCCAGCCACATGCTGGTTTCAACGAGAGGCCATTTTCATGCAGGCCCAATCCCGTACTAAAACTAAACAAACACAAAAGAATATTAATTCATGAAAATAAACCCATTATGTTTACCTCCCACCATACTAATGCCATGTGTTAAATAAATCCTAGCGAAAGCTATTAGTTTAAATCAACCTTTTCGTTATTTGTGCACAACATGCAAAATGTGCAATGTACAACACAGCATAAACATGCAGTAGTACGGTTTTTCAATGCGCAAACAATTAATACGTACTCATGCCAACATGGTTTAGTATATTATATAAAATGCGTTTGCCCCCTGTGTAGATGTGTGTATCTGGAGTTGATTAGTTCATGCAGTCAATACATTATTATGGGGTTACTTAATTTCGTGAGGATGTATTTTACAAACCTCATTCCATCAACTGTCTGGTTTTGGAGTGACAGGGGCTGGGGAGGTGCATTCTCTCAGACAGCCACCGGGGGGGTTGATGTGTGTCCTGCCTTTCCTGAATGAGTCAGGGCTGGACTGAATAGACCTGGGCTGCATTCAGAGTAGGGGGAGGAGTTCTCACTAGCACCTGAATAGGCCCGGTCTGCATGTAGAGTGGTTAGAGGAGATTTCCCTTGCACCTGAATAGGGCCTGTCTGCCTTACAGAATGCTGTCTCCACCTCCTGCCAGGCAGCTGCACAAGAGAGGACAGAACTGGTTTGGACTGGGGTCAGAGACCCTTGCACAAAGAGAGCAAAGCCATTTTGGGGTATAAGTATTAGACCTAAAACCCCTGAACTTTAGCCTACTTCTGGAATCAAGAGGAACCTTTGCCAAGGAGAAGAGCTGGAGAAACTGAGAAGTACTGCCCTTGCTGTGTGTCTGGGGTTGGCCTACAGTTGCTGTTTCTGCCAAGGAAAGGAGAAGGAGTTTGCTGTGTGCTGTGTCCCCTGCTTGAGGAAAGACTCCAAGGGCTTGAGTAGAGCTTGTCTCCTGTTTTGAAGTCTCAGGAACACAAAGACTGCACCCCAGCTCCCCTGGATTTCCTTGCTGGGAGTTCTGACCTGCCAAGAGGTGCCTGTGACTGTGCTGGGCCTCTGGTGGTTGTTTCTGCTGTTGGGAGTTGGAAAAGCAACGCAACGACAAAGAAATCAACGCATCGCTCTTCTTGCGACAGTTTTCCGACGCAACGCTGTGGTGTGAGAAAAATCTCCCCGCATTGTCGCGCCGCTGCCGAAAACGACGCAGCTACTGTCGCCGCGGCAAGAATCGACGCATTGAGGGATCGCTGCTGAAAAGGTTGACGCAGCGCCTCTCGCCGCCTCCGCATCGCTTACCCTTGCATCCCGGATATCCACGCATCGTCCCTGTGCGCCAAGTTTTCCCTGGCGCATCACCCGAGGATCGGAGTCGTCCCAAAATCGACGCATCGCTTCCCCCTACAGACAGTACCCGACGCATTGCTCCCCTGTGTACAGCGGAACTGTCGCATCACATCCACGAGGGTCTCAGAAACCGACGCATCTCTTTGTTTTTCAACGCTTCCCATCGCTGCGGCTGATTGGCTTGATGAATTTTGTCGCAACCACAGGTACTTTGCAAGAAATCACGCATCCATAGTTTTCTATGGGCTCAGTTGCTAAAACCTTTTGTAAATCCTTTTTCTTAATACTTGTATTTTGGATTTTTGTCGTTTTGGTCTTTATAAGTTTGGATAAAGATACTTTATTTTTCTAAACCGGTGTGGTGTCCATTTGTGGTGTTATCACTGTGTTACTGTGAGTGTTGGTACAAATACTTTACACATTGCCTTTTGGATAAGCCTGTCTGCTCGTGCCAAGCTACCAAGGGGGTGAGCAGGGGTTATCTAGAGTATGTATCCCCCTTACCCTGACTAGAAGCAAGGGTCCCTATTTGGACAAAGGTACCTACCTCTGCCAACTAGAGACCCCCATTTCTAACAATGGGGAAACTTGCTCCAGTCCTGCGAGAAGTCTTCTGTCGCTTGTGCTTATGGATCCGGTTTACAACTGAAAAACTGTGGTAGTTGATTGTCGAGGCGAGACACAAACAAGTCCACCTGACAGGGACCTTACGTGGTCCTGAACATTTGGAATACGGTTGGATCTAACTTCCAGGCACTGAAATTTTTGAGGTACCTGGAGTGACAATCCACAATGAACCACTCCGGCAGATATCCTGCCGTAACCAAGCTCTTTCTGCAAAAAAAAAGTGCCAAAACTATGACCTTAGCCATGCTAACTGATGTATCAGAGCGCAAAAATGTTGTCCATTTTTAAGAGAGCGGAACGGGACACCTTATCACTTGCGAGAGATCACACCACAAAGGATCCTGTGAGCAGTTCTAAACAGTTGATGTGCACCCTTCTTTCCTGCTGTGACTACAGACCTCATGTGGTAATCTCCTCACAACGAGCCTCCCACGCAGATAGGCTGGCGTCTGACTGAATAACCAGGGCTGATCAGAAGATGGCCCTGCCGTTCCATGTCATCATGTGGTCAAACCACCATGTGAGCTCTGATCTGGCTTACTCCAAGAGGCGAAGCTTTGCCGTGTAAGACAAACCCCTGCGCATGTGCACTACCTTGATACAGTGAAGGGCCCGGTAATGTATAGGCCTGGGAAAAATCACCTGTATTGAGGATGCCAGAAGTCCCACTATTCTGGCCAGGTACCTGAGATAGGTGAAGTCCTTCACTAGAGTGCATCTAAACTCCTTCTGTATCATCAACACTTTCCTGTGAGGAAGTCTTAGTGTCTGCACCACCGAATCAATGAGGAAACCCAGGAAAAACATTGATTGAGAAGGATTGAACTCGGACTTCCATTAGTTGATAACGAAGTCGAGATCCTGCAGGAGATTGCATGCAATCTCCAGTTGTTCTAGAAGTCGGGCCGCATCCTGATGTAGGAATTAGATGTTGTCCAGATAAGCTATCAATTGACCCATCCTGGATTATAGCAACACTACCATTGGTTTCAACACTTTGGTGAAGCATCGGGTGGGGAAGAGAGTGCGAATGGAAGCGCTATGAACTCATAGACCTGCCCCTGCCAGCTAACAGGACCACGTTATTTTGTGCATGCTGGCTGTGTTCTAGCACTTATTTACCCTCTCAACCCCATCCGTGTTCTGTTGCTTATCCCGCCCCTCCTGCTAGACAAAAAAGCGTTATGACAATGCCAGCGCTGGCCGATTCAAAGGGGCTTATTTATGAGCCCTTGCGTCACTTTTGCCTTGCCAGTGCGTCACTTTTTGTGACGCACCAGCAGGGTAAAAAATGCGCCATGTTGCATCATATTTACAAAGTGACGCATCTAGGTAGATGCGTCACTTTGTAAACCCCTGCGCCACATTATACCTGCGCCAGGTATAATGTATGCAGGGTGGGCGTTCTGACGCAAGTAAGCCTCGTAGAAGTGACGCAGTGAAATCTATGAGATTTCACTGCGTCACTTCTAGGACGCAAATGCGTCAATATCTTACGCCTGCCTCACAGCAGGCGTAAGACTGACGCAGGCACATTTGACATCGGACTTGCCCATGTGAAATGACCCATTGATGGAGTTGCGTCACTTTCATGACACACTCCAGCAATGCGTAATTTTTGCGCCTACAGATACGTTAGAGATACTGACGTATCTGTAACTCCTTGCGACATGATGCGTCATCCTGTAAATATGACGCATCCAGCATGTCGCAAGGAGGGCGCAATGAAAAGTGACGCATCGCTGTTTTCACGCAGCGATGCGTCACTTTTCATAAATGAGGCCCGAAGTGTTTTTCCATGACTTTCCCCATGCTGAAAATTGGCCGTGTTGCTATACAGCATAGCTGAAAGACATTAAATTGTCAAAGCCAATACCTCTTGCTTTGCCAATGTTTGTTCATATGTACTATACACTACTTCGCGATTACAAATTAGCGGAGGGTCAACTGTTTACATGTGTGACACTTTGGAATGGGGACTAACACGCCAATGGTGACAGTTATTCCCTCTTCCAAATATGCAAACTATATATATTTGCTCCTCCAGTTTGCGCTCAAATAGTAATCCCGGAGTTTGCACTGAAAAGAGATAGTGAGTTTGTTCCTTAGACTTAATGACAAGTACCAGAAACAGCAGTATTGTCCCTCCCCGCCCCCGCCCCCCACCACCCACGCCCTCAAATAAAACTAAAACGGAGGGTGTAATTACAAACAATTTACATTCGCATGCTACCAGTTTTATGGAGTCATATGTATTTGAGGAGTATTTATGGAGTCATATGTTTATCCAGGTGCCACTTCTGATTGCCCCTCTGGCTAATGGTAACAGCTTTGGTCTGGTGGGGTTTTGCGAATTGCAGCAAGGCCTCAATTCCTCAATTTACTTCAGCTGGCCGGGCAGCCAACCTCCCCGATGGAGTAAGATTAGCACCGCATGATTGCGGCATCCTCCCCCTCTTTCCATCTCGCTCGGCACGTGCCATGTTCACAGTGTGTGGTGGCTCTGGAGTCCCAAACAGAGGTTTTTGTCCTCTGGACACCTTTGCCGCGCTGTAAACCTCCGATGTTTTCCAAGGCTGCAGGCTTCGGAAGCGTCAGCGTCACTTTTAAAGGATCACTGTGATTCAGCGATACACAGGCCAAGAGGGAGCGCTGGTCCCCGGAGACTTACCAGGATCACCCTAGCAACCCCGGGATCCAAACACACACACGGCATCCGCCTCGGGCGCCCTGTGCCCATGGACACGGGCGCTGCGGTGCCACAGACACCTTGCAATGTCTAACGTCTGCCCATCGCAATGTTCCTGCAGATTTCTAGAGTCCATGCCACCTGCTGGAATCACTGCGCTTTGCTGAATCCCTGGCGACTGCTGGAACCGCTGCTGTTTCCCAGCTGCCTACTAATTGGGTTAGGTGTTTAGCTAACGTTAGTGTAGACGTTGCAGTGGTGCCATAGTTTGAGGGCCCACTGCATCCCAATTATGACTAACTTGTACGACACGCCAGGGTACAGGAGGACCATTTTCACTTTCTTAATTGTATTTATTGTTTTTTGAACGGAACAGTCTGCTTTCAGTCGATACTGATAGTAATGATGATTTTGCCAGTCATTTTGTTACGGACAGTCAACACATAGCACATAAAACATACTAAGGCCTTTTAGTATTTCACCACTTCCATGCGAACAGTTTCTGGGGTGGGGTATAACATCGTGCATGTCTGTTCTTCTGTGACCCCTATCTGTGCTGACGTGTATCCTGGTTGATCAAGTTGAATGTATAGATTGCTTAATGGTATGCTTCTTTTTCTGATTCTTCCTTCCTCACCCCGCTACCTACTTGATGAGGAAAGGCCAGCCACTCCTCGGCTGGGAGCCTATCCAAAAGCTGTCTCTTAAACATAGTACTTTGAAAAGGGAATTTATCCACCTTCCCTTAATGTGCCTTATTTTGAGCCCTGAAAAGGGATTAACTCTCAAAGCCCTTCCCTTTAATATCAAGCAAAAATGGCAAGATTGCAAACGAAGGGCTGGGACGAGGATGGAAGATTCGAAGTAATGACCGAAATCCAAAACAATGCACAGCCATGCCTGCCTGTCCTATCGCATCACTCAAGAGAAAGGTCGTTCATGTAGGTGTGGCCTCCGACAAACATTTGAGCACATGCACTTCATATTTTACAAATTAAGCACTGAGTAGTGGAGACACTATCTGCAGGCTCAGCAGATGCAGAAACCCTCAGGCTCTTCCGTATAGCATCTTGTTTAATTTGGCATCAGAATGACTAAGGTCAGTGGACTTTTCTAAAACTGTTGTCAACATAGTTTTGTCTGTACATTTTATAGCCAGCAAACATTTCACTAGACCTCATGAAAATCAAAGGAATTTCTTTAAAACCCTCAGAAAAATTCAAACTTTGCTCATGAAAGAATAATTCTACAATAAACCATTAAAGGACTGCATTAGCATTTTTCCACAGTTTTATCTGAGATCAAACCGAGATGAAAACATTAAGGCTATTCCCCTTAAATATGAATCACTTGCAAATATCAGTAGCGACAAGACATTCACAAAGATTAAATGCGCTACGTGTGAAGACTCAACTGTGCAAGCTGCAAATCTCTTTTCAGCTCTTTAGTACATATTGTCATATAGTTCAAGCAACAAATTCAGCCAATATATTCTCATATATTGCAAACAAAAAATGTCCGCCACATATAGGTACCCCAAATAAGAATACAGATCTGAGGCACAGAGAGGTTTGGTAAAAAGAAGAGCCATGGATTGAACCTGCACCTCCTAATGCGGAAGACACTAACTTTCCAACTAGACCACCTCTCTGTGTCACTTTCTCCTTGCAAGGCAGGGCACGGACTCGGGCACGCTGCCATTATGGAGGTCGCGCCGGTCCCCTGCATCGGGGGGAGGCGGGGTGCGCCGCGCACAGTAGTGACGCGGCGACCCCGGCCTCCCCTTGATTGGCTGGTGAACCGGAAGCACTTATTAGTGCTTCCGGTCCACGCGCTTGGGCAACCTCGGGCAAGCCGGTCGTGACCGGTTTGCCCTCCACTAAGGGTATAAGGGGGCTGGGGAGCGGAGAGGACGGCCTCTCTTTTTCACTGCTCCCCAGCCTGTGAACCTCGCTCGATCGGTCCGGGCCTCCGGCGGAGGCCCTAACAATACTTTTTCTTTGTTTCCCTGCAGGTTTGTCGGTAGGGACGGGATGGTCTCCAAGACGCTTGTTGGATGCAAACCTGGTACCAACGCCATGCTCTACAGGATCCGATCGTCGGCAGTGAGCTGAGGATGGATAGCAGCGCTTGAAGGCGGATGAGCGGCGCTGGAAAATCCAAAAGGACTTGACTGTAGAAGCACAATACCCCGGAGCAGCATCTGTTTTCGACCGGGGACAGCAGCAACAGCAGCAGCTGTTTCGCGTGCGAGGCAGGCCAACCTGGGAATTCTTCGCATCTAGGAAGATCGGACTGTTATTCTATGGTGAGGATGGTTTTAGTAAACCTATTTAGACATCCTGTGGAGATATGGCCGGTGTAATGTAGTGTACGGACTGTGTTGTCTTGAAGACACTTTGAAAGACACCTGGTGTTATACATCTCTGTGTGATGTAAAGTCAACCGGGAGGGCATCGGTTTAAATAACGAACGGAGCTCGCTAATCCGGCAGGCTGAGGCGTGTCTGTCGGAACACAGCAGACGTCAGCTGCGAGTGTTTTAATGCATTCAATAGATGTAAAGCTAGTCCTGATTTTGGAAATAAATGTTAAATGTTTTAAGGAAACCGAAAGACGGGCGCTTCGAAAGGTCATTTGTATAGCGCCGTAGTACAATAGCTTTGTTGCGGCGCTGCGTCTTCCCCTTGAATATGGCAGGGCAGTAGATCATTTATGTTAGCCGATCAGTGGATCAAGTAGATCGATAGCTTAGAAATACAGCAGATAAAAAATTGTTAATTGGCAGGCCCGCAAATAACTAATGGAAACTGGATGATTCAGAGGGCTTGAGGGGCCTCAATGAGTGAGGGAAAGGGCAGGCCGGCTGCCCCTGGTGGTCTTGGTGCGTCATCCCTCTGCCTAAATCTCGGGAGTGTCGGCAAGGACGACACATGCGCGCCCACCTTGCCCAAGACGTCCCCTCTTCGAATTTTTCAGAACCCAGACCTTGCTCCCTGTTTCACGCTGCCATACAACGCTGGCAAGATAGCTCTGCGGGTCAATCGCACACTTTCCAGTATTAAGGCTTTCAGGCAAACGAGCCAGGCCCCTAGTCTGCTGAATAAACTCTCCTTTCGCACAGAGACTCTAAGGCCATGTGTGTCCCTTAGCGCCACGAAGCATCAGAGTGCCTGCTCCCATGCTTTCCCATCGAATCACAGCACACTGTGTGCAACCCACAACATTAAAACTAGGCAGGTCTTTTCCTCCTCGGACGGTCGGTAAATAAGATGCATACAATTTACGCCAAACATTAATTGTGGTGGTGTCCGCTGTAAAAACGGTCATATTAATATTATTAAAATGCCTGAATGAAGAGGTGCATATATACACCGATTAACCCTTGCCTTATGGGCTGCTGTAATTAAGTGTGACCCAACTAATATTAACAAAGCCATTACAGATCGGGGACTGTGGCCTAGTGGTTAAGGTATCTGATTCGCACTTTGAAGGTTATGTGTTCAAATCTAGGTGTTTCCCTGGTTTACATAAGCCGCAATAATTTTGTTTAAGGCCCTTTAAGGGCTGAACGTGGCCCAGGGACAGCGACATTAATCTTCCTGCCCGGGGGTCAGTGCGGTGCAGGGCCATTACATATCGGGGACGGTGGCCTAGTGGTTTAGGTATCTGACTCTTACTTTGAAGGTTATGTGTTCAAATCCAGGTGTTTCCATGGTTTACAAAAGCCGCAATAATTTTGTTTTGGGCCCTTTAAGGGCTGAACATGGCCCGGGGACAGCGATATTAAACCCTATGAAGCTGGGGAACTGGGTATCTCGGCAATGACATTGAACACATGTGAGGCTGGGCAAAGCATTTAATCTACCGCGCGAATAGGAAGGGGTCCTCATGTAATGCAATTGGTGCTATGCTAAGCGCTCGCATTTGAAAATCTGATTTCAATGTTCCTCATGTAATACAACTGGTCTATGCTAAGCGCTCTCATTTGAAAGTCTGATTTCAATGTTCCTCATGTAATGCAACTGGTGCTATGCTAAGCGCTCTCACTTTAAAGTCGGATTTCAATGTTCCTCATGTAATACATCGGGTGCTATGCTAGGCGCTCTCAATTGAAGGTCTGATTTCAATGTAAGTTTTAAAAGCCCAGCTTCGGGTCGGCCGGCCATCACAGGCTGAAGTACATTCATGCTTAAAGTAAGCTTGGGCCGGTTCACAAGAAACGCAGGGTATATATTCGGTATGTTACCTGTTACTCTTATTGTTGTTCCACAAACATATCCTTGCTAAAGCGAACATATCCTTGCTTGCTAAAAATTTATGACAGCCTGGCTAGCTCGCTCGAATTTTTTGTGGTATTACTTACTCGTGGAGTTACGATTAGCGTGAGAGTGTGTCTGGTGAATCAGAGTGCGAAGAACGCAATGTTACGCAGCCCTGGTGGTTTTAACGTTCGCATTTATAAGTGTGCCAGCTGCAGGTCTTTAGTACAAAATGTTTGGCCGTGACAATTTTGTTGCCACCGGAATGGACAAACCATTGATGTTTTTTAGGTTGAAACATGACTGACCTACTGTGGGCTGCTGTAAGGGATAATAGTGTTGAGACTCTCTTAAACGTTTGCAACTAATTCCCGCAAAATGGCAGGCATTGACAAACTCGGGGGGCCAAGCTTTAAGGTTACACGAAGATGCGTGAACAAGTGAGTGACCACGGGCCTTCCAAGTTTTGATTTCAAGTCAACATCCAGCGAGCGTAGGGTCAAAAGTTAAACTGGGGCTAGCACGTGTCCTTTTTGGGCTCTCAAAAGGCAGAGAATAAAGTATAAGGGCCTACTGCTGTATCTAGCATGATTTAAAGGCATGTATGGTGAAACCACAATTTTAACGTGAGACCTACGGAACAATGTTCAGTGGAAATACTAGCCGCTACTCCATGTGTCCTCGCACCTTCCTTCACCTCTAGGTAATGAACGCCGAATGGCACATGAACTGCAGGGTAACGTCCCAGCCTCCAGTTACCTTCGTTATCGCTGCACACCGGCTTCTCATACTGTATCTAGCTCTTGGGGCTACACCACCAGATATGAGTATCACCTGCTTTTCACTGTTATTAGCCTTCTTTGTGAGAATAGGACTTGAGTTGCTGTGGGTGTGGGTTGTAAGGGGGGTACAGTCTCATGACGTAGTCAATGGGGCTGGCATGTAAACTGTATCTCTTATCCAAAGGCTAAGAGCACTAATCATCTGTGTTTTGTTCCTTTATGTATGGCTGGACCCATGACTATGATACCTGGGAGGTGATCCACACCGCAATGACGGCAAGATACCTGGGAGGTGATCCACACCGCAATGTCGGCAAGATGTTGACAGGAAGTGGGACCGGAAGATCCGGAACGGGTGTGGCAAGCGGAGGCATCAAGTGTGATGAGCGATCAAAAGAAAGGGCTTAGAAGTGCCAGCATGCATGGGTGAGATGCTGCGGCCCATGCACTGTCTTGGTTGGGTATAGTTCTGACAACCAGAATTTGCCGCCAGCAGGGGTATTTAGCAGTCCGCTGCGTTACAAGTGCATATGTCTTGCCAGCTTGACCAAACCCAGGGGTAACGGACAGATGCAACACCTCAACACCCCCTGTTTTGAAATAGTATTCTGCTAATAAGCAACATCTTACGGCACTTGTACACGCAGGTGCCATCTTAGCGGGTACTGTGCGGCATTGGGATGCTCCGTAGTAGGGGGAATTTTTCCCGCTGAAGTTCCTGGAAGCAAGGAATCAAGCAGATAGTTAGTAGGGGGAGAGGTTCATTCGGAGCCTATCCCAGAACCTAGTGGCCAGGCGTTTGTTGTTTGCACATTCCTTGGCTATGTTTATGGGAGATCTTGGGGCCTGTGGGGCACTCCCTGTGTAGTCTTCCAAAAGGGATCAGTCGACTATTCCGATATGGCACCAACCCTGTTGAGATGGGTGCAGTTACACTAGCAGAGTCCCATGTCTGGTGCAACGTGTCTGTCGGGCGCATCGTGCTTCTATCAATTGAGGCCATTTATTGGCTCCCAGATGGTATGTTAATCTCCTCTTAGTTCAGCCCAAGTTTAAGGGGACGGGTGCACAGCTGGTACAGAAGTCCCTTAAGGTAGCCGGCCCTGCCAGGAACCAGGCAGTATGCTTGTCCCTAGTATTCGATGGAGGCACCCTGAGCAGGTCCTGGAACATATTTGTTACGGGAGCATCAGCCACCGGGGATAGGGGGCGAGAAGAGATCACCACCCGGGTCAGTGTACCTACAAGTATCTATGGACCTTGCTGTGATTTTGCGCAAGGCGACCTGTTTCCTAGAAGCGTCTGGGGTTACGTACGCTATACAACACCCGGAACAGTGGTTGGGTCAGGTTTATACCAAGTAAATTGGGGCAAGCCCTTATGCCAGTAATGAGGAGGACTATTTCCGCGCAAAGCAAGTCGGCACAGAGGGTGCATAGTTGGGGCTCACTGGGACTGGTGTCGTAAGCAAGGATAAGGTCTAATATCTTACGGGGGATGCCTAGGAATGCTTTTGCCTATGGCAGGATCAGATACATATACCGCTCTAGACTGGGTATGGACGTAGTTCTGAAAAACCTATGGGTACGGTTCAATAGGGCAAGGAGCGCAACATGACCTTTCGAGGAGGAGGAAGGGAGAGGCCAGATAGTCGGTCAACTATACTGGCCTGTGGCGGTAAGGTCATGATTGGTGAGCATAGTTTTCGGTCCTTAACGGGCATAACCATGGTCAAAATGGGGACACCCGAGGGGGAGACAGAGGGTCTCTCATGGAACTCCAGGGGCAGTTACAGCCGGTAGGCTGGAAGGGTGCTGGAGGTAGGGAGGTCACGCTTCCAGTAGGCTGGTTGGCCAATCCCCGCACGCGCATGCGCTCAAGGGCGCAAGGACGCATATCTGCAGCGGCCCCCTTTTATGGAGTTGAATCTTTAAGGGCGTAGGGGGGGCCCGGTGGAGGTATCCATCCGGTAAGCTGGACCCCCTGCACAAGGTCACTCCAGTTGGAGGTTCGGACCTAGCTTGATCTTGACCTTGCCGTAGGCTCTAACAGGAATACGCAGAAAGAGAATATCTTCATTGCTTAGCTTATGATAGGAACCGATATATATTAGAAGCATGTTAAGGTTAGCCAATTGACAGCTTGTACCTATCAATGTATTGGACTTTCTGCGTATTATGTGCATAATGTAAATAATAATACATTTTTAATGTTTGTTTATTTTATGTAATAAAATACGGCCGGGGTTTCCGACCCCTAATCCAAAGCAGTGTGGTACTTAAATTGTTTGCCTTAGGGGTAAAAGGGACGGAGGGAGCCTCATGGGAGCCAGGAGAGTGCCCACCCCAAGGGTTGAGGGTGAAGAGGAGGGGGACTTTAGGCAAGTACCAGGCCATATTGCAAGGCAGGGCACGGACTCGGGCACGCCGCCATTATGGCGGTCGCGCCGGTCCCCCGCATCGGGGGGAGGCGGGGTGCACCGCGCACAGTAGTGACGCGGCGACCCCGGCCTCCCCTTGATTGGCTGGTGAACCGGAAGCAATTATTAGTGCTTCCGGTCCACGCGCTCGGACAACCTCGGGCAAGCCGGTCATGACCGGTTAGCCCTCCACTAAGGGTATAAGGGGGCTGGGGAGCGGAGAGGACGGCCTCTCTTTTTCGCCACTCCCCAGCCTGTGAACCTCGCTCGATCGGTCCGGGCCTCCGGCGGAGGCCCTAACTATACTTTTTCCCCACCCACCATCCCCTAAGGCAGACATTTTGGGTGATTTGTGTGTCTTTTCCATTTCAGGAGGAGTACTGTCTATTTGATAGAATTGTCGTAGTGTTGAAATAAAGTGTTTCCTTAATTAATCTTTGTCAATTTTCAGGAGTACTGTCTATTCGAAGGAATGGTCGTAGTATCAAAAATGAAAGTGTTTTTCTTATCTAATCTCTTTTAAAATTTCAGGTGTTATATTTTGTCGTATTTTGTATGTGTTCCCTTGGTCAGGCGGTAAGGTCATGATTGGTGAGCATAGTTTTCGGTCCTTAACGGGCATAACCATGGTCAAAATGGGGACGACTGAGGGGGAGACAGAGGGTCTCTCATGGAACTCCAGGGGCAGTTACAGCCAGTAGGCTGGAAGGGTGCGGGGGGTAGGGAGGTCACGCTTCCAGTAGGCTGGTTGGCCAATCCCCGCACGCGCATGCGCTCAAGGGCGCAAGGACGCATAACTGCAGCGGCCCCCTTTTATGGAGTTGAATCTTTAAAGGCGTAGGGGGGGCCCGGTGGAGGTATCCATCCGGTAAGCTGGACCCCCTGCGCAAGGTCACTCCGGTTGGAGGTTGGGACCTAACTTGAGCTTGACCTTCACCTAGGGCCGCCTCATTGACCTTGCCGTAGGCTCTAACAGGGATACGCAGAAAGAGAATATCTTCATTGCTTAGCTTATGATAGGAACCGATATGTATTAGAAGCATGTTAAGGTTAGCCAATTGACAGCATGTACCTATCAATGTATTGGACTTTCTGCGTATTATGTGCATAATGTAAATAATAATACATTTTTAATGTTTGTTTATTTTATGTAATAAAATACGGCTGGGGTTTCCGACCCCTAATCCAAAGCAGTGTGGTGCTTGAATTGTTTGCCTTGAGGGTAAAAGGGGGGGGAGGAGCCCCATGGGAGCCAGGAGAGTGCCCACCCCAAGGGTTGAGGGTGAAGAGGAGGGGGACTTTAGGCAAGTACCAGGCCATATTAGGTTTGTTTAGCAAATAACATAACATATGTATTTGTAAAGCGCAGGTTATCTTGGCGCTGAATAACAGATGTTTATTGTTACCCAACTCAATGGTACTCATTTTATCGACCTCAGATGGATGAAAGGATCCGCCAGGAATTAAACCTGTGACCATGAGGTCAAAGAAAGGTCCCTGCAGGGGACGCATTAGTCCACTGAGCCACCAGACCCAGCTTGATATAAGATCAAATAAGATCAAAACAACAAAGACATTGTCTCTCTTATAAGTATGTGGTAGAGTGGACAAGGTCACTGCTGCCTGTGGGCATTATTCTTCTAAGTGACACAGCCTTTCTTACCACAAGCTTTATCTTTGTATAGAACTTTTGTTAATCCTTCTATATTTTGTCAGCTTTGTGTCTCTGACAGGGTCACATAAATCACACTCCCGTGCACATAAACATCCTTATTGATGCACATTAATAATAATACCATGTGTGCTTTATTAATTAAATCTAGTAAATATGCTTTATAAGACACAAATCAAACCTGTTATAAACACTTTAGGATAAATATTTGAGCGTTGCTGAAAGATGCAGGTATGCATGCAGTGACAGCTCACTTAATAGAATTGACTGATCACATCCCATGTTCTTTAGGTAAAAGTACTGTACCTTTAATTCAGAAGGACCTGGCCCATCACTGCTAGCATCTAGTCAGACCATCCTAGCATTCTTTCAGAACCCTTGAGGTGCTTGGCCCAAAATCCTCCACCTCAGGCCTATCCCCAGTCCTTTCCCCAGAATCGATGGGCAGTGTTGGTATGCAGCCACTAGTACGAGCACTGCCACCACTCATCCGAAACATGGCACCCATCTCATTTTTGAGACTATTGTGACTCATTCATGAATAATGTTACTAGTGCAATGCACTTTAAAAAGTACCATTTACCAAAACATTTCCATAACTGGTGTAAACCAATATCAGTTCTCTCTAGTAACTGGCCCATCGTGTTGTAGACTGCACCACATTCCCTTATTTAAACAAATAAAAAAGAAAACCGCCAGGGAAGGCTAGGCAAGCTCCAATGTAAATCCATCTTTACAGCATACCTAGTCAGTTGCGGCTCCTGCAGGTAAGCACCGTGGGGCGGGCGGGATGGGATGTCGGCAGACGACGGAATAGGATTTATTGATTTATTTCATTTTCCCTATTTCGTCGTCTGTCCACCCTCCCCTCTCTTGCCCCAAATGTTAAAGATTTAAAAAGATCCCTATTCCAAAATGTCCACCATGGCAACAACCCCAGACCTTAGCGACCTGCTAAAGTGTTTGCTGAGTCGAACAAAAATCACCCTTATTTTTGTCTTGATATCTTGACAAGCATGTTTGAGTGTACAGAAACAAAGAAAGAACAGAAATGGAGTTGAGCGAGAGAGAAAAGAAATCGGGCCACGGAGTTGAGATGGAACTGGTAAAGAAGAAAATGGGCGAGGGGGTAAAGGAGAAAGGGAGGAGGTGGAAATTAAGAAAAGGGAAAAGGAGAGATTCAAAACTAGTAAGGAAAGAAAATGTGAGAGAACGAAGAGATAAAAAGTAGCAAGACTGTATAAGTAGGAGAAAGTGAAGCAGAAGAACCAAGGTTGGAGAAAATACGAAGAAAGAGATGAGAGTGAAGTAAAAACAAGATATAAATGGGAAAGTGGAAGGGAGGAAGGTTTCAGCGAGGATAAGGAGAGTAAAGAGAGGTTGTGATAGAACTGTAGAATGTAAAAAGAAGAGTGGAGACAGGATGAGGGAGAAGAAAGGGAGGGAGGAAAGAGCAAAGAAAAAAAGACATTAACTGAATCAAGGAAAAAAAGAAGAAAAACTAAGACAGGGAGGAAGGAGCTAAAGACGAGTGACAGTGTGGGAGAATGAAAGAGTGGAAGTAGCTATGGATAAAGTCAAAGGAAAGAAAGCAGTGGTTACTGGTGGGGCCCACCAGCACTTATTTTTCCTTATCAGACATTCCTCAAGAGTAACCAGGGGGAAAACACCCAAACGGGAAAGAAGCAAGAGAAGACGGAAAACTGTCAACAAGGGAGAGAGCAGGAGCCTGCAAGAGTGAGACATAGAGGCAGGGAGCATCTGGCAGAGGGTTAAAGAGGCCTGAGGTGGATTCAGGACTATGTAGCCTTGGGGGATATTTAATAGCACCAGTGGCAGCTAATCAGCTAAGGCGGAGGGGCATCGCCCCACTGCTTTGAGCAGTGAAATAAAGGAAACATAAAATGATAATAACTCGTTGTTATTATCATTTTATGTTTCACTGCTGCGGCAGCTTTGCGGGCTGTAGGGCTGCTCTGCTTACAGAGCAGGGCAGGGGAGTAGTAGTTTGCACTCCATACTTTCCATTCTTTGCTTGTTCTCCATGCAGGCTTCATTACAGCCTGTATGGAGAACATGCCAAGGGCCCCATTCCCTGGCAGAGCGCCGAACCACAGCGCTCAGATTAATCACAGGGCTGCATTGCAGCATTGTGATTGGCTATGGGAATCCTGGGAGCCGGGTGCTTCCTGCTTCCCTCTTCCGGCCTGGAGAGAGACGGAGGGACAGAAGAGGAGAGACCCAACAATCAGGTAATTTTTTTTTCTTTATTTTTAACATCCTCCCCCTCCCTCCCCCACCCCCAGATCCATGCCAGTCACCACTGAATAGCACCAGCTGCTGCCTTTTGAGCAGTGCTGTGGGCACCGGCACTCATTAAGTTACAAATTAAGCATTGAAAGAAAGAGAAAAGGATAGTGGGATAGGGAAGAGAGAGGAGAGAGGAGTGATATGTGGAATGAGAAATGCAGCGGATGCAGTGGTATCAGAGCCTTCTGCTGAGAGGAGTCCACTGCACCTTAAATATGGATAGATATGGCTATTGTTTAATACCAAACTGGGTGGCGAAGAGGTCCATATGCCTTGCTTGCATTAGGTCCTATGACACCTTTGCTACACCATGGTTCAAAAGTTATTTTAAAAAGTAGTAACACGTGTTGCTGCACAGTAGAAGGACCTTCGCAAAGGTCACTTTTCAGTAGCTTAATGCTGTTTTTGGGTATTAAAGTGGTATTATTGAGTTGAAACCTTTGATAAGACAATGTTAACATGGTTAAAAACAACAAAATAAGTAATATTATCACAAAACGTGCCATATTACTCCACATAATTTCTCTTTTCTTGTCACATAATTTGGTCAGCCATGCAAGTTTGGTGGTCTCCTGACGCATAATTCCAGTGGCCCTGATTATATTGTAATTGTATTTATAAAGTGCTTACTCCCCCTGATGAGGTGTTGAAGGGATGTACGGCGAGTCATCCGCTACTCCAGAACTCAAGGCTGGTTGTTAATCCGGGAGGTTATGGTTGGTTATTAGTCATGTGCTCTAAAAACATCATTCCATACATTTACTCCAGTTTCTTCCTGGTAGACTAAAATCAATATGCATTGGGTGTGATCATTAGTGTGATCTGTGTGAGTTCATGCAAATGATTGATGAGATAAATAGATATGAGGGAGGAAAATTAGGTATTGTAAGATTGCAAGGATAGAGAGATTGTGATCTATGAAATGAGGTGTGAGTCAGTTTTAGAAATACAATAAGCGAGATTAAGGGATACAGGCATGTATACAGCGATGTATAGTCAGAAATAGAAGAAGATGGAGGGGAAGGTAAGAAGAGGGTCACTCTGAGGAAAATGTTCTATTCCATGTTACATTATTCGGGGGGTATTAATAAAGACACAAACATTGACACAGAGTGATCATAATAGCCTACACACCCCTTTATCCCCACTCAAGCAAATTAGATGTCATCCCACAACCGAAGTCAAACAGAGCTGCAGACTGCACAAAGCTTACTTTTCCAAGTGGCTAGCAAGGTCCTTCGGAAGAGAGTGTGGCTGCTGCCTGGGATGATCAATTACATGCCGTCGCACCATGGCACACAGGGGGGTCAAAGCACTCAAAAGTACATGCCAGCATCATGTCCATGTTATCTGCTAACTTATCCTATGTTCGGCTATGACCGCCATGAAGAAAGGGCGAGGTATGTCACATTGCAAACTTTGGGCAAAGCAAAGCGCACACATTAACTCACTCAGACAGCTAAGAACACCAACCTATGTTTTCTTACAACAAAAATTCTATCATTGGATAACTCTGCTCAAAATGTCGGTTTTTTGCCGCAGTCGGTTGTGATACATTAGAGCAAAGTAACTTAAACAGCTTTGCTAGAATGACTAGTGTCACGCTGCACTTTCTCACTAAATCCTTTGGTCCAGCAACAGGCCTACCCTTCCAATCATGCACCTCTGGATGGGCTTCCGGTACGAGCCTTCCTTCTCTCTAGGAGTGTGGTTTGGCTAAGTGCTGGAGATGGCACACTAAATAGCACACTTTACTAGCCTCCGTTCAACGGCCGTTGAAGGATAAAGGGCTGATTTGGCCCACTAGCAGTTGAACATGAGGCCTGCAGTTAGCACACATAGTCCTACAACAAGCGAACTTTAGGGCTCATTACAATTTACATTTCAGTGGTTCGGGAATTTGTTTCTGGAAAACAAAAAAGTTTGCCAAGCTGGGCCATAACAACAACGACTTCTGTACAACTAAGGCCCATTGGATGCACAGGAGGTAAAAATGTAAATCCGTATTTGTAAAGCGCAAACTACTCACCCTTACGGGTCTCATGGCGCTGGGGGCCGTCGTGGAAATTAAGTGAGCTACTGCCCAGAGTCACATGGTGCTGAGCTGAGCTGCCGCCGGAGCCGCGGATCGAACCATGAGCCCTGTGCTCCAAAGTCAGCTGCCCTGGCCGCTGCACCACACCGTCCGCCTGAATGTCTGTCAGGCAGACTGGAATCTAATGGAAGGGAGGGCAGCCGTCCACCTGGATAGTGGAGGCCACTACAACTGCTGACCTGGCGGGCTGCCGGCCATAGTCTAAACAAGCATTGGCTATGCCAATAGGGCTGGCTTTAAAAGAGTGTTGTATGGTAATGTGAAGCATTAGAAGTAAATAGCATGGACATTAATATGTATTTGCATTGAAGCAAAGAACTGTAAAATAATATTGGTGTAGGTTAAATGTTCAGGTGGAAGTTGCACTGTCAAGCCAGACCTAAAAATCCATGCAGGTTAATAACTTCCTTAATCCCATCTGTTCTGCTGCCAGAAAAACAACATAAATTATCTAGTAAGACAGTTTAGTAACATTACTATGTTATGTGTGTCGCCCTGTAAGTCCAACTTAGGCAGCTGGACAAATAAACAAAATGATCACAGCTGTGTGGAAGGCAAGCACTTTTTGTGGACACAACAACGTTTGCTCAACCAAAACATGTACTCCTGGCTCCCAACATGTGGGCAGAGCCAAAGCCCCTCTCTAGTAATGTCTGGGGAAATCTGCGCTGTCAAGCCAGACCATGAAAACTCTGTTAGTGGGTCAGTACTGCTTCTCTTAGTCGCTGTGTTTATCAAATGAGCATTTTTATCTTATGATAAGGCAATTTGGCGAATCGTAAGGAGTATTAAGTACAACATAAACGCGATTACTATACAACCATGAGTCTCTCTGGAACTAGCGAGTCGACGCAGCAGAGATTTCGGTCTTTAAATCCAGCAGGCATCACACAATTGCCTGAACATAACTGTTCACCTTAGTTAACCTTGAAGAACCAATATTCAAAACTTAAGGATTTACAGGCACATGCATCAAGGTAGGATTTGCGTGTCCTTAATTGCGAATATTAAGGAATCGCAATTAAGGACTCGCAAAAGCCTATGCATGTAGGAATCGCTATAAAAATAGTGATTCCTACACATTCCTTATTTGCGACTCGCAAATTGCGAGTCGCAAATAAGGAATGGCTTCTCATTCATTCCTATGGGCCTGTGAATGGGAAATTGCATGCGCAATTTGCGAGTACCAATTGGTACTCGCAAATTGCGCATTCAATTTCAAGGGTGCAAGGGTGTCAAAAGAACACCCTGTTGCACCCCTGAAATTGATCTGTGCACAAATAGTTGCGCACACACATGTCCCAAGGACATGTGTGTGTGTAACCTATAACTCTGAAAAATGCACTTTAGTGCATTTTTCAAAGTTTTTGCAAATTACCATCAAGTTCAACTTCATGGTAATTTGCGCCTCTAGTAGCGAAATCGCTACTTCAAAGTGGTTCTTGCATTGCATTTAAGGAATCGCAAAATGCGATTCCTTAAATGCTATCGCAATTTGAGAACTCGCAATTAATTGCGAATTCTCAAATTGCGAGTGCCTTGAACCTTGATGTATCGCAAATGCCATTTTGCGGGCGCAAACGGCCGATTTTGCGAATTGCACCGTTTGCGCTCGAAATATGGTTGATGCATGTGCCTGTAAGTGATTAAGCTTAATGCTTAAAGCGCTAGGTACATTGCCCTTTACTTTTTACCAGAACAATCCTTCATTCAGTTTTAGTCCATCGTGCAAGTTGCTGAACTCTCCCTTTGACTTCAGGTGTTTTTAGGTTCCCTGACTTAAGACTTTAAAGTAGGTTTGGGCGGTGAACTCCACTCCACTCGTGGAGTTTGCGGAGTTTTCCGCACTCCGCGTTACGCGGAGCTCGCAGAGTTTTTTTTCCTCGCTCGCGTTCGTCAATGTCAAGTTGGCAATCGCGAGCGAGGAAAATCCACCTCCCGGCGAGATTTTTCCTCGTTCGCGATCGTCAACATCAAGTTGGCGATCGCAAGCGTGGAAAATCAACCTACCGGCGAGATTTCTCAACGCGGGCGGTCAGATTTCTCATTGCGAGTGGTCGCGTATGCTCGCGACCGCTCGCATTGAGAAACTGTCCATTCGCGTTGAAAAAGCTGCCGCTTGAGTAAAAATCTACTCAAGCGGCAGAAAAGGAAGCAGCGCCCACTTGCGCTGTGCATGGTGCCGTTCGCGATGATTGCACAGTGCGGACAAGCATCTGGCACTGAAAAGCATTGCGAACAGCATTTATCTAACGCACTCCGATGCTCGCGGAGCTTCGCGTAGTGCGGCTGCGTTTTTTTTTGCACTTTGCAGAGTTTCGCGGAGTTTCGCGTAGCGGAACTCCGCGAACTCCGCCCAGGCTTACTTTATAGGTGAAAATTGGAGTTCAACATGACATATACAGTAACAGCGTAAAAGGGGCAACATGAGAGTGTGTCTGTATCCGTATTTGTGTGTGGTGTTTTTGAGTTTGTGGCCATAATATGCAAAGGTACGGTATATGGAGAGTGCTTAATTTGTAAAAGAAAATCAGTGCCAGGGCCCTTCTTGAAAGGCCACTGCAGTCTGCACCACCAATACCCTGCCACCGCTGCCAATGGCAGCACCAACATAACACCTAACCATTACACTCCTACGAGTGTGACAATTCAGACTATTTCAGGCCCCACAAAGCTATAATAATGGCATGAGAGGATGGTAGTATTCATTTTCAATGTACATTGACTTAATAAACACGGTTGTTATGCTCATCACAGACTTTAAAAAGACAGCATCACCATGTGGTGGACTCTCACTAGAGCAGGTGCTGACAATTAAGTGCCATGCCGAGCACCGGAAACCACCAGCACTAATTAAGCGCTGATGGAGTGGCAATATGAACAGATATCTGTGTTTCAGTGTGTTTGTAGTGTTTCTTACGAGTGTTGTTTCTGCATATGATCACGATTTGTACAGCTACAATATATAGAGGGGCAAAATACGGGTATATGTGTTCCAGTGAGTGTGCAATGTTTTCTAGTGCTTAAGCTTGAAGCACGCCTCTTCTGGAGAGGTCACCCTTACTGCTGATCAAGGAGGAGAAGACTTGGAATTTGACCCCTGCGTCCTTTTGGTAAACTGATGGAGGAGCTCGGACACAACATTCAAGCTCTCGGTGTCCTTACATGGTGTATCACTGAATATGAGACTGCGTCATTCCTGACCCCCTCGTCTGAACTGTGGGAGTCTGTGGGTGGTTCCAATTACCTTCTGTAGCTGAAGAAGATTTCCCTGTTCACAAATGAACCGGTGGTCCCTACTCCAGGACATGCATAATATCTCGCTTTGCCTTTGCTTGTCCTGCAGCAGTCGCAAGCAGCACAGTCCCGTGGATGCCCTGCAGTCCCGTGGATGCCCTGCTACTAAATACTCTAGACGGTAACCAGTGGGCCCAGTGGTACAAGGCCCCACCTTGAGTCATCTAACAGGGTGTACTGCCATCTTGACAGGTAACATCCCTCCTATAGCTGGCCTAGTGGCTACTGGAATGGTGAGACTCCAGAAACTGTGCCTGGACACCAGACACCGCTAACCAAAACCCTGACCCCACCTCATTAAGGAAGGCTTAGCTCTCATGATATTTTGTTTGGGGGAACAGTGGGCGGACCGCAAACATTTAACTTAGTATCAACCGTTGAAGCCAAATCACAGCAATACAAGTATTGTTACTGTTCTAGTTTCGAGGAGCAACCCTGTGCAACAGTCTGTATATTCAATGTTAAATGTTTTTTTATAGGTTTAGCGTCTAGGCCCTATAATACTGTTTGGGGTCAGAACGTTGGCCCGGATGGTCATAAAGACTTCTAGTTTTCACACAGCATCTTAGTTCTCTTTGTAGTATGTTTTTGCTGTGTTCTTTTTTAACGTAACGCACTGATTGGACATTGTTAATATTAGTTTTATTACTGTGTAAAGTTTATTCTGAGTGTAAAACCCACCTCACCTCCTTGCTACTCAGAGAGTCAAGTGCTGGAGTGGAGACTCGGTTATCGAGCTCAAGGTCTAATCGTGCCGCGTCCCCAGGACAGGAAGTGATGAACAACTTCAATTGATGAAACTGGAGCCCAGTAACCCTCGAATGACATGAGTCCCAGCAAACCAGTCGCTACCCATGAATATAACTTACATTGCCAATGTTTCCAATTACTGCCTTTTCCGCTGAAGGCATAAACCTTTCCTGGATGCAATAGGCAATCGAAGATTTTAAACTGTAAATGTAAAATAAGGTGCAAATAGAGAAGGTACAGGGGTGTTTTTGCTTCTAATACGGGGGCTCCTCTAAGGGACAGAATAAATGGTTTTCTTAAAGGTTATTATTGTTTATTTATTTTTTAAAAGAATTGTCAATGTAAGTGCCTCTCTTCACCCTTGTGTGCAATGGGCAGGGATAGTCAGAAATTAAACTGAACAACTTTGGGGTATATTCACAAGAACGTGCGATAACTACCGCAAGAGTATCGTAACGCAACTTTCAATATCGCAGCCTATCGCGGGAAAATAACCCTGTGTCAATGTGGATTTCACAACAAGGCGGTAGCATGCGATAGTCACCAGATAACGCGTCAAATGTCAGCGTGAAAATCAACGCCACGCCGAAAAAATGCGAAACGCGAGAAATCATGCGATGAGGCCAATCGCGGTACAAAAAGTAGCGAAAAGCAGCCACAGGCCTGCAAATCCCACGCGTCTGGCGGGAAATTGCACCATAAAAACCACAGAAACAACACACCAGAAACAAGCCAAAGCACGTAGCAACATGGATGCACCCTGACCCAGCGCAGAGGTCAACACGAACCCCCACAGACCACCAGCAAGGAACAACGGGGTCGGGGAAGGCCAAGGAGAAAAGGGAGAGGAAGACGGGGTGCAGACTGCAGGAAAACAAGACCAGCGCCACGGAGTCACAGAACACCACCAGCAACTGACCCACAAGCAGACCACCTGGAATGCAGTCGGAGTGCCCAGGAGGCCAATCCAGGAGGCCAAGAGGCGCCGCCAGGGCGTGATAACCTAAACCAGGCACAAACCCGCTGCCAACAGGAAGGCAGCAACGGCGACAGGAGGTGGCAGTCCAGCGCCACAGGAGGAGCTGGAGAAAACCCAGGCCACAGTCATCAGTGTGGAGACGGTGCAAGGAGGTGGGATTACGGACACAGCTCGACAGGACCCGACACAACAACAACAGGGTGAGGATCCAACAGGGACTGGGGGGACGGGGGGTGATGGGCAAAATGGCACACATGCACAACGAGGTGTAGCACACTGCACACCCACAATTACCCAGGGACATGTCCCCCATCCCTGAGGCACACTGCAGCACACACACATAGCAATCACAGCACATACCATGACAATGTGGCACAAAGTGCAACACCCACACTGCAGAACAAGGGACACAACTGGGTCCACCCAAGCGCAGAAACAGAACAATCACATTGGACAGAGAAGGGAACTGTGAGATGTATATCTACGGCTACAACCCCACATCAGCCATGTAGGCCAAATGTCCACTGTCCCAACTCAAATAGCCACCACCGCCCAAACAGTCACAATGTACATTGTCACCCAGTCTGCATGTCGACAAAAACAAGGCGCCAACACAATGCCAACATGCACCTCCCCCTCACAATGCAGAGGGACAAACAACACCTCCAGCAGGTCAGAACAGACAACCCATCAGTGATGCCGGAGACGAACACCACACCTTCGACACCGACGCCCTACAACAGCCCATGGACATCCCACACAACCCACCACCAGGACCAGGGCTTTTTATTCACACCCCTACGCTGGTGTGGCGTACGCCGGGCCATCCCACTCCAGTGATGCTTAGGGGGGGAGCGTAACAGGCAACATTTCCGCGAGGTCCCCCACTGGCTGGGGTGACATGGTGGCGTCCACTGTCCACTACACTCCATACACCAGCGGTGTATGTCGCCATGGATATGGGTGTGTTCTGCATACTGCGGTGTGTCCAGCACATCTCCGCCACTCTTGGCATTGTGTACTTTCCCAATCATGGTTCTACTGCATCCTTAACACATGCCTGGTTGCCACCTCTCCACACATTCGGCTATTATGTGGCTGAGGTGCCATGCCATTGCTGGCTCATGTTCATGGCTTGCCCATGTGAACATTGTAAGTTGTTCTGTCGTGTCTGGTGGGTGGGCATGTTGTTGTGCCTGTTGTATGTGATTTTGTGACGTGTGCATTGCCAGAGTTGTGAGTTGCATGGTTGTGGAGTTGAGGTGTGTGCGGTGTTCATTTGGATATTGCCAAGGGGCTGTGAATTTCCCTTGTTGCCATCCTGGGAACGCTGGTTGATGATGGACTGTCGGAGGATGAAGGTATCATGCACACTGGCTGTGTATTTGAAGGCGACATTGTTGGGGGTTCCACGGTGTTCTGTTGTTGCCTGCACATTGATGTGAGACGTGTGCTTCCTGTTGCGGTGATTGTGTGCTGTGTCACCAGGGGGCACAGGTAGTACATGTGTGCTGTGTATTGCCCCCAACACGTGCGTGCATCCTGCTTGGGCGTATGGTCCTTGCTTGGTCTCCAGCGGATCCTGTGCATTGTGTTGTACGTTTGGGAACTGGGGTGCCAGGGTAATGGCGATGTCCAGGCCTGGTGTGGGGGACTTGGATGTGGCTGGCTGTGAGACTCCTCCGACTCTGGCGGGTGTTGGTTGGGGGTACCAGGGGCCAGCAGGTGCAGCCAAGCCAGCAGCTTTGTGTGGGGTGGGATGTTGGTTGTCCGCTGTGTTGGTGCCGTGAGGCCTGTTCGGCGATGATGGTCAGGATGCGTAGGATGTTTGTCACTTTCAGCCTGTAGTGGACGGTGACATTGTCAGATGTTGGGTCTGTGCGGCTGGTACGCTTCCTGGGGGTCCGCTGTCTTTGTCTGTGCTGCGTCTGTGGTGGTCCGGGGTGTTCCGGGTGTGGGTTGGGGTCCTGGGGTGGTGGCGGTGGGTGTTGTGGCCCTCTTGGGTGTCCGGGCCGCATGATGAGTGGCTCCATGGCATCTGTTCCCCTTCGGATGTGGCCCTGGGCTGTGCTCCCTTTTGTGGTGCTGGCTGCCGTCCGACTTTACACCAGGTCAGAGCAGGTGTAAATTTCCTGGTGCTAACGCGTCTTATTGCCTGTTTTGTGTTCTTATCGCCGATGTGGCTGGTCGTTGTGAATGTTGAGGTGTGATGTTGTCTCGACTTTTGGCACGGGAACGCCTACTCTGCATCTCATTAGCGATATTTGCGGGGGTCCTCTGTGGCGATGTTTTTTGCGGCTGCTATCGCGGGTAAACTGGTGCTGTGGGCTGTTAACACCGGCTTGTGAATGGGGAGGTAAATTTATCACGACTTTGGCTGCGATGTAGTGCCGTTAATTCGGCGATAGCTCCTCGTGAATATGCCCCTTTGTGTTCTGTTGTTCTTCTTAATATTTCTGGACTCATGCACAGCCTCTCATCTGCTATCTGCGCTCAGCATAAATTTCCCTTATCAATGATCCCCTCTCTGCGAGGTCGCTGTTGTTCATGAGGATGGTGCTGTCACTTCCTCATGAGTTCGCAGGTCTGTCTCCCTTCTACATGTTTAGGTCTCGCCTGCTGACAGTGCATGCACTGTCACTGCAAGACGTATTGTGTACTATACGCGGCTTGGAGCCCGCCAATCACTTACATTCGTTGGCTTCGCTGTCACTCTTATTGGCTGCCTCGTAATTGACCAGAACTTGACAATGTCACTTCCTGTTCTTTGGTTTGAAGTATGGACCAAGTACTGATTTACTTTGACTAGCGTCCTTCTGCTGTCCACCCACTGCTCACTGTGATTCTGGTACTATTATATGTTCTCATGCTTCCTGCCCGTGTTGATTTTCCTCTCCCACCTTCCATTGCTTCTTCCTCACTGAACCTCCATTGCTTCTTCTCCTTCTCCTACCCCCACCTGTTGCCCGTGTTGCTTCTTCCCACCCCACCGCTTACCCTTATCCATGTTGCTTATTACCCTCCCACCCCCTACACTTGCCTGTGTTGCTTCTTACCTCCCACTCCCACTCTTGTCCATGTTGCTTCTTTCTTCCCACCTCCACCCTCCTGTTATCCGTTGCTTCTTCCCTTCCACCTTCCACCCTCCTGTTGTCTGTGTTGTCCCCAGCCACCATAAGAGAAAAAAGTGTTATGATGCATTATATTGCTTTTTTTATCGTTCCCATTCTGCCCGTGAGGCCCACGCCCACCCTATTCTCAATGTCTGTGCTGCCTAACCCCACCCGCCATAAGAAACAAGCATTGGCATAGCCAATAGGTCTCGCCTTTTATAAGGTCCCAAAGGCGAGACCTATTGGCTATGCCAATGCTTGTTTTTGTTAGGCACGGGAAGATCAAGTGATTTGCCCAGAATCACAGGATGTTGAGCGTCATTGCCGAGACTCGAACCCGGTTCCCCAGATTTGAGGTCGACAGCCCTAGCCGTTAGGCTGCATCCTAGGGTTGAACTAAATTCACTAACACAGCAACACTGGAAATACACAAGAAGTGATCAGATGTGCTTAAGTCCCCCACACAAGGACATTATTTAATGAAATGTGTACAACTTCCTGTAAATATCTAGAAAAACTGTATTGAGCAGATTCCACATTTATACGTCTTTAAAATGCGCTCTGCCTGAAAAACAAACTGGAAATAAAGAGTTAATGAAAAAACACAACAGTATTGGGATGGATGGATGAATGAATGCTCTGACGATCCAGCATAAATTAGGTTTGGATTTTTCTGTTTTCTCATCTTGAGCAGCCTTGCAGCAAATGTAAAATTTCTGGGATTAACCACCCAGACTGACCTGGGAAAGTAAGGTCAACAATCCACTCTATTAGGTTGGTTGCATGATTAACGCTTTAAGGGCTCGGCTCGTGAAGGGCTCGAAGTGCCAAACCAGACCCTTTGCTCGGCTCACCCACCTCCACCTGCACTGTCTTTCTTGATACCTTACTTTTGGGTAGCAACCAAAGTTAGAACCGGGGGACTCCCTCACACTGCTTGAGCCCTCCGAGTATGTATGTACACTATTGTGTTGTGTTTTGAAAGTAAATTACTTTTGCTCTTACAAGAAAGCACTGACTCGACATTGACTCAGTAACCCCTGTCTGCCATGGAACGCAAGAAAAAGTTGCCACAGGAGTATATACAAATGAACACATTTACTCTGATATTAGGTAGTTAAACGTGTTGCCTTTAAGTTTCAAGACCTCTCTCAGTGGGTGGGGAGCGGGTGTTTTGGGACAGGTATAGCCTGGAAAGGTGGTTCCATCGACATACTGGTGAATTTGTGGGCTGTCACCATATTTTCTTTCTCCAAACTCCAGGACAGAAACTGTCAAACATCGACTCCTGGCCAAGGTCTGGAGTAAATCAGTGCTCGACGTGGGAATGAGAGTAAAGTACTACAAAATGATGGTTTGTAGAAGGAAATCCACGGTGCACCTAGAGCGTGGCCTCAGCGGGTGACCACAGGAAGGGCTTTAAGGCGCTGTTCAAAATGATAACTTCTCCTTATCAGCGTTTTCTGTCAAACTGTTGGGTTCATTAATAACACGTCGTAAAATGAATACATTAATGTCAAAAATTAGTAGGGCGGATGTCAAAAAGAACTTTAAGATAACACTGGTATATTTTGTTTAGAAACAGATTTATAAATAGAAAGGCTGTTGTTCCGTCGCCCCAGGTCCTGCCGAAAGGCACAATCACTCAAGGCTTTTTCGTCTGATAAAGGGCGCCTTTTCGGGTCTGTGGCTCAGCCCTGCAGTCTTTTCCCTGTACTCACACGAAACCAGGGAGGCGTGCACACTCCGGCCTGTAGATCGACGGTAGTCATCGGTGCTGGCTGGATAAGGGGCGAGACGGACAAGCTCCATGAATCAGACCCTTCAGAATTAAGGGATGGGAGCTGGCGTCCAAGCAGCCCCTCCCCCCTCTCCGCGCCCCTGGGGTGTAGCGCAGGGGCCCCAAACCCCCCAGAGGGGCCCCATTCCTCACAACCAATGTATATTTGTGGGATATGGGAGACTCATGGGCCCCTCTTCACATTCTGTAGGGGGGCCCCATCATTTAACGTTACTCCACTGGGTCGACTGTGGCACCCTGAGGCCTGTTTCTAAAAGGGCACTGGCGTTTGACCCAACAAATGCCCCGTTCTGCGCCAATCACCTTATTTTGCATGTGGTTTAAATTCAAAATAAGCGGACTGTAAAAAACCCAGGAAATCACAGCCCTCAGCTGGCCCCCATGTCACGAGGATGAGCTTCAGTCGGTGTTGGCACTTCAAGACCCAAACACATATTGAAAACAGAGGAACTACAAGTCCCAGCATGTCTAGCGGTCTTGGCTAAAAACACAGAGCTGGCTGCAGATCACACCAATGACATCAGTGCAACCAATAACTCTTCCAGTTACCAGCAGCATCAGTCACCCGGTCTCAGCAGCACACCTTATTCAATATGTTCATAAACAAAGCACCTCGTGTTTGAGGGGCTCCAGCTACAATAAAAATGGTATTTGAAAAGTGCTCCGAGGCAGATTTAACCTGCGATTTTCAGGAAGAACTGCGATCCCTGGCTTTGTGCGAGTTAGATTCCCTGTACAATAACACTGGCTTGCTCATGTTTTGTTACAAGCTTTATCACCGTCACAGCTGAGCAGAAGGCCCATGTTATGTACCACACTCCCAGCCAGCACTACCTTTTTAGCTACACCGGCACGGAGGCAGACAGAGGCATACTAAGAGAGCCGTTTGTATTGCGCATGTCATTAGGACAGGTCAGGCAAAACATAGTGCAAAGTCACCAACCAATCACGGGACAAAAATGCATTGAAAATGCAATAGGATTCGGATTTACCCGAGACCTATTGCATTTTAAATGTAAGTGCCGGCATGAAAGAAGGTACGAACGGGAGGGGGGGGGGGTGGTTGTGGTACAAAAAGTAACAGACTGCGGGAGGGAACGGGGAGAGACAGGGGAGAAAAACGGTTTTACTAGTAAAGGGGCTGATAGCCTCGGAAGAGGAAAAATGACGCCATGGCAGTCAGGAGGCGGGACTAAGACTCCAAAACCAATCAAAATGCAGGATTTTCAATTGTAGCCAATCAAATTTATGGCCGGAAAGTGGGCGGAGCTTCCCCCCACTATACTGTATACAGCATCTCTCGCCGAGACAGCGCATGCGCTGCCTAGGCAAAACCTAAAAAAGCACTCTGACGCAGCCAGCGCTGGCCGAGTGAGAGCGCTTTTTTCTAGCTTTGCTCTTCTCGAACTTTCGTTTGGTCGTGCTGCACAGCCACGCTGCTCATCATGGTTAAAAGGCGTTTGCAAAGCCAATAGCTTTCTCACTGGCAAGATCAATTGGCTTTGCCAATTTTTGTTAGGACACACTGGGAACTGTCCATCTGGTGGAAACGATCCATAGCAGCTGCCCCTACCAAGGTGATACCACATACGATGATGCCTTATGCAACTACTTTGCCCTGGAGCTGCTCTACTTATGTGATCACTGGTTGCCTGAACCTGCGGGCTGCACAACACTTTGTTGGTATTTTTAGGAAATTTGGTTTCTGATTGAGGGGGGGGGGGTGAAACCCTACTCAAGCAGCAACCACAATTCCTGTCAGGGTGAAGTCACAAGCAACCCCAAATTAAGCTGCGCTTAACCCTCTGGTAACTTCGCACAAAAGCAGTCAGGCTTCACTTAGAGGTATAGTGCAAAGGCTTTATGGAGCATTTCAAACAGTAGGAAAGTGAAAATACAACACAAGAAAAATCCCACATAAATTTAGAATAAGAGAGTAAAATTGAATAAATTATTTGAGACCAAAATGACAAAATGACAAAAATCCAATCAGTAGAACTGGAGATATGCAATTTTAAAGATTTAGGTAAAAGTAGTACTTAAAAGCACAAAGCGCCAACTGTGGTTATCGGGTCACGCCGGACCAATGCGAAGTCCTGCGTTAGGGATGCGTAGCGCAGTGGCAGTTCTAATGACGCCATTTATGGGGCTTGCGTTGTGAGGTCCTTCGTCGAGGATGACGTCAAAAAAGGCTTGGGATGCTAATTTCTGGTTCGGGGATGTGTTGCGCAGCTGCACTTTCGAGGAGCTGGGAGGTCCTGCATCGGAGATGCGTTGCACAATAGTGGTTACAAAGCAGAGCTGTGAGGAGATGCATTGTGCTGCATCGGTTCTACCCAGGAGATCACAGCTGGGTTGGCAGAGCACCTTCAGGCCACTTCCAAGGTGCCAGAATTTGGGTGGCAAGACACAGTAGACAGGTGTGCTGGCTTCAATGTGGTTGGAGCCTTTTCTGTCCCTGAGGCTCTGATCAGGAGGCCAGACAACTAGCCCTTGGGGTCACTCTGGTGATCCTGGGTTCAAGATGCAGGCCCATTCTGTCAGAAATGGGGGTCTCTAGTTGGAAATGGTTTGCACCTTTGTCCAAGTAGGGACCCTTCTTCCTAGTCAGGGTAAGGGGGATAAACTCCTAAAATAACCCCTGCTTTCCCCCTTGGTAGCTTGGCACAAGCAGACTGGCTTATCTCAGAGGCAGTGTGTAAAGCATTGTGTATGCATACAGTAACTCAGTGAAAACACTACAAATGGACACCACACCAGTTAAGAAAAATAAGCAAGACTTTATCTACACCAACAAGACCAAATACAACAAAAATCCAATATACAATACTGTAAAAATAGTTACTTTGCAAGATAACCTTCAATTTGCAAGAATAGCTTAAAAAAACAGTTTTTCCGAGTTGGTAGATCCGACCGGGGCTACCGCAATGCCGAAAATGACAGAGTCTAACAGTTCCAGCTGACCGAGTCGGTACGGGCCAGCTAAAGCGTTGACAGACTCGTAGACAGTACCTTTCTCGTTGCGGCCGATCCCGTTGGTACGAGTCAGTCGGGGCAACTGTCGCGGTTGCGATGTGAAGTGGAAGCGGTGCAGCGTGAGGTGCCCTCACGGCACGGTGCAGGCAGAAGCTCAGTGGCGGTCGTCCAACAGCATTGGTGAGACCAAGGCTTATGATGCGGAGGGAGGCAGTGCTCAATGCGGTGCTGGCAAGTCATGGTGCAGGCGACGGAGCTGGTCGATGTTTGGGACGGGCAGCGATGGTAACGTCCGGGCAGAGTGAAGCAAGGTGGTGCGGAGTGCGGTGCCCACAGGATGCGGTGCAAGCAACGGCTCAGTGACGGTCACCCAGCGGCGTCGGTGAGACCAAGGATGCGGTGCGAGGTGCAGCGTGCCTTCTGCGGTGCATTCAGGACACGGAACCAGCGACGGACTCGGTGACAGAGTTGGCTGCTCTTTTCTTCTGCGGCGTCTGAAAACAGTGGTTCCAGAGGCGGTGCCCAGATGGATGGTGAAGTCTTTGCTGTTCCTGAGACTTCTTGAACAGGGGCAAGCTCTACCTCAAGCCCTTGGAGATACTGTGGCAAGCAGGATACACACACAGTTCCTCTCCTTGGTAGAAACAGCTACTGCAGGCCAACCCCAGACTGCACACAGCAAAGGGGCAGTACATCTCCTCCAGCTTCTTCCAGCTCTTCTCCTTGGCAGAGGTTCCTCTTGAAGTCCAAAAGTGATCTAAAGTTCAGGGGTCTGGGCCCCAACATTTACAGTCCATTTCTCTTTGTTCTCTGGTGTCAGAGAGGCTCTGTGCTTAGTCAAAACCAGTACTGTCCTCTCTGGTGCAGCTTCCTTGCAGGAGGTGGAGACAGAATTGTCCAAGGCTGACCAGGCCCATTCAGGTGTTAAAGAAATATCCTCCCCCTACTCTGAATGCAGCTCAGGTCTATTCAGCCCAGCCCTGACTCACCCTGGAAAGGAAGGACACACCTCACCCCCCCAAGTGGCTGTCTGAACAGAATGCACATCCCCAGCCCCTGTCACTCCAAAGCCAGACAGTCAATACACAAACCTAACAGACGCACACTGGATGGCTAAGCAACAAAATACCTACTTTCTACGAGTGGTGTTTTCAAATCCAGAATGTAAAAATCTGCCTTACTAAAAGATGAATCTTTAGATTCTGAGTTCAGGCATACTAAATCCCATTTTCCTATCTTGTTCCCACGGGTAGTTATACTTGTAAGATGTTACAAGTAAACTCCCCAATCTATCCTAAGGGACAGATAGCCTTTCAATAGTGAAAAACGAAATTGGCAGTATTTCACTACCAGGACATGCCATACACATCAGTGCATGTCCTACCTTTCACACACACTGCACCCTGCCCACAGGGGTACCTTGGGCCTACCTTAGGGGTGACTCACTTGCAGGAAAATGGAAGGTTAGGGCCTGGCAAGAGGGAGACATAGCCGGAGTAGGGCTGCAGGTGCACGCCACTCCACAAACCAGTCAGCGAGTGAGCGGACCACTCTGTCTTGCTCCCGTATGACCGTAACTGAATCATAAACGGGTCAGTTTGATGAATAGGGTAGAATCTGACCTTGTTAGCTTAGATTGCGACTGATTACTTGACTTATTAAGATAAATTGAAGAATCAGGCATGCTGTAGTGTAGGAAATTATTGTACGGTCCTGATGAATTGCCAATAGACCCCTTTGGGGCTAAAAGAGGCATGAAACATGTTGACCACACTCTTTAGATATTAATCACGACTGCTCTTTAGGGCCATTGCATTCCACACAAGCATTATTGGTTTTAATTAGGTTAGTGAGCTCCACTATTAAAATGTATCTACATCATGCATCACTAAACCTATTTTAATCTCACTTTTCATCACACTACTTTCTACACCCCACACAATCACACTCATCAGACGGCTAATCAAAAAGATCTCCGGCAAAGAGCCCCCTCGCGGGTGCCCGTTGAGCATTGCAGCGCCGGCCCGACGAGGAGCAAGCCCAGATGATGAAGCATGACACCTCTCGGGCGGTGGGAGGGCACTTGCTCCTATTGGAGCACATTCCACTGACTTTACAGACTATCTTTTCGTCTAAGGAACTGCACACTCTTATACTCAAGTGGGTGCACTTGCCAGGTCAACATGGCAGTACGAACTGCACACAGGCACTGCAATGGCAGGCCTGAGACCTTTTTGCGAGGCTGCTTGTGTGGATGGCACAATCTGTGCCCACTACCAGCATTTGGTTTACAGGCCCTGGGCACACATGGTGCACTGTACTAGGGACTTAGCAGTAAATCAAATAAGCTAATTGTGAACACACTAATCCATAACAACAATTTACAGAGGGAGCACTTGCACTTTGGCACTGAACAGCAGTGGCAAAGTGCCCAAAGCATCTAGCATCAAAGCATCTAGACCAGAAAAAACGAAGTCCAACACACAGTAAAAACACAGGAGGCAAAGGCAAAAAATACAGGGGAAACCCACACCAAGGATGCCAGGTCTAACACATTCCAGCTGGGCAACAGAGTACCAGAGTAGCAGGGTAGCAGTTCTTCTTGCAGCACAGCAGCCCTTCTGAGTCTTTCACAGGCCCACAGCTGTACTGAAGGGTTATGTTAAGTTGATTTGTTGAGCGCACTTGTCACCCATGAGGGTATACAGGTGCTTGAGTAGGTGTGTAGGTCAAGCAGGAGTTGCTGTGTGGAAGAGATCTGCAGCGTTAGTTGAACAGCCAGGTATTCAGCTTCTTGTGGAAGCTGAGTAGTGTGGACGAGGTCCTGATGTGTTGGGGGAGGTCATTCCAGTTCTTGACAGATATGTAGGAGAAAGAGCAACCTCTGGCTCTGCTTCTATAAATTGCAGGATATGTGCAAGAGAAAGTGACATTAATTGTCATTCAAAAATGTATTGTTTAGTTAATTAAAACCATAACAATCATTTGTCACAATAAAACATGGTAAAACAGAATTCATTGTCAAGAGAAGGTTAGCAATATTAAAACCATGTGCAGGAGTAGTCCAGACAATATGTAATTGTTTAAGTGACTTTGAAGCTGATAGTGGTTGAGGCCGCCAGCTTCATTATCAACAATGAGTAAAATTTTAAACAGAAAATTAAGAGTTTCATCTCAAGTTGGTTCTTTTTTGAATGTCTCTTTATCTGATCCTTGTGATGAAAAGAATTGTGTGTTTATTTGATTAGCCAGTCTAGTTGTTCTATCCCTCCGAATGGCTCGTGCAAACAGAAATATTAAGGCTCAACTGTAAGGCGTTAATTGCAGTTGTCTGGTGGGCTGGTAGACGTGTAGGCGGTGATTGAGGAAGGCAGGTCTAATGTTTCGGGACAAGAATGCGTAGGTGCGGTGTTTGAATTGACAGTGTTTCTGTGTGGGGAGCGAGTGGAGCTATCAGAGCTGAGGCAAAATGTGGGTGCAGCAAGGGAGGTGGAGGATGAGTCTTGCCGCAGTGTTCTGAATGGTCTGAAGTCTCTGTGTGAGGTGGGTTGGGGTTCTGGCGTGCAGTGCGTTGCCATAATCAAACCTGCTCATGATGAGGGCTTGAGTCATAGTGTGTCTGTTGTTTTGGGGTAGTCACTTGAAGATCCTATATAGCATTCGAAGGATGAGGAAGCAAGAGGTGGTGGTGGCGTTTACCTGGGATGCCATGGTGAGTTTATTATCCAAGATGATTCCCAGATTTCGGGCTTGTTCGGATGGGATTGAAGTGGGTCCTAGTTCCGCTGGCCACCAGAAGAAGTCCCATGGTGAACTCTTGTTTGCAGTTTGTGAAGTTGTTTCTGGTGGTGTTGGCTTTGTCTGTCAGCGATAGGATGAGCTGCGTATTATCGGTGTAGGATATGATGTCGATTCCATGGGCTCTGATGATGCCTGTGAGGGGTGCCATGTAGATGTTGAAGAGTGTTGGGCTAAGAGCTTATCCTTGTGGGACTCCACAGATGAGTTTCTTGGGTCCTGTGGTGTATGGTGGGAGCCTGACTCTCTGAGTTCTGCCTTTCAGGGAGGAGGCGAACAATTTCAGAGCTGGGCCTTGCATTCCGGTGTGGTGTAGCCTTGAGATGAGGGTGTGGCAAGAGACGGTGTTGAAGTCTGCAGGGAGATTGAGCAGAATGAGGGCTGCGGTATCTCCATGGTTAAGGATGGTCCTGATGTCATCGGTGGTCACAATGAGGGTGGTTTTTGTGCTGTGGTTGCTGCATAAGCCTGATTACCTGCTGTCCAGTAGTTGGTGATGTTCTATGTGACTGGAGAGCTGTGTGTTGATTGCATTCTCCATGACCTTGGTGAGGAAAGGTAGCAGTGACATGGGTCAGTAGTTGCTGAGTTCGCTAGGACCAGCCAATTTTTTTTTCAGGAGGGCGTTGACTTCTGAATGCTTCCAATTGTGTGACAAGGTTGCACATTTGATGGATATGTTCATGATGGACGTGAGCATGGAGCTGATTGTGGATTCTCCTAAATTGTAGATGTGGTGGGGGCATGAGTCTGTGGGGGCTTCTGAGTGGATGGAATTCATAATTGCAGCCTTGTCCTAGATGGTGATTGGTTTCCAATCTTTTAGGTGCTTGACCTCGCACATGGTGGTGGGCAGTTGCTCAAAGATGTCTTCTGGGTTGAGCTGGGGTTGAAGTTGCTGTAAATCTTTGTGATTTTGTTGTGGAAGAAGTTGGACAGGTTGCTGCAGATCTTTTGCGAGGGTAAGATAAAGCTGGTAGAGGCTGCAAGGTAGGAGAATTCCGTGACGATGGTGAAGAGTTCTTTGCTGTTGTTGGAGATGGTTTCTATCCTTAGTGCTAGGGCTTTTTTCTTTTTCTTTGATTTGGTGGTGGTAGCATCTAAGAGTAGCCGGTAGGAGTTTCCGACGGAGGTGTCACGGCTGGTTCTCCATTTCCTTTCTAGGTGTTTTTTAGTAACGTTTGTATCCTCTGAGGTCATATGTGTACCAGCTGGCTTGCTAGTAGGTCCTCCTATGTTTGATGTGCTTGAGAGGTGCAAGGATGCCAGTGCAGTTAGATATCCATTTGTTGATGTTTGTTATGTATTGGTTTGGGTCAGTGGAGGGATTGGCTGGTTGGTCCCAAGGATGTTGTTCCAGTCTGCATCAGTAATCTTATTCCAGCTGCATCTGGTGGCACTAGGCATAGTCAAAGTAGTGGCTCGTAGAGTTTAGATGATAAAGTGAATAATGGAGTAGTCCGTCCAGCTGAGTGGGGTAGTGTGACTGAATTTGATGTTGCTGGAGGTGAATATGGGGTCCAGGGTGTGTCGTGCGTTCGAACCTGAATGAGCTGGGTGACTCTGATGTTGTTGAGGCTTTCGAGTAGGGCTGCTGAGTTGGGGTCTGTGGGGGGGTGTCAAGGTGGAAGTTGAGGTCGCCCAGGAGGATCGAGTTCTTAGAGCTTATGGTGAGGGGGCCACAAAGTCTTGATGAGGCTGCAGAAAGGGTTGCACGATCTGTGGGGTTCTGTATGTGAGGATTCCTCTGATGATGGTTTTCACATTTGTTTGAAGTTTGAAATGCATGTGTTCCGTGAACTAAGTGTTCTTGTTTTCAGACGAAGTGCATTGAATCATGTTATTGTGGATTATGGTGAGGCCATTTCTGGCTTGTGGGCTCTGTCTTGGCACGCTATCTTGTAGCCCGTCAGGATGGCTATGGTGATGACGGGTGACATCACTGGGTTGAGACAAGTTTTGGTTAGGAGGAAGATATCTGGGTTGTGTGTTTCGATGAGATACCAGGTCTGCTTACCGAGTGACCGTGTGTTGAGAAGCATGCAAGCGAGGTGGGGGGTGTTGGGGGTGAGGCGTGTGTAGACGCTTGCGAGGGGGTGGTGCTTTGGGGGGTGTTGTTACAGGTGAGGTGACAGTGTGAGCAGGTGAAAGGTCTTGCCATGGTGTGAGGCGCGGCGTGGAAGCAGTAGTCATGGTTACGAGGCTTGAGCACGCAGAGTGCAGATTAGCTGTGGCGGTCTGTTGGACCATGGCTCGCGGCGCTGGGCACAGTCCAGGCATGGATGGGTGCAGATGGGCTTGCCTTTGGCGCAACAGTGGCGGGCCTGCTGCACGCAGTCATGCACAGGCCGCTATTAAGTGAGTTCTGAGAGTGGGAGGAGAGCAGGGGGGCGGTAGGCGGGGCTAAAGAGAGGCAGGTAGAAGATGCGGGAAGAAGATGTGGGAGAGCAGGCAAAGAGCAGGGGGAGGGGGTTAGGGTGCTGGGGAAAGTAGAGAGGCGCAAAGAATGAAAGAGAATGAGAAATAGGCACAAAACAGCAAAGAAAAGTGGCACAAACAGTGCAAGAGAGCAGTCAAGAAGGACATAGGCAGAGGAGAGCGGCATCAGCGGGGAGAGTGAGACAGGGCCTCAAGTGTCCAAAAGGGCCTGAAACTGGTCTGAAGACGAGTCACAGGTAAGTGGGGGAGCTGGGGCTTGAGGGTCCCATATTTATACTTGGTTCCAGCTTCAAAGTAGGAGAAGGTTCTGGAAGTTTCAACCCCCAGAGGTGTTTGGATTTTCCTGCTTCCCTGCCCTGGTTCAGCTTGTCTGGGAGCACAAAAGACTAGTGTGAAACCCTCCTGGTCAGAGACCTGCTCTCTCCCCCAACAGCTCCGCTGTTGTGCCACTGCCGCTGCCCTGTGCAGGTAGGTGTTCGAGGCCCTCCTCCACCCGCAGGCTCCTGCCTGCACCTCATCCCTGGTGGTCCAGAGGGAGAGCCTTGCTCTTCTGCTGGTCCGCTGTTGTCTGCCTTGTGTTTTTGCCCGTTTTCTGTCTTTTGTCTGTCTTTTTCCTGTAATTTTGTGCCTCTGTTTATTTTGCCTGTTTTCATTTTGCCTGGTGTTTGTGCCCTTGTCTGTGTCCTCCGTGCCCGTTTTCGTAATCCTCTTCACCGCTGCTGCTGCCCCTGCGGCCCTCCCCCCTGTCGGTTCCCCGCTCCCGCCTCCCAGCTGCGCTTCCTCCCCTTCCCTATTTAATGGCAGCCGCCAAAGCCAAGCCCATCTGCGCCCATCCGCGACCCAACCGTGACCCGAGCCAGGGACCTTGGTTCTCCGACCACACACCGCTCTCTACTCACGACTCAACTGCCCTCCTCGCACTCAACCCCGGAAGGAACAACAACTGCCAAGTGTCTACGCTGGCCACCACCCACGGCCAGTTCTCCTGCCGACACTGCCGACAAACCTTCACCACCCTCCGCACCACCATGGACAACGTCCCCACACCGGACGCCAGCAGCCCTGAAGCCCTGAGATTCATCCTCCTCAACGTGCACTCCCTGAACAGACACACAGTAGAGATCTGGGATTTCCTCGACACCCTCTTGCCAGACATCGTTGTCTTCACAGAAACATGGACAACCCCACCTCCCCCACTGACATCCCCACCGCCATCCCCGACGAATACAAGATCCAGAGGAAGGACTGCCCCAACCGCCCAGGAGGAGGACTCACCATCGCACACAAGATCTCCTTCCGACTCACCACCTCCAGCACGAGCGACTCCCAGTCCACCACCGAACACCTCCATTTCCAGATCCAGACCAGCCCCAGAGCGACCTTACGAGGCACCCTCGCCTACAGACCTCCCGGACCTCGAACTGCGTTCACCACTACCATCGCCGACCTCACTGCGCCCCATACCATCGCCTCCCTGGACTACATACTCATCGGAGACCTCAACTTCCACCTCGACAACCTCAGCGACCCCAACTCCGCCAACCTCAGACTGCATCAACTCGTCACCACCCCTACCCACAAGGCAGGACACACCCTCGACCCCATTTTTGCAGGAGGCAACAACGTCCACTTCAGCAACACCACACAACCCATCTGGACAGACCACTACTGCGTTCACTTACACGTCAAAAAATCCACCGCACCCAAACCGGCACCCCTCCCACCGCGGAGGAACTGGAGCAAGAACACCGAGGAGCATTTCAACTCCACCCTCAATCACGAAGCCCCTCCACCACGACTGATGCCAACTCTGCAGCCCTAAGAACTTCACAGATGGATCACCAACTGCGCAGACAAGCTCGTCCCCCTCCGCAACCTCGACAGACAGCGATCCAGGAAGGCCTCCATGTTCACCACCGACCTCCAAGAAGCCAGACGCACCTGCAGACGTCTTGAGAAGAACTGGAGAAACAGCAAAACTTCGGAAGACCACTCCACTTACAAGAATGCCATGACAGAATACCACCAACTCATCAGATCCAGAAAGAGGACCTTCATCAGTAACAAAATCCATGCCAACACCAGCAACTCCAATGAACTCTTCAACATCATCCAGGAATTCACTAAGCAGCCCAGCAAAGCCATGGACGTCACACCCCCCCAGAACCTCTGCAACAAACTCGCCTCTTACTTCCACCTGAAAATAAGATCCCTCTATGACAACTTCGTTAAACTGACACAGGACACCAAACCCACTCCGCCGCCAAGCAACAAAAGTCAGCATACCATCTCCTCCTGGACCCCAGTCACCACCGAAAACACTGCATCGACCATGAAAGGCATTCACTCAGGAGCCCCTATGGATCCCTGCCCTCCGCACATCTTCCACAGAGCTGCCCCCACCATCGTACCGGAGCTACGACACACCATCAACGCCTTCCTCGAAGCTGACACATTCCCAGACGACTGGTAACGTGCAGAAGTCAAGCCCCTCCTGAAGAAGCCCTCAGCAGATCCAACGGACCTCAAGAACTACCGACCCATCTCTCTCCTCCTTCGCGGCCAAAGTCACAGAAAAGATCGTCAACGTCCAACTAATGAAATTTATAGAAGAGAACTCCATCCTCAACCCCTTCCAATCCAGATTCTGCAGCAACCACAGCACAGAGACCGCCCTAATTGCCGCCACAGACAACATCTGCACACTCCTCGACCAAGGACACACCGCGGCACGGATACTGCTCGACCTCTCTGCAGCTTTCAACACCGTCTCCCACAGCGCTCTCACCGCAAGACTCCACGACGCCGGCATACACGGGACCGCCCTCGCCTGGCTCTGCTCTTTCCTCACCGGCAGAACCCAAAGATCAGACTTCCTCCCTTTCTCTCCGAACCCACAGAGATCAGCTGCGAAGTACCCCAAGGATCATCGCTCAGTCCCACGTTCTTCAACATCTACATGGCCCCCCTCGCCACCATCGTCAGACAGAAAAGACTCAGCATAGTATCCTACGCCAACTACACCCAGCTCATCCTCTTCTTCACCAAGGACCCCCTCACCTCCAGACTCAGCTTCCAGGAAGGAATGAAGGACGTTGCAACCTGGATGAGCAGCAGCTGCCTGAGGCTCAACTCGGAGAAGACAGAAGTCCACGTCCTCGGGCCCTCCCCTTCTGCATGGGACAACACCTGGTGGCCCACTGCCCTCAGCAGCCCTCCCACACCCACGGACCACACCCGGAACCTCGGCATCATACTCGACTCCTCCCTCTCCATGATCTGACAGATCAACGCCGTCGCCTCCACCTGCTTCAAAACCCTCTGCATCCTTCGCAAGACATTTAAATGAATCCCCCTCAATCAAGAAAGGTCATCACCCACGCACTCATAACCAGCACATTAGAGTACGGAAACGCCCTCTACGCCTAGATCAACAAATCCTTGCTCCGCAAGCTCCAGACCATACAGAACACCGCAGCCAGACTCGTCCTCGGCATCCCCCGACACGAACACACCTGTGAGACCTCCACTGGCTCCCCGTCAAGAAGAGAGTAACTTTCAAGATACTCCCCCATGCATACAAATGACTCCACAACATCGGACCCTAATATCTCAACGAAAGAATGGCCTTCCACGTACCCAAGAGAAACCTCCGATCTGCCGACCTCGCCCTCGCCGAAACCCCGCGCATCGGCAGAGCCAGAACAGGTGGAAGAGTCTTCTCCTACGTCGCAGAAAAGACCTGGAACGAGCTCCCGATCAACATCAGACACGCACCCACTCTGCACATCTTCAGGAAGACCCTCAAGACCTGGCTCTTCGACTGACCGGAGCTGCTCCGCCACCCCAGCGCCTTGAGACCCTCATGGGTGAGTAGCGCACTTCACAATTCCCTGATTGATTGATTGATTTTTGAGTGTGCTGAGGCAAAGCCTTTGTGATGTGCAAGTATGGTAGGTGACAGCTCCTTCCCCTATCAAGTCAAAGATGACCCATCCTGCCAACACCTATTCTCCCTTTGTCCCACTGTCTGGAAGCAATACACAAAAACCAACTGCCAGCTAATGCCTACTCATGTGACCCAGGATACAGACTGCAGGCACCAAACGGTTGGGACAAGAAAACGCCAACTTTCTAAAAGTGGCATTTTAAGACATGTGACTTAATATCCAGGTTTTAAATTACAATTCTTTGGACACCAAACTCGACATCCCTTCCTAATCCCAATTTAAAGTTAGCACTGTAATATAGTAACCCACTGTTACCCTATGGAAGAGGTGAGCATTGGAGTAGTGAAAAACAAATTTAAGAAGTTAAAAATACAAGTCCAACTTTTTAACTACACTGCACCCTGCCCAATGGGCTGTTTAGGGCTTACCCTAGGTGTGTCTTTTATGTATTAAAAAGGAAGGTTTAGGCCTGGCAAAGGGTTTATTTTGCCAGGTTAAAATGGCAGTTTGAAACTGCACACAAAGGCGGCAATGGCAGGCTTGAGATAGGCTACTTAGGTGGGTAGCACAATGAGTGTTGCAGGCCTACTAGTTGTGTTTTGTTTTACATGCCCTGGGTACAGCTAGCACCACTTTACAAGCAACTCACGAGTGAATGAAATGTGCCAATTGGTTATAAGCCAATTTTACCATATTCTAGGGAGTGAGCACACACACTTTAGCACAGTTCAGCAATGGTAAAGTGCACAGAGTCCTAAGGCCAACAAAAAATAGATCAGCAAAAAAATTGAGGAGTAAGGCAAAATGTTGGGGGGAGACCACCCTAAGGCTGACAAGGTTTAACAGTATTTCACTACAGTAATGCATAAACAGCATATATGTGTCCCCAAAGAGAAGGAATACTCTCCTCTGACGAATCAGATTTATATTACTGACTGATCAAGTATTTGACTGCTTCAGAAATTCAAATGTAAGTAAATGTATCTGCTAAAATCATGGAGGTGTCAGTAATCGGAACTGCATTCCACCCTAATGCACTGTGGAAAAACTGGTGCAAAATGTGAAAGTGCAAGCCACACCTGAGAAACATATGTAACATAAATATGAGAAGATTGATCGTGTCTACCAGATAAAATCCACTGCTGCACACTACTAACCTTGTATATGAGGGATACCACTTAGAAAATGTATTCTGGACATAAAGATTAGAGCATGTTCATCAATATTGGTATAGCAATGATCTTATTTCACAAACACACCAGTAGAGGGGTTATTATGCAAATAACTACTGTGAATGATGAGAGCATGGTAGTTGTATATATATTTTGTTATTCCTCGAACGTAGGGGTATGCAAAGCTTTTCTTGCACCCTTGTGATGTTCTAGGGCAGAGATCTTAAAACTGTGGGGCGCGCCCCCCTGGGGGGCCATCAATGTGTTCACAGGAGGGCACAAATGGGTCTGCAATTACGTGTAAATGAAGATAGCCTGCAAGCCCGAAAGATATGTTTCTAGGCTGTCTTCATTTACATGCAGCAGTTAAAGACCATAAAAAAGTGTGAGGACAGTACTACTGAATGGCACGGGGCAGAGTGAGTGAGTGTGAAGTTAGGGGTAAAGACATTGCTTAAAAAAAGGAGAAAAAATTCTGCAATTTACTGTTGATTTTCACCTTTGAGTAACTGCATATAAAAACATGCGCATACTTCAAATGAAAAATAAATGCAGGTTAAACTAATCAAAGGGAAATATACTCTTTTTACCTTGTGAAACCTCAGTTGGCTAATGTGATCACTGCAGATGTCTTTGTGTGTGACCTGAGAGTCACAGAATTAAGTCCGTATTAGTGCCGTGAGGAATAGTGACTTGTTTATATTGCTACGAGGGCCCAGTCTTTGACAGAAAGCACAGTGAATTTCATTATTTTAAAAATTGTAGTACACTGTATGAAACAGGCTGCTTCAAAACACTGTTTAAGATAAAACAAGTGCTTTAAAAATATACATTTTAGTGATAAGCATTCAGACAATATCTAGTATAAATATTTTTATATGTGTACATTAAAAGGGTGCACTTCTTTTAATTTACACATATATAACTTCTCAAAAAGAATAGTATTTGTCTCCATTAATTAAAAGCTACACTGGCTCCAAAGCAGCCTTTATATTTGATGATTAACCATTGCACACATTTACATTTCTTTCAAGTAGAGGGCACTTTGTGAGAAGGTATGCTTCTTCTTTAGTTCTCTAATATCTGTTTCACAGCACAGGAACCCCCCCCCCCACCCTCTGTGAGTGGGCACTGGACCCCATTTATGTCAGTCTTACTATGAAAAACAACACGGGGTGCATTTTCCTTGCTAGCATTAGGGCCCAGGTCATCATTGTTGTGCATAGAACAGGGCCCAAGCAACAGGAGACGAGGGGGAGTCTAAATGCGCTTTTTTGTTGTAGTTTTTTACACAAACCAGCAGAAAGCGTGCTTTGTGCATCTGGCCCAGAAGCAATGGCCCTGTTGAGTGGGCAGAGTAGACGGCCTGATTCACAGAGCTGTAGGCAAAATTGTTGCTGGAGTTGTATTAGAGACACAGGGCGTATTTGATGGGCCAGTGTTTCTTGGAGCCTTGGAGCAATGGATCAAGGGAGGGGAAAATCTGAAGCAGAGGAGACACCTTGATTTGGGCACCAGAGAGATGAGAAGGAGAGGGAAGCTGAGAGATGAGAGAAATGATTAGAGATGGGAGGGAGAGGGATGGTGTGAGATGGGAGCCCATGTTGTTAACAAACGTCAGAGGCAACAGCAAGGCAGTACCTATCATTAGCGAAACAGGTGCAGTTACACTTTTGCCGAGGAGCCCACAGCATCACATTTATGAATGCTTTACAATAAAAAGTGGGCATGGGGGCTTATTTTCCTTGCTAGCATTAGGGCACATGGAGCCCTTGACACAAAATAGGGGGGCAGCATGCAGTAGCTAATTTTCTTCAGAAAGAGACTGGAATTGTTTTGAGATTGAAGTGATCATCAGACATGGTGGGGAAGTAGTGAAAGAAGAGGAGATAGCCTGCTTCTCAGGGCTACATCCATTATTAGTGCAGCAGGCAAAGTGCATTAGGGCCCACAGTTCCCTGATTATAGGCAGTAGTGTTTTTGGTCTGTTTTTGTTTGATGCTGTTGCTTTTTCATAAGTCCCACATTTTTGGGGGATTACGAGCTACATAAAAGCACCCCTGAAATGATCTCATGATCCCCACCCCCTGTGATCATCCCTCCCCAAATCATTGCCATATAGTTTTGGAGGGGGGGGCCCACTTCAAAACATTTTGCTTAGGGGGACTCAGAGCAAAAGAGTTTGAGGTCCTCTGTTCTAGGGAAAGATTTCAAGTTGAAAAGCTTTATACTTTCCACATTTACGTGAAAAACTGGAGTTTTGTAATAATTTCTGTGGCACCAGTAACTTTGCAGAAAAAAATTTGCACCTGGTTTACATAATGCAGAACATTTTCTGCAAAAGATAAACTTGAAGAAGAGCACATTGCATATCTTTTCCACCTTCGATGTGATGTGTTTGATAGCATATAGATATGGTATGCACAGGAGAAGGTGAACTTAACTTAAGAAACTTCACAAATTGCCAAAAATTGTTAAGTCACTAGCTTAAAAAACACTTTGCACATTCCTTCTTATATGCCCCTCTCAGTCTGTTAAAAATGTTCCCTTAATAAATATATATATATAGTAGGTAGTTATAGTTAGGACCTTGTTTCTATTCAAAAAGCGTTTTTTTGCCAATATCTTTGGCGCCATTTGACGAATCTTGGCAAAATTTTCAAAACTAATGGGGCGCTCCGGTCAGCTCCTGCCTTGAAAGTTTCGGGGTGATTCATCAAGCAGGGGCCGAGAAAAAAGGGGGGTCCCAAAACGTGTTTTCTCCATGTTAATTTCCATAGGAAACTTTTGTCGCGGCTACAGCCCGAACTGCTGAACGGAATTACACCACATTTGGCAGAAATGTAGCTCTTGGTCCAGAGTGCACTCTTTGCTTTAAATGGTGTAAATCTGTTTGGTAGTTTTTTAAATATTAAAGGAAAAATAAATGTATATATCTGGGGGAGCCTAACCACGCATCTCACCGTGAGATCTGATTAGCTGTCAGCACTTCATCCAAGAAGTGTTGGCAGCCATCTTGGGACCAATATACATGATAGCACCCCATTAAAATGCATTGTAGTGAATGGAAGGTTTTGAGGGTCACCAAAAGGAGAACGTATAAATGGTGATAACAGACTTTAGTTACATTATAAATCATTTGTTGATGGTACAATACTAATTTTAGGAATTGTGGTCTGTTCTAAGGTGATTTTACCCTGTGAAAAACCCTTCTGCTGGGATATCATGAATCATGTTTGAGAGAAAACTATTTTCTCATGCTTTTCCCATAGAGGTTTGGAAGGTGCTCCAGAAGCTAAACTGAGAGCATATTTTCTGTAAATTCACATTATCTTTCTCAGTCATGTGAGAGTGAAGTCTGACATTCTCAGTAAAACATGTACTTCCAACAAGGGCAGAGACTGTCAGTTGATTCCTTTGTGTTCTACTGCAGCTTCACAGAGTGTTCTAAAGAACAACTAGAGCGCTAACAGTCTTACTTATGAAAAAAGTATGGCACACCTGGCACGCCTGAAGCCATCTTGATTGGAATAAACTGGTAACACTTAAAACATTTAATTTTCAAAAAGGAACAAAATTAGGGGGTTCATGTTGCCATAGAAATTATGATTAGTGCTGCAGAAAGAAAAATTATGGCACATTTTGAGTGACTTCTCAAATCCTCTTCGATTTCATAAAAAAATTCTGACATGCAGACTGAAACATGCACTTTCAATACCAGCAGCAGGCTTCCAGTTAACTCCCTGGTGAGCAGTAGCTTTACTACAGTGATCTAATGAGCAACTAGAGTGCTAACATTCTGAATTTATGGCAAGTGTGTGACACATCTGAATGCCTTCTTGATGGAATCAAAGTAAAAAACTGAAAGCATTTCCTACTGAGGAGACTGCAGTAAATGTGGAAATGCAGATTTTACACAGTTTTAATGGGAAGAAAATCATGATTTTATTAAAGACACGGAGGCTAATATTATGCACATATCCTTTATTGCTCTCAAACACAGCAGCAACATCAAACATAGCATTAGAACAACCATAGAACTCTAGAACACTGAACATGCATATAACATCAGAACAGGCAGCCATCTTCCTCTTTTATTAGCTGCGAAATCAACAAAAAAAGTCCCGTCTGTAGAACCAAAAATCCAATCCATTTGTGTTTTCCAAGGACTCGTCCCCGAAATCCATCTTCTCAGCTTCAACCTATACAAAAAGAACAAATAAATTAAAATAGGGTGGGTAAGCGGAGGGATAATATTAGCCTCCGTGCCTTTAATAAAATCATAATTTTCTTCCCATTAAAACTGTGGAAAATCTGCATTTTATGGCAAGGCCCGGAGGCCAATATTATGCATGTTCAAAGTTCTTCTAAAACTCTTTCCAACACATTTTCCACAGGCTTAAAATAGAATTTTTTAAAAGTCGAATCACTTGACCAATCTGCCGCTTTCAAAATGCCACTCAAACTTGAACCTCTCATAAATGCTTTACTAGCCATAGCGCTCCTAACAGAATGAGCCCCAAATTTACTCACTTCTACACCAGCCTTACAAATTACCTCTTTCACCCACCTAGCCAAGGTTGGAGCAGAAACTGCCTTAAAAGGCTTTCTGTAAGAAATCAACAACTGAGAACAACCACATTCCCTTAAACCTAACGTTCTTAACTCATACTCTCTCAAACAACGAACCACACACAAATTACTATGCCCCTCCATTAAAGGATAAAAAATAGTCCTAGACATAGTCTTTGTCCTTTTCTGCAACTCAAAACACACACCCTCCGGTTGGTAACTCCTAGAACTCACCTCCAAAGCTCTGATATCTGAAACCCTTCTAAACGATACCAAACACAAAAGTATCGCCATTTTCCATGGCAACAACTTAAGACTCAATGATGAATTAGCACCCCAACAGTCCAACTCCCTTAGAACAACCGAAACGTCCCAAAGTATATTATACTTCGCTTTAGGTGGCAACTCCAACTGCACACTCTTAACCAACCTTTTAACTAAAGCTTGCTGACCCACAGGCACACCATCCTCCAAAACGTGCCCAGCTGAAATCACAGACCTGCTCAAATTCACCGTATTGTAAGCCAAACCTCCTTTATACAGAACAGATAAATAATTTGCAACCTCCACTAAAGGTGCTGATACGGGATCCAAACCCCCCTCAACACACCACCTACACCATTTCCTCCAAGCTGACCTGTAGACCTTAGTAGTTCCTGTTGCCCATGATCTCGCAATGAGATCCGAAGCCTCCTTTGATAATCCATGCACTTCCCAGACTCTCCTGAAATCAACCAAGCTATAAGCCTCAACTGGCCTGCCACCACTAATTCATGCACGTTCCCCTGTGCATCCAAAATAATCCTCGGGAAAATCTGCAACAAAACAGGATCCTCGATCAACAAACTCATCACGTCTGGAAACCACACTTGGGCCTGCCAAAACGGCGTTATAAAAACCAGCTCTGCTCTCTCCCTTCTTACTTTCATCAATACCCTCTGAATCATTGAGAATTTCGGGAAGGCATAAAGCCTCCCCACACTCCACACCTGTAGGAAAGCATCTATCCCCTTCGCTTATGGATCTAGTCTCCAGCTGTAAAATTTCACCAACTGCGTATTCAGTCTGTCCACAAATAAACCCACCTTCAGAGGACCCCACCTTTGCTGCAACCTCTGGAAAACTCCCCTGTCCACCTCCAATTGCTCACATCCTTGAGATACCTTGAATTCCAATCCGCTTCTGTGTTGCTCAAGCCCGTTATATACTGGGCCTGCACCATAATCTCTTTTTCCAAACAGAACCTCCAAAACTCCTTTGCCAACTCTGCAAGTCCCCTCGATCGTGGACCCCCCAGCTTGTTCACATAACGCACTGCAGAAATGTTGTCCATCTTTAGTAGAACACAACATTTTACTTGATCCTTCATGAAACTCTTGACCGCAAACGATCCTGCCAGGAGCTCCAGACAATTTATATGAAGCTCCCTCTTCTCCTTGGACCACTGTCCCCCAGTGGACATCATCCCACCCCTTGTCCCCCAACCATACAGACTCGCATCCGACTCTATCTCCACCTCTGAAACTTCTCCAAATATTGCTCTTCCATTCCATGCTTCCAGGCTCATTAACCACCAATCCAACTCCTCCTGAGTCTCCTGATTCATCCTCACTCTCTGTGAATACTTCGCCCCCTGCCTCAAATGACAAGCCTTCAACCTCTGCAATGCTCTGTAATGAAGGGGAGCTGGAAAAATCGCCTGAATAGATGCTGAAAGTAGGCCCAGCAATCTTGCCAACTGACGTAACGTGATCCATTCCGCACTCTTCACTCTTTATACCTCCTTTCGAATCTTCTTCACCTTCTCCATAGGCAACTTCAACACACATGGGGGGCAGAGTTTGCGGACGGCAAGATGGCCGCTTAAAAGCCCGGCTCCGAGAAGCCGCCACACGATCCGAACAATATCCTCCTTCTAACGCCCTTGACAACCCTACTCCGTTGCTGCACTAAGCACTGAAGAGACTGGCACCAGGTAGAACTGTTCGGGACCTTTCTACCCATATGCATCCCGCTGCTACTGCGAGGCGCTCGGCGGAGGCCTACACAACACGCTGACGCCCGGCCTAAAGTGAGTACTGCCGGGTACGTCACGGCGCAGAGCAGGCGCCCGCAACACCGAGCCCCATCGGTCGTCCGGAAGGCTACGAGCGGCCAAGAACGGGCTCTAGACGCTACGATCGGACCCTGCGGACTGCCGCGTACTGCCGCTTGAGCCTCGACGCTGCTTTTACCCACCAATGTATCGCGCTCCAGATACTGCCCATCTGCATCCCGCTGATACTGTGAGACGCCCAGCGGGGGCCTGCGCGGCATGCTGAAGACCCGGCCTAAAGTGAGTGCCGCCGGCTACGTCACGGCGCAGAGCAGGCGCCCGCAACACTGAACCCCATCGGTCATCCGGAAGGCTACGAGCGGCCAAGAACGGGCTCCAGACGCCTTGATCGGACCCTGCGGACTGCCGTTGACTGCCGTTTGAGCCTCGATGCTGATTTCAGCCATCGGCGTCACGCACTCCAGATCTGAGTTCAGGCCGCTGTCGGGGTCCCGCTACGGTCCCGGCTGGGGAGACGAGGTGAGCACATAGCCGAGGAAGAGAAAGGAGCTGCGCTGGTGATTTCAGCGCATCTGAAGGTTGCGTGAGTGGGGGCCCTTATAACCAGAGAGGGGTGCTCCAGCCCGGTGAGGAGACCAAAGCAGCTACATTACTGCAAGTCAGCTGTCTTACACAGAGCTGGGGGGTGACAAGCAAGCCTTCCCACACTGCTCCTCACACTACGTGTTCCCCCCAGCAAGACATAGCACAATCTACATAGACTGGCTGGGATTATTATACTAAGCTACACCAGGCTAATAAAGTGACGATCCGAATCCGAGGGCAACTGAATAATTGGAAAGAACTACTGGCTAAAGCATAAAGGAGCTGTTGAGCGCCACTTCTACCCTATTATTGTTTCCTCTCTGCTGGCTCGGCCGAGATAACATTGACAAGCTTGTGATTGCCTGTGCAGCGCCACACACAATGGGCAGAGTTGACAGAAATCAACCCAAACTCACATTTGACCATAGAAAGTCCAAAAGCCGTGACTCTGCTGTGGAGGAAGAGGATACCGCTGTGGACCAACCGAACGACATGGTGGAGGGCGATATCCACTCCATGTTGGTCACAATGGAAAAAAATCTTCAAGGCAGTCTGGCAGGCCTGGGCAATAAGATAGATGCACTCTCTTACCGCATGGACAGAATGTCTGAAAGAATAGACAAGCATGCGGAGAGACTAGACATGGCAGAGCGCAGGATCACCGAGGTGGAAGAGGCACAAACATCACTGGACATGAGTCACCTCAAAACGGAAAAAACCCTGCAAACCCTTCAAGACAAGGCCGAAGATTTAGAGGCGCCGAAATAATCTGCGCATCACGGGGGTCCCCGAATCGACTCCAACGGGCAATATGGAGAAGTTTATGTAGGCGCTGCTGACCACTCTACTGGGTAAGGAAGTATTTTCTAACATTTTTGTGGTGGAAAGGGCGCATAGATCGTTGGGCCCACGCCCACCTCCTGGTGCGCCGCCTCAGCCCATAATAGCACGATTGCTAAATTACAGGGACCGTGACTCGGCATTGGCTGCTGCAAGGTCCAAGAAATCTCTGCAATATGAGGGGTCCAACATCTCCTTATATCCAGACTTCATGATACGTGTGCAAGAAGCGCGCAGGCAATTTGCTCCGTACAAGCGCCAGATGAGAGTCCTAAATATAGACTACGCCATGTTATATCCCGCCAAACTTCGAGTTAACAGAAATGGCTCTTCACGGATTTTTACTGATCCCAAATCCCTGCAAAAAGCACTGAAAGGAGAAGTCGGGAGGAGTACTTCTCGCGTCGGGAGAAGCCCGACGCGAGAAGTACTAGAGGGAGCAGTCGGCGGTAGCCTGGAAGAATAGGACTGAGTTGGACATTGCGGTATTTTCAACAGATGTTTGCCGGGGTGTTGTGGGCTGTTTGGACCTGGGGGGGGCGGGGGCGGGGGTCTCACCAATGAGGGATTAAGCTATCGGGAGACAGGTTATTAGTTTCAGTAGTTTCGAACTATGGTTGCCTGATGGGCGCACTATGTGCAGCATGGGGAGAACCCTTGGAAGTCTCATTGCATTTAACAAAGTATTACAATGTGGGGGAAGTCTTGGCTACGAAGGCTAGTTCATTATGGCAGTGGATTGCGCTGTGTGCTAGAATTGGCCACTGCATATGTTTTTCTACTGTGCGCAAAACCTGCCCTCGTGTGAATCACACTGTTCTTGTTCAAGTTGGGACGGGGGGATGGGATATTGAAATCAGTTTAAGCGAAACTGTACATGTTCTTTTGTCTCTTGTTGGGGTCGGGTGGGGAACAAATTGTCGTTCAGGCGCAGTTGGGAATAGCCTGACGTGGGTGGCGGGAGGGAATGTATTGAGACTCTCACGAACTGTTTTTATTAACGTGGCATTTTGCGATGTGTTGTACCATAAATGTATCAGACTGACGGTACTAACAGTATGGCAGCTATGCGTAGCACAAACACATGACAGATACGACTAGATCCCGCAGGGACGATTGCCCGGACACTGTTACCGCGCTCACATGGAACGTACGAGGACTAAATGACCATAGGAAGGTTCGCAAGATTTTAAGTTACCTACACAGGCATGACATAGATATCGCACTATTGCAGGAAACGCACCTCCCGCAAGACAGCCCTATGCTATGCATTAGAGGGTTGCAGGGCAACACACATGCGGCTCGATTTACCACACATGCTAGGGGGGTCCTCACGTGGGGGAACCCTAAAAAAGCATTCAAGCTGGAGCCTTTAGAGACAGACATGGAGGGTAGATTTGTGATCACTAGGTGTAGAGGGAAGGGGATGGATCTGCTTTTGGTAAATGTTTATGGCCCGAATTTTGATAACCCGGACTTTTACAGTAAATTGTCGGACGTGGTGCACCTCCGCACGTTTGGACGACTCTAATGGGGAGGGGATTTTAATTTTGTCAGAGACCCTACTTTGGAGAGGTCTGGCGGACCGGAGAGACGCATATCAGCTTCAGCTAAAATTATGGACACCACATTAGTGAAATTAGACATATGCGATGTCTGGCGCCAGCGTCATCCGGGACAGGGGGGATACACACACTACTCTGCGTATCATGATGTTCACACTAGGATCGACTACTGGTTTGCGACTAGGCAACTACTTACAAATGTTAAGGCTTGTAAGATTCTCCCTCGTACTTATTCTGACCATTCCCCCCTTTTATTGGTGCTTGACTCTCCTAAGGCGCGTATTCCCCCCTTTACCTGGCGATTTCCCCCTATTCACTACTGGACGCTGTCTTCAAGGAAGAAATGGCCACGGCTATTGAACTGTTCTTTGAGAAAAATGTGGGGTCAGTTGACTCCTTCCAGACTGTATGGGAAAGATTCAAGGTGTTTATAAGGGGTGTAGCGATATCTAAACATGCGGGTGTCCTTAAGTCGATCCGCAACAGACTTGCTGATCTAGAGCGCAAAATAATGACTTTGGAAAAGTCCCTGCTAACTGGACCTGATGAAGTGCTCACCCAAGAATTGAAACAAACCCTAGAGGAATATCACGCAGAGGCTGATACAGAGATTAAGCACCTGGGCAAGTATGCCACTGCCCGAGTCTATGGTGAAGGAGAACGCCCGGGGGCGGTGCTTGCGCAGCTCCTCAAGCAGCGTAGAGACAAGACAGTAGTCCCAGAACTCAGGACTACAAACGGAGACACTTTATTGACGGAAACGGAGGTTGCGGAGCAATTCCGCCAAAACTATTCGGAATTATATGCCTCGAGAGGTGGAAGTACGGAGGAGCACATGCTTGACTATCTAGCCCATATTAAATTACCGTGGCTAACTAACACGCATCGGGAATTTTTGATGCGACCCATTGAAAGGGGGGAACTACTGCTTGCTCTATCTAATATGAAAGCGGGAAGTGCGCCTGGAGGGGATGACCTAACAGTCGCTTTCTACAAGACGTTTCTCGAACTCTTATTACCGCAATTGACAACGCTCTTTGAAGATATGTGTGTTACCGGTACGATGCCACCTTCTATGAGAGAAGCGATTATAGTTGCTATCCTCAAGCCGGGTAAACCTCCGGAAAACTGTGCATCGTATCGACCTCTATCCCTAATGAACGTGGATACAAAAATCTTTGCGAAGTTGTAAGCCAACCGACTAATCCCACTTGTGCCGACCTTAGTGGCCCCGGAGCAGGCAGGTTTTGTGCCGGGTAGAAACCTGACGTACAACCTACGTATGGTGTTCGCCGCTCTGCAGCATACTAGGCCGGAGATACCTGCCTTAGCGGTCTTTTTAGATATGGAGAAGGCGTTCGACTCTGTCGAATGGCCCTTTTTGCGGCAGGTTCTCCTGAGAATGGGAGTAGGCCCGGTATTTATTCAGCTGCTTGGGGTACTGTATAATTCTCCCACGGCCCGTATAAAAATCGGCTCATTGGTTACTAACACTATCTAAATAACCAGAGGTACGAGACAGGGTTGCCCCCTGTCCCCCATTTTATATGCCCTAGTGGCTGAGCCCCTGGCTTGTGCACTTAGGGAATATCATAACCATAGAGGCATACGTTTCCCGAACTATGACCTGATTGTCTCCACTTACGCAGACGACACATTATTGTATGTCCGCAACCCTGAGACCAACCTGTCCCCGGTACTATGGGAGGTTGTGCTCTTTCGCTCCATGTCTGGCTTACGTGTAAATTGGAATAAGTCCATTATGTTTCCCCTAACACCCGCCACGACGATTTTTGAACCCGAATACCCACTGCAGTGGTCCACCGATGCGGTGCGATATTTGGGGGTTAAATTGCACACAGACTCCGAAGTGGTTTTCAGGGAAAATTATGGTGTGGCAATTAATAAGCTTGAGGAAGACATTGAACGATGGGTGCGTCTCCCATTGTCTTTGATGGGCAGAGTGTCCCTTATGAAAATGGTTATACTACCACGTTTCCTATTTCTTTTCGCGAATATTCCTATGGTATTACCGCGAGTGTTTTTTCAACGTCTTAAGTCCCTTATGATACACCTAGCCTGGGCGGGCAAACAGGCCCGCGTCACTTGGCAAATACTTACACTACCGTATTCAATGGGGGGACTTGGAGCACCTGATTTGGACTTATACTATAGAGCAGCGCAGAGTGCGCAGGCATACCATTGGATACACGGACCGCTCGACATACCACACATCCATATAGAAACAATAGTTGCGGCTCCTAAACCCCTTCCGTCCTTGCTGTTTACGCCCCCTGATAGGCGTACGGGGATAATTGATTCCCTTAACACAGTTACGCACGCTTGGCACTACTTACTGAAATTACAGGCAGGGGTTATACTGTATTCCCCAGTGGCCCGTCTGGACTGGTGTCGATGGCTCGTGCCGTGTATGGATAAAGGGGTAGTGGCAGCACTCCAAACGCTCGATGCTCAACATATCGGTGACCTCTTCATAGATGGTGTGGTTCGGAGATGGGGAGACATGGTAGAGGATGAGGACACACCGGCACTTCTCACAAAATTCCAGTTCCACAGAGTTAGACATTCACTTAGTGAGCTACTAGGGGACGACATGGCAGAACTCCCTGAGATGCAGGCCTTGACAACCCTCATTAAAGCGCAGACACCCACTAGGATGGTATCTAGAATTTATCACGTCTCGATGTCTAGTAGGAGGCAAGAATACACTAAAGCAAGACTGGCCTGGCAGCGAGACTTACAGAGCGACATTACAGACGATATATGGACATACTGCTGCAAAGCGTATATCCTTGAACGGGAGACAAAGACTAATACATTTTAAATTTCTTAATAGGGTTTATTATACTCCAGAGCGACTGTATCGATATGGCTTGAGAGAAGAGTCTACATGTGATAGGTGTAATGTCCAGTCTGCTGACTTTTTTCATTTAGCCTGGATATGTCCAGGGATAGCTCACTTCTGGGGATAGATTTTTGTTGAACTGAACCGAGTTACGGAGCTGTCATTAGTGCTCTGCTTGGGTATTCCAAACCTATTCCCAAGGCGAAAAGAAGGCTAATAGATATGGGCTTACTATTAGCAAAGAGATGCGTGGCAATATGTTGGTCGCGTGGACCCCCTCCTACACTTGCTCAGTGGTCAAGGGACATGCTGTATTGTAGCACCCAACCTGAAAATTATAGCGACATGTTACCACCACGTAATAGGCCAAAAACCTTCTGGGCTTTGTATAAAGCATTTGTGGCGAACAAGGATGCAGCTGAGGTGAGCGCCGGTGATGCGGTGCGTGATGCCGCCCACTCTGGTCCCCAGAGCGGCTCGCAGAACTTAAACTATACTGTATGTATTATATGCTGAACTGTTGTGCCCTCATGATACTACGAAATTGGGTAAGAGAAAAAGTGTGACGGCAAGATGCAAAAGACAGTCATGTGGTCTGCATAACACTTTATTGATACAAGTATGGTACTGAACTGTTTATATACGAACTGCTACTGTGAAGACAAGATTATTGTATCAGTCTCATGTTAAGTTTGTATAAAATCAATAAACATATTTAAAAAAAAGAAAAAACTTCAACACACATTCCAATGTCAGTATCTAAAACCTAAAAACTGCATCACTTGCGCTGGCATCACACACGACTTCTCTCTCTTCACAACGAAACCTAGATCCTCCATGACCCTTATTGCAAACTCTGTTTGCTCCTTTGCCAGAATCCTCTCCTCTGCCATAATCAGAATGTCATCCAGATAAACAATCAGTCTAATTCCCCTGGATCTCAACCACGCTACTACTGGTCTCATTACCTTGGTAAAACACCAAGGAGCTGACGTCAACCCGAATGGGAGACTTTTGAACCTCCAACGAACACCTTTCCGCCTGAATTGAAGGAAATCCCTTTGCTCCACACATACCGGAACAGTCAGATAAGCATCCTTCAAATCCAAACAGGTCATCCAATCCCCTTTCCTCAACAAATCCCTTAACATATGGATTCCCTCCATTTTGAAATGATTGTAACTCACCCAATCGTTCAACTCTTGGAGGTTTATTACAGGTCTCATACCCTTCTCCTTTTTTTCCACCAAAAAGATATTGCTCACGAAACACCCCAGCAACACCTTCGCAACCTCTATTGCCCCTTTCTCTGCCAATGCTTCTACCTCCTTTGTTACTAGATTCTCCATATCTTTTGAGAATCTTAAAATTTCGGGACACCTCTTTTGAACCGGTGTCTCCATAAAATCTGTATGATATCCTGCCACAGTTTCCAAGACCCACGGATCCTGAGTTATTTCTTTTCACCTTGAAATAAACTGGGCTAGTCTGACGCCCAGTTTTACATGGATAGAAATAGGGTCTATTAAAGATCTTACCTGATGAGCCTCTTGTTCTTCTCTCTGCCTGCATTCCGCGAGACCTGGACCTTTGCCTCTGTGGGTAGAAACTACCCTGTTCCGATCTATTGTAACCATATCCGAAACTTGAACCATAGGGTCTATATCCTCTACCAAAGGAACCTCTGGTAATCCCTTGACCGCGGCCAGGAAATCGACCCCGCATTCTCCCGGCCATGCCAAAAACCTTCCGGATATCTTTCTGAGCCTTTTGTTAGGAATTAAAGGTACCAAAGTACCTAGACATGTCTTTCACAAATTCCTTTCCGAAGAGCATACCTTCGCTTTGCTCTCCAAATTCCTTACTTGCCAGACCTGCCAATTTTGGGTCAATCTTTAATAAGATGCTCTTACGCCTCTCTACACATAAGGCTGCATTAGAATTTCCAAGAAGGCAAATAGCCCTTTGCACCCATTGCCTTAACTCCACGACATCCACTCCTGTATTGTTCGTATGTGCCTCCTCACATAGATCAAATACTTTTGTTAGTGGACCTAGAACGTCAAGCAGCCTATCTTGGCATCCCTTCAGACCCTTATCTAGACCCTTCCTTGGATATTTTCCTGACTTATTAAAAAAAGTCATCATCTTAGGGTCCAATTCAGGTGTATACGCCACCTTGCAATACAAACTTGGTCTTGGGCACTCTGACCTCAACCTTGTCCGTACCTCTTTAGGAATCTCCCTCCTAATCCAGTATCTTACATACTTAGCAACATGCTCCGCAGGAGTCCACTGAGGAGACAGAGGATGTTGGATCAAAAGAGGATCAAACATATCCTCACCCTGAGGATCCACAAAATCTCCCATTTCCAATTTATTTTTCCTCTGTCATCTTCCTCCTTTTATGGGGAACCTCTTCCTCCTCTGATTCATCAAAACTTGTAGAGCAGGTCAGCTCTACATCCCCACTTGCAGAGGACGAATCGCAAGCCACAATACTTTGTCCTCTCTTTTGCACCTTTATAGCGCCGCTCTTTGCCTTTATAGCATCATCATGCGCTTGAACCTTACGTTCAGCCATCTTTTCCTTCTTTTTTCTCTCTACATTTTTCCTTTTTTGCGACCTTTTCTCTCCTTGTCCTGATCCACCAGCCACAACCTCCACTTCTTCAGTTGTCCAAAAACTTTCATCTTCACCCGACCTCTTCCTAGAGTCTTTAGCCTGCAAAGTCTTCTCCACACTACTCTCTTTCTTTCTATCAAGAAATTGAGACATCTTTCCAAACATTTTTTCCATATACTGCCTCATTCTTTCCTCAAAACCTGATCCTTCACTATTTTCCATCACTATAATAAAATATTAACTTTTCCTTAACACACCAACTAACTCACCAATGTGTAAAAAACAAACCACCTAGCTAAGATATACAAATTTAATATTTCATAACTTCCCTCAATACAATTTCCCAAAAATTTCTCTCACTGCGTTAATTAATCGATCTCCACCTCAACTCGTGTCACCATCTGAACTCCTGTCACAAACGACACTGAAACTGATAAACTTTCTGTCAGTTCCCGATCCTCGATATTGCCCAAAATATGTCCACCATAAATCCAATTCAATTAAATCTTAAACTCCCAACCTTCAAAGATGGCCGCCGTACGTTGAGTAAGTACGGCGGCCTCCTCATACCAAAACTCAATCCCCAGTCACAAGACCCGAGATGAAACAGATGCGCTCGAGCTCCAGCCAGGAATGCTGATAACCGCTCGAGCGATCCACAATCCGCCACACGCAAGAAGAAATAGACGCGCTCGAGCGCCAGCAATGAATGCTGTTCACTGCTCGAGCGCCTCCTGCCTCGCGCACCACAAGCTTCGCACACGCACTAGAGCGTGCAGAGTTCAAACGACCGCAAGACAACGGTAACTATCCAAATGGCACTAACATTAAATTCTGAAACCGCAATATCTTAAACACAACGCGCTGAATGCTTAAAACACAAAATAAAAAAGGTATAGAATCATACTACAATAATATACTAAAAGGCTTCTTCTAAAACGATATTTCTTATTAAATTAATTTAAAAACCATAAATATATTTTAAACTTTTTCTTAATTGATTCTCACACATAGCAAGTCAATTCACTCTCCCTTTAAATATATTCTCCATACCAAACCATACCACAAACATATTCATAGTTCATACAATATGAATAGACTTATCTGTGCTTGAGCAGCAACAAAAGAGGAAGATGGCTGCCTGTTCTGATGTTATATGCATGTTCAGTGTTCTAGAGTTCTAAGGTTGTTCTAATTCTATGTTTGATGTTGCTGCTGTGTTTGAGAGCAATAAAGGATATGTGCATAATATTGGCCTCCGGGCCTTGCCATAAAATCTGGAAACTTCATAACAGATAAGTCTCCCAAGATGGCCACCAGAGAAAAAAGAGCCCAAATGTAGCACAAATATCACCCAGATGTAGCCCACGTATAGCCCAATGACAGAAGTGTTTTGTTTTTTTGCAGTTTTTTATAGTGCAGACTGGTCAGGTATTGGAGCGTTGCATCTTACTTGGACCCCTTATTGCATATTTTGCACAAAGTACTTGAGATTGATCTTGCAAAACATTGAACTTTACTATTCTGGTAAACTGAAGTTGCTCTGAGCCGGGCTTTGTAACACCCACTTTTACTTTCTGGTTTTAATTAATTCTCATTGTATTGTATTAAAAAAGAGGATTTACTGTTTTTATGTACACTTTTATGATCTATGTTTCTAAATCAGATCGAATAAAGTTTATTGAATTGAAGTCTCCCAAGATGGCCACCAGAGAAAAAGGAGCCCAAATGTAGTACAAATATGACCCAGATGTAGCCCACTTATAGCCCAATTGCAGTTTTATATAGTGCAGACTGGCCAGGTATTAGAGTGCTTTACATGAGCATTGGTTACATCACACAAGGACAAATTCATTTTGGTTGTAGGCATGGGGAGATTAAGTGATTTGACCAGAATCACAGAACGTCGAGCTGAAGCAGAAACTCCAACCTGGTTCCCCAGTTGCAAAGTCTGCAGCTCTGGAAGTAACACTACATCCTCTCCCCTAAGTGCAACATTTAATCAAGTGGTCAACTGGATAAAAAACATAAAGATAACAAATAATTTAAAAGTGCTTTGTCGCTATTTGAGAACTCAGAAAATATGTCCTCATTTTAGGTTTTAGAGCACTAACCATAATTTCGATGCAAATAAGACCCTCTCATTTCTATAATTTCTAAAGGAAATGCTTTAGGTATTACAGTTTTGATTACATCAAGATGACGTCAGGCGTGCCACACTTTTGTAATAAATATAGAATGTTAGCAATCTAGTTGTTCGTTAGGATACTGTTGAGAGGCAGAGGTCAGGGGCACAGACTCGGAAAATTGAAGGCAGGTAGGAGAGTGCAGAGGCAAAAATTTGACCACACTGGGCAGGCAGGAAGGGCAGTGGTAGCAAAACAGACTCTGGAGGGCAGTGGAAAGGGGGGCAGGGGCAACAAACCAACGATGCAGGACAGGCAAGAGAAGCAGTGGCAATATAATAGACCATTGTGGGCAGAAGGAAGAGGCAGTGGTAGTACAACCATACATGCCAACATACCCAATTCAGCCAGGAAACGCCGAATGGCTTTATTTTATCTGTCTCCTGTCTACAATATCCTCTTTTTCAATGTAAGTCAATGGGGAAAATCAATTCCCTGTTTTTTTTTTCAAAATCTCCCTTTTACCAAGTTCACAATGTTAGCAAGTATGGTACATTGGATCATGGAAGGCAGGAGGAATTGGGGTAGGGACATGGACTTGGATAACAGCGGACAGGAGGGACATGGACAGTTGCACCAAACTGACCTTACAGGGCAGGCATCAGAGTTTGCAGCAGCACAATATACCACACAGGGCATGCGGGATGGCAGTGCAGCACAACAATCCATGGAAAGCAATAGGGAGGGGACAGGACCATGCACATGGACAACAGAGAACAGAAGGGAAAGAGGCAATGGCAGCAAGCTGACCATAATGGACAGACAGGAGAGAAAGCTGCAGCATAACGGACCATAAAGGGCAGGAGGGAGGGATCAGGGGCATTACAATGGAACAGACAAGCCAGGAGGGAGGGAATAGGGGTCTGCACATGGAAAACAGAGGGTAGGGGGCAAGGGGGCAGGGCAGGAGCTGCAAGCTGACCATGGAGGTCAGGCAAATGGGCACTAGAAGCACAACACACCATGGAGGGCAACAGTGAGACTATAATTGTATACACATAGACCATGGAGGGAAGGTGGGAGGGGGTCAGGGGCAGCTAGCTGACCACACAGGGAAGGTGGGAGGGGCCATGGCAGCACAGAAGACCATGCATGGCAAGCTGGAGGGTTAGTGGCAGCACAATGGCCATGATGGGCAAGAAAGAGGGGGCAGGGGCATGCACAAAGGACCATGGAGGATAGAAGGGAGTGATAGGTGCTGGGCACAGACAAGAGAGTTCAGGGGAAGGGGCCTCACAACAGACCACATGGGGCGGGCAGGAGGAGCAGTTTCAGCACAACAGACCAGGGAGGGCAGAAGGGTTTGGCAGTAAAATAGACCATGGAGGACAGGAGGAAGGGGATAGGGGCATGGAACGTGGACAGGCAGGGTGGAGGTGGCAGGGACAGGTTACAGTCATCTGACAATGCTAGGCAGGTGGGAGGGGAGTGGCAGCTCATCAGAACACTCAGAGTAGATAGGAGGGGCAGGTCCATGGAACATGGTGGGCAAAAAGGATGGAGCAGGGGCATGCACACAGACATCGGAGGGCAGGGGGAAGAAGAGTAGGGGCAGCAAGCTAAGCACAGAGGCTAAGCAGGAGGTCAATGATGGGGCATAGAATTGGGCAATGGAGGGCAGGAGGAGTTGACTGGGACATCATGCTAAATGGAGGGCAGTGGCAACACATCAGACCATGCATGGCAGGAGGGAGGAGGTAAGTGCATGGATTCAGACAACAGAGGATAGGGAGGAAGTGGATGGGGCAGCCAGCTAACTGTTCAGAGAAGGCTGGAAGGCCAGTGGCAGAACAACAGCTACACAGGGCTGTAATGAGGGAGCAGGGGCATGAACTTGGACAATGGATGGCAAGGAGGAGGGGAGGCAGGAGCAGCAAGCTTGGGTGGGGGCAGCACAATGCCAGGCCAGGCCCTGCTTCCAACCCCCCACCATCCATTGTGATAGGCATCTTAGTTAGCGTTAAAAAAACTAGAAATTCGCTGAAAAAAACAAAGATTACAGGGACGTTATAGTTAGACTCAGATTTCACTCGTACAAAACCAGTGAAATTCAGCAGTTATAGTTACCTGAGCTAGCTATAACCTATGCCAAAACTGAACAGCAAACAGGGTGACGGACCTAAAGGATAGCACCTCACTGTCACACTGCCACTATATTTCCTATATATCATGCACACTCCAACACCTGTCACCCTTTGGCTTCACTATTTTACAGATTATAAAGCAAATTTGAACACACGAAGGTGCACCGAAGAAAGTAATTCAATCTTTATAGGTTTTCTTCAATTCTGTCTTTATTCCATATCTTTTTCATAAAAAACAGCCAACGCGTTTCGTTCCCAAATCCCAGTTTGTGGAACTTCATCAGGGCTGTAACAAATAACATAAAAACACTTAGCAAACACAACACCAATAACTTCACGGACATGACTCAATAACAAACTAATCACAAAAACCGAAAACATGATTTAATTTTCTCCATAACCAATACCATACAAAGTACCATTTAACCCTTCTTGTGACACATATAACATGCACAGTTTGTGGACAATACATGTAACGAATAATCTATTTACAATCAACATTTAATTAGTTATTAAAATAGAAAAAACATTTTAAAAGGACATTCTGCATAGAGTCTGCATAGAGACGTGACGATAGAGGCTATACTTCAAATTGTGAAAGGAGGGAGAGAAGTAAGCACAGAGAGTATTTAAGAATATATTATGTTAGTCTGATGGTACAGTGGCTCTTCTGCCTATCTTTAATTGATGTTACATGCAGCGGGGTTTCCCATTAGCGTGTGTACTAATTCATCACTCGGTAAAAAGGTGGGGGAGAGGACGGGGTGGGTCGGGAGTGCTTAAAAGTTTTCCACCTCACCTTATAGAACAATATGGTGATGCGTCGTTGAGGATGAGTGAACAAAAACCAAGAAAATCCCAAACCAGCAAAAGGGCTCCAAGGTCGAGACCTGCCACCTATGCAAGAGTAATAATAATATTGAGTACACAAACCGGTATACTTTATGGTAGTGCTCCACTAGCCAAAAACTGCCTGAGCCTGGTACAGTCAATTACAGTTTAATGTACCAAAAAAGTTTAATTGTGACTCCGCATCAACCCAAGTGGCAACTGGGGAATACATCTGCATGCTGTGTGATGCGCGACTACACATGCTGTTGTAATTTAAAACGAGTTTATCTCCAGATACAGCCAGAAAATACATGCATTATTTTCTATGAGCACACGTCTATAATCGTTGTGAGTGTATAAAAATGGGTTAATCTCAGGGTGAACACATCAGGAGCTTCCTCCCAAAATTCGATGCGGCTTTCTTTGCCTCATATCTATGCCTAATGCCTAATCTGAACTGGCAGTGCGTTAAAAATTTACCCCCGCAGGTCAGAGAATACATGCATTACGCTCTTGTTTAAAATTGAGTTCGATACAAATTAGCTCTGCCTAACAGTGAGTATAAAAATGCTCCACCCCATCACATCCCCCAAAGGGCAGCTCAGCTGCATACCTTGATACGTGGATCCGGTCCTCAGTTCCGTGACGCCGTTATCGTGAACAATTGTTTGCGCCATTGCTACTCTTTTAAAGGCCACGAATTGGAGACAGCTGAATAGCCCGCGACGCCTCCTTATTCCAGGACATACTTAATACTAGACCGTCGCGCCTCATGTGATGGAAAAACCGGTCGCCATATTGGACCACTATTTAAATCACACGGTCAAGGCCTTCATATAGTAACTGTAACCGTGCTGATCAATAGAGGCGTAATGATTTGATGTGTCTCAAAAAGATAATAATATTTATTTATTATTAAACATATGCATGTCCTGCTTTAAGGAACACGATGGGTGTGATAAGATACAAACTCGATCCTCCGCTAAACAAGGTGTCGGCCATCTTTAAATGGCTAAATGTCAGTTCCGCAATGTAAAGGTAACACAGCTTCCAGGATAACAGCCATTTCGAGGTGGGAGATAAAGAGACCAAAGAAATGTATAACTGCTGTCTTTTTTGGGTGCTTATACGTTCGCCTCGAATCGTTGGGATTCCAAAATATAATAGTTGTTGATGAATGGGGTTCAACTATCGACATTTTACAAATGGCAGCCATATTGGGTTCTACAATAATGATACGGCAACACTGAGCTAACTCACAAATTGTGGCGGTTTCCGTCTAATGTGTGTTCATACTGGCTAATACCACACATGTGGTGTAGCTTTAATGTGTGTATGTAGAGAATACATGTTACAGGTTTGAGAAAAAAGGGGTACAACGATTCAAACATGGAAAACAGTAAAATTCCAGTCGTTGTTTCATTGTATTTACATTCAGTCTTCATTTATCATGGTCTTTTGGTGGTCACATTGATGCGTTAGAACACACCTGAACCAGACATTGGAAGCTATCCTTTGACATGGCCAATAATGATTAGTTCAAAAAATGATGGAATTCATTATCAGTGTTATGGCCACAACTTATGGCCCGTAATCTGCATATCCATTTAGCTTCCTTCTGTCTAAGGGTAAGCTCTCTGTCTCCCCCCCTTTTGTTTAACATCACATGTTCAATCCCATGGAACCAGAACGTGCAGTCTGAAACAAACATGAGCGTGTTTGTAATGCTCTGCCATGGGGTATCTTGTGTCCCCACTGATAATGGCTCTACGGTGTTCTTGAACCCTCAGTTTCAGACTCCGTATCGTGCTTCCTACGTAAATAATCCCACTTATGCCCCTGCAATGCACTGCTTATGACCTCAGACATTACATCATTCATGACATGGTCAGTGACATCACTCATGACATCACTCATGACATCTCAAATGAGCTATGAATGGAATGGAACTATAATCGCTAGAACTTTATTTAGTGATAGAGTGTGTATATTAACACCTTTTTTTTCTTTTCTTTCATGCAAGAACCAATAATAATAATAATAATAATAATACGCAAAGTGTCCAGATCAATATGGCCGATAGCCTTTCACTTTAAAGTAATGTGTAGTCCATTGTTTATGTTGATGTTTGCAATCATAAGTATGTTTATTATGAACAAGTCACGTTGACGAACATACACTCATGACATCACTCATGACATCTCAAATGAGCTATGAATGGAATGGAACTATAATTGCTAGAACTTTATTTAGTGATAGTGTGTGTGTATATTAACACCCTTTTTTAAATATTTTCTTTCATGTAAGAACCATTAATAATAATAATAATAATACGCAAAGTGTACAGATCAATATGGCCGATAGCCTTTCACTTTAAAGTAATGTGTAGTCCATTGTTTATGTTGATGTTTGCAATCGTAAGTATGTTTATTATGAACAAGTCACGTTGACGATCATACAAGTATGGCAGTCACGGGGCAAGATATGCTGAAATGACATTATGTGCATATCAACTCACAAAAAGGTAACTGTATAGTGGATCCTAGCTACTCACCAAAGCAAACAAAAGAGAGTGGGGAAGGGACAGATGCACACATGTATTAAGACGAGAACCCTCACTCACCCTAAGGTGGCATGCTTCATCATTGGGCTCCCTCTTGCACACTGGGACCGCAAGGTACCCAGTGTGTGCTTCAACTCCCCCGCAGGAGAGGAGCGTGAGGTGTTTTATGTCATCCAATGTAGGGCAGGTAGAGGGGCAGAGTGCAAAATAAATTTCTAAAGTGGTGAATTAAAACTATCTCCTGGTTGACAGGGTCAATCCTTTATTGATGTCTCCAGTGGATAGATTAAAAAAGCTTAGTCAAAATAGGGATATAGATGTTCCCTATTAGGATAAGGTCAACATGTTTCTGCCTTAATAGACCGAAAAGGTTCTTAGCATTCTTTTCGGTTTAACGCTTCTTTGATATAACGGTACATCACTTCATCACTTCGCAGTATTTTCTTTATCACTTCTTTCACACCATCACCTGCCAAACTCTTCAGGTATTTAACAATCTTTTTGTTATTTGCAATCAATGAAATCATCAAACGTTTCGATCCAAGCAGCCCATCTGTTACCAATATTTTGCCTTTTGGCAGTGTCGAAGGGAAGCAGTGGTTTTAGGAATGCGGCAGCATTATAACCTGTTGACCTTTCTGCTACCGGGAGCGGAGCTTGCTCCGGTGGCGTCAGCTGCCTGCTTGTGCTGGCACCCTCATTTCACACTAGCCGTGTGCTGGCTTTTGGGTTATCACACCCGCTCTCCGGCCGTAAGGCACTGTCTTCTTCTTTGACAGTGAATAGCAGCTTAGTTTCTTGTATGGGTTCTTTCTTTGCATTGTGTCGGGTTTCTACTGACTTTAGTGTTTCTTTGCGTTCACCTGCTTCTGCTCACAGCGTTCTTTTGCACCTGCTCACAGCGTTCTCTTTATCTGCTTGCTGCACTTTCCGTACCTAATTTTCAGTGCCTTTAACATTTCTTGACGTTAGAAATGGCTCTCCTTTTAGCTCTTTCTCACACTCGGCCAGCACAGCCTCAAGTGCTTCTCTGTACCTCGTTGTTGCTGCCTTTAGCGTTATCGTACTGTATGAATGACGCTTCTTTGTGGTGCATTACCTCTTAACTCAACTCTATCATCAAATTTCTAGCTGACGACAAACACACTTTCAGTAAGGCGTTCACTTTCTTCACAGGCCTGGCACTGGCAGGAGTGTCGCTTTGATTCCACATACACCAACCGTCGATTTTCACTTCGACTGAGGCACATGTGGCATGCACAAGCAGTGTGCTGGACCACAGCAGACTCTCTGGAAGAGCACTCTCGGTTCTTGGGGTCGTGGGGTTTACATAATCCCCTATCTTGTTGCCAGTTGTAGCATCCTACCCCAGCCTGGGTAGTTGTAAATGATCACACCACACATGGAACTTGGTATTACATGTCTTTATTCATCAGCTTGTAACCGTGCACTGAACATTCTATATCATGAATTATACGGCCCACTTGATTCATTCATAATTGTGGCTGTGCAGCTTGAATGGGGACCAGTCCAGGTTCCCTTTCTTTTGTTTATACGGCCCACACCCACACACTTATGTCACTGTTCAACGGAGTCTGTCTGGAACCAAAAGGGTCCTGTTATCTGTAACTCACAAGTCATTACAGTATAGTCTTGTTTTTAGGTAAACAGATTCCTCTAACTAGGTGGATCTAGCAGTTGAGATTTACAGACCACAGTGTGAAAGATTTTTGTGCGTTTATATTTTTGTACATCATTAACAATATGCAGAATGCATTTCCACACTCAATTGCACATTCATATACTGAAATGATATTATTGCTTTTGAAAGAAATTCTTTTTGATGTGTAGAAAGTGGCTTCTTGCTATATGTTAACTAGGCCTCAAATTAATACCAGTGCCATCACTTTTAAAATAAAAATTAACCTTGTCACTCGTTCTGCTCTTCCCACCCTGACCACTTCTCTCTTCACAATCTCTGCAGCACACAATCAAACTGAGATGTGCTGGTTTATTTCCATTGTTATTGTTATTCTGCTCTTAACCCCTTCGCTGCTAGGCCTTCCCCCCCCCCTGTGCTAAGCCTTTTTTTTGCTATTTGGGGTAGTTCGCGCTTAGGCCCCTGTAACTTTTGACCACATAAGGTATCCACACCAAATTTGCGTCCTTTTCTTTCAACATCATGGGGATTCTAAAGGTACCCAGGGTTTGTGGATTCCCCTGGAGGGGACCCAGAAATTAGCCAAAATACAGCTACATTTTGTTGTTTTTTTGGAAAAATGTGAAAAAAGTGCTGCAAATGAAAGCGTCTGGTTTTTTCCCTGCAAATGGTATCAACAAAGGGTTTGTGGGGCTGAAATCACCATTTTCCCAGCTTTTAGGGACTGACAGACTTTTGTCAGAACACCAACATTTTTACACAGTTTTGGCATTTTACTGGGACATAGCCTATTTTTGCTATTTTTGTGCTTTCAACCTTCTTCCAGTTAATGGTAGAAATGGGTATGAAAGCAATAATGGATCCTGGAAAGCAATAGATTTTTAAAAAGTAGACAAAATTCTGAATTCAGCAAGTGGTCATTTGTGTAGATCCTTCAAGGTTTATTTATAGAAACTAACAGTTGAATATAGAAAGAATTGAAAATTAGTTGAAAAAAACAGCCATTTGTGCCAACGTTTTCACCTGTAACTTCTTCTAATTATGACAGCTGTTTGAAAGCAATATACCGTTACATCCGCTGGACCTTTCTGGTTGCGGGGATTTATTTAGGACATGTAGGTTCACCAAGAACCCAACGAACCCAGAGCCAATAACTGAGCAGCGTCTTGCAGTGGTTTTTTACCCACCCGCTTTCCCCAAAGTCTTCCGAAAAAATGGTACCTCACTTGTGTGGGTAGGCCTAGTGCCCGCCACAGGAAACGGCCCAAAACGCAACGTGGACACACCACATTTTCACAGTGAAAACGGACCCTTTTTTTGCAAAGCTGAAAAAATCACTTTTTTCTCAAATTTCTGTGTGGGAAAGTGCTGGAATCTACGTGGATCCACAAATTTCCTACCACCCAGCGTTCCCCCAGGTTTCCCAATAAAAATGGTACCTTACTCGCGTGGGTGGGTCAAGTACCCGTGACAGGCATGGGCCCAAAACGTATTGAGGAGACATCAAAATTACCTATCACAAAAAAACCTGGTTTTGCAAGGGAGGTCACCTGGGTTTTTGGCCCCGGGTTCGGCGGCCATCTTGGGAAACCTACCAATCCCACACATTTCTGAAAACTAGACACCCGGGGGAGTCCAGCGAGGTATGGCTTGCGCGGGTCCCCCAATGTTTTCCTACCCAGAATCCCATGCAAACCTCCAATGTAGCTGAAAAAAATCACTTTTTTCTCAAATTTCTGTGTGGGAAAGTTCTGGAATCTACATGGATCCACAAATTTCCTACCACCCAGCGTTCCCCAAGGTCTCCCGATAAAAATTATACCTCACTCGCGTGGGTGGGTCAAGTACCCGCGACAGGCAAGGGCCCAAAACGTATTGAGGAGACATCACAATTACCTATCACAAAACAACCTGGTTTTGCAAGGGGGGGCACCTGGGTTTTTGGCCCCGGGCTCAGCGGCCACCTTGGGAAACTGCCAAACCCACACATTTCTGAAAACTTGACACCCGGGGGAGTCCAGTGAGGTATGGCTTGCATGGGTCCCCCAACGTTTTCCTACCCAGAATCCCCTGCAAAACTCAAATTTAGCTGGAAAAAAATAACTTTTTTCTCAAATTTCTGTGTGGGAAAGTTGTAGGATCACCGGGCTGAACCAAATTTCCTACCACTCAGCGTTCCCCAAGGTCTCCCGATAAAAATAGTACCTCACTTGTGTGGGTAGGCATAGTGGCTGCAACAGGAAATGGCCCAAATCGTACTGTGGAGACTTCAAAATTACCTATAACAAAACTACCTGGTTTTGGAGGGGGCCTGGTTTTTTGGCACCAGGCTCGCCGCCATCTAGGTAAACCTACCAAACCCACACATTTCTGAAAACTAGACACCCTGGGGAGTCCAATGAGGTATGGCTTGCGTGGATCCCCCAACATTTCCCTACCCAGAATCCCCTGCAAACCTCAAAATTAGCTGCAAAAACCACATTTTCCACATATTTTTGTGTGGAATCCCCATGCCAGCACAAATGTCCTACCCCACAGCGTTCTCCTTAGTGTCCCGAGTAAAATGATACCTCACTCGTGTGGGTGTCTAATGCAGAATTGGCTAAAAACGTATTTTTAAGAAAATGTAGCGCTTAGAATTCTCGGTGCTATACCCTTAATCCCTATGTTTTGTGCTCTTCCCAGTCACAGGCTCTTGCCCCACCCACACAAGTGAGGTATCATTTTACTCAGGAGACTCAGGGGAAGTTTGCAAGGGATTCTGGGTAGCAGAACCTGGTGAGAGCCAGACAAGTCACCCCATCCTGGATTCCCCTGGGTGTCTAGTTTTCAAAAATGTATAGGTTTCCCTAGGTGCCGGCAGAGCTAGGGTTCAGAATCTACAGCTAGGCATTTTGCAAAAAAAGGGTCCGTTTTTACTGTGAAAATGTGGTGTGTCCACGTTGCGTTTTGGGCCGTTTCCTGTCGTGGGCACTAGGCCTACCCACACAAGTGAGGTACCATTTTTCTCGGAAGACTTTGGGGAATGCGGGGAGGGTGGAATTTTGTGGATCCACACAGATTCCAGAACTTTCCACCACAGAAATGTGAGGAAAATGTGTTTTTTTTTTTACAAAGTTTGAGGTTTGCAAGGGATTCTGGGTAACAGAACCTGGTGAGAGCCAGACAAGTCACCCCATCCTGTATTCCCCTGGGTGTCTAGTCTTCAAAAATGTATAGGTTTGCTGGGTTTCCCTAGGTGCCGGCAGAGCTAGGGTTCAAAATCTACAGCTAGGCACTTTGCAAAAAAAGGGTCAGTTTTCACTGAGAAAATGTGGTGTGTCCACGTTGCGTTTTTGGCCGTTTCCTGTCGAGGGACAAGTGATGTACCATTTTTCTCGGAAGTCTTTGGGGAATGCGGGGTGGGTGGAATTTTGTGGATCCACACAGATCCCAGAACTCTCCATCACAGAAATGTGAGGAAAAAGTGTTTTTTTTAACTAAGTTTGAGGTTTGGAAGGGATTCTGGGTAACAGAACCTGGTGAGAGGCACACAAGTCACCCCATCCTGGATTCCCCTTGGTGTCTAGTTTTTAAAAATGTACAGGTTTCCAACGTTTCCCTATGTGCCGGCTGCGCTAGGGCCCAAAATCCACAGGTAGGCACATTGCTAAAAACAAGTCTGTGCCTAGTGGGCTTTCTGCCGCCCTTGGGGGAATCGTGGGGGGTTTGCTCCGATATGCCCCCAAGGGGGCAGAAAGATTGTGGCTATTTTTTTGGGGGTGGGGGCATTGGTATGCACATTCTGGGCAGCCCCCACGCATAAAATATCCAGCGTAATCGCTGGCGCCTAGTGGGCTTTCTGCCCCCCCGGGGGGCAGATCAGGGGCCACTGCCCCATCTGCCCCCCTGGGGGGGGGGGCAAAAAGACTGGAATTTCTCTGGGGGGGTATTGTCATGCACATTTTGGACAGCCCCCACCCCTACATCAATACAAAAAACAATCTCTGGTTTCTAGTGGGCTTTCTGCCCCCCGGGGGGGCAGAAAGACTGGAATTTTTGCGGGGGTGTGGGCATTGGCATGCCCGTTTTGGGCAGCCCCCACCCCTAATTCAAATTGGCAAAAAAAAAATCCTGGCGTCTATTGGGCTTTTTGCCCCCCCGGGGGGGCAGAAAGGCTGTCATTTTTGCAGGGGGGTGGGGCATTGGCATGTCCATTTTGGGCAGCCCCCACCCCTAATTGTACTTGCAAAAAAAAATCCCTGGTTTCAAGTGTGCTTTCTGCCCCCCTGGGGGGGCAGATTGGGGGCTACTGCCCCATCTGCCCCCCAGGGGGGCAGTAAGACTGTAATTGTTGCAGGGGGTGGGGGCATTGGCATGCCCATTTTGGGCAGCCCCCACCTTAATTCAAATTGCCCCAAAAAAATCCCTGGCGTCTAGTGGGCTTTTTGCCCCCCCCAGGGGGGCAGATTGGGGGTCCTGCCCCCATCTGCCCCCCAGGGGGGCAGAAAGACTCAATTTAGCCAATTTGTTTGGGGGGAGCAAAGGCCCTTGCCCAAGGGGCCGCTCCCCCCCCCTGGTGTCTAGTGGGTGGATCCCTGCTTGGCGATCGCCTTCCTGGGGCAATCCCCAAGCAGGGATCCACTGGGAGAGTACCATTGGAAAGGGAGATTCTCCCTTTCCAATGATACCTCTCCCGTCTTTCTACGTGCTCAGGGGGCTGAGATAGCCCCTGAGCACATAGAAAAGTGAAACTGAAATGAGCCTAAAGGCTCATTTCAGTTTCGGTTTCTATAAAATGACGTCAGCGCGACGTGCGCGCTGATCGTCATTTGACAGAAACGGGGGGGCCTTGGGAGCTGGGGAAGCTCTTCCCCAGCTCCCGAGGCTTTAGGGGAGAAAAAGAAATCCCTCTGGTGCCTGCACCAGAGGGATTTCCGGTGCCATGTGCCAGGACGGCCAGGAGCCGTCCTGTGCACAAGAGCACTGTTGCGCACGACGGCTCCCGGCCGTCGTGCGCACAGAAGTGGTTAATGAACTCTCCCCAGTTCAGCTGCAGCTCGCAACATCAACAAGGTCCTTCCGTTTGTTCGCTGTGTCCTATTCATACACATAACACTTTGCTCTTAAAGTATCATGTTGTGTTCTAGCACCTCTGGATGACACTAGCATAGAGAGTGCTAAATAATTATTCATGTAGTGGGAAAGTGCTTAGGTGTTAAGACAATATGATGTTTATTTTTCATGTGCTATGATTTGCTGATGAAATGCTACCTTTGCTCACACCACAGCGAGTCTGTAGATCTTGTAATTTCTTTCCTGTTCTACTAGTGATGCTGTCCGTTACTCTTTCAATTTTGCTGCCCATTTGAAAATAATTTCTTATTTTGCATTTCTGTATAACTTTTACATTGAGAGCTTCTTTGGCACAGACTCTGTATTGCCTATTTTAAATTTGTAATACAACCCTTTAATTTTATTTGATCTGGTACTCAGTTATTGAGTGGGCCCATTTACGTATTATTAATAAACTGTATTTCTGATTTTGACGCTTTGGGAGGTGCCTTAACGTGGGACACATTGCTTCAAGAAATTGGGGTTTAACACAGTCTCTGATCCAGTGAAATGTGGGCATTCTGACTGAGGTAAATGTTGGGGTATCTAAATTTTTGGAGTACCCCACACCCACACCGGTAATTATATTTTTCCATCAATCAATCAGGAGTTTGTTAAAGCGCGACTACTCACCCGTAAGGGTCTCAAGGCGCTAGGGGTGGGGGTGGGGTGCAGGTTCCATTCCATCAAGGAGGGGGTCTGTCGAAGAGCCAGGTTTTGAGGTTTCTTGCGAAGATGGGGAGCGATGTTGTCTGTCTGAGGTGGAGCGGAAGGGCGTTCCATGCTTTGGCTGCGAGGAAGGAGAAGGAGCGGCCTCCCGATCTGGTCTTTCTGGTGCGGGGGACCACGGCGTAGGAGAGCTGGGCTGATCGTAGGGTCCTTTGGGGTGCGTGGAATTTGAGTCGGCTGTTCAGGTATGCTGGTCCGGTGCCGTGGAGGGCCTTGTGTGCGTGGGTGAGCATCTTAAAGGTGATTCTCGCCTCGACGGGGAGCCAGTGGAGTGTGCGCAGGTGCTGGGAGATGTAGCAGTGTTTTGGCAGGTTGAGGACCAGTCTTGCGGCGGCGTTCTGGATGTTCTGTAGCTTGTGGAAGAGGTTTTTGTTTATTCCGGCGTAGAGTGCGTTGCCGTAGTCGAGTCTGCTGGTGACCAGGGCGTGAGTGACTGTCTTTCGGTGTTCGAGGGGGATCCATTTGAAGGTCTTATGAAGGAGGCGGAGGGTGTGGAAGCAGGAAGACGAGACAGAGTTGATCTGGCGGTCCATTTTGAGCTCGGAGTCCAGGATGATTCCCATGTTGCGTGCGTGGTCTGTGGGGGTTGACGGGTTTCCGAGGGCGGGGTGCCACCAGGTGTCGCTCCAGGCGTCGGGGTTTGGGCCCATGATGAGTACTTCTGTTTTGTTGGTGTTTAGTTGTAGGCAGCTGTTTTTCATCCATTTGGCGACGGCTTCCATGCCTTCTCGAAAGTTGCGTCTGGCGGTGTTGGGCTCGTTGGATAGGGAGAGGATGAGCTGGGTGTCGTCTGCGTATGACATGATGTTGAGTCCGTAGGTTCTGACGATGGGGGCAAGTGGAGCCATGTAGACGTTGAAGAGCGTCGGGCTGAGGGAGGAGCCCTGGGGGACTCCGCAGGTGGTAGGTGTGGGGTCCGAGAGGAAAGGGGGGAGTCTGACCCGCTGCGTCCTGCCGGAGAGGAAGGAGCAGATCCAGTTGAGGGCCTTGTCCTGGATTCCTGCGTCGTAGCGTCTGCGTATTAGGGTGCGGTGGGAGATTGTGTCGAACGCCGCTGATAGGTCGAGGAGGATGAGGGCTACTGTTTCTCCTTTGTCCAGTAGGGTGCGGATGTCGTCTGTTGCGGCGAGGAGGGCGGTTTTGCCGGATTGGGAGGAGTCGAGGATGTTGTGTTCTTCAATGAATGTGGCGAGCTGGCTGTTGATGGCTTTCTCGATGACTTTCGCTGGGAACGGGAGCAGGGAGATGGGTCTGTAGTTTTTGAGGTCGGTGGGGTCCGCTGAGGGTTTCTTTAGGAGGGGGTTGACCTTGGCGTGTTTCCAGTCGTCGGGGAACGAGGCGGTCGCCAGGGAGCGGTTGATGGTGTGGCTGAGCATGGGTGCGATGGTGTCGGCGGCTCTGTTGAAGATGTGGTGGGGGCAGGGGTCCGTGGGGGCCCCTGAGTGGATTGACTTCATTGTCTTCAGTGTGTCTTCGGTGGTGATGGCTGTCCAGTCATCAATCGCTGGTTTCCGGGTGTCGGGGGTGATTGGTGAGGGTTCAGTGTGTTGGTTGTCTTCGTCGAAGTTGTCGTAGATGCTCTTGATTTTGTGGTGGAAAAAGGTGCTGAGTTTGTCGCAGAGGTCTTGTGAGGGAGGGATGTCTGTAGATCTATTTGATATTTCACTGCCAGAGGGTTGATGGTCCCAACGAAAGCCCCAACACCTCATTAAAGTGTGATTTCAGGGCAGAAACATGTGGATACCTTCAACGATGCTCCTACTCGGTCCTCGTCATTTTGTCTGTATGTCATAGGGAATTTGGTACCTGCTCTGGATCTCTAACCTTTTCTGCAATGGATCTTAAAACGAGCATATGATACAAATTGAACACTTTATTTTCAGATTTTCATTACTGAAATCTTTGTAAGCCAGCATCCTGCTGCTCTTACCAGTGTGTGATTCAGCTAAATAGACTGGTGTTAAGTGTGTTCAGTAGTCATTACGTGCACAACACTGCCTTTCCTAAAAAGGATGCTTCTGCCTGATATGGGACGGTCAGCCACACGCTGTGTATATCCCTGCTAAATGAATTGCTACTACCAATACAGATTTTGGGACATAGTGTTTTCGGTTTTTTAATTTCCTATTATTCGTATGAATTTCTCATCAGAGATAATGGGTTCACTCATAGTGCATATTTTCCTACTGCAACTTCCAAGGTAGCTGTGGTGGGTTTGAGGAACCGTACGTCATACTCCCCCGACAGTAGTCATGGGGGACAATATGCCTACACAAATCCTTACCTGTTTAGCCATTGCGCTGGAGTCTGGTATCAGGGTTTGTCACCCTGAGCATCACCACTACCAGCGCTGGATTTTTTACACATTTAAAAGACTTGTTCATGGCTACACTAGTTGTTAAATACATTTATTGCAATTGCCCTCGGGTAGTCCTTATATTTTTTATATGGGATAAAGTACCCCTTGCCGTACATTATAAGGAGATTGCAAGTCACCAAGGAGTTCCATGACCATATAGATGAACGAGTCCAAAGACTTAGGGGCATATTATCAAGCCCCTATCGCCACCACAACGTCACTTTTTGTGACGTTGTGGTGGCGATAGGATCAGCGCGCTATTATCAAGGCAGCGTTAAGCCACTTAACGTGGCTTAAAGCCATGTTAAGTGGCTTAACGCTGCCTTGATAATAGGGCCCCTTTCACGCTAAACTTAGCGTGAAAGGGGGCGTGCAGTGGGTGATGCGGTGGGCGTTCCACCGCAACACCCATTGAAGTCGACGCTGCCACCTATTATCAAGTTTGGCGATAATAGGTGGCAGCGCCAAACTTAAGACCAGAAAAATCCTGGTCTTAAGGTGGCGAAACGAGGAGAAATGTTTTATTTCTCCTCGTTTTTGCTTTTTCCATGTGTGCTGCCTTGTGCAGCACACATGGAAAAAGCAAAATGCCACATTTACGCATTCCTCACCGCACCACTTCACCACATAAAAACTCCAGCGCAACATAGATGGGAATCTGGATGTGAGCGCAAATTCTCGCCAAAGGAATGGCAGGATATTGTCCAACAAGGGCCTCCTCTTGCAGCACGGTAGGAAAAGAGATGTTCCTCAAAATTGCTCATTATTGGTACTACACCCCTGAGTGGATGGCTCAATGGAAAGCTGGCGGTGAACCGGGGTGCTGGCGAGGTTGCGGACAGGAGGGCACCCTGACACACTTACTGTGGGACTGCCCTAAAATTCAATCAATCTGGTCAGCAGACCTGTCCGAGATTAACACCATCTATAAGACGGACTTACCCAGATTCCTAAACTACATACTACTGGGGTTACCTAACGCTTTGACATACACTTTTAGATCTTGCAGTGGGAAAGCTATTGCCTTGGTGCTGGGCACAGCTAAACAGCTTCTTGTGTCCCGTTGGGGCACTGATAGAATCCCGGCCAGACTAGATTGGCTATATACAATATGGGATCTTGTAGGTATGGAGAAACTTACCACTAGTGTCACACACTATCTTCCATGCTTTGATAAAACTTGGGACTCCACAATAAAAATTTTAGCGACTGAATTTGTGGAATTAACATGTCCAAAATACTTAAGGGTACTTCAACTCACTAGGGCATCACAAAAGGCAGAATAACCTGTTTGGGTATGCTACATGGTCACTCGTCTAATGCGCTCGCACTGGGATTCTCATTCTCGGCTGCTGAATGCTTCCTCTCCAATCTTCCCTACACCTTTCCCTCCCCTTTCCTTGTTTTGGTTATTATCTTTGAAATGGTTGCTATTCCCCACCGGCCTTCGGATGTAGGTGGCAACTGTTGTTATCAAGACATAAATTTCAATAAAAAGATTTGAATCATAAAAACAACACAGTATAAGTCAACTCATTCGACTTGCAAAAATAAATAAATACATAATGAATCACTCATCTTACATAAACTTTACAAAATCATAATATAAACAGCATAAACATTTTACAAGTCATCCATTTTAGGTACACTAGATATCATACGTTAGTCTATATATAGACTGACAAAAAAATCCTAGATATACCAAGACTAATCACCCTGAGTATTACAAGGTAAGCTCACCCCTGGATAATATATCAGCTCAATAAAAGGTTGAAGCATAACCACCATCAATATAGCAAATTATAAATTCTGGCCCCACTTTTTCCTCAGAAGACCAACCGTGACCAAGTATCTGCTTAGGCTAGAAACTACCAAAGACGAGGTGTCACTCAGAAAAACCCATAGGGCTATTTGGTAGTGTCTTATACCCAAACAGAGGCAGTGAGGGCGAATCCAGGTTTTCCTTGGTCTCCTAAAAGAGGGACAACAAAACATGATGTGCCACATTTTCTTTGGTCTTTAAATTGCACATGGTACTATAACACTCCCCAGGTTTGCCAATATTATTTTTCCAGTTCATTCTAGATGCTCAAAGGGCGAGGATGCCATAACGGAATTTTAAATAGATCGTTTTGGCTAGCTGTGGGCATAGTACATCCAGAAATACTTCAAAATGCGGACTTGGTTTAATATCCATGAATTGTGGGGCTAATCTCCCCACTCTTGGATTTTTGAGTAAGGTGGTTAGAATATAATCCCAGTAGATTTGCTTCAGTTGTTTCTTAGATGATATAGGCAAAGACTCAGGGCTAGTCCAGATGGATCTTAATATACTTGTTTTTTTGGATGAATTACCAAGCCTTTTTCTTCATTGTAAGCATTAAGTTTATTAAGAAGTGTCTGCAAACCCCTCGAAGTTTGGGAAATCAGGAGAGTATCATCTGCGAATAGCAGGGCAGGTACAGGGGTCACATTTAATTTAGGGAAGTCATTGGTACACTCAGAAAAGACAGCTATGACATCATTCATGTACAATGTAAAAAGTGTGGGAGCAAACACAAATCCTTGTCTGACTTCCCTGCTTATTCTTATGCGATCAGTTATTTTCCCCTGAGGACCCCATCGTAATTGAGCATAACTGTTGATATGGAGACCTATTAGTTCATTTAGAAGATTTGGGGGATTACCTTGCTTTCTTAGAGAGTCCCTTAGCTGCCGCCTGTGCAATAAATCAAAGGCCGACTGCAGGCTGACAAAAGCTTTGTAAAGATGACCATCTCTCAGCTTTGTATGTTTCCAAATTATAAGGGTTAGTCTAAATACATGGTCTACTGTGCTTACTTTTGCCCTGAAGCCCACCCAAAAGGGTTTCATAATCTTGTTATACGTCATCCATTCTAAGGCCTATTTAGAATTTGCCTAGAATAAATCTTCTGTATATTATCCAAAAGGCTTAAAGATCTGTAGTTAGCTGTATCATGTCTATTACTTTTTTTTTATAAATAGGAATAATTTCTGCTCCCTTCCATGAATCAAAGACTGGAGCACCAGCAGCTATAGAATTGCAAAGCAGGTTCACATAAGGGACCCAAACAGATAAATCATGTTGAAAAATCTCCACTGGGAGCTTTGCCCAGTTTAAGAGACAATATGGCCATTATTGTCTCATCCATAGTGTATGAAACTATAGTTGGCTCAGCTACATCCATGGAATCATTCTGCAATGCGTGTGGTAGCAAAAGCAATGAATCTTCAACTTCATCTAGCCCAAGTGAGTAGAGTTTTGAGAAACGATCAACCCAGTAACAGGGATAGAGAAAACATTGTTGCTCAGGTTCATGACTTTTGTTCCCCAGGGCGATTATTTTCCAAAATGTGGGGTTGTTACCGCACTTAGACTCCTGCCAATTGCTATCATACCAATTTCTCTTAGCTGTAGTCACTGCCTTCTTAAACTCATTCCGTGCCACGTGGACCTCCAGGGGTAATTTTGATTTTAGGGCCAAGACCAAAGTCTTGAGTACCAGGGATTCTTTGAACAAGTATGACTTGACGCTATAGCCAAGGTCTTAGGGGGTGCTCTAGTTAAGTATGGCTTTATTCTCTCAACTAGCGAATTATGTATGCCAACTATAGGGATCGCAGAAAGAGGAAGGTAAATAAAAGGACTCAAAGCCTCTGCATAACCGTTATAAATTTCTGTCAATAACACTAAATTGTCCACTATCTTGGGCCACTTTAAGCATCTGTGATCAATACTTACCAGTGGGGTAGAGGGAATAGTGGTAACTTTCCTCCCTGCAGTCTATCTTGAAGTCTACGGGCCTGATTCACAGAACTAACTTACGTCAAAATCCTAAACTTACAACAATTTTGGTATTCACAGAATGAACTTACACATTTGGGTATTCACAGAATGAACTTACACATTTGGGTATTCACAGAATGAACTTACACATTTGGGTATTCACAGAATGAACTTACAACAATTTTGGTATTCACAGAATGAACTTACACATTTGGGTATTCACAGAATGAACTTACAACAATTTTGGTATTCACAGAATTAACTTACTCATTTTGGTATTCACAGAAGGCACTTACTCATCAATGAGTAAGTGCCTTCTGTGAATACCAAAATGTGTAAGTTACACAAAATGTGTAAGTTACACAAAATGTGTAAGTTACACAAAATGAGTAAGTTACACAAAATGTGTAAATTACACAAAATGTGTAAGTGTCTTCTGTGAATACCAAAATGAGTAAGTTTATTCTGTGAATACCAAAATGAGTAAGTTCATTCTGTGAATACCAAAATGGTAGTAAGTTTAGGATTTTGTCGTAAGTTAGTTCTGTGAATCGGGCCCAGTCATTTTATCCCACAGAGTAACCAGTAACAAGATATCATCAATTTTTGATCTCGTAGAACATCTTTTGAAAGTATGGAGGCTAGGGGTGTCTGATTTGGATCTGCCATTGCAAGCCTGCAATCCATGGTCAGCAGAAAAAAGAGCCATCTGCATAGCAGCTGCTGTACAAGGGATTGTGTGAGTAAAGCCAATCAATGGTACACCCGCAATTCATCATCCTTCTCTGTGACCAACTCAAGTCCAAAAATGGGCTCATATATGATGTTAACGTCTCCCCCATTCTCTGTGACCAACTCAAGTCCAGAAATGGGCTCATATATGATGTTAACATCTCCCCCATTATTACTGTGGCCTTCGTATTTACAGAATTCTGTTGAAAAGTGGGTCATTGGCAGGGGTAAGTATGCACCTACCACTAGCAATAAGGCCACTAGCACAGTGTAGGGTCCAGTAAAGGTCTCAATAAATTAGTCCCTTGCTCAATCCTTGGTAGCTGGCAGTGAACAGCCAGGCCTAACTTAGGTGACAGGAGTATAAAGCATTTAAAAACACCAATACACCAAACATGTAAGACACCAAACACAATAAAAATCCCACACTAATTTTTAAAAATAGGTTATATTTTTATGAATAAATAGACATCAAAATGACAGAAATCAAATGTAGGGAACCGGAGATATTAATTTTTAAAGAATTAACACTTTCTAGTGCTTAAAAACCTATAGCGGCACTTTGGGACATATGGTTGTGCTTGACCAGGACAAAGTCAAAGTTTGAGGCTGACCGCGATGGACCCCTTGTCGAATACACTAAGTGGGAGACCTCGGTCAAAATTTTATCTTCACACTTAGGAATCTTTCTGGAGATTTTTCTCCCGACGTTGATTGACCCTCCACAGCAGGCCGGTGTCAGTGAGGGTTGGCTGGCTAGACTTTCTGCAAGGCCCCAGTGAAATCCTGGAAGCCTGGAGCTCCCGAGCTTTCAGCAGGACAAACCTGAAATCCTGGCCGGGTCGAGGCTGAAGATAGCCAGCTTGAATCCAGACGTCGGGTCGGTCACCTCCTGAAGCTTTTTCACAAAGTTTTCCAAACTTCAGGAGGTGCTTCCTGAAGGGATCCTTGTAGGTTCCAAGTGTCCAAAACACCAATCCAAAGGTCTGGAATCTCCTAGATGGTCTCTGGGATGTCTGGACTACAATTCCTTCAATGCACTTGGCCAAATCCTTAAAAGTCCACTGGACACACTCCAGGACGAGGATTCTTGGTGGAGAGGATGCTGGTGGGCTCTGTTAACCTGTAGCTTGCAGGGAGTCCATTCCTTAATCCATCTTGAAGCAAGGTACAGTCCCCAGGGCTGTAGTACCAGATTGTGCAGCAGGCGCAGTCAGTTAGAGTGCAGGCCTTTGTGTGCAAATCCAGATTCAGCAAGCAGTCTTTCTTCTCCTTGTAGTTTCAGGCAAAAGACCTGAGAGACTATGCAGCTTCCACATATTGATTCAGTATTCTGGGGCGACAAGCAGGGGGGCACCTCTGTCCAATGAGATGCTGGTTACCACCCAAAAGCATGACAAATTCCTCCAAAGTGTGGCATCTTCTTGTCCCACAAAGCACCGTACTTCCAAAATCCAACATGGATGAATTCTCTCCAGAGGAGTAAGAGCTGGCTAAATCAACCTACTGGTGTGGCTCATTTACCTGAATCCTCCCCCTCCAAACTCTTGCAAATTTCATTCGTGAACCTGCCATCTGGCAGGAAGAGGGGGGGGGATCTTGTCTGGCATTCCATACTGTTCTGTTCTCTTTGAAGCTCATGTTTTATTACCCATCGCCCTGCCTGACCTGGTATTTGCAGCTGCAGAGCTCCCACCATCAGATAGCCTCTGCTCCGGCCATGCCACTTATCACCTAATCAAAACACCTACTAGAAGGCTGGATTTTGGCTTACAGAAGAGAAAGTTCTATCACTTCCTTTCTGTACCAGTTATAAATTCAACAGTCCCAAGTTGTTGGATTTATCATTGCCCATCTTTTAAGTCTTTGAATCATATTTTCAGCCCCTTTCGATTAATAGTTATAATTTAATAACCTATTCTCATGTTAGCATATGGAGCTATTAATCTACAATGGGGGAAAACAGAGTTGACAGTTTTTCCCTTACCAGGGCTTATAAAACATCTTCTATAAGGTCCCTGCTTATAGTTACATGGCACCCCATACTTGGTAAACCTAGGGGAGACCTTAGGGGTGAATAATATGTAAGAATACGGTAGATTATTACTTTTAGAGTGTCCATACCACCAAAGTCGAATTTGCATTGAATTTACTTTTAAAGGCAGTCTGCAAAGCAAGGCTGCCTTTAAAATGACAGCAGGCACTTAGCAGTGCACACATGTAAGTGCAGGAAATCTTCTGGGCCTCTAAATGTCCATACCCTGTTATATACTAGGAACGTATAGATAGTTTGAACCCCCTGACCCTATTATATACTAGGGACCTATAGGGTCTATCAGTACCAATTGTGATAATTTACTTTTAAAGAAAGGATGCAAGGCAGGGCTGCCTTTAAGAGGACAGCAGGCACACAACAGCACACACATGCAAGTGCAGGAAATCTGCTGGGCCTCTAAACCTCCATGCCCTATTATCTACTGGGGTCTAATAGGTAGTTTGAATCCCCCCTGGCCCTATTATATACTAGGGACTTACAGGGGTCTGTCATTGCCAATGGTAAGTGTACCCAATTACATGTATTTTTTTTAATCAGAACACTGGCCCTAGGCCTGGTTAGCAGAGCCCAGGGCACAGTCAGAGTCAGTTACTACCAATACCAGTCAGCAACAAATGGAGGTGAACAGGGCAAAAGGTTGACTTTCTAACAAATTCAAAAAGTTCTCCAAAGTTGCATGAATAGTAGACTCCCTGTCCTTTCTCCGCAGTCTAATGTATAGGTTAAAGAGTACAATGTATGACCTTTGGATGTATGTACTCTTCACACTAAAATATTGTAAGAGTCAATATTCAAGATTTCGATCGACAAATTCAGAGTTAATTTAGTCTATATGGCAAGTCCTCCGATGCCCTGCCAGATGGAGAAGGCAATGCATTTACATAAAAAGTCTTATAACCTGGTTTATAGGAAGCTCTAGAGCCCACGTTTCCTGTAAAAGGGAAAATTGAAATTTATCAATCATAAACTTTATTTCGGTCATTACGACCATAAAAGTGCAAATGCACACAGTACAAGAATTCGATGTTAAATGCGTGACAATAGTTCATTAGATACATCACAACAATTAGCAATTGACTTGTACCGACCAATTATAAAACGAATAAAACAAGTTAGAAAGATAATAAGTGTGGTGTCAGAGGCCTGTGCCCTGGTTAGATTGCCCAGAAAGACCCACTTTTAAATCACAATGTTAAAAATTGAACAGTGTACTGCAATATGAAACATAAAATTATTGTCTAAAATCTGGCAAAAAAATTAGTAGAAGATTAGAAGGTATGCCTTGTTACGTCTTTAATGCGTACCTTCTAATAATCCACATTTTACAAAGAAACTTGGCAACTGCGCAGGCAAAAGAAGGCCTAGATTCGGATTTTAAAATGTGCACCGCTTCCAGGGCCGGACTGGCCATAGCGGGCACCGGGCGTTTCCCGGTAGGCCGCTAGGGTGGGGGCCGTTTTGGGCCCCTGGGGGCCGGTTTTGTTACCGGGGTCGGCAATATCGGCCCCCTGTAACAAAATCGGCCGAACCCGGCCCTCGCAAACTGCTCGGCTGCACTCCCCCTCACCCCAGGGGGGGCCGGCTGAGCAGTTTGCCAGGGCCGGTTTCTTTTCCCAGTCCGGTCCTGACTGCTTCTTGGTGGCATCGAGTTCCCAACAGCCTGCAAACAGGGGCTAGCCATTTGCTTCTCGGGGAATTGTACATCGGACAAACAAAGAAGATGTGACTGATTAACTCCACATAACAGGGGCAACCAGGACAGTACTGCATTGCGGAGGAGGGCTGACGCCTGGCTGCTGTAAAGGAGTTCACAGGAAGGGAGCCGAATCTGAATTGGATATAGAACTTCCTATCCTGTGGGATCGTGATAACCTCCATATATTGTTCATAGGCGCTTAACAATTTGAATTCCATAAATTCTAATGTAAGACGGCCTCCATACAAATGAGTAACGGTAGACTGCGCCACCCAGTTCCAGTATTGGGTCTTAACCAGTCCTTTACTGGGCAATAAGCTGGAATCTTTAACGTCCCACGAACTCCCCAGGCCTATTGCTATAAGCAGTGACCTGACTTTAGTGAACCACCCAATTTTCTTGAAGCGGTCAAGTGTACAGACTTATTCAAGTGCAGCAGCATAATTGGAGAGCTCTGGAGTTAGTTTCAAGCACATCCAAAAAAGCAGGGGGCGGACGTTCTGCCCATTTCTAGCCTTAGTGGAAGGAGCGGAGTGCTCTGGGGAAGAGAACAAAGGGATCTCAAGAATGTATTCTCGTGATGAGGAGACCTTCCAAGTTTTTCAAAACCCCAAAGTTCGGCCTCATACAAAGCAGAACCCACTACCTTGTGATCGTAAACTGGAGTGGGGCTGCTATTGGTCTGGACTGGGAGATTCTATGCTCCTTAATCAGAGCCCCAGTGGTCTGCTTCTGCTGAAGAATCCGCTTCATAATGTGGTACTTCCAGGCCATTTCCTCAGAGAGGGTCACGCCCAGATAATCAAATGTGGCCACTCTCTCTCTCGGGGGGGAAATTTTTCAATATAGTCCTGCATTTGCGACTTATACGTTTTTGCCTTAGGCCCACAACATTCCAGGAGACAACGTTTATCACCTCACTGGATAGATTGTCCTCTACAAGAAGGGGCTTGATACCAACAGCAGCATTAGTACTGGAATCAAGCGAATTTTTATTATGCAAAGCTAAGCCCTAGTGGATCCCATGTCAAACTTTGGATTAGGGACTGTCCCCAAAAGACGGGGGAAGTTCATAGTTTATATGCTGTGCATGCGTGGCTGGTATCAGGAGTCAATCAGTGGACTCCAAATTTGATATTACCTCACCTTCGTTTAATGTTAGACCTGGATCCTTATCAGGGACTACAAACTTTATGTTAGATTGTGTATTTACATGTATAGGCTCTAATGTTGCTAAATTTGGAACAGTTCCTAGCCTTTTATCCCATGAAGGGCCTGGCATACAGAGGTTCAGGTTAAATTGTAGGGATATATGCAGTGCTTAATTTGAGCAGGTGGTTTCCGGTGCTCGGCACCGGCACTTAATTGTCAACACCGGCGCTTGAGACAGTCTTCCACAAGGTGGCACTGTCTGGCTAATTTAGAGATGACCACAACAACAGTTAATTATTAATTCAATATATTTTATAGCTTTGGGGGCCTGGAATTGTTTGAATTGTCACACTTGTAGGAGTGTGATGGTTAGAAGTTGTGTAATTACTATCATTGGCAGTGCTGGCAGGGGCAACGTGTGGTGCAAGCGGCAGTGGGCTCCAGACGAGAGCCCTGGCACGTATTTCTTTACAAATTAAGCACTGGATATATGCCTCAGCGGTACAGATCTTTGGCTCCATGGAAATAAAGCCATCCACCCTTTCTTGAGTTCTCAAAAATAGTCTGATGTTATCTTTCCCACCACTGTTACTCTATGTGCGCTCAACACTCAATATATCAGCCCTCAATAACAACAAACACTGGCGTTCATACCTTAGCCCATGTATGAGTTTATTTATTAGTGAGTCACCATCTTTCCTTGTGTTCTCATGTAGTTTTGGGATGTTAGATAAACTATATGTTCTGTTTTCCTTTGGGAGATGAAATAGTTAACTCAGGCGCTTGATTGGTGGAGTGGGTTTGGGTAGCAAAATGTGATCTGTTGGTAAAGAGTTCAGGATGTGAGTCTTCAGACAATCCCTTAAGGGAGGAGCTGTAACAGGGTCATTGTGTGCCAAAAGTAAGGTGTGGTTTTAATTCATTATGACATCTTGTTCCCTCTTTACCAGTAGCTTCAAGTCTATTCCTCCTGCTAAACCCAGGAACTCCTGGACCCATCCCCTGGCCTGCACACTGTTATAGTAGTTTACCACTTGTCCTGTAGCTGCGCATCTAGGCATATGTCGCATGTCCCTAATTGGGGCTCTCTGGGGCTGGGCCATATCAAGTCAGTTTAAACAAAATAAAAATTTTAAAAAGCTGCCGTAGCTCAGAACATGTAGAAACATGCAGAACGATTCTAGCTTTTCTCTAAGGAGTGCAAAAAATAAACCCATTCTCTCTGCTTGTCATAGTAAGATATTAAAATAGTCCAAAAGAAAGAAAAGCAACGTTCTGTATGCTGCTTTAAACAGCTGCTATACTTATGCTCTGTGACATGACCTTTCACCTCCTCTTCTGGCTCTGGCAACAGGCATTGTGACGTCTCTTCTTTATAATAGGCAACTTGGTGCGTCACAAGTCGCTGATTATAAAGAATTTAGTAACTGTCATTTTTAAAGGGATTACAGAATCCTACGTAATACAAAGAAATTAGAGACAGGCATTGATACAGGGATGACGGAATCCCATGTATTATAAATAGATATCTGTTCTATGTTTCATATTCTATCTCCGGTTTCTTTCTGTTTGAGCTTTGCCACTACCAATGCAGAACTGCATCATTCGCTGTAGTATCTAGTCAAGGGGTTGAAGGTCACATTGTGGAAGAGCTTGGTGTAGACACACCCCTTCATCCTATATATCCTGAGCATACCAATCAATCAATCAATCAATCATGTCACTTATAAAGCGCACTACATACCCGCGAGGGTCTCAAGGCGCTGGGGGAAGAGGGGGGTGGTGCTGCTACTGATCGAAGAGCCAGGTCTTGAGGAGTCTTCTGAAGGCCAGTAGGTCTTGGGTCTGTCGGAGGTTGGTGGGGAGGGTGTTCCAGGTCTTGGCGGCGAGGTGGGAGAAGGATCTGCCGCCGGCGGTCGCTTTCCGGATGCGGGGGACTGTGGCGAGGGCGAGGCTGGTCGAGCGGACCTGGCGGGTGGGGGTGTAGAAGCTGAGTCGTCTGTTGAGGTAGGCTGGTCCGGAGTTGTGGAGTGCTTTGTGTGCGTGGGTGAGGAGCTTGTAGGTTATCCTCTTGTTGACAGGGAGCCAGTGCAGGTCTCTCAGGTGGGGTGTGATGTGGCTGCGTCGGGGGATGTCGAGGATAAGACGTGCAGAGGCGTTCTGGATGCGTTGCAGCCGTCTCAGGAGCTTAGCCGTCGTTCCTGCGTAGAGGGCGTTTCCGTAGTCCAGCCTGCTGGTGACGAGGGCCTGGGTGACTGTTTTTCTTGTTTCGGTGGGGATCCACTTGAAGATCCTGCGGAGCATTCGGAGGATGTTGAAGCAGGATGAGGAAACGGCGTTGACCTGCTTAGTCATGGAGAGGGTGGGGTCGAGGATGACCCCTAGGTTGCGTACGTGGTCGGTGGGTGGCGGGGCTTTGCCCAGTGATGTTGGCCACCAGGAGTCGTCCCAGGCTGAAGGGTTGGAACCAAGGATGAGGACCTCCGTCTTGTCCGAGTTCAGCTTCAGGCGGCTGGTCCTCATCCATTCGGCGACGGCCTTCATTCCTTCGTGGAGGTGGGCTTTGGCGGTGTGAGGGTCTTTGGTGAGGGAGAGGATCAGCTGGGTGTCGTCGGCGTAGGAGATGATGTTGAGGTTGTGCTGTCGGGCGACGTGGGCGAGGGGTGCCATGTAGATGTTGAACAGCGTTGGGCTGAGGGAGGAGCCTTGGGGTACGCCGCAGATGATCTTGGTGGCCTTGGATCGGAAGGGGGCGAGGCGGACGCTTTGTGTTCTGCCGGAAAGGAAGGATGTGGTCCAGTCCAGGGCCTTCTCTTGGATCCCGGCGTCGTGAAGGCGTGTTCGTAGTGTGTGGTGGCAGACCGTGTCGAAGGCGGCTGATAGGTCCAGGAGGATGAGGGCTGCTGTTTCTCCGTTGTCTAGCAGGGTCCTGATGTCATCGGTGGCGGCGATGAGGGCGGTTTCGGTGCTGTGGTTGCTGCGGAAGCCGGACTGGGAAGGGTCCAGGATGTTGTTCTCCTCGAGGTAGCGGGTCAGTTGTTTGTTGACAATTTTCTCGGTGACCTTCGCGGGGAACGGGAGCAGAGAGATGGGTCGGAAGTTCTTGAGGTCCTTGGGGTCTGCCTTGGGTTTCTTGAGTAAGGCGGTGATCTCGGCGTGCTTCCAGCTTTCCGGGAAGGTTGCTGTCTCGAAGGAGATGTTGATTATTTTCCGGAGATGGGGCGCGATGGCTGTACTGGCTTTGTTGAAGATGTGGTGAGGGCACGGGTCTAGCGGTGAACCGGAGTGGATGGTGTTCATGATCTCGCTGGTGTCCTTGTCGTTGATGTTGGTCCAGGAGAGCAGGCGGTTGGTGGTTGTGGGGGCAGTGGTCTCGGTGGTTGCCGGGGCGGTCGTGGTGTTGAAGCTGTCGTGGATGTCGGCGATTTTGCGGTGGAAGAAGGTGGCCAGTGAGTCGCACAGGTCTCGTGACGGCTGGATGTCGTTGGTGTTGGAGCTGGGGTTGGAGAGTTCCTTCACGATGTTGAAGAGCTCTTTGCTGTTGTGTGCGTTGTTGTCTAGGCGGTCTTTGAGTGAGGCCCTTTTGGCGGATCTGATGAGGTGATGGTGACTGCGGGTGGCGCTCTTGTGGGCGGCGTAGCTGTCCGCTGTCCGTTCGTGGAGCCACATCTTCTCCAGTTTTTGGCATGTTCGTTTGGAGGCCTGGAGGTCTTCGGTGAACCAGGTGGCTTTCTTGCTGGTGTGGCTGTTGGGCGGATTCTTGAGCGGGGCGAGGGTGTTGGCGCAGTCGTCGATCCACTGTCTGAGGTTGCGGGCGGCGGTGTCGGGGTCGGAGGGTTCGGCGGGTGGGCTCAGGGCGAGGGTTGTGGTTAGCTGGTCTTCCGTGACTCTGCTCCAGCAGCGGCGAGGCATTTGTTCGGTGCGGTGGTGCGTGGTGGGCTTCCTGTAGGTGAAGTGGATGCAGTGGTGGTCAGTCCAGTGGGGTTCGGAGGTGTGGTTGAAGGAGACGTGTGGGCTTGCGGAAAAGATGGAGTCGAGCGTGTGGCCGGCGGCGTGGGTGGGTGTAGTCACGAGCTGTCTGAGTCCGAGGGTGGCGAGGTTGTCGATCAGGGTGGTGGAGTTGGTGTCCTTGTTGTTCTCGAGGTGGAAGTTCAGGTCCCCGAGGAGGATGTAGTCCGTGGAGGCGATGGCGTGTGTGCTGACGAAGTCAGCGATGGAATCGCTGAACTGTGGTCGGGGTCCGGGGGGTCTGTAGATGAGGGTTCCTCTGAGGGTGGTGTTGGGATCGGTGTGGATCTGGAAGTGGATGTGTTCGGCGGTGCTGAGGGTGTCGTCGGTGTTGGTTGAGACTCTGAGGGTGTTCCTGTGGACGATGGCGATGCCTCCTCCGACTCCGTTGGTGCGGTCCCTGCGGGTGATCTTGTATCCGTCCGGGATGGCAATGGCGATGTCGGGGCTGAAGCGGGATTCAGCCAGGTCTCCGTCAGGAATGCGACGTCTGGGGAGGTTGAGTCGAGAAGGTCCCAGAGTTCGATGGCGTGTTTGCGGGCGGAGCGGGTGTTGAGGAGGATGCATCTGAGGTAGTTGGGTTCTTTCCTGGGCGGTGGTTTGGCGGGGCGGGTGCCGGCGAAGCTGCAGTTCCGGCAGGTGAAGGGCCCTTGGGTGCGCTTCGGGGTGGCCTGGTAGCAGGCGGGATCTTTTCCGGGGTTGAGTGCGTGGAGGGTGCTGGCGTCGTATCGGCGTCTGTTGATGTGGCGGGCGCAGGGGATGCCCGGACCAGGGGGTCTGGCGCTGGGCGCGGTCACGGCGCGGACGGGCGCAGACGGGCTTGCCTTAGGCGCGCCTTTGGCGTGCCAGCGGTGCGCCCGCTGCGCACGTCCGCTGCGCGGCCACACAGCGGCCGCCATAAATGGGGAGGTGGGAGGGAGGAGCAGGGAATGGGGCAGCGAATGGGCAGTGAGGGGGCAGGGCCGCAGAGCGCAGCGGCGGGAAACAGGCACAGAAGGGAAAACGAGCACAATCAGGGCATCAAGGGGGCACAGAAAGGAAAAAAACGAGCACAATCAGGGGCAGCAAGGGGGCACAGAAAGGAAAAACTAGCACAATGGGGGCAGCAAGGGGGCACAGAAAGGAAAAACTAGCACAATGAGGGGCAGCAAGGGGGCACAGAAAGGAAAAACGAGCACAATCAGGGGCAGCAAGGGGGCACAGAAAGGAAAAACTAGCACAATGAGGGGCAGCAAGGGGGCACAGAAAGGAAAAACTAGCACAATGAGGGGCAGCAAGGGGGCACAGAAAGGAAAAACGAGCACAATCAGGGGCAGCAAGGGGGCACAGAAAGGAAAAACGAGCACAATCAGGGGCAGCAAGGGGGCACAGAAAGGAAAAACGAGCACAATCAGGGGCAGCAAGGGGGGCACAGAAAGGAAAAACGAGCACAATCAGGGGCAGCAAGGGGGCACAGAAAGGAAAAACGAGCACAATCAGGGGCAGCAAGGGGGGCACAGAAAGGAAAAACGAGCACAATCAGGGGCAGCAAGGGGGCACAGAAAGGAAAAACGAGCACAATCAGGGGCAGCAAGGGGGCACAGAAGGAAAAAACGAGCACAATCAGGGGCAGCAAGGGGGCACAGAAAGGAAAAACGAGCACAATGAGGGGCAGCAAGGGGGCACAGAAAGGAAAAACGAGCACAATCAGGGGCAGCAAGGGGGCACAGAAAGGAAAAACGAGCACAATCAGGGGCAGCAAGGAGGGCACAGAAAGGAAAAAACGAGCACAATCAGGGGCAGCAAGGGGGCACAGAAAGGAAAAACGAGCACAATCAGGGGCAGCAAGGGGGGCACAGAAAGGAAACAAGCATAGGCATAGCCAATAGGTCTCGCCTTTGGGACCTTATAAGTGTTTAGTTATCCAGCACAATATCCTTGGTGCAACAACATCAACTGTTGCATGGCTAAACACTTATAAGGTCCCAACGGCGAGACCTATTGGCTATGCCAATGCTTGTTATGAATTAGGGGTTGCGCTGGATCAACTCTTTACATGAAAATATCGAAAGCGAGGGTCTGTCCCGGAGAACACAGCAGGGGTTGGTAGTGACGAGCTCGCCATTCAGAAGAGAGTGGGGCTGAGTGAGTCTGCCCTGGAGGGCACAATACCGAGGAAGGCGAGGAGTCTGTACATGAACACAGAAAGAGAATCTTTACAAAATAACAGCCGTTTGCATTTGGTTCCTGAATACAATGCGCGAGGTGCCTGAGAATACAGAAGGCAGGACCCTGGCCCCGAGAACTCAGACAGCAGTCTATCCCTAAACAATGAGCTGCCAGTCTCAGAGTACGGTGGAGGAGGCGGAGGCTCTGTCGAAGTGAATAGCAAACATCACTAGCTGTCTCAGAGTATCGATGAGGGAAGTTTCAGGCCTGAGAACACGCACATTGGCTGGTCCGATTGGGGAAAAGAGGCGGACTCTGAAAAGTAAGGGGGTGAGAAGGCTTTTAAAGATCGCACCAAGGAAATAGGGGCAAACCCACGATTACACTGCCAGATCTGATGGCTCTTTCGCAGATAACTCTCTGTGGGGGCCGCATCATATGATCAGTTTCTCTATAGGAGCTAGGGTACTGTCTCCGATTTTTGTTTAGCAGATGAGGCTGTTCCGCCTTTAGTATAGCTGATTGATCTGCCCCGGATTTAAGTAAACAAGTGAGGTGTTCTTTGTTTCTGTAGAAGGGGAGCGAAGCCGGAAACTACGGGGCGCATCGGGGGACAGGGAGCGGGGCGAGCGAGCGCGGCAGCCTGCAAAGCAGTCCCAAAAGCGCTCAGTGCGTCGTGGCTGGCCTTTGGATGAGTACGCGCGGCAGACATGTGTTTCCACTTATCGCGCCCGCGTCTGGGCACGATAATTGGAAACACATGTTTGCCGCGCGTACCCATCCCAAAAGGCCAGCCACGACGCACGAGCGTTTCTTGGACTGCTTTTCAAACTCGCTTACAATAAGTCTTCGCCTCTAAGCAGCGCTTGCGCGCTACTCGAGGCTCGACCTAAAAACGAGCACAATCAGGGGCAGCAAGGGGGCACAGAAAGGAAAAACGAGCACAATCAGGGGCAGCAAGGGGGGCACAGAAGGAAAAAACGAGCACAATCAGGGGCAGCAAGGGGGCACAGAAAGGAAAAACGAGCACAATCAGGGGCAGCAAGGGGGGCACAGAAAGGAAAAACGGGCACAATCAGGGGCAGCAAGGGGGCACAGAAAGGAAAAAAACGAGCACAATCAGGGGCAGCAAGGGGGCACAGAAAGGAAAACGAGCACAATCAGGGGCAGCAAGGGGGCACAGAAAGGAAAAACGAGCACAATCAGGGGCAGCAGCAGGGCACACAGACGGAGCTGTGTGGTGGGGGAGCGACCTACCAGTCAAGGTCAGGGGTCGCTCTCTTCACCACGCAGCGGCCGCCATAAATGGGGAGGTGGGAGGGAGGAGCAGGGAATGGGGCAGCGAATGAGCAGTGAGGGGCGGGCCGCAGGCGCAGCGGCGGAAACAGGCACAGAAGGGAAAACGAGCACAATCAGGGCATCAAGGGGGCACAGAAAGGAAAAAAAAAAAACGAGCACAATCAGGGGCAGCAAGGGGGCACAGAAAGGAAAAACTAGCACAATGAGGGGCAGCAAGGGGGCACAGAAAGGAAAAACTAGCACAATGAGGGGCAGCAAGGGGGCACAGAAAGGAAAAAAGAGCACAATCAGGGGCAGCAGGGGGCACAGAAAGGAAAAACTAGCACAATGAGGGGCAGCAAGGGGGCACAGAAAGGAAAACGAGCACAATCAGGGGCAGCAAGGGGGGCACAGAAAGGAAAAACGAGCACAATCAGGGGCAGCAAGGGGGCACAGAAAGGAAAAACGAGCACAATCAGGGGCAGCAAGGGGGCACAGAAAGGAAAAACGAGCACAATCAGGGGCAGCAGCAGGGCACACAGACGGAGCTGTGTGGTGGGGGACCTTATGTTGCTTTACATACCCAACCCTTGACCCTATGGATGGAAACCCAAGGCAACTGAGCAGGCCAAGTGAGCAAAGGAGAGATACACTTGTAAGGGAAGCCACTCTCTGCAGTTTCAGAAGGAAGGGGATCTTTATTCATCAAAATGGCGGGACATCCGGAGACATCTCAAGGCTGACCACCTCGACAGCCCCACCGTATGTGTTGCTCCGAGATTAGATGACAGAGCCACAGTATATAAACAAATGAGGCTTTGACAGCCAGTTTCCTTTCTGTTCTGGCTGTTGCCTTATGGTGACCCCAGCTCTTGTTGGGCTGTGATCCACCGTACTGCCTGGTGGTACTGTATGGTGGTGGCTTGCAAAGATTTGACCTTGTAGTGTTGTGGGCCCAGGGCCCACATGCTACTATAAGGAGTGGCACAGACACCGTGGATATGATACTGGCGCTGGCCCAGGGCACAGTGCGCCCGGCCCCTTTTATTAGCAGGGTCACCTGACCGGTGGTGCCTGTGATGGGTGGGTGTACAATGTGGATTAACACCAGGCGGAACACTAGAACGTGTCCAGCAGGACACTACAGACCTGCCCTGTGATTCAGAATTCGCTTCACCTCCGCACCCCCGTTATTTCAGGTATGTCACCTCTGCAAGTCCCGCTGCACTGTGATTCCCGTCGGCAGCTGTTGGCTTTGTAGTCATCACCATTTCCGGTGTCAAGCTCCGCCGCCGCTCCTCGAGAGCCCCTTTTATCAACGTGTCCTTGAGATGTGACAGGCTGGGATCTGGCTGCTGTTGATTGGCACCCACACGAGGCGTCCTCATATTTGCCAGCTCGGCGAAGCGAGGTCCTGGATGAGACCCTGACTGGTTCTGTGGGTGCAGGGTGGGACACGAGAAGAGAAGGCCCGCCTCTCCGGCCCGCTCTGCGTTAGGTGAGGTGTTCGCGGATCCAGCTGCAGGGCATGGATGTGACACGAACATCCGAGCAGCACCCAGCCCCTACTGTGCAATCAGAAGGGAAATTAGAGGGGTGGAAGCACGGCCTGCAGTGAAGGCTTCCCGTCTTAACAACAATTAGACTAATTAGAAGGGCAATTATGCATGCTGAGTCAAAAAAAGAAACATCTGCACAGATTTTGGTGCGACCGTGTCCTTTTTCTATTCCACCGCTCAGCGAGCAATGACTGGTTTTATTTATTCCGCATCACTGGCAGCAAGAGGAAAACAAAGAAACAGGGATTGCAGGCTGCATAAGAACAAAAAATCACGACTCTCTCATTTTCTAACCGTAACCATTGGGCTTGATTGTTTATTCTGCATCATTAATTGCGAGGAAGCATACTGCAGAAGGTAGTTTGGGTGAGGAAAGTGTCTTTCATTTTAACCATTGCCACTGGGGAGAATGTGATAATGCACTGTCACGAAGCACATCTAAACACATATCTGTGTCAACGGAGAGCACGCTCAGCAAGCCTGGGCGATCTCTGCACTAGCACTCACAGAGTGGCAAAGGCGGGGCACCATTGAGGGGGCAGGGGAATGAAGGGCTAACTACTAAGAGTAGGCACTCAGGACCAACACGCCCAGAAGCAAAATCAAGTTCACAGGGCAGTGAAGGTGCACATAGGCAGAAGAAACCTATGATTTTACCAGCAGAGCGGCTGACCCCAGAACTCGGAGATCAATCTGTGCTATCAGTCACTGATAACGTGCTGATTGCTTATCGGTAATCCTCAATAATTGCGCTAACCTTGCTTTGTTCCAGTACTTACTAAGGGGCATATTATCAAGAACGGCTTTAAAAATTATCGCCGCTTTAGCGGCAGAAAACTGCCGCTAAAGCGGCGATAATGGGCTTGATAATATGCCCTGGAGAATTCCAATAGAAGCCCATGTTCACACCAGAACATGGACTTCTATTGGAATTCTCCAGGGCATATTATCAAGCCCATTATCGCCGCTTTTCTGCCGCTAAAGCGGCGATAATTTTTAACGCCGTTCTTGATAATATGCCCCTAAATGAGGTGAGTCCACCAACCATTTCTCTCCACCCGGGAGGGCAGAGGTGAGTCGGATTCATCTCAATTAGAAAAGACTGGGTCGAGGAAACAAGGTAATGGGGACTATGCAAGACGTTTTTGTTTTTAGGTATTTGCAAACCCTTCAAACAGAGGTGCTGTGCATCTATTATTTTATTCATTTCTAGTTTTAAGTAGCAATTAAACAGAGCTTAATTTGTAAGAGTGCCGGCGCCCAAAGCTCTGCTCAGAAGCGCGGCCGGGTGCAATTAAATGTTGGCATTCCCAATACTAAGGCTGCGTATTCTTCACTCCACCTCCTGCCTCTTTACTCAACTACAAGACACCCCCTACCCTCTATCTCACTCTTGCAGGTTCCTGCTTTCGCCCTTTGTGACAATTTTTCCGCCTTTCCCTTCCTCTTTGCTTCCAATTTGTTTGTTTTTCTCTTCCTTATGGTAAATGTCTAATGCAGAAAAATAAGTGTCAATCCTCAAAAATGAGTGCCGGTGGCCCCCACCGGCTCAAATTAAGAACTGTATCAATGACAAGGTCCAAAGGGCGTCAGAGTTCTTTACATAGCAAGAAGGAAGCACATAAACATATCTGCAGCGGGGTGGGGACCTATAGGCAGGGTTGATTCTATGTATGGGCAGCTGCCCAGGGCAATGTGGGCAGCTGACCAGGGCCTTGCACTTGGCCCACCAACATGGGGTCCTGTGCCAGCGTGACACAGCCAGGCCATGGCTTCCCATATTTATCCCACCCCACAACGATTCTCTTGAGAGCGAGGTGTACCTTCTTGCAACTGTGCTAAGAGAGTTGGCCCCCTACCATGGGCCTCGCAGCTACGGTGTAGCACGGCCAGGCGTGGTGGATTGGGCTCCTACGCTAGGCTCAACAGCAATAAGACACATACTGCATGTTTGTCTTGCAATCAAGAATCCTGCTCCATTGCCCTCAGTGAGGCACTAAGGGACACCCATTGTTCCGCATTTTGGTGCCCTCTCAACCAATAAGTAACCTTCACTCTTTCAGCCATTTATTAACTGTAATTGAGGAGCTTATAGGTGGCTTGGAGGGAAGGGCTGCAGCACAGGAGGGCTCTGCACAAAGCAACTCCAGTAGCACAGTCAGCTAATAGGATGCAAACAGCCTTGAATGTGTGACATAAAACCAGTTCTTAATTTGTAAAAAATTAAGTGCCAGGGCCCTTCTCGGAAGGCTACTGCAGCCTGCACCACGCATTTACCCTTCCAGTGCTGCCAGTGACAATACTAACATAACACCTAACCATCGCACTCCTACAAGTGTGACAATCAGACTATTTCAGACCACACAAAGCTATAATAAAGACATGAACGGCTGGTATTATTCATTTTCAATGCCACTTGATTTAATAAACACGGTTGTTGTGCACATCTCACACAGCGCCACCATGTGGTGGGCTGTCACTAGAGCCCGTGCTGACAATCAAGTGCCGGTGCCGAGCACCGGAAACCACCGGCTCAAATTAAGCACTGCATAAAACCATGCTGGAGACCCGTCCTGGGAGTTTCCCCCTGATGATTATTTTTTTTATTAAGGCTGTTTCAAAGAGCTGACAAATCTTAATATCATTGGATGGAGGGAGAGTTTTATTTGCCAAGGATCAAAAAGCTTGTTATATTTGTTAGACCCTAGACTGCAGCACACTGTTACTTGCTGCAAAGGCTATACATTTATCACTGCATTGCATTTTCGTGAATATAGGATGTTACTGGGCACTTCTCCACTCCCTCGGGTAATATCCAGTCCATCATTTTAACCACATGCTTGCTGGGAGCTTTTACATTGAATCTAAATACTCACTATCTTGCCAAGCAGGGAACGCAGGAATAAGTTAAAAAAAGGGATTGCCTAGGAGCACATCATTTGGCCAAATGGGATGCCGGCATTAAAAACCATTTCTCCTACTTCCACATTTCCAACTAGTCCACTAGACCATGAGTGGTGTGGCAGTGATTCTAATGGCAAGGCAAAGGGGCTGACCTTCACAGGGACATGCAGTGCCTCTCTTTAGAACACAGTGTTTATTTCCAGCATATTTATATGAAGTGGTAAGGCTTAGATTAGATGTCAGTTATCTCAGTTCTATGGCTAAAAGTACCCACTGGACCAGGTCCTGTGGTAGTGGGTAGTTATTGAGGAATATGCGCTATAGATGTGAAATTTACCACTTAGGGTTCAAAGTTTATCACTATTTCATTCCATTTCGGTACAGAAGTTGTTTATTTTCTAAACTTGTCGATCAAAATTTGCAATAGGAAGCAAACATGGCTTACTCCAGGAGGTGGTAAAGGCATCATGTGGCATCTTCATGGAACAAAAGAGAATGCTGGTTTGGCCTGGCATGTGGCAGTGTCGAATTGGAATGGTGGGGAAGGGGAGTTTGGGAGAGTGACAGTTGGTGGCTGTGAGCGGAGGCGGAACGAGTGCCGCTCTTCTTCTGGCACTTATCTAATAAACTTACCACCAGTTGAAGGTCAGAGCTTTTATTGTAACAATGGCAACGAGTGGGAAAAAGTAATTGTACCAAGTGCCAAAGAGCGGTGTTCCAGCTTCATCCGCACTTACTGGTTGAGCCTTCTGGTCTGCGCTCTACCGGTTATCCACCTGCTTAGGCTTTGCAGCGGTTACGTGTGGTGTACGATTTTATTATTGACACCGGAGGACTTCGTGGTGCAGGCGGTGAGGTATTGGGGCATCAAATACGCATGTGTGACTTAGCTAGCTAACCGCATGCACGAGTGCACGCTTCATGTGATGGAGGAGACTTTGGGCAGCCTTTTTAGATTGGGCTAGTTCAGCGACGTCATCACGCGACATGAACGGCCATTTTCAGTCTGACTGTTGAAGCAGAAACGGTGATCTGCACACCTTGAGACTTCAATTATAGCACATTTTATTGCATTACCGAGTGGATCCACAGTGATCTGCTCACCTTATAGTGCGCCTTGAACTTTAAATTGTAGCACATTTGATTGGGGCGCATTGCTGAGTGGATCCACGGTGATCAGCGTACCTTTAAGTGTTATAATTACTAAGAGTGTCTCAGCTGAGCAATGGTGATCCTCACACCTATATGCACTTTACATAATTACTGTACATTTATTAGTGGATTGACAAAAGTGGTGCACTTAGTGGGTAATGCTTCAAACCGTTGCAGTCTCTTGAGCACCTTACTACTATAGGAAGCTTCTACTCACAACTTCTGTCATGATTTTAAAACAAAATAACATTGCTAAGATACGTGCGCAAGTGAATAACAACACATCTTTAGCAGGTGGATCACAGTGATTCATACACCTTTGACAACTATTACAACTATTATATATTCAGACCATTGTTTAGTTTTAGTGGAATATGGCTGCAATACAACCTCCACCATTTTTTTGGCTGAGCTAGGGGAGCTGCAGATAGATTGGGAATTGTGGGTGGATTTTTTCAAGGCTTAAGTGGAAGTTCTGGAGGAGGAAGAATGTTCCCCAGAACAGTATTTATCCTTGTTGAAACAAAGACTGGGGGCGTTGCTTTTAGGGAATAACATTTTTAACCACTGCTGGAAAATCCAGGAGATACTGATGTGTAAGGAGTGGCTAAACAACAATTGCACGAACGTTATGGTAGGAAGATAAATGTGACTTTAGAAATGTTCAAGTTTTATTCCAGGGTCCAGCAGGAAGATAAATCTATTGATCAGTTTGTAGCGGTTCTGAGAGGATTAGCTGTTATGTGTAAGTTTGAAAATATGTTGTATGACCAAGCTTTGAGAGACCAACTGCTAATGAAGGCAAAATCTAAGAAAATACAGGAGAAGTTGTGTTCTTGATGTGAAGTCACTCTAAAAACTGCTTTGGATGCAGCCAGGAGCATTGAAGTATCTGAGAAGTGCATCAAGACTGTAAGGAAGGGTTCCAGCAATAGTAATGCGGAATCTGGTAACGCTATCATGACAGTGAAGGAAAGAAAAGAAAAACGGAAAAAAATTGATGTAAAGAAAACTGGTAAGAGGTTTTGTTATTGGTGTGGATGAAGTGAACCTTTGCCCAACTCCAAAGTGTGTCCTGCTGTGGGGACAATTTGTAGTTTATGTAAAAAAATAGGCCATTTCAGCAGAGTTTGCAAAGGAGTAAAGAAAAATGTGAACTGTGTATCGGAATGTGTGGATGAGGAGGAGGAAGGAAGTATGCATGGTGTGGTTTTAAGTGTACAGGAGGGAGGTGAACACTGGAAAGAAATTCCTGTAAATTACCTATATGTGAGCTAATTGTAGATGGATGCAAGATAACTGCTATAGTACACTCATGTGCTTGGTATACAATTATGAGCAAAAGCATTTTCAATAAGTAGTGGCCAGGTAGGTAACTGTATCCATCAGATCTGAACCCAGGAAGTAACATGGGTTACAAAATACCTATGGGAGGATTTGTGCATGTACAAATTGAATTCGACTACAAGAAATGTCATGGTAAATTGTATGTTGCTGACAAGGGGGAATTAATATTGGGATGGCACCAAATTAATGAATTAGGAATTAAGTTGGATCCTAATATGAACCCACCAGTTTATGTAGTGCAGAAATTGAATAAGGAGGGAGTGGAATTTGAGGACCTTAAGGAGAAGTTTTCAGAAGTGTTTAAGGAACCCTTGGGGAAGTTAAGGGGGTTCAAACACAGAATTAAGTTGCAAGAACACATGATTCCGGTGAGACAAAAAAATTGTAATGGGTCTGTGAATTATAGATCCAAACTTAAGGAAATGTTGAATGATTTGTGTGCAAGGGACATAAAAGAACCAGCTCAGATTGGATGTCACCTGTGGTGATATCACTTAAAGCTAATGGAGAGTTACGCCAATGCATAGATTTAAGATGCTTGATTGAAGCCATCTGGGTGGATACAGTTCAGTTGCCTAATTTATAAAAATTACTATCATCAGTAAATCAAGCCACTATTTTTCCAACTATAGATTTGTCTAGTGCATATCACCAGACTGAATTAGAAGATGATGTTAGGCATTTTACTGCCTTTGTGACAACTGAAGGGGCTTTCCAGTATAAGAGAATGCCTTTCGGGCTCACCAGTGAATCAGCCATATTGCAAAGGGAGATGACAAAATTGTTAGCTAATGTGGAAGGGGAGAGGGTATTCTAAGATGACATCTTAGTATTTAGAAAGGACAAAATGACGCATAACGAGATTTTGAATTGTGTATTATCAATCATGAGTGACAAGGGTTTGACAATAAAGAGTGGTAAGTGTACGTTTGGTAAAGACCCGGTAGAGTACCTAGACCATGACATTTCTAAAGATGGCATCCGTCCTAAGGTTGGTCACTTGGAGGCAATATTGAATGTTCCTGAGACAATTTGCAAGGAGCAACTGATGTCCTTTTGGGCCTTACAAAATTCTATTCAAGGTTTATAGAAAATTATTCTATGAAAGTAGAGCAACTTCGAAAATTGTTCAAGAGAAATATTAAATTCGAGTGGGGACAGGAGTAAGCAAATTGTTTTGCAGGTATCAAGAAAAAGATTTTGCAAGCTCTCTTCTTGAAACCATTTGAAATTAATATTGACTGTATTATTTTGGTGGGTGCCAGTGGTTACAGCATTGGTGCAGTTTTGGCTCAGAAGAAGGGGAATGACAAGTGGATTGTGGCATTTGCTTCATGTACTTTAAATCAGGTGGAAAGGAACTCTTCCGTAATTGAAAAAGAATTATTAGCAGCACTTTGGGCTGTGCAACGGTGTAGGTTATACATTTGGGGAAGGAAGTTAAAAATATGTATGAAACATAAACCTTTAGTGAACATACTTAGGCCAGGGGGTGGAAGGAATTTATCTCACAGGTTAGCAAGGTTGGCTTCTAAGCTGCAAATGTACCATTTTGAAATTTAATTTGTTCCAGGAAGGGATAATGTGATGGCGGATGGATTGTCACAACTTCCTGTGGAATGTGAGACCAGAGAATAGGAGAGTAAGCAAGTGGAATGTGATGTAGCATTCACATACGGAGATGTGCTGTGTGTTATGGGTGGAATTATGGACCATGAGTTTTTATTATCCGAGGAAGTTTGGCAAAAAGAAATGAAGCAGGATGCTGAATTACAATTGGTCAGACATATATTACCAATGAATGTCCAAGTGAATGAGTGTTGAGAGGAGACAGTTTCACAGTTAGGAAACTAAAGGAGAAGTTGTCTGTATGCAATTATATGATATTAAGAGGTGATAAAATCGTTCCTCCTATAGGTGTACGTGAAATGTTGGTGAAGAAAGGTCATGTGGGACATGGTGGTATGTCCAGTATGAAAAGGAAAATTAAGGAGAACCTTTGGTGGCTGGGGACTGATGCAATGGTAGATCGATGGATAAGGAAGTGTACCATATGTGCACAAAGTGGCAAGAGTGCTAACCCATGCAAGGTACCTTTTGTCACAGTAAAATTGCCGGATAGACCTTGGATAAAATTAGCCATAGATTTCACGGGACCCGTTTCCGTGTTACCAATCAGGGAGTGTTATGCTATTGTACTGATTGATTATTTTAGTAAATGGCCAGAGGTTCGGATGGTTGGGAAAATTACTACAGATGTTGTAATAGAATTTTTGGAGGACGTGTTTGTGCGGAAAGGAATGCCTGAAGTGTTGGTATCAGACAATGGGGTGCAACTAATATCTGAAAAGATTAAATTGCTTTTGAATAACCATAGTATTAAACACTCCAGGGTAGCATTGTATTATCCCACTGCGAATGGTCAAGTTGAAAGATTCAACTAGTATTGAAATCTGGGATTCCATGGAAGAAATCACTGCAGAGTATGCTTTTGTCAAATAGAATAACAACGCATTCGGTTACTGGAAAAGTGTCTTTTGAACTTTAAGTACCTTTCAGGCCATAAAAGCTGACAGACTTGCAGGTTAATTGCGAGGGTGAAGCCACACAATAGCTATACGCCAGACACAATAAGGGAGGCAGTCTTGCACTGGCTGAGAGCCAGCCGGCTGAGAGCAAGAGAGGCAACAGTTGCGAGGACCAACCTCGCAACTGCGATTACTCATAATTGCAGGCTGCTTCAATCTTAGAGAAGGCAGCGTAAGAAGGCACAGGGTGCATTGGGAAGCTCACGCATACACGGTCTTGTCATCAAAGGGAACAACCGCAAGACGAAGCCTTATTAGCTGCAACGCATATAACCACGCATCTGCACGCCTCTCAGAACGCGTCTTGAAACGTGAAAATACAATATATAAGTGCTCTGAAAAATGAGTCAAACTCACATCGTGCTGTCTCTGCAACCACTTATGCTAGGCTGCCTGCATCCACTGAAATGAAACACCCCTACTAGGAACAGCGCTGTGCTTGGTTCTCAGAATGTTATTGGCCAATCATTGCATGTGGCATTGGAGGAGCAGCACTGTGGTTGGTTGTCAGACCATCTATTGGCCAATCACTGTATTTAACATTGATTTGTGCCTCTGACCTTGATTGGGCAAAACTTCTGAGTTTCGTTGTCTCCTGCTCATTCCCTCAACAATGTTTGGTGCATTTTGTTTGTGGTAATATTTAGTTGATAATATTGGCAGTTTATAAGACTGGTGTCAGGCTTCTACTACTTCATTTCCACTGCTTCTCACTTTTAGTACAGTTCTGCACAGTACTTTTCGCTACTCGTTTAATACTTTTTTCCGTTCTGATAGGAAGAGCATAGTTATGCAGAATGCCAACATTCCCACACCTTTTCTTGCTGAGCTAGGAATACCCAAATTTAAGAGGAAGCAATGGTATGAAAACTTGGATAGTTATATTATTGTAATTGATGGAGAAAAATTCAACCCTAGAAGGAAACTAGCATTACTGGACAATTGTTTAGGTGCAGAAGGGCAAAGAATTGTCGATCATCTGCCTATGGCCATTCCACCTGATGCAGAATGGGATGTCTTCACAGAAGCTAACAACAGGTCATGCAACCATTTCAAGGATGACACAAGTGTAATGGTGGAGCGCCATTGATTTTTCACTCATAAACACTCTCAACATGAACCAGTAGACATTTTCTTGGGGGAATTGAGAGTCCTGGCCTCTATGTGTGAATGTAATGGCAATTTAGATGCTTACTTTAGAGATCAGATTGTAGTTAATTGTCATAAGAAACGTAATCAGGAAAAATTGTTGTGTTGTCGAAATCCTAATCTGAATGAGACCTTAGAAATCACAAGGGGGATTGAATGGTCAGTGATGGCCTCAAAAGAATTGAACAGAGGCAAACCTGGTGAATGTCGAGCAAGTAAACGCAGTGTTGATAAAATCCAACATAAACATGAGCATAGCAAAAGATAAAAGAAAGGGGGCAGAAACTCAACAAACTTTAATTCAAACGCATGTTTCAGGTGTGGGTCGAAGGCACACATGGTGAACTCTAAAGGATGCCCTGCTGTTGGAAAAACATGTTTGAGGTGCAAGAAAGTGGGGCATTTCGCAAGGGTGTACAAAAATGTTCAGAAAGTAGGGATGAAGAGATCCCGATAAATCACGATGAGGATATAATATATTGTGATATTTGGGTAGTACTATCCATCAAAATGATTGAGACACAATAAGATGCCACCATGGGTGGTGACCCGGTGTGTGGTGTTGGTGTAGGGGAGGCGATGATGGCAGTTACAGTGGATTCTGGTTCTCCAATAACCATTATCACAGATACATTTTTTGGGAAAGAATGGAGTGCAGTCCATTTATCCCCTCCGTATATACATTAGGTGACATTTGAGGGGCACAGCATTGATTTGATGGGGTAATTTCTGGAAACTATCACTTTCCAGGACAGAGCTATTTCCACTAAAGTGTATGGGAGCTTTTGGAATGGTTTTAAGACCGGGGACTGAATGTCCTATTTCTAGCTGCTCCTATCCCCTCTCTGCCTCAGTCAGTGAATGACTTACTTGATACACACAAGGTGCTTTTGGTAGACAGATTGGGGTTGGTTAAGGGATTCAAGCATGAGTTTGTTCTATAGGAGAATGCAATCCCAGTGGTGCACAAGGCCAGAAATGTCCCATTGTGTGCGAGAGGTCAATTGAAGAACCACTTAAACAACATGTGCTCGGAAGGGGTCATATAATCAGTTGACTCCTCCCAATGGATTTTGCCTATTGTTGTGGTGAAGAAAAAGAACGGGCAGATTAGATTATGTATTGATCTCAAGGTGCTTCTCCCCAGCTGAGCAAAACTACAGCACCATTGAGAGGGGAGCGCTAGAGCATGTGTGGGCAACAAAGCGGTTTGCCACTTATCTGTGACGGAGGACATTTTTACTTTTCACTGACCACGAACCATTGGTATTCCTGTTGTCTGAGAAGAATTTAAAGTGAGCATGTCCTAGGTTAGTAAGATTACTGGCAAGGATGTACAAATTTAATTTTGACATCAAACACATTCCCGGGGCAAAGAATGCTAGGGCGGATTTTCTCTCTAGATGTCCAGTGAATGGTGATGAGACTGGATCGAATGAGGAGGAAGTTGAATGTGGCATCAGTAAGGTGGATGGAATTGTGGCTGCTGGGGGAATGATATCTTTCCTGGAATGGAATGATTGCTCTCTGCGTGATGGATGGAAAACATAATTGAGGAAGTTCATTACTGAGGGGTGGCTTCCAGAAAGGAATTTTGAGTTCAAGCCTTATTTCAAAATCAAAGATGCATTGTCACTGGAAGGTGAGTTGGTGTTGTGTGGCAATTTGTTTATCCCTCGATTGATTTTAAAATTTGGTTGGTGGTTTCAGCTCACCAAGGCCACGTAGGCATAACTGGCATCAAGAAGACGGTACGTGGGTACTACCCCCACCCTCAGAGCCTTGAGACCCTCACGGGTGAGTAGCGCGCTCAATAAACCCCTGGATGATTGATTGATTGATTGACTAGTGGTCCGGGATAGAAAAAGATATGGAAGTAATTATGGGTAATTGCAAGAGGTGTAATCAGGCTGCCAAATCCTAGCGAGTGTGTAAGGCTCCACTGTGCCCATTAGAGTTCCCTAATGGACTGTGGGAGAAGCAAGGCTTAGATTTTTTGGGTCCCATGTATGATCTTCATGCAAGCATGAGGTATGCCTTGGTGGCCGTCGATTATTTTTCAAAATGGGGGAAATGCAAATTTATGAGGGAACCTATCACGACTGCTGTCACCGATTTTCCTCTCTGATGTTTAGAAGGGAAGGAATTCCTCATGTGTTGGTAACCCGACAACGGGGTGCAATTTAAATTGGGCACTATGCAGATTTTCTTTAGTTCAAATGGTATCAAGCGTTTATCCGTTGCCTTATATAGCCCACAAGGAAATGGAATGGTGGAGAGAGTAAACAGAATGTTAAAAGAAAGCATTTAGGTGGCCTTGTCCTCTGGTGAGGAGGTGCTGAACTCAGTGCGGGACAGATTGTGGAGTTACCTTAACACCCCACACTCATCCACCGGCGTCTCCGTTTATGTTGTTGAGGGGAAGACATGCCTCATGTGAACTATCACCTGAGTGGGTGTTGGGTAGGTTAAAGGCTGATAAGAAAATGCTGGACTGGAAAGATGTGCATCACAAAATAGAGGAGGTTCAGAGGAAGAGTAAAGCGAGATATGGTGCATCGAACAGTGTGCAAGATGTACAGTCCGCAGTGGGAGATGAAGTGATAATCAGAAGAACGCATGGTCAGAAGAAAGGGGGGTCAAAGTTCTTCCCTGCTACATGGGTGGTGATGGCATCCAAACATGCATTATTGGTGGAGAATGGAAGGTGGTGGAATAAGAGGAGTGCAGCCTTGATCAAAAAGAGTGGTTGCCCTGGCAATGAAGCTTCTGCTGCAAGTACGAGTGTTGTGTGAGATTGCTGGCTTGGGAATGCATGTGGAGTGGAGTGGAAGACTCCGATTTGAGGCAGGTGACCAGGGCAAGACTCATGGAGGAGAAGACGCCAGTGCACAAGTTGTCTCTTCTATTACTAGAGCGCAGGTTGTTTCTCATAGGGATGCTTCCAGTGCTATGCAAGACAATGGTGAGGATAATAATATTCACCATTTTTCCTCTAGGAGGGTGGGCAGAAGGGTTACAAGCTGTCCCAGATAGCTACAGGATAATATTTTGCAATAATGATTAAGGTGTTCATGATGTATAATATTTTGCTGACTTTACGCATTTGCTTTCCATGTTCTTTCACAACAGTTGCTGTATTTAGTATCCTGTTGTCCTTTTTCAGATGTTATGTTCATTTTTGTGTAATATTTGTATCGTCTATTATGCATTCCCCATGTTCAGCTTTGGGTGTGTTATTGTAATTGTTTTGTTAAGGGGGAAGATTTGTGTTATGTTCTGAACTGGAATGCTCACATGAGATGCTGTTTGAATGTTCCAGGTCACAGCAGTTGAGATGGGTTCTGGAGTAGCCTAGGTATTCACTGTGTGCTGACCCTGTTTTACTAAGAATAAATCAACAAAACCCAATAATGGATTTCAGTATTGTGTTACTCAATGTAAATATTTTGGCGACGTGGGGAACCTGAACTCAAGCCTCACGGATGGCACCAGTATGAGATGCCACAATCATACTTCTTTCCTTGGTGAGAGAATTGCTGATCGGTGTGCGCTGATTGCTAAACTTGTGCACAATGGTTTAACGGCCGCCAAAGTCTCTAAAGAAAGACTGCTAGAGACTTTTCAGGCCGTAAAAGCTGACAGACTTGCGGACTAAGCTGACAGACTTGCTGGCAAAGCACGATGGTGTGGCTGCAAGATAGCTATACCACAGATATAATGAGAAAGGCAGACTTGTGCTGGCTGAGAGCGAGCTGGCTGAAAGCTAGGGAAGCAACAGTCGTGAGGATCAACCTCGAGGTGGCAACTCATAATTGCAGGCTGCTTCAATCTGAGAGAAGGTAGTATAAGAAGGCCCAAGGCGTGTATGAAAGCACACGCATACACTGTCTTGTCGTCAAGGACAGATGTTCCTAAGGTGGCAGAAGTTCAATATGTCCATATCAAAAGGCCAGGGTTTATTGAGAACCATTAAAGAATAGTGGAGTATTGAGAAGTGCTGTCCAATTAGAGGATGGAAAGGTATGGAACGTACGTCATGTAGTGGTGTGCAAAAATGAGAGAATTAAGTCTGACAGGGTTGTTGAGGAATGTGAGGATGAATGTGGAGGCTATATGATGGGAAGTGATGGTAGTGTGGAATTGGAAGGAATCTGAGAGGGTCTTATCAAGTGTGGAGGAGAAGAGGATTACGCTTTCCAGATGTAGCAAAGTAATGTGTTGAGGTGAAGTAAAAGGGGGAAAAGGGCTCAGGCCTATCAAGAGAGTTATGTTATGGGGTAGCTCACAATAAGATGCAGTTAGTAGTCTGAAATTTAGAATGGTGTAGTAAAGTTAGACAATGTTAGTACATAAATGTCATGTATTAGAGCTGTAAATATTGTTTAAAAATGTTATGTATTATTAAGGGTAGGATGTGGGAAGTGTACTTTGTCTAATTTAATGTGAGTATATTTAATGAGTTAAACTGATCATGGTAATTGTAAAAAAATTGCCTTGTTATAAAAAGAGGAAGATGTGCGGCATCACCACTGGAAGAATGTAGAACGGCATGTGCCATTGTCAGATTGGAATGGTGGGAAGGGGAGTTTTGGAGAACGACAGTTCGTGGTTGTGAGCTGAGGAGGAGGGAGCACCGCTCTTCTTCTCGCACTTACCTAATAAACTTACACTCTTCTCCACCAGCTGAGGGTCGGAGCTTTTATTGTAACACATCAGAACTCAACTACAGTATGAATAGTAATCACACTGAATAAACTTTGGTCAAGCTATATAATTTAAGGTGGATTGAGTTAGAGGAGGGGGTTTGGAATGAAACCATAAAAATATGGTATGTGACTCAAGTTTCCCTCCACCCCATCAAACATCTTCTGATGTCTCCACACGTGCAATTTGTCTCCACATGCGCAATTTGACTCCACATGCACAAAATGTCATGTGTAGCAATACTGGAAAGTTGGCTGACCTACCTGGCCTTGCAAAACCAGACAATGAATGCAATGCAAGGGAGAGGGGGGGGGGCATCCCTGGGATTCACAGTGCTGGGTCATATCTGTGAGGGCAAATGAAGGGGACTCTCCTCCCCTGGGTCTTGCAGTGCTAGACCATAACTGCAAGGTCCAGGGCAGTGAGCAGGTTCGGACCAGCCTATAGGACAATCTGTCAGTGACAGAAGAGCTTGTCTGGCAGATCAGTGTGTGAGATTGATTTTTGGCTGTTTGTGGGTCTGTTTTGTGGTCTGGTGGACTGGATTGCATTGTTGATTTCCCTGATAATATCACAAACATTGAGTGCAGCAAGCACACATGCATGCAGTCTCCCTTACCTTGCAACTCATCTTTACTGTGTGTCTGAACAAGTTCAAAGCTGCCCGATTTTTAAATGGGAGCCACTTTTTTAGCTATTTAATTTGCTAAAGTGGGCCACTTTTATTTTGATGCCTGGGACTATTTTCCGTCCCAGTCAGATCTTGGCAGTGTTAGGCCTAGACAAAGCCACCCCTCCCCTTGGCTCAATTACAATTGTGCATGGGTCCATGTCAGTGGCATAGCCATTAGTAGTGCAGCAGGTGTGCTGGCACCATGCTCAAGGGTTATTAGGTGCCCAATGTACCTGGATTATGACAGCATTTTAAGGCCCAAGGGAGCGAGCCTCATTCTCTGGGCCCTGCAGCACTGGACCATGGCCGTGAGGCTCAGAGTAAGAGTCATTTCTGAGGGACACTACACATGTGCCACTAGTGTAGCAAGTGCAGGTACACCATTGCTCTGTGTGTTATGGGCCCAGTGCACCCACATTATGGCTGTATTTCACTGTCCTGTCTGTCACAGGCCAATAGGGTAGAGGAGGAGGAACAATTTACCTTGCTTGCACCAGAGCTCACTGCACAATTGATATGCCATTGGGTCCCCTCCCTGGCCCTCTCAGGCACAGTTTTTATCTGCAAGCCTAAGGGAGGGTGGGCCCCATGTGTGATACCACAGTTCAATTGCTTGGATATAGAATGAAAAAGTGATCTGCTGACAGTCAGACAGAAAGTATATAATCCGTTTGATGACTAAGCTGGCCTGCAAGAGCGCAATTTCATATAGGGGTTTTAAATGATGGAATGATTTATCGTAATGCCCCAACAGCCAATTATGAACCACGTATTGAAGATCATCCAAAACCTATAGGATCACCAGTTCTTTAATGTGTCCCATCCAGAATCTGGCTTGGAATTTATCTAAAAAGTGATGTATGACAATACAACGCATGCCTTTACCACACATGACTTATCCACGCAGCCTTTACCATGCATGTTAGGTATTATAAGGTAAGTTAAAGCGCCGGTATATATATATATATATATATACATATATATATATATATATATATACAGAATCCTTCAGTCGTTCAACAAAAGGTAAAGTCGCACTCAGGATGTTTTTAGAGAATAAGATTTATTGACTGACGCATTTCAACCTCACGGTCTTTGTCAAAGTCACTTCCTACCCAGGAAGTGGCTGTATTTAAGTGTTTTCAAAAAGTCATCAAACATAAATGTATAGACATAAAGGAAATACACACATGTTAAGGTCTGTTAGCAACTGAAGACAGACTCAGATCAAGTTTGCACGCACATTTGTCCAAAACAATAAATAAATGCATGATAAGTTAGACACTATATCACGTGAATCAACAACATATCATTGAGAATAATAAATGTAACCCAAGCGGCTTTTAGCAAGCGGGGATTTTTTGGCGCTCTTGCGAAGCCTCCCTGCACAGGAGTGTGCGGTGTCTACAACATAAATGGCGTTAGAGAGCGGCGTGATGCTCAAAGGCTCTAAACGGGAATTGTGTTAGTTCCCTAGTCAAGTCTTACTAGTTGGAATACCGAGTGGTACTGCTAACCACAGTTCCAATATGAGTGACTACGCCCATATGGATCCTAGCGGAAAAAAGCAATAGTTAGACCAACTGGGTGACAGGCGTCCAGTGACAAGGATGCCGAGTGGCATCAACGTCCTCGTCTAGAGACTGCCAAACCCCACTTGTCAATAAAGGGGAAAGAAAAATGAGGAAAAAATTATAAAATAATAAAGAAAATTAATTATTGAAAAAACACTCGTGATACCCCACCCTAGGTGCTGTACAAAAGGAGTGTGGGAAGGAAGACACCACTGATTCAAGCAGCCGCTTGAAAAGGGGGTGACAGTTCAGCTGAGACGCAGAAAATACAGTTTGGACGGGGCGAGACAAGAACGTTATGGGAACGCATGAAGTGCGTAGGAATTCGTGTAGGTGCAAAAAATGAATGATAATGATCCCAACAGTCAAGGCTAAGGGCAGGGTGGCTACCTAGGCCGTGTTGTTGAAATTGCCCCATGGGGTTGATTGGATTTTCATACAACAAGTGGAGAACTAAGGAAAGATAGCAATATATACAGTGTCCTAAAGGAGGGTGTAAGGGCACCACTTGCATATAGTATCTCTTCTACCCTAGATGGACATGAAGGTCTTCCTCGCGGTTGAGGCCTCCGGGGATCTTGCTCTGCAGGCAGATGATATATTCTGATTCCAGGCGCCGAAGGTTGCGTTCACGGTCACCTCCTCGTGGATGGACTGGGATCCTGTCAATTCCAAAATAAGAAATCTTAGAACTGATGTCAGTCATATCACCATGTTCCAAAGCGCAGTGTTTGGCCTCTGTATAGGTCAGGTCCCTGTTCCTAACAGTGCGCAGGTGCTCTAGGATACGCTTTTTAACAGGAAAGATGGTGCTACCCACATAGCGCAAGCCGCAGACACCGACAATGACATACACGACAAATTCAGTATTGTAATTAATGAATGACAGTATTTTCTGATTCCTACCAATTGGCAGCTGGTAGCTTTTCACATTACGACTGTTGCTACAGGCGTTGCACCGGCCACATTTGTGAAACCCGGGGAGTTCCTTTAACCATGAGCCTGAGCTGTTACTTCTTTGTGTCAGATGGCTGTGCACTAGTGTGTCCTGTAAGGATTTACATTTACGATAAGTAATGTGAGGCTTGGGGCTTACCAATCTGTCAATGACCACATCTTGTCCGACTAAGTGCCAGTGTTTGCTCACTATTTTGTGTAAGGCCTGTGAGGCATCAGAGAAGGTGATGATAAGTCTCCCTTCCTGTTTGTTCTTATTGTGAGTCCTGGGGACTAGAAGGCTGGTCCTGTCCCTCCCTGAGGCCTTCTCTGTAGCTATTTTTATGGTTTTGCCAGAGAAGCCTTGCGCTTTAAAACGGCCAAACATGTTCAGTTCTTCCCTGGTGTAAGCCTCTGTGGAGCTGCAATTACGTTTAGCTCGGAGGAGTTCTCCGTAAGGGATGCTCCTCTTGAGTCCATCAGGATGGTGGCTCCGTGCATGCAACACGCTGTTCCCGGCAGTAGAATTCCTGAACAGACTAGTATGTACACAGTCATCATGGACCTCCACCAGGACATCCAAGAATTCAATGGTGGTAGTACTGACCTTGCTAGTGAATCTCAGATTCAAGTCATTAACGGACAACCATGCAATGAAGTTATGAAGCATATCCTGTGGACCATCCCAAATCAGAAAAATGTCATCACTGTAACGGGTCCACAGGATAAGGTTGTCCATGTAACAATCATTGCTTTGGTGCCAAAGGTGCTCCGCCTCCCACCACCCCATAAAGATACAGGCGTAGCTGGGGGCGAAGCAGCTTCCCATCGTGGTTCCGGTGTATTGCTTATACCATGTGTCTTCAAAGAGGAAACAATTGTTATGCAGGCAAAAACTGAGCATGTCTAGTAATAACATCGTGTGGTCATACATGGAGAGAGGTCTGTCTCTGAAAAAATATTTACAGGCTTCAAGGCCTAAGTCATGCTCAATGCAGGTGTAAAGAGACACCACATCAATAGTGGCAAATACATATGATTCTTTCCATGGAATACCCTGTATCTTAGAAAGAAAATCCATGGTGTCCCTGCAATAAGAAGGCAAATTCAATACATATTTACAGAAGAAGTAGTCAAAATAGATAGAGGAATTCTCAAGCAGGCTCTGGTTGGCAGCAATGATCGGTCTGCCCGGTGGTTCAGTGATACTTTTGTGCACCTTGGGGAGCATGTAGAAAACAGGGACCATGGGTTTCTTAGTCATAAGGAACAGGAACTCGTTACGTCTCAATGTTCCTTGTCCATGCCATGTCTCAAGTAGTTGATGGTATTGGGTAATCGTCTTACTGTATTCTGCCTGGTTAGACCTCAGATAGCTCCCTGAGTACTCTAACTGTCGCCTGGCTTCAGCCCTGTATTTATTAAGATCCCAGAGGACGACATTGCCCCCTTTATCCGAGGGCTTTATGACAAAGGTATCGGCCCGTTGGAGAGACTGTAGGCCCTGCCTTTGTGCTGATGTCAGGTTATTTGCAAACGGATTGTTTTGTTTCTCCCAGAGTGCCATGAGATCAGACAGGATAGTCTCATGGTATGTATCAATGCCATCGTGTAGGGTCACAGGGTTGAACCTTGATTTGGGTTTAAAATCATTCCTGGACTTGCCGTCCACCACGATACCCATATTATCTAGGAGTTCGCGATCTGTGACCCAGTCTTTGCCTCCCAGCTCAATCTCTCTAAGTGTAGCAATCGTTTCTATGTCAGACATAGTATGGGAGTTGACGTCACTACCCCCGGTGTCAGTTTGCAAAGTCTCCAAAGGGGTGACTCTGCCATGCTTAAGCGTGTGCACTTTAAGGAGCTTGAGCTTTCTTATGACTAAAAAAATGTCAATGCGGGCTATGGGAAAGTTAAAATTGGCTGTGGGGTAAAAGGATAAGCCCAGTTCAAGGGCTGAGCGTTCCTCAGGAGTGATGTTATGTGAGGAAATGTTAATAATGGATAGATTGTTATTATTTTTCTCACCCGTTATTTGTTGCGCTTGGATCGCCGTTGTCCTCTCCCATATGGCGTCTCGTTTTCTTTGGCCTTCACCTCCTCTCCTGGTTTGTCTTTTTCTTGTTCGCTGCTTCCACCTCTTCCTCATGGTGGTTTCTTTCTTCCACTCATGCTTTCCCGTAAAAAACGGTACTCTGTGTGAGAAGGGAAGGGACCTCTTGCCGGCGCGGCTGCGCCCTGTCGTTCGTCCAAGTCAGATGGCGCATCGGAGCTGGACTCCGAGGTTTCTGATTCCCGAATCCTGGCAGTCTCAGTTTGAAGCAAATCTTTTCTTGCTGAGTCATATTTGAGACCAAAGGTTAGTATACGCCCCTGTGCATAATCGTTACGATCCCTAATGAACTTCCAGCGCTTCTTAGATTTTATGCCTTCCTCATATTTAAGCAATCTTACATCCATGTCCTTCAGGAAGCTTGTTATTTCACTCTGAGATTCATGTTTCTCCAGCATGTCACGTAGTAGTTTAATGTCCTCCCCGATTTGTTCCAGCTCAAGTGCGGCATATTTGGCAAGCAGGCCCATCATATTTTTGCACGTATCTGCCATGAGAGCAGACCAATCCTCGAGGAGCTGGGGGTTGGGATTTTGATGTGTCGGCGTTATCAAGATGCGAAGACCCCTCGGGACACGCTCCACCTCGATCTAGTTGTTTAGGGAGATAACCTCCCAGCTTCTGTTAATTTCTTTCTTGTATAACTTCTCCAGCCTATACAAGTCTTGTTTTAGCGTCGTTCCTCCTCCGCCTGTGGGAGTTCCTGCTTGGTTTCCACTGTTGCTTGTCAAGCCATCCGTCTCCGTGAACAGCGATTTTGCAACATCCAGGCGCTTTCTAATCGCTTCACACATAGTGGCGAAGCCGTTCTCTGTCACGTAATCGTGGTGTCGAAAAGCCACACTCCTGTAATTCCGATCTCTAGCTAAAAATCCTCCTCCGCAGTCACGTCCTTGCCCAATCGGACACAACTGGGTGGGACAGTGAACGGAGCACCCCTACAGCTTTCACTTGTCAATACGGGTAACCGGTGGTCGTGGACGGGGCTCGTTCCGTGGTGAGAGCTTGCAACAGTTCCGAGTTGGCCTCACTACTGTGTTACGTCCCTCTGCGGAGCGAAGCTCATAATGTTGCCAGGCAACCGGTCCCGATTTCCTGGTTCGAAGAACACAGAGATCTCTTGCAGCGGTGGCGGGAGTCGGGAAAGTAAACGTCAGGGAAAGCTTCCAGCTTTTCATCCGACTTCGTCCACCAGTTGGGGTTAGTGCGAGCAGGCGGGCGCTGGATCCGCTAATAATTTGCAGAATCCTTCAGTCGTTCAACAAAAGGTAAAGTCGCACTCAGGATGTTTTTAGAGAATAAGATTTATTGACTGACGCGTTTCAACCTCACGGTCTTTGTCAAAGTCACTTCCTACCCAGGAAGTGGCTGTATTTAAGTGTTTTTCAAAAAGTCATCAAACATAAATGTATAGACATAAAGGAAATACACACATGTTAAGGTCTGTTAGCAACTGAAGACAGACTCAGATCAAGTTTGCACGCACATTTGTCGAAAACAATAAATAAATGCATGATAAGTTAGACACTATATCACGTGAATCAACAACATATCATTGAGAATAATAAATGTAACCCAAGCGGTTTTTAGCAAGCGGGATTTTTTGGCACTCTTGCGAAGCCTACCTGCACAGGAGTGTGCGGTGTCTACTACATAAATGGCGTTAGAGAGCGGCGTGATGCTCAAAGGCTCTAAACGGGAATTGTGTTAGTTCCCTAGTCAAGTCTTACTAGTTGGAATACCGAGTGGTACTGCTAACCACAGTTCCAATATGAGTGACTACGCCCATATGGATCCTAGTGGAAAAAAGCAATAGTTAGACCACATAAATATATATATACAAGAGAGAGAAGCCGTTGAGAAAGTGACCACACCGAGGAAGGTTGATGTTCAAAAGTTCTTTACTAAAGGAAGAACAATAAAGTTATCCTTACCACCCTTTACTGCTACTCACCCTAGACGTATATATATATATATATATATATAGAGAAGCCGTTGAGAAAGTGACCACACAAAGGAAGGTTGATGTTCAAAAGTTCTTTACTAAAGGAAGAACAATAAAGTTATCCTTACCACCCTTTACTGCTACTCACCCTAGACCGTATATATATATATATATATATATATATATATATATATATATATATATATACACATACATATATATTTATATATATATTCACTGAAAAAAACAAAGGTGACAGGGACATTAAATTTACGCTCGGCTTATACATGAACAAAACCATAGAAATTCAGCAGTTATAGTTACCTGGGCTAACTATAACTTATGCCCCCGCAATGCACTGTTTATGGCATGGTCAATGGCATCACTAATGACATTACTGACGACAACTCAAACAACATCACTGATGACATTACTGATGATATCACCCACAGAACCACTAACACCACCATACAACCTCTCTACACCCACTCACACACCCATACAACCTCTCCCATAGCCATTCACAAACTCATACAACTACTCAAACACCTACTCATTCATCCATACAGACACTCACACACCCACCCACTCACTCATAGATCTGCTCACACAACCACTCACTCACCCATTCAGCTACTCAAAAAACCACTCAGTCACCCATAGAGCCTCTCAACACAGCCACTCACTCACCCATACAACCACTTATATACCCATTCACATAGTCATACAATCACTTATACTCCCGCTCATTCACCCATACAGACTCTCACACAGACACGCTCCAATACAGCCACTCACACACCCACTCACTCACCAATTTAGTCTCTCAACATAGCCACTCACACACTCACAGAACCACTTACATACCCATTCACACATCCATACAAGCAGTCACACGTCTACTCACCCACTCATACAGCCACTCACCCACCCACACAGCCACTCACAAACTCACTCAGTTAACCAAACACCAACTCTAACAGCCATTCACTCACCCATACAGAAACGTTCCCACCCAGTCACTGACCCATACAGCCACTCACATAGCCACTCACTCACCGATACAGCAAGTTACACAGCCACTCACTCACCCAAATAGCCACTAACACCCACTCACTCACCTATTCAGACGTCCACTCACACACCCATACAGCCACTCAAACACCCATTCACACACGGATACACACAGTCACACAGCCAATCACATAATATATCTTTGAAATAGTATCACTCATTAGTAGTACACAAAGTATACTAATTTAACTTTTGTGGTAACTTATTGTATATGTTCAACACTCATAAACCTTTAAGGAACACTCACAGTCACTGGATGATCCATGCTGTCTTTTACTTTCATATATATTTCTTTTTGCTCGCCATTTAGTTGTGCAACTAACTCTTCCAAATCAATAGTTTCTTGTCTTGCTTGTTACATTGCAGTCTCAACCTCATTCATAGCAATGGCAGCTTTATTTTCAATTATTGGTTGCCCAAGAGGATCTTGACTTAAAGGACCTGAACTTTGGCCGCTTTGTGAAATGTTTTTAGCTATCTCAGCAGCGACTGTTTCTTTCTGTTCAATCTCATCATTTAACATTTTCAAATAGATAGGAAACACCGAACACTCAATTGTATCCTTTACAGCATTGAAACAATCTTCGAAGGAGTCAAAGTCACTGCGTAATTCTGATTCAGAACGCCAAGGCTTAAGCAGTTGTAGAAGTGCCAAATAGAAGAACTCTCTTTTTTCAGGAGGTTGACAACTCAGTTTTGTATGATTAATTAAGCTGCCTTTCGTGTGTCGTACCAAACAATTATTACAACCAACTACTGCAAATTTACCTTCATCTACATTTTCTGTCACATTACTTATATATCTGTAATTTTGAAGTATTTCCTAAAGACATACATTTTCAAGATGTGGACTTTTTTTTGGGATAGTAAGTGTCCAGCATGTTTGTTTTGACAAGATCTGTACTTTCTGGGTCAAATTCTGGAAGGTACTGAATTTCAGGAAAAGACTTCAGCACTCTATTTTGCATGCATGCTAGGCCTAGACTCACCCAAACAATTCCTCTTGCCTTAGAGTATGAATTAGCTGAACTTATCTGATCACAGCATTCATAAGATGCAATTTCCTATGTGAAAGCATCTTCTAACTGAAGCTGAACAGTTTCTTAGTTAAAGACTTTTCAGCCGATATCTCTTCCCACATCTCCGTCTTTTCAGATTTTGATATTTATGAAGTAACATAATGAGCAACAGCTATGGAGTTGTCCACCACAAACTGAATATCCATATTGGCTTTTCACATTTTCAGAATGGCAGAATTGTAGTCGTTGATATATCTTGAAGATTCTGTTATCTTCAGGCTGTAGGTGTTTTTGGGTGATTTTCAAGTAATAGTATGTCCAACTGAAGACAAAAACTGTTGAGGCTTCCTTTGGAAATGACAGGTCTTGGAAATCCAAAACAACATTTAGTGTAAAATTTTCCTTTTGCTCTGTACTTCTACTGACAATACTTCCCACATCTATGTGTTTGAAAATGCTGAACTTGCTGTTTTAGGTCTTTTTCATCACTGTCTTTTGGGATGGAACATGTAACGTACTGCTCTATGAAATAAAGTACTGACTCATCTGTGTCTCTTCCAAATTTTGGTGCATCTTTGATCCACAGCAACATATGAATATGAGGAACAACTCTTGCTTGGTACTCTTTATACCAAAAGAAATCAGTAAAATTTCCAAGAGGTGGATGTTTTTCTTTTTGCAGATGAATGCAAGCATGGCTTGACATCAGTGGTTAAAATACCTACAAACATTTGAAGGATCCAAAGAGCAAAGTTCATGTAAGTCGTACCATGCATACTCTGCACAACTGAGGGTTACGAACCAAGGTGGTGCACCTAAATTTCGTAACATACATTTCAGTTCACCATGACGATGATACCAAAATTAGTTTGTGCCACGTTGGCATGCCATCAAATTTATCAAATTTTACCACACTAACACTCCGAGACTGGGCAAAAACATGGACTGGTGCATGGTGGCTGAGAAAGTTGTCTGCAAAAGCAGGGGTTATCCCAGGTCTTGGGTAAATGGAATGTCTATCAGGGAAGTCCATGTATGGCCCCCTCCGCGAGGCCGAGTAGTGCTGCAAGTCTGGGATATGATGTCTTTGATGACGTGCTAATGGGGCCGGGCGAGGGAGTCTGGCCTAATAGTTCCATGAATCTGTGTGTTGCATACCCTGTTGATACCCTTGGGTATTCTGATGTATTTGCTGCTGAATACTTTGTTGTATCATCAATAAAAAGAATTAAAAAATATATATCAAATTGTATTCCAACTTTTCATCCTTCCCATGAATTTCGTCGACAAAGTCTCTTGAGGACATACTTTGTAGATTAACTCCTGTCTTAAGAATATTGTTATCAGCATACAATAGTCCAGACAAATCACTTTCAAATAGCAGGTGGAATAAGTATGGAATTATTTGACGAAATCTAGGGTCCTCAGAATATAATTTGGTTGATCTATACTGGTATTTGCACTGGGTGGCCATCATAGCGTCCACCTACTTCAGTTGGAAATGGTTGTGGAAAACAGTGAGCCTCAAAACATTTCTCCCAGGCACTCATTGGAGCTCCTTTAGCTTGTTTCATATGGTGTAGTTCAATGGCATCTCCCATAACTTCTTTCGAATGCAGTGGATGGATGCTGTAGTGCTCATATATTTCTTCAATGTTAGTTCTATCCACTTTTTCAAACTGTCCACTTGAAGGTAACATTTCTTCCTCCAAGCAACTTCCATCTGTGAGAACATCTACACCTTTGTAATACACATTATTTTGTCTCAGGAAGAATGTAGTATTCTTCACCGTATTGATATCCACTAGTTCTTGCCAGATTTTGTTTAATTCTTTGTGGGCACACCATTCACTACAATAATACACGGTTCATTTATATCTCTCTCTACATTCACAGTGTCAATATTACATTTAAAATCTAAAGGTAAGTACACAGCTATACCTCTAAGTCCTTTCTGTTGCTCAGTCGGTGGCAGATTTACAGTCTTAGTTTCCATACTAACTATTGCTTGAAATGGGTGTATAGATTGTATCAGTATTGTTTCATAAACATTTAGATGTCAAAGTTCCTCTGAAATTTGAAGCAACTCTAACTGATTATATATTGGTCTCGCTGGCATTTTGTTGTCATCTAATTCATCATAGCAATACTTACTTATGATCTGTTGTGTTGACAAATCAAACTGTTCCTCCTCAAATAAATACACAGCAAATTCTAGCCACTTAGCTCTGTTTTCTAGCTCTGTTTTTGAGTACAAATCTTCTTTTCAAATTTGGCTTTTGTAGGAGTGCGTCGACACCATATACAAACAAAGTTTAATTTCTCTGTAGAAACTGCATTAAACTCTGTTATTTCTTGGGTGAACTTATCAGTACTAATATTTGTGTTCTGCTCCTCTACACCTGCACATACCAACTCCTCATTTTCTTCAAACTCTACTTTGGGAACTAAGAAACAGATTTGAATTTCATCACAAACCTTTTCAACCTCTGATACTGTACCATACAAAAGTGCTTTGTTTAATTCTCCCAAACACAATGCTGAACCTTTTACAAAGTAAAGTCTTCTAACTAAATCTTGCATTTCTGAATGAACAGCCAACATTCGCCTGTGCACACTTTCTTGGATAGACACTCCAAAGAGTGTCCTTGTAAATTTGTCAATTTCCTCACTTTGCATGTATCTAAACCTTGCAAGAGTGCAATTTTGTGCTTCACAGTTTTACTTGGAAATTTCCTTAAAACATATTTTAATATATCAGTTGATTGCTGGTGAATACTACAAATACTAAAGCAGTAATTTATATACGGGAGCATGTCTACACCTTTCTTGTGCCTCGTGAGATATCTCCTCCTCTACATTTCTATGAACCATCTCCTCTTTTGCAATTAAAGTACCATCTTTTACGTCATAGCAACGCCCAGTTGTTTCAACTGCATGCAATAATGTGTTCTCTTGGAAGTAGCTTTCTTCATTAAAGATAGGCTCAGTACTAGATGTATGTTTCCAGTCTCCATTGAAAATTTGGCAAGTTACTTCTAATAATAGCCCTTTTTTGGCATCTTTTCTCCATACACAATACTGTTTTATCCAGTGTTCTCATTCTATTTAGTATCAGGATAAATACTTTCCGCTTCAGGGCAAATGCTTTATCTACTACACTTTCTATGTGTTCTTTTTGCTTCAATGCTGATGTTCTTCTCTGATACTGCTTTCTTACCAAATTCTGTATTACCCTACTTCTAAACATTCTTCTTCCTATTTGTTGGAGTGTTTTCTCCCTTGCTGTCAGATGAGTTGTTTTCTTAAGACATTTTTCCTTTGGAAATGACTTACTCCTTTCCGTTTCTCAGTTGTTGTTAAAGCTCCCTTCCTATTGACATCATAATCCACATTTTTCATTTAGCTAAATAGTGTTTTAAGAAACTCCTTAGTTCTCTTACCAGCAGTTTTTTTTTCCCAACTACGTTCTGTCCATCATCTCCTTTCTTGTTCTCAGTTTTTTGCAGGTAGTACTGTTTCTTTTGTTTTTTCCTCCTCTGTTCCTTTCTTGCCATTTTAAATTGTTCTCGATCAACACAAGTAGATATCCGAAAACAAAATACAATATGCATTTCACATTACGTACGTCAAGCAACTAAGGGGCACATGCATCAACCTTTTTTCCGTTCGCAAACCGGCCGATTCGCAGAATTGGCCCGTTTGCGAATGGAAAAAGGCCTTTTCAGATGCATGTACCTTTTTTATTCGCAATTTAGGTAATCACAATTTTTTGTGATTACCTAAATTGCGAATGCATTTGGGAATCGCAATTTGCGAATCCCTATTTGTCAATGCATGTAGCCTTTCTTAAATGCAAACTGTGCATTTAGGAAACGCTAATTACCACCAACTTGAAGTTGATGGTAATTTAGGCATGCTTTGAAAAATGCACAAAAATGCATTTTTCAAAGTAACATGTGTGCTTCACATGTGCACACTTACCTTTTGGGGAAGCTTCAGGGGCCCTTAGGCCCCCAGGCACCCTTGGATTTGCAATCGCATTTTGCGATGTATTGCCATTCATTCCTATGGGCCTGTAGGCCTGAAGGAATGAATGGAGTCACATTAGCTAATAGGGATTCGCAATTTCCGAATCACTATTAGTTAATGTTAAGGAATCGCAAATTTTATTGCGATTCCTACATGCATAGGCATTTGCGATTACCAAATAGCGATTCCTTAAAAATCGCTATTTGGTAATCGCAAATGTGGAGTTTGATGCACGTGCCCCTAAATGCTTACATAATTCATTATATCAGTATTTTATTCCATTCCACACGTATTAGACATAACAGCTCTACTCTCTCCCAAACTATATCTTACCCTGTAGGCACATACCATCCTTCCCTATGTCCTACCTACCGCCTACCTTGGGGTTGCTTATATGTATTAGAAGAGGAGTTTATGGCTTGGCAATGAGTTATCAATGCCTAGTCGAGCTGGCATTAAAACTGCACACACAGGCTTTGGAGTAGCAGGCCTGAAAAATTGTTAAAGGGCCATTTGTCTGAATGGGTGACTAGGAGTGTCAGCACTTGAGTACATAACTGAGTCAGTGCATCAGTCCCCCGTGGGTGTGTCACGATTATGTGTAAGTAACTATGTCAGCGTATCACTGGCTGTCTTAGTATCTCTATGGATCTGTATATGGGTATGTAAGTGGCTGTATGGATTACGTACTGGCTGTCTCAGTGAGTGTTGGGGTATGTAACTCTGTGTGCAACTAGCTTAGTTACTATTGGATGCATAAGTGCTATGTGGTAGTGTCAGTGAATGTGTTAGTGTCTCTGTCTCTGTTGGACTGGGTATGTTAGTGGCTCCATGCTTTTGTACATAGGTATAAGAGTTGCAGTATGGGTGGGAGACTGGATGTATAACTGGGCTTCTGGGTCTGTAAGTGTGTGCGTAACTCACTGAAAATTAAAAAAACATGTCTCAACTTTTAAACACATAGCACCCTGCCCTGAGGTCTACCTACGGCCTACCTTAGGGTTGACTTATATGTAGAAAAAGGGGAGTTTAAACCTTGGCAAGGCCTTTTAAATGCCAAGTCAACCTGGCAGTACAACTGCACACACAGGCTCTGCAGTAGCAGGCCTGAGACATGATTAAAGGGCTACATGTCTGGATGGGTGACTAGGAGTGTCAGCACTTAAGTACATACCTGAGTGAGTGTATTAGTCCCTCTGTGGGTGTGTCACAGTATAGATAAATGACTATCTCTGTGTTTGACTGGCTGTCTTAGTATCTCTATGGGTCTGTATATGTGTATGTAACTGGCTGTATGAATTGCTTACAAGGGTCATTAGTAAGTGTAGGAGTATGTAATTATGTGTGCAACTAGGTCTGTTACTGCTAGATACATAAGTGCTGTGTGACTGAATGTGTAAGTGCTTCTGTCTCTTTCTAAGTGTGTGAGTGGCTCAATGTTTTGTAAATATGTTTTTGAGTCACAGTATAGGTGGGAGACTAGATGTATAACTGCATGTATAGGTTTCTAAGTGCGCATATAACCCACTGAAATTTATAAGTATATGTCTTACCTTGTAAGCACATAGCACCCTGCCCTATGACCTACCGGCATACTATCTTAGGTTTGACTTATATGTAGTACAAAGGGAGTTTAAGGCTTGGCAAGGAGATATCAATGCCAAGTCGACCTGGCAGTAAAACTGCACACACAAGCTCTGCATTAGCAGGCCCAATGCTTGTATAATAGAGGTCTACTTGTCTGGATGGGTAACTAGAAGTGTCACTACATTAGTACATATCGAAAAAGGTGTATCAGTTTCTCTGTGGGTATGTTACTGGATGTGTAATTAACTATGCCATCATATGACTAGCTCTCTCAGAATGTCTATGACTCTGTATAAGTGTATGTTACTGCCTGTATGGATTTCTTATTGGCTGTTTTAGTGAGTGTACAAGTATATATTTGTATGTGCAACTGCCTCTTTCACTCCTGGATGCATAAGTTCTCTGAGAGCATGCTACTGAAAGTGTAAGTGCTTCTGTCGGTCTCTGACTGGGTGTGTGACTGACTCTATGGCTTTGTAAATAGGTATCTCAGTTGCTGCATAGATAGCTGACTAGGTGTATAATTGGGTATATTCGTATGTAAGTGTAGTTCTAACTCACTGAAACTTCAAACCACATGTTTTATCTCTTAAGCAAATACCACTGTGCACTATTGGCTATCTAGAGCTTACCTTAGGGGTGTTTTATATATATAAAGGGAAACCTTAAGAATTGTCAAGGCATTATAAATATTACTTCAACATAGCAGTGTAAACTGCACACACAGACTCTGTAGTAGCAGGCCTAATACATACTTGAAGGACTACTTATCTGGGTAGCACACTCAGAGCTACAATTCCACTACTACTATTTAATTTACAGACCCTGGACACAGGTAGAGGACTGAACTACACGCTTACAAATAAATTAAATATTCCAATTTGCATAAGTCAATGAAACCATATTTAGGGGACAAAAACTTTTACTTTGCCACTATCTTCCACTAATAAACTTTTCAGTCTCCTAATTCCAACTGACTGTCTCGGTATGTAACTAGATTTGTTAGTGACTGTTTCATTGTCTAAATGGGTATATAACTGACTGTATACATGCATATATCAGTTACTGTACAAATGGGTGACAACTTAAGTCAGTACTTGCCTTCATATATAATTAGGGCTCCTGGTTTTACGGTATTTATTATTTTAACATTTCCATCTGTATTTATGGATATTTATTTTTTAGCCATCTTATTGGTATTTATTCATATTTATTTTGTGTTTTGCGAATAGTCATAAAATGGTACATTTCCACATTTATTTAATTAATATTCATGTTATTTAACTTATAAACATGCACTCATACTTTGATACCTGTCGCATTTTAGCAAATTACCAGCCATATACAACAAAACACTGCACCCACAAGTAAATATTAACATTAAATACAAATATATGTTAATATATGCCGGTATTTAAGGAAATCTCATCCTGCTTTTTACCTCCCCATGCTGTCTATCTACTGAGCGGCTGGCCTGTAATTCATGAAGAACAGCATAGAGAGTGAGTCACAAGAATCACAATTTTCTGTATTTTTCCACTTTTAAAAATAAATACAGACAGGAAACCCATTGTTTTCTGTCTGTATTTATCTGTAAAAAACAGTAAAAACTGAAAACTGGGAGCCTTATATGTATTTGAGTATAGGAGTGCCTCTTTGGGTATTTGACTGGATATGTAACTAGCCTTTACACTTTCTTTTATTTAACATGCACTCATAACTCAGTATTTAGTTTTCCTTTTGACGCACGTGCACTTTAGCTTGGAGAATGAAAATGCAATGAAATAAAAAACTGGAGAATCTGTCTACCTACTTGTGTGCCGTCTTCCTAAGGTGTCTGAGTTTGCTTTGGTGGAAGGAATTCATCGGACAGTGGCTGGGAATGTGCATCCCATATATATATATATATGAGTGATGTCACTGACCATTTCATGAGTGATGTAATATGTGAGGTCATAATAATAATAATAATAATAATGCATTTTATAGAGCGCGCGGCTACCTCCAACGGAAGTGTCCCGGCGCTAGCGGTAGATACAGATTGCGTGCAAGGGCTGAGGAATTGAGCAGTGTTCTAAGTTAGGCTGAAGAGCCAGGTTTTTAAGGCCTTTCTAAACAGGGGCTCTGACTTCGCCTTGCGAAGGTGCGCTGGCATAGAGTTCCACAGAGAGGCGGTTTTCACAGCGAAAGCGCGACCCCCCGTCCTGGCTTTTTGAAGCGCGGAGTCACCATTAGGTCCTGATGGTTTGACCTCAGAGATCTTGATTGATGATATCTCCGGAGTCTGTGCTTCAGATATTGGGGGCCAGCATCTCTGGTGGATCTGAAGGCCAGTGTCAGTGCCTTAAACTCGATCCGTCTCTTGACCGGGAGCCAGTGAAGGCTCCGCAGGTGGGGAGAGATGTGGTGGCGAAGAGGCACGTTTCTGATCAGCCTGGCTGCAGCATTTTGTATGATCTGTAGTTTTCTCAGCAGGTAATCTGGGAGCCCCAGGTAGAGACTGTTTGCGTAGTCCAGTTGGGAAGTGACAAGTGCATGGACCACATTTTTCCTGCAGTCCATTGGCAGGAAATGCAGGAACTTTCGTAAACTTTTTAATTTCCAGAAGCAGGCGGAAGAGACTTTGCAAATTTGGGCACGACAAGATAAGCTGGAGTCAAACCTGAAGCCTAGGTCCCTAGCTGAGTTCACCGGGCTAGGAGGGGGGTTAAGCTCAGCCGGCCACCAGAGTTCAGACAGAGGAGGAGAAGATTGGTTAAAAAACAGAACCTCTGTTTTATCAGTGTTCAGCTTCATGCAACTGTCTGTCATCCACGCCGAGATTATTCGCAGACATTGCTTGAAGTTCATGAAGGCTGCCTCCGTGTGTTCTTTAAAAGAGAACACTAGCTGAGTGTCGTCAGCGTACGAGACCACCTTCACGCCACACTGTTCAATCAGTGAGGAGAGAGGGGCCAGCTACACATTAAAAAGGGTGGGGCTCAACGCCGAGCCCTGCAGGACCCCACAGCTGATAGGTCATAAGCAGTGCATTGCGGGGGTGCGAGTTATAGTTAGCTCAGCTAACTATAGCTGCTAAATTTCTCTGGTTTTGTGCATGTGAAATCTGAGCCTAACTATAACTTCCCTGTGACCTTTGTTTTTTTCAGTGAATATCTAAGGTTTTTTTAAATTCTATTCCCTAACTATAACAGCCTTGTAACCTTTGTTTTTTTCAGTGAATTTCTAGGGCTTTTAAATGCTAATTCCTAACTATACCTTACCTGTAACCTTTGTTTTTTTCAGTGAATTTCTATGGTTTTTTAAGTAGAAATTAAGTCTGCAGAATGGTGTGAAAAGCGGGCGGGGCCTCTGGCCAGCTCTCAGGAATACCACTGTGTAGGACTTACAGAAAGTACCAGGAGGGCTTCTTGGTCCCCAAGGTCTCTTGGCATCCAAGAGAACTTTATTCCCCAACCAGTAGTGTGCCAAGAGAAGTGTTTGCAGAGTAGTGCAGAAAGGGGGCATGGCCTCCGAAGACCTCTTAGCAAACTGACTGTGTGGGACTTGCTGGAGATAACAGGAGGGGTAGTTTGCCCCCAACGACCCTCAATAGCCAAGAGGGCTTCATCCCCTAACTAGTACTGTGCCAGGAGACGCGTTTGCAGAGTGGTGGAGAAAGGACGTCCTTGATGATTGCAGAGGTAGTGCCTGTATGATTCTATGAGTGCCATTGCCAAAGACACACTGTGAACACCGGGTGTTTTTGTCAAAGTATAAAACACATATACAGACATATCTTACATAAAGTTTCACTGTAGCTATTTACTAAGATACTGATTTAACTTTCCCCTTTGTATACATTTGTCGAAATAACTATATCAAAAATGCATTTTCCTTCTTCACAGCAACACCGAAGGTAGTAATTACATCAGTAGTCACAAATACAAAAGACAAAATGTAAAACAGTTATTTAAACATATTTTACACAAAGTTTGAGTCCAGCTGTTTAGTAACATAACTGTTTAACTTTATTTTAACAACACATTTAACAAAAACAACAATTTCAAAAAATAACTTTCAACATCTGAACTCATGAATAGAACATAACTACAAAACACCCATAAAACTACTCATTCTCACCCAAACTCAACAGAATCAAAAACTGCTCCAAAACTAATACAATGCACACTCTGTCAAGGATCCACTCTAGAGAGACAAATACAAAATATTCATGCGGGATGACGTTCATGGTTTATCATCTTAAAACCTAACATAGAAAACATCTCTAACTGGTAATCAAGTAGAGATAAGCTGGAGGACCATCTACATCAGTGGCACCAGCAACGACGATTCCCGGAAAGAAAGTCCTTGCAGAGGTGCAGACTATTGCAACAGATATGGCTCTAGAGTTTTCAAGAATGGCCACGTATTGCATGGACTGTACAGTTGTTATAACAGTTGGTGAGCAGTGTGTTACAGCTATTCACAATGCTGCCAAAAATCAAACATGGTATTTTTTCCCCCTTTTATATTTTTTCACATTTCATAAGAGGAGTTCATAGTGAGCAGCAAGAAGGCAACGCAAAGCTGAAGGACCCTCGACTTCAATAGCAGCACAACAACACCGAAGCAGAGAGTCCATTCAAAAGTCCAATCTCAACTTCAAGATTTGGCTCCACAGTTTTCCCCAATGGCATCATACTGCATGGATTGTGGAGTTGTAGTGAGTGCTGGAAAGCAGTACATAATGGCCCTTCGCAATGCTGGAAAGAATAATAAATATTGTTTATTTTTTATTTTTGGCTCATCATAGTTTTTCTACATTAGCAGGCATTTTAATTTTCTTACAAAATGGGTATCTAATATTGATGTGTTCATTTTATTATCTTCCAATTTATTGTAACACTACTTACATATAACTTGCCGTATAGACAAGTCAAACTGTCCCTCTACAAATAAATACACAGGTAACTTTTTCCAGTTATTAGAATGTACTTTGTCACCTTTTAAATATAAATCAACAGTCTGTGTTTAAATCTTCTAGTAAGTGCATCAACAACATATACAAACATACTCTGGTTTTCTACAGAACACTGTGTTACATTTTGTAATCTCTTTTTTAAAACTATCAACTGTAATATATGTGTGTTGTATCTGTAACTCCTCCTCTTAACAACTCTTCATTTTCCCTAAAATCCTGCTCAGGACCAAAGAAACGAAACTGCACATCACCACAAAACCTTTTTATGTCTGCCACACTACCATGCAAAAGTACTCTATTTATTTCTAGTAAACACAAAGCAGGAGTTTTCACATAATACAGCCTCCCACCTAAAGTTCGCATTGTTGAGTGGTGTAACTTATTTTATGTTTTAAACTTCGCCTTGGAAAGATACGTAGGACCTTTCTTAATATATCAATGGATTGCTGTCTAATACTAGAAACACTACTACAATTCCATTTATATACAGTACCCTGACTGCGCCTTCCTTGTGCCTCTTCTGCAAAAACTTCTATATTTCTAAGTACCATCACCTCTTTTGCTATAGGACTACCATTCTTCATTTCATAACATCGTCCTCTTTAATCAATAGCATGAACTAATTTGTTATCCTGGAGATTGCTTTCTTCATTAAAGAAAGCCTCTGTACAAGAAGTATGTATCCATTGTCCACTAAAAACTTACAACAGTTACTTCTATTGACAAATATTTTCTTCTGGTTTTGTATCCTCGTGCACAATACTATTTTGTCAAAAGTCTTCATTCTATTTAGAATCAAAATGAAAAGCTTCCTCTTCAAAGCAAAGGCCTTATCAACTACTCTCTCAACTTGTTCTGTCCTGTTTCACTGCATATCTCCTGCTCCTACACTTTTTAAAATTTAACACTAAATTTACAAGGCTATAACTACGCAATCCTTATAACATTTGTGCAGAACCTATGCAGCCATCTAAACAGCCACTTACAACCCCTGCAGTCATTGAAATATTGAGGCACACACGTGCACTAATGAAACACTCAGGCTCTACTCATGCACTCATGTAATTACGTAGAATTCCATTGTAGTAAACCTATCACCCATATTGTCTAAAGACTACATATTCCTCAATAAAACTTGTAAATGCATGTGTTTGTGGTTGAAAACATCAATACTCCCTGGATGATTGAATGAGTGCATAGGTAGTGCCTAGGTTATTCCCTGAGGATACAAGTAGTGCCTAGATGATTCCCTAACTATGTCATAAATCCATGAGTAATTCCATATCTGCATACTTACTGCCTGCATGTTTGCATGAGTATACCATTAGTATCTGGGTGTTTGGATGAGTGCATGAGTAGAGCCTGATGATTTGACAAGTGCGTGACTAATGCTTCAATAATTCAATACATGCATAGATACTGGTAGGATGATTAAATTAGTGCAACTCTAATACCTGGATAATTGCAAGAGTGCATACATAGTATATAGGTGATTTATGCTGTGCATGGATAGTGCATACATGATTGTTTAAGCCCATGCATAGCACCTAGCCTATTGGATGAGCGGATGAATAGTGTTTCATCAATTAGATACTGCCCATTTCTTTTTGGTTGACTGAACAGGTAGTACCTGGATGCTTACATAACTACATGGGTAGTGCCTGGAGAATTGAATAAGTGCATCAGTAGTGCCTACCTAATTAGATGAGTGCATGACTAGTATCTGAGTGACTGCATGATTTCATTGTTAAAGCTTGAGAGATTAGATGAAAGTAAGTACACCGCTGGGGTGATTGTATTAGTGCAAGACTATTGGCTCAGTAATTAAATGACTGCATAGGTACTGGATGAGTGATAGGTTTACTACAATTGTACTCTCTATGTAATTACATGAGTGCATGAGTAGAGCCTGACTGTTTCATCAGTGCACGAGTGTGCCTCAGTATTTCAATGACCTGCATGAGTTGAAAGTGGGTGTTAAGATGGCTGCATAGGTTCTGCACAAATGTTATAATGATTGCATAGTTACAGCCTTGTTAATTGCATAAGTCAATAGATTAGTAACTAGGTGATTAGATGAATGTATAAGTAGTGCCTGCATACTTCAATGACTACATAATTTCTGCCTGCCTGATTGCAAGAGTACATGTTTAGTTTCTGGATTAATTGAATACCTCCATGGATAGTGAATCACTGATTTGATGACTGCCTGAGTAGTGGCTGGGTGATTCCACGAGTGCCTGAATACTGTCTGACTGACTGAGAAAGTACCTTCATTGCTGTTAGATACATAACAGTTGTCACTATATCTCTCACTCATTGGTTATCTCCTTCTGTCAGTATCAAACTACCTGTTTTACTCTATACATGCTTTTCTTCTGAGCTATGTGTGAGTGAAATCCAGGTATCACACTTGATATATAATTGCATACATGGCCCTCTAGAAACATACAGTGATTTGTTATTGAGCATGCACATTCATCAGTAAGTTTCTAAAACGGAAAACAACATTTTTAAATTTTTCAATGCACAAAACCTTTTGTGAATGGCATACCTACATCATTTCTTAAATACTTCTTTTGCTTCTAAAACATATATTCAGCATATCTCAAACAAAAGTTACACTCGAAATGAAGCTAGCACAAGAATTCTCAAGGCATTCTCCACTATTAATCCTTCTCAATTTTAAACAAGGCATGTTTAAAGAAAAACACTACCCTAACCATATACATGACATTTTCATCAGCCTTACTAAACATAGATCAGCATGTAAACATATATGTGATTTCTTAATAGACGTACCCCTTCAAGCCATGTTCCCCAAAATATATACCTCTCTGTAACTTTAAGCAAACTCAAAAGTCCCATTGTATATATAATTATGTGCAAGCACAAAAACCATATCTCACCATCTAAGCATATGCAAAGTGGTCATATAAGTTAAAAACCACATTGACAAACACAGCCCAATGCATACCTAACAAGTATTACTTCTTTCTAATTCATATACAGGCGGACAACATGTTCTCATCTTTTATTTATCACTACACTATTCCTGTTTACTAATATTACTAAAAGTACTACAACTCCCAGAATGCAAATGACAGATGTATCTATTCTGCACATGATGTTTAGACATTTAAAACATTGTTAGTTCCTCATTGCAACTTTCCACAAGACTATACTGTTATTTTTCAATAAAATACACAATGTTATAAACAGGCACTAATTCATTTTTCTCTTATTCTCAAAACATACATGACTAACCTCTTAACCCCTTGCGCGCTGCGCACATTCCCCCGCGGTGCGGGTGAATTAATGAGTGGGCGGGGTCCGTCCTCCGCACACGCCCACTGTGACGTGCCGTCTGACGCATGGAAAGGGTTAAACACATACCCTCTAATACTAGGGGTGGGCGGAATTTGCGTAATCGCGCTACGCAAAGCTCCGCGAAATGGTAAAAAGATCTCCGCGAGCACGCAAAAGTTCCGCGTAACACGCGGAATTGCTTGTTCCGCCTGTTCGCGATGCTTTTTCCTGTTCGCGAACGCTGTTCTGCGTGCTCGGGGAGAAATATCTCGCGAACACGCATTTTGAAGGCGCGAACAAGCAAAAACTGCCGCGAAGTCGCGGATCGTGGAATTTCTGGCAATTTCGCTGTTCTCCGCGGAACGCGAAATTACCCAAATTCCGCAAATTCCGCGAGCGGAACGAAATTTACCACCCAGGCCTATCTAATACACAAAGTACATCTGATATATTTTTTCTCATCATTGTGATACTCCTTTTAATCAAACTCCCATATACATCGTCATTTCTAATGTACATTTTTAAAATAATTACAAAGTTATATACATACCACTGAATTCAGTTTGTAGATTATATTGTTGTTTTAGCTCTTTCTGCATAGTTTTGACACTGTTACAGATTTGTAAAAACTAAGCACAAGAATGGTACACCACTCTCATACAAAGCAACTCTAAAATGGCAACGCTCTTCAACTTTCCACTCTATCATCATGAGAAAAGCAGCAAATGAAATCATGTCTTTCATTTTAGACTACTGCATCTCCACTTGTGAATGGTTAGCATCTGTTAATCCTTTCCCTCTCTTTCAAAATGAGGTTCCTGTTCAGCACGTTTTCGCAAGGTTTTCGCGATCATCGCAGAGAAATCGCAAACAAAACAGGAGTTCTAATGCATAGCTAGCTTCATTTTTCAGAAATTTAAATACTACATAACAGTTTATTACATAGTCCTGAGTTGGAAATTAAAACTTGCCATTACTTACATTGTGTCATCACTCCTCAACTCTAAAAAAAATGTTCTGTCTCTTTAACACCCTTCCCCCCCCAATACAGTTGTAGCTCAGTGTACCTAGCAACCCAGTGGAACCAGTAGGTCAAAAGTTCACAGCACATTCTAGAAGGAACATGCTGCTTCCAAATAAGATACAGCAGGTATGCTTTACTCCACAGATTCAAAAACATATCCATGTCTGTATTTCATTTATTTTCTTAAACAACAGCCAATAATAAGACTTCTTGCTAAGGCATCCAACACACTACCTAATTTTATTCACTTTCATGCTGACAGCATCCAATGAAATATATATATATATATTTTTTAAAACACCTCCATTTTAACTGCTTTTCCTTTGGAAAACTACCTCATTCAGCTCCAGCCTTCTCCTGACTACTATTGCTCCTTCACTTCAAAATGCTTAGAGTTTGGATTGTGGGCCACAGCTATATCTATTGGGCTAAAGAGGCTGCAAAACAGTGAGGTATTGACAGGGACTTCGGTTTGCCAAATGTGCAGATTACTTGGTTTGAACAGAGAGGGTTAAAGTTTCATCAGTTGCTGGCTTTGGTTAAATCCATTGTAGATTCCCAATCTCCTCACCTCATGATTGTGCATTGTGGTGGCAACAACCTAGGCACATTGACTGGGGTAGGGCTGCAAATCCTAATGAAAGAAACCTTTGCAGAACTGATGCCGCTTTTCCCTCACACTGTCTTGGTGTACTCTAACATGTGCCAAAGACAGAAATGGAAGTGGTCAAATCAATTCTGTCCACAGATTGACAAAGCCAGGAAACATGTTAATAAAACTATTTCTGCATTCCTCAGAGACCATCGCATGGGCTGTACTATAGCAACAATCTGCATTTTGGCATGCATGGAATTTATAGAAATGATGGAGTGCACTTTGCAGAGGAAGGCAACAGGGTATTTCTAAGTAACCTGAAACTCTGCATCCGGTCTTATGTGTAGGAGCCATATACACACAACCAAGACAACAGCTCTTATCAGAGCCACCCTAGTACCCGAAATATTGTGAACTTTTTTTCGAAAGGTTTTTTTTTTCTTTAATTTTTGGAAATCTTAGTGACGACGTCGCGATCCCTGCGGACACATTGGAAGAACGGAAAACAAAAGCAGACATTTAATGGCCACCAACACATCCAAAAATAATATGTAAAAAGATCCATTCTGAACATTGCCCTACACACATTAATATATACATACATTTTTCAAAGCATGTTTAAACTCGTATTTTTGTATTAAGTTTCTTTAAAAACCATCTTACAGACCTATTTCCTGTTTTCGCGGTTATTCGCGATGTCACATTGGCGTCGTTAACCGCGACGATTGCGCCTTTCCCATAAACTGAATACACATGTAAGCACACACATTACAGTATTCTACACACTAGAGGTTTATTACTGTACACTTCAAACTCATGTTTTTCTACTGTATTTCTAGAACAACCATCTCTAAAACTATTTTCTGTTTTTGCAGTGAGGCCGGAGATCGTGATGACGTCAGTCATCGTGATCCCCTCGGGTACATCGCGAAAGCAGAAAGCAAAAGCAGGAATTCAATAGCCACAACCACATTAAATAATTATAACTATATAATTAATTCTAACCATCACAGTAGATAACTCACTATATAAATAACTCTATAAAAACATTTATCAATAGCTCTATAACAATGCATAGTAATGATTAATTGATATATTTTTAAAATATTTTCACCAATATTAGCGACGACGTTGATAGTTGCGATGTTTCCGTGATGGTACATGGGGGCCGCGCTGGCAGTCACGGCGTTGTTGCGAATATCGTGAATGATTAAAAAAATCAATTTTGGACATATAACGTCTGTCACTAAGACCTCTATTTCTCAACCATGGGGTCAGAGTATCTCCACCCTCCTGACCCCTTATGTGGGCTTTCACACAGATTTTCAGCCCCAGGAACCGTTCTTGATAGATAAAATGGCGGCCCCAACTTTATGTTGCCTCCAGCCAATCAGAGCATTACCGTTGGTGAGTGCATTCGCGATTCATCGTAAAACCTTTGCGAAATATCCGCGGCCATAAATATCACTATAATTTTAAACTTAAATTTCTCGAAAACCATGGGACAGATTTACACCAAATAAGCAAAAGGTACTTCCTTGAACCGACATCTACCTCCCTGCCAAATTTGATGTAAGTCCATTCAGCGGTTCTCGCTGTAGAGCTGGCTAAAGTTTTCTATGGGAATTAACATTACAAATGCCTTATTTCGTGCCCTGAATTCTCAGTCCCCACTGCACGGATCACCCCCAAACTTTCCTAATCAATAGTACCCACCGTGACACTTTTTGGCAAAATTTAAAGCAGATTGGTCAAACAACGCCAAAGTTACAGCCAAGTCAAAAAATGCCTTTCCTATGGAAACTAGGTCCTACTTGTAACTACCTACTGGCGACTGCCAGTAGGTTTGAGATATATATATATAAATATATATATATATATATATATATATATATATATATATATATATATATATATATATATATATCACAACCAGTCTCTCTCCACAAAAAGAAAGAGTGTGACCAGCTCCGGGGGGTATCAAAAACCGGCTTTATTGATGCAATCTGCGCAGGCAAGCAAAGGGTCCCTGAAACGCTAGGCAGACGCGTTTCAGACTTTCATTGTCTTTCATCAGTGCCCGTTTCAGATGTGTCCTTGGTGTTCAAGGGGGTCCATTGCTCTGATGTTAACGCTGTGGCCACTCCTCATCACGTGACCACTTGCCCCTCCTTCGCCTCACAGGTGTAAGGCACCTCGCGCTGTTCCTGCAACCCAACTGCATGATGGACGCTGGAGTCCACCGTGTGATCCCCCACAATGAAGAGACTTCAACGACAGCAAGTGCTGCCTCCAAGCATCGCTGGACAGTGACTCCACGCCACTGCAGTTACGTAGCAGGTGAAAGCCGCCCTTTGTCCCCCTTATCAGGCAGATCAATTCTGCCTCCTCTCTCCCCATGCGCCAATCATCACCTTGTGGGAATCCAGCACCGGGGGGGCGACGCGCATGCAGCTCCGTGCAAATGCCAAAGTTGCAGGTTGATCGCGTAGCTCCTGAACGAGAGTGCGGTCACAACGCCAGCACCTGCTTGCTGGCAAAATATCACAACCAGTCTCTCTCCACAAAAAGAAAGAGTGTGACCAGCTCCGGGGGTATCAAAAACCGGCTCTATTGATGCAATCTGCGCAGGCAAGCAAGGGTCCCTGAAACGCTAGGCAGACGCGTTTCAGACTTTCATTGTCTTTCATCAGTGCCCGTTTCAGATGTGTCCTTGGTGTTCAAGGGGTCCATTGCTCTGATGTTAACGCTGTGGCCACTCCTCATCACGTGACCACTTGCCCCTCCTTCGCCTCACAGGTGTAAGGCACCTCGCGCTGTTCCTGCAACCCAACTGCATGATGGACGCTGGAGTCCACCGTGTGATCCCCCACAATGAAGAGACTTCAACGACAGCAAGTGCTGCCTCCAAGCATCGCTGGACAGTGACTCCACGCCACTGCAGTTACGTAGCAGGTGAAAGCCGCCCTTTGTCCCCCTTATCAGGCAGATCAATTCTGCCTCCTCTCTCCCAGGCGCCAATCATCACCTTGTGGGAATCCAGCACCGGGGGGCGACGCGCATGCAGCTCCGTGCAAATGCCAAAGTTGCAGGTTGATCGCGTGAGCTCCTGAACGAGAGTGCGGTCACAACGCCAGCACCTGCTTGCTGGCAAAATATCACAACCAGTCTCTCTCCACAAAAAGAAAGAGTGTGACCAGCTCCGGGGGTATCAAAACCGGCTTTATTGATGCAATCTGCGCAGGCAAGCAAGGGTCCCTGAAACGCTAGGCAGACGCGTTTCAGACTTTCATTGTCTTTCATCAGTGCCCGTTTCAGATGTGTCCTTGGTGTTCAAGGGGGTCCATTGCTCTGATGTTAACGCTGTGGCCACTCCTCATCATGTGACCACTTGCCCCTCCTTGGCCTCACAGCGAAATTTTCAAAAATCGTAGCCAGCTCCGGTCAGCTCCTGTCTTGAAAGTTTCGGGGTGATTCCGCAAGCGGGGGCCGAGAAAAAAGGGGGGTCCCAAAACGTGTTTTCTCCATGTTAATTCCCATAGGAAACTTCAGACAAAGCTACAGCCCGAACTGCTGAACGGAATTACACCAAACTTGGCAAAAAGGTAGCCCTTGGTTCAGAAAGAGACCTTTTTGTTAAATGGTGTAAATCCGTTCAGTAATTCCAGAGAAATTCAAAAAATAAGAGTCAAAAAATCAATTTCCCATAGGAAACTTTATGCAAGGCTACAGCCGAAACTACTGAGCCAAATTTGGCAAAAAGGTACTGCTTGGCTCAGAAAGCGACCTTTTTAAAAATGGTGTAAATCCATTCAGTAGTTGCTGAGAAAATAAAAATAAAAGTTTCGATATTTAGAGGTACGGAGGATCCGCGGACCCTCCCGACCACGAGCTTTATTCTAATTGGCTGTCAACACTCCAAACCAGGAAGTGTTGGCAGCCATCTTGTGACTCGGTAGAACCGAGTCACAAGAAAACAGAAAAACAGTTGCGTAAAACAAGAAAAGGGGGCAGGGTAGAAACACCCTGACCCCCTAGGCCTGCTTAGGGGGTCCCACAAGGACCCCCAGGGACCAAAAAAGCATTTTTTTTAATAAAAAAAAATCCACGAAACTAAAAAAAACGAAGCGCGGCCTCCCGCGCTTCGTTATTATTTAGCCCCCGGGTAGGCCAAGTCCCGGGGGCAGTGACAAAAATATGTGGGGGTGCCCCAATCCCCCCCACACTGCCCCGGGGACCGCCACCTCCCCGGGGCTTCTATTATGAGTTGCGGGGAGGCACGCAGCCCCCCCACAGCCCCGGGGACCAACACCCCTGGGGCTTCTTTTTTAATGAGAGGGGGGCCTCCAAGGCCCCCCCAAGCCCGGGGGACTGCCACCCCCGGGGCTTTACATGAATATTTGTGGGGGCACATGGCCCCCCCACAGCCCCGGGGACCACCACCCCCCAGGGCTTTTTAAAAAAAAATGAAAATAACCTGTGTGGGGGGGCCTCGAGCCCCCCCACACGCCCCGGGGACCGCCACCTCCCCAGGGCACTAAGAATGTAAATTTGGGGGTCCATAACGGACCCCGAGCCCCGGGGACCATAAACCCTAAATCTACCCCCAGCACAACCCCCTACACTACCCAAACACCACTGCACTACCCTAAACCCTAAAACACTACCCCCAGCACGACCCCCTACACTACCCAAACACCACTGCACTACCCTAAACCCTAAAACGCTACCCCCAGCACGACCCCCTACACTGCCCAAACACCACTGACTACCATAAACCCTAAAACACTACCCCCAGCACGACCCTCTACACTACCCAAACACCACTGCACTACCCTAAACCCTAAAACACTACACCTAGCACGACCCCCTACATTAACCAAACACCACTGCACTACCCTAAACCCTAAAACACTACCCCAGCATGACCCCCTACACTACACAAACACCACTGCACTACCCTAAACCCTAAATCTACACCCAGCACGACCCCCTATACTACCCAAACACCACTGCACTACCGTAAACCCTAAAACACTACCCCTAGCACGACCCCCTACACTACCCAAACACCACTGCACTACCCTAAACCCTAAAACACTACCCCCAGCACGAACCCCTATACTACACAAACACCACTGCACTACCCTAAACCCTAAAACACTCCCCCAGCATGACCCCATACACTACACAAACACCACTGCACTACCCTAAACCCTAAAACAATACCCCAGCACAACCCCTACATTACCCAAACACCACTGCACTACCCTATACCCTAAAGCACTACACCCAGCATGACCCCCCACACTACCCAAACACCACTGCACTACCCTAAACCCTAAATCTACACCCAGCACGACCCCCTACACTACACAAACACCACTGCACAACCCTAAAACCTAAAACACTACCCCCACTGACCCCCTACACTATCCAAACACCACTGCACTACCCTAAAACATGACCCCCTACACTACACAAACACCACTGCACTACCCTAAACCCTAAAACACTACCCCCAGCACGACCCCCTACACAAACACCACTGCACTACCCTAAACCCTAAAACACTACACCCAGCATGACCCCCTACACTACACAAACACCACTGCACTACCCTAAATCCACCCCCAGCACGATGACCTACACTACCCAAACACCACTGCACTACCCTAAACCCTAAAACACTACCCCCAGCACGACCCCCTACACTACCCAAACACCACTGCACTACCCTAAACCCTAAAACACTAAACCCAGCACGACCCCCTACACTACCCAAACACCACTGCACTACCATAAACCCTAAAACACTACCCCCTGCACGACCTTCTACACTACCCAAACACCACTGCACTACCCTAAACCCTAAAACACTACCCCCAGTACGACCCCCTATACTACCCAAACACCACTGCACTACCCTAAACCCTAAAACACTACCCCAGCATAACCACCTACACTACACAAACACCACTGCACTACCCTAAACCCTAAATCTACCCCAGCACGACGCCCTACACTACCCAAACACCACTGCACTACCCTAAACCCTAAAACACTACCCCCAGCATGACCTCTACACTACCCAAACACCACTGCACTACCCTAAACCCTAAAACACTACCCCAGCATGACCCCCTACACTACCCAAACACCACTGCACTACCCTAAACCTTAAAACACTACCCCCAGCACGATCCCCTACACTACCCGAACACCACTGAACTACCCTAAACCCTAAAACACTACCCCCAGCACGACCCCCTACACTACCCGAACACCACTGCTCTACCCTAAACCCTAAAACACTACCCCCAGCACAACCCCCTACACTACCCAAACACCACTGCACTACCCTAAACCCAAAAACTACCCCCAGCACAACCCCCTACACTACCCAAACACCACTGCACTACACTAAACCCTAAAACACTATCCCCAGCATGACCCCCTACACTACCCAAACACCACTGTGCTACCCTAAACCCTAAAACACTACACCAGGCACGACCCCCTACAATACACAAACACCACTGCGCTACCCTAAACCCTAAATCTATCTCCAGCATGACCCCCTACACTTCCCAAACACCACTGCACTACCCTAAACCCTAAATCTACCCCCAGCACAACCCCCTACACTACACAAACACCACTGCACTACCCTAAACCCTAAAACACTACACCCAGCATGACCCCCTACACTACACAAACACAACTGCACTACCCTAAACCCTAAAACACTACCCCCAGCATGACCCCCCACACTACACAAACACCACTGCACTACCCTAAACCCTAAAACACTACCCCCAGCATGACCCCCTACACTACACAAACACCACTGCACTACCCTAAACCCTAAAACACTACACCCAGCATGACCCCCTACACTACACAAACACCACTGCACTACCCTAAACCCTAAAACACTACACCCAGCATGACCTCCTACACTACACAAACACCACTGCACTACCCTAAACCCTAAATCTACCCCCAGCACGACCCCCTACACTACCCAAACACCACTGCACTACCCTAAACCCTAAAACACTACCCCCAGCATGACCCCCACACTACCCAAACACCACTGCACTACCCTAAACCCTAAAACGCTACCCCCAGCACGACCCCCTACACTACCCAAACACCACTGCACTACCATAAACCCTAAAACACTACCCCCAGCACGACCCTCTACACTACCCAAACACCACTGCACTACCCTAAACCCTAAAACACTACCCCCAGCACGACCCCCTACATTACCCAAACACCACTGCACTACCCTAAACCCTAAAACACTACCCCAGCATGACCCCCTACACTACACAAACACCACTGCACTACCCTAAACCCTAAATCTACACCCAGCACGACCCCTTACACTACCCAAACACCACTGCACTACCCTAAATCCTAAAACACTACCCCCAGCACGACCCCCTGAAGTACCCAAACACCACTGCACTACCCTAAACCCTAAAACACTACCCCCAGCATGAACCCCTATACTACACAAACACCACTGCACTACCCTAAACCCTAAAACACTACCCCCAGCATGACCCCATACACTACACAAACACCACTGCACTACCCTAAACCCTAAAACAATACCCCAGCACAACCCCTACACTACCCAAACACCACTGCACTACCCTACACCCTAAAGCACTACCCCCAGCATGACCCCCCACACTACCCAAACACCACTGCACTACCCTAAACCCTAAATCTACCCCCAGCACGACCCCCTACACTACACAAACACCACTGCACAACCCTAAAACCTAAAACACTACCCCCAGCATGACCCCCTACACTATCCAAACACCACTGCACTACCCTAAAACATGACCCCCTACACTACACAAACACCACTGCACTACCCTAAACCCTAAAACACTACCCCCAGCACGACCCCCTACACTACACAAACACCACTGCACTACCCTAAACCCTAAAACACTACACCCAGCATGACCCCCTACACTACACAAACACCACTGCACTACCCTAAATCCACCCCCAGCACGACCACCTACACTACCCAAACACCACTGCACTACCCTAAACCCTAAAACACTACCCCCAGCACGACCCCCTACACTACCCAAACACCACTGCACTACCCTAAACCCTAAAACTCTAAACCCAGCACGACCCCCTACACTACCCAAACACCACTGCACTACCCTAAACCCTATAACACTACCCCAGCATAACCACCTACACTACACAAACACCACTGCACTACCCTAAACCCTAAATCTACCCCCAGCACGACCCCCTACACTACCCAAACACCACTGCACCACCCTAAACCCTAAAACACTACCCCCAGCATGACCCCCTACACTACCCAAACACCACTGCACTACCCTAAACCCTAAAACACTACCCCCAGCATGACCCCCTACACTACCCAAACACCACTGCACTACCCTAAACCTTAAAACACTACCCCCAGCACGACCCCCTACACTACCCAAACACCACTGAACTACCCTAAACCCTAAAACACTACCCCCAGCACGACCCCCTACACTACCCGAACACCACTGCTCTACCCTAAACCCTAAAACACTACCCCCAGCACGACCCCTACACTACCCAAACACCACTGCACTACCCTAAACCCAAAAACTACCCCCAGCACAACCCCCTACACTACCCAAACACCACTGCACTACCCTAAACCCTAAAACACTACCCCCAGCATGACCCCCTACACTACCCAAACACCACTGCACTACCCTAAACCCTAAAACACTACACCAGGCACGACCCCCTACAATACACAAACACCACTGCACTACCCTAAACCCTAAATCTATCTCCAGCATGACCCCCTACACTTCCCAAACACCACTGCACTACCCTAAACCCTAAATCTACCCCCAGCACAACCCCCTACACTACACAAACACCACTGCACTACCCTAAACCCTAAAACACTACACCCAGCACGACCCCCTACACTACACAAACACAACTGCACTACCCTAAACCCTAAAACACTACCCCCAGCATGACCCCCCACACTACACAAACACCACTGCACTACCCTAAACCCTAAAACACTACCCCCAGCACGACCCCCTACACTACACAAACACCACTGCACTACCCTAAACCCTAAAACACTACCCCCAGCATGACCCCCTATACTACACAAACACCACTGCACTATCCTAAACCCTAAATCTACCCCCAGCACGACCCCTACACTACACAAACACCACTGCACTACCCTAAACCCTAAAACACTACCCCCAGCACGACCCCCTAAACTACCCAAAGACCACTGTACTACCTTAAACCCTAAAACACTAACCCCAGCACGACCCCTACACTACCCAAACACCACTGCACTACCCTAAACCCTAAAACACTACTCCCAGCACGACCCCCTACACTACCCAAACACCACTGCACTACCCTAAAACCTAAAACACTACCACAAGACGATCCCCTACACTACCCAAACACCACTGCACTACCCTAAACCCTAAAACACTACCACCAGCATGACCCCCTACACTACCCGAACACCACTGCACTACCCTAATCCCTAAAACACTACCCCCAGCATGACCCCCCACACTACCCAAACACCACTGCACTACCCTAAACCCTAAATCTACCCCCAGCACGACCCCCTACACTACACAAACACCACTGCACAACCCTAAACCCTAAAACACTACCCCCAGCATGACCCCCTACACTATCCAAACACCACTGCACTACCTCCTAAAACATGACCCCTACACTACACAAACACCACTGCACTACCCTAAACCCTAAAACACTACCCCCAGCACGACCCCCTACACTACACAAACACCACTGCACTACCCTAAACCCTAAAACACTACACCCAGCATGACCCCCTACACTACACAAACACCACTGCACTACCCTAAATCCACCCCCAGCACGACCACCTACACTACCCAAACACCACTGCACTACCCTAAACCCTAAAACACTACCCCCAGCACGACCCCTACACTACCCAAACACCACTGCACTACCCTAAACCCTAAAACTCTAAACCCAGCACGACCCCCTACACTACCCAAACACCACTGCACTACCCTAAACCCTATAACACTACCCCAGCATAACCACCTACACTACACAAACACCACTGCACTACCCTAAACCCTAAATCTACCCCCAGCACGACCCCCTACACTACCCAAACACCACTGCACCACCCTAAACCCGAAAACACTATACCCAGCATGACCCCCTACACTACCCAAACACCACTGCACTACCCTAAACCCTAAAACACTACCCCCAGCATGACCCCCTACACTACCCAAACACCACTGCACTACCCTAAACCTTAAAACACTACCCCCAGCACGACCCCTACACTACCCAAACACCACTGAACTACCCTAAACCCTAAAACACTACCCCCAGCACGACCCCTACACTACCCGAACACCACTGCTCTACCCTAAACCCTAAAACACTACCCCCAGCACGACCCCCTACACTACCCAAACACCACTGCACTACCCTAAACCCAAAAACTACCCCCAGCACAACCCCCTACACTACCCAAACACCACTGCACTACCCTAAACCCTAAAACACTACCCCCAGCATGACCCCCTACACTACCCAAACACCACTGCACTACCCTAAACCCTAAAACACTACACCAGGCACGACCCCCTACAATACACAAACACCACTGCACTACCCTAAACCCTAAATCTATCTCCAGCATGACCCCCTACACTTCCCAAACACCACTGCACTACCCTAAACCCTAAATCTACCCCCAGCACAACCCCCTACACTACACAAACACCACTGCACTACCCTAAACCCTAAAACACTACACCCAGCACGACCCCTACACTACACAAACACAACTGCACTACCCTAAACCCTAAAACACTACCCCCAGCATGACCCCCTACACTACACAAACACCACTGCACTACCCTAAACCCTAAAACACTACCCCCAGCACGACCCCCTACACTACACAAACACCACTGCACTACCCTAAACCCTAAAACACTACACCCAGCATGACCCCCTATACTACACAAACACCACTGCACTATCCTAAACCCTAAATCTACCCCCAGCACGACCCCCTACACTACACAAACACCACTGCACTACCCTAAACCCTAAAACACTACCCCCAGCACGACCCCCTAAACTACCCAAAGACCACTGTACTACCTTAAACCCTAAAACACTAACCCCAGCACGACCCCTACACTACCCAAACACCACTGCACTACCCTAAACCCTAAAACACTACTCCCAGCACGACCCCCTACACTACCCAAACACCACTGCACTACCCTAAAACCTAAAACACTACCACAAGACGATCCCCTACACTACCCAAACACCACTGCACTACCCTAAACCCTAAAACACTACCACCAGCATGACCCCCTACACTACCCGAACACCACTGCACTACCCTAATCCCTAAAACACTACCCCCAGCTCGACCCCCTACACTACCCAAACACCACTGCACTGCCCTAAACCCTAAAACACTACCCCCAGCCCAATCCTCTACACTACCCAAACACCACTGCGCTACCCTAAACCCTAAAACACTACCTCCAGCACGACCCCCTACAATACACAAACACCAATGCGCTACCCTAAACCCTAAATCTACCCCCAGCACGACCCCCTACACTACACAAACACCACTGCACTACCCTAAACCCTAAAACACTACCCCCAGCACGACCCCCTACACTACCCAAACACCACTGCACTACCCTAAACCCTAAAACACTACCCCTAGCATGACCCCCTACACTACCCAAACACCACTGCACTACCCTAAAACACGACCCCCTACACTACACAAACACCACTGCACTACCCTAAACCCTAAAACACTACCCCCAGCATGACCCCCTGCAAGACACAAACACCACTGCACTACCCTAAACCCTAAAACACTACCCCCAGCATGACCCCCTACACTGTCCAAACACCACTGCTCTACCCTAAAACATGACCCCCTACACTACACAAACACCACTGCACTACCCTAAACCCTAAAACACTACCTCCAGCAGAACCCCCTACACTACACAAACACCACTGCACTACCCTAAACCCTAAATCTACCCCCAGCATGACCCCCTACACTACCCAAACACCACAAGCAGTTATAAAATCACCATGCACTGTCCTTGCAGCACTCTAATCATCCAGTCACTACCCATATACTCATGCAATGACCCAGGCACTAACTCATGGCAAATACAGAGGAGGTCATGCTCATTACAGGGGTACCCCAACGCATAGTGTTCCCTAGTGTATGTAGGTGTTTTCACTGTATTCTAAGTGTCTTTTAGCATAGCACTGGCTTGTCCTGGTTAGTCAGAGTCAGTTACCACCAGTACCCGTCACTAAAAAGTTGGGGGCACAGGAGGACTTTCTGCTCCTCTGTTGGTTCTTTCTGCACATCTCTTGCTTCTTCCTGCACTTTTGTTCATCTTTCTGGACTTCTGTTGCCTCTTTCAGCATTTGTCTTGCTAGTTGCTGCGGCTTTCTTCCTCTTTCTTCACATGTCCTAACTTTGTAGGCATAGTTAGAAATTAGCATTTAAAAAACCATTGAAATTCACTGAAAAAACCATAGTTTCAGGCACGTTATAGTTAGAAATTAGCATTTAAAAAAACCATTGAAATTCACTGAAAAACCTGAGGTTTCAGGCACGTTATAGTTAGAAATTAGCATTTAAAAACCTTAGAAATTCACTAAAAAAACCATAGGTTTCAGGGACGTTATAGTTAGTTGGACATTACAAAACCATAGAAATCCCCGTTATAGTTAGTTCAGCAAACTATAACTCGCGCCCCGCAATGCACTGCTGATGACGGCACATATTACATCATTCATGACATGGTCAGTGACATCACTGATGACATCACTGATGACATCTCAAATGACATCAGGTGGTTCACCTGAGCATAATTATTACGGGGATTTACTGGTGGTTGCCGCACGCAGTCACATCACATGGTCTGCCACTGAAGAGGGCGTTGGCCCGAAACGCGCTGGCAGGAAACCAGAAAGGGACTTTGTTCATGGCGTGTGCCCTTGCTTTGGTGTAATCTCCACCTGGGAGTGCATCCCACCTAGAGGCAACTCTTTTTGCATTATATATATGTATGTATATATATATATATATATATATATAAATATATGTAATAAATGTACACCGTTACTAACATACCTGTGAAATCTCTTTGTTGTTCTCCAATTTTTAACACAGTTTTACGTGAAATCTCTTATCAGGCAAAATGTCAAGTCTAAAGTATTAGAATGGTATACCACTCTCAGGACAAAAGAACCAATAATGGCAACCTCTTTCCCTCTGTGCCATCAGTGATACTGATGTACTTAGCAAATCCTAACTTTCCTTTCAATTTTTTTGTCATTCTACTTCTCGATGGGCAGTTTTTTTTAACCCTTGTGAGTCTAATGTTAAGAAGCCCAATCTGGTAGTGTTTGTTGATGGAGTCACAAATCCGTCACAACGCTTAGTGCTGTCCCCTTTGTAACTTTGCAAGGTATTCACAAATCTAATCGGGAGTCAGTTAAAGCATTTAAGATTGTACTTCTATTACTTTGCATCTTCATTTTACTTTATAAGAAAATAATGATTTAGAAAATAAGTACTCCATAATAAGCTTTGTGTCTAAACCACTCTCCTTTTTACTTTGAAAGTTCAGTCTATTTAGAACCCCTCCCCCTACACTCTTTCAGCTCAGTTTCCATAGCAACCCCCTTTGGCACACTCTCTTGTACCAGTAGGTCATACCATTTTCTGTAAGCAGCATACTGGCTACAAATTCAACTACAGCAGGTGTGGCTGACAGTTTTGAAATATAAGCATATCCAAAATAGCATTACTTTTTTTTCCAGAGCCAATCACAGATCTACTTACTTTTTGCTCAAAATCACTACCTAATTTTAGCTATGTGCATATTTACACCATCCAATGAAATATGTTCTTTTTTTAATTAGCTGATGCCCTCCACTTCAACTGTCTTTCATTTTAAAAACTGCCTCATTCAGCTAATCCGTTGTGAATCTACAAAACAAAAGCATATGATAATGCCATTGATATACCTCTCAATGTAAGTCAGCAAAGTTAGGGTGAACAATGAAATTGTGCTTGAAATGGATTTTAACTGCATGAGTCACTTTGGAATAGCACATCATGTATGCACTTATAGTAGCATTTTATCAAGCGTTGCAATAACAAGAAAATGTTTTTAAAATTTTCTCATGCCATATAGCTATTTAAGTGGAAAATAGGAGCTTGAGAAGTCAATATGTGCAATAGCCCACTTGGGTGGGATTTGAGGTTATGTATCTCTTATCAAATGATGCAATTTAACAGATCTTAGCTGTACAACCAGGGTCAGCCACCTGAGCGGAATTTTTGCGAATGTGCATATTAATGATTTTAGCTATATTTGTTTTGCTTTATATGATTTCTTTCACAAGTGTATACATTTTTGTAGAGAATTAAGAATCTACACTGACCAGAGACCTATCTCCAAGAGAAGGGGACTCTCAATGCAATTTACTAGACACACCCACTTGGGCATGATAAGCAGCATGTTGGTTAATAGTAATTCAATAACATGAATATAGGTGATTACAAAAAAGGCTGTAGTAAAAGGGCATACATCTAATTAATTATAAATATGATTGAAAACATGGATAATGAAAAAAGTGTGACAGGAAAAATTTGAAAAATATTAATAAAAAAAAACTAATGCAACACTTAAATGCTAGTATGTTTTCTATGTTTATCACGTAACCAGATATGCACTTTAAAAACTTTGGTGAAAATGGCGCCCATTGTTATGATCAAGGCTGCAAGGCGGCCGAAACGTATCAAGCGGTAGCACAGAATAAAATCTGATTGACAAATACCTTGGTGGTGCGGCTGCCTTCTGTGCAGTTTGTGGGAAGGATGGTTTGTTGAAAGCGCATCCCAGAGTATGGAGTGAGAGTATAGAGAGGAACAACTATGCGATAAGTAAAGTCTTTTATTTATTTATCCACAGATGGTCATTCTAAATGGAAGGGCGTGGATGATATTGCCTTTCTGTGAACAAGCCTCGGGACCAGTGCCGAAACGAGTTGGAGGGTTGTGACGGCCTGCCAAACGCTAATTAATTCAATAAAGCGCTCCCATTGGAAACTCCTAGAATTGGCGTACAACATTTTTCTTTTGAGGAAAGTGTAATACACAATTAGCGGGAGCTTGTTCCCACCCGCCGAAGCCGCCCTGCTAGGGTTGGTGGGCTCTCAATGAATGAGGAACTCTGTTGTGTATATATTACCTACTGGCGGTCGCCAGTAGGTAGTTATAGTTAGGACCTAGTTTCCATAGGAAAAGCGTTTTTTGTTTTCCCAATAACTTTGGCGCCGGTTGACGAATCTTCGCGAAACTTTCAAAACTAGTGGCCCGCTCCGGTCAGCTCCTGTATTGAAAGTTTCGGGGTGATTTGCCAAGCGGGGGCCGAGAAAAAAGGGGGGTCCCAAAACGCGTTTTCCCCGTGTTATTTTCCATAGGAAACTTTAGACACGGCTACAGCCCAAACTGCTGAACGGAATTACACCAAATTTGGCAAAAAGGTAGCCCTTGGTTTAGAAAGAGTCCTTTTTGTTAAACGGTGTAAATCCGTTCAGTAGTTCCTGAGAAATTCAAAAAATAAAAGGTGGATAATCAATTTTCCATAGGAAACTTTAGCCAAGGCTACAGCCCGAACTGCTGAACGGAATTACACCAAATTTGGCAAAAAGGTAGTGCTTGGTTCAGAAAGCGACCTTTTTTAGGTCTCGCTGAGCCAGCGCGCATGCGCTGCTCTGCGAGACTTTAGTAAGGGGCTTTTAAAAGTGCTCCCAAAGCGGCCACCAGCGTGCGGTTACGCGCACAAGCGCGCGCGCCTCACTCCGCCTCTCTAATCATTGCTGCATGCGCATCCCTCGTGTCCTCAGCACAGAGCGCGTCATCGCAATCGCGATGACTTTTGCTTTTACGGCCGCGCGGCGTTACTTTTACGGCCGCGCGGCCAATGCTTGTTTTAGTTGTCTTTGTAGTGTGAACAGTGTCATTACATCTCGCCTTTCCTCATCTTGACTTCCTTCACCGGCGCTCTGGTGAGTAGCTTGCAGTTTCTCTCTTGCAGAAAATACCCTGGGTCTTTATTTGGCACAGGTACCATATTCCACCGCTTTAATCTCAGATTTCCAGAGTTTCTCTGATATCTTCCCGGCATAAAACTATTGGCTGTATATTCAGGTCCATTTCCTATGAAAGAAGAACGGCATCATTAACCCTTACTGGTATAAAGTGCCTTCATCGGTCACGTGCACCTTTTAAGCACTATGAAAGAAGGGCTTGGGCAAGCACACGACCAAAGAGCACACAATGAAAACACGAACATGGTACTCAGGATCGTGCTGAACACAAAGTATGCACTCAAATGGTGTATTAGCCTATTATAAAAAAGGCCGTTTGAAAAACTAAAAGTGAAAATTATATAAATATTATTAGCATATTTATTGATTCCTAACCATAGAAAAATGCGTTCACTTAAGGGAACACCCAGTAGTACCTTTATGGCTTTTATTGGCGAGCACTCCTTTGTTTTTACATTTATAAGCACAGAAAAACAGTGGGAAATATTTCTCAGATATCTCTTTTTATGGAAGAAAAGTTTCTTGTTAAACGGTGCCTGTCTCTTCAATGGCCGAGTACGTCCTTTGAGCTCAGCATGTAACTACTTCTGACTAACTAAAACATCATTACGAGTAGTCCGACAGTATGGTTTGCTCCAGGGATTCCCAGCTGCAGTATTTCTGCATTTTTCTTTTTACTAGGCACAAATCCTATAGATCTTACTCGAAGGACTTTGTCCTTGCTAAAAAAAACTGTAATTATGGAGATACATGCGCATGTTTCCTCATGTTATGCCTCGCTCAAAATTAGCAACACCACCAGAGTTGGTAACACCTGGTTCGGTACTAGTGCTACAAAATACCGAGCCATTCAGAATGAGCCCTGAGTGAGATGATTTGCATGTTCTTATTTGCAAATCATACTTCTCCTAAACCACATGGGCCAGTTGCTGTCTATATATGATTTTATCTCTGATGCCAGAGACTTCGTTGTTGCACAGAGAAGCTCCAAACTGCAGTGAAGCGACTATATGCAAGCGCGTCAACGGAAAACAGAAACAAGAGTTGAACTAAGATTGATCATCAACTACGGTATTGAATCCTGAGAGATACACCTTATATTTAAAACTTTGGACACTTCTCGCGAATGACAGTGATGCAAAAACATGCACTTGGCATTTCACAGTCATTAACTTTCAGCAAAACAAGACCTATGACGAGCATGTTAGTGAAAAGTCGGTTATTTATGTAGGAAATTATATTAGGACCACACAATGCATGAAGAGGGAAGGAAAAAAGAGAATTGAGTACAAATAAAACATGTAACCTTTTACCAACCCACACTTTTAGAACCAAAGCATGGGATGAAATCCCTAAATGGGCCAGGCCACCCTCCAGCTAGTTAAACAAGCATTGGCATAGCCAATAGGTCTCGCTTTTGGGACCTTATAAGTATTTAGTTATGCAGCACAATATCCTTGGTGCAACAACATCAACTGTTGCATGGCTAAACACTTATAAGGTCCCAAAGGCGAGACCTATTGGCTATGCCAATGCTTGTTTTAAATGGTGTAAATCCGTTCAGTAGTTGCTGAGAAATTAAAAAAATAAACGTTTTGATATCTAGGGACGCGGTGGATTCGCGAACCCTCCCGACCACGAGCTTCACTGTGATTGGCTGCCAACACTCCAAACCAGGAAGTGTTGGCAGCCATCTTGTGACTCGGTAGAACGGAGTCACAAGAAAACAGTGAAACAAAGGTGAAAAACAAGAAAAGGGGGCAGGGTAGAAACACCCTGACCCCCTAGGCCTGCTCAGGGGGTCCCACAAGGACCCCAAAGGCCAAAAAAAGCATTTTTTTAAAAAAAGATTTCAGCGGAATTCGCGTTGGGGCCACGAATCCCGCCCAAAAATTTTAAAAAATGAAGCGCGGGCTCCCGTGCTTCATTTAAATGAGCCCCCGGGTGGGCCAGGTCCCGGGGGCATTGCCCAAAAAATAATAGCGGGGGCCCGTGGGGGCCCCCGCAGCCCTGGGGTCTGCCACCTCCCCGGGGCTTATTACAATGTAAGCGGGGGCACTACGGCCCCCCGCAGCCCCGGGGACCGCCACCTCCCCGGGGCTGTAAAAAAAAGCATGGGGGGTCCCAATCCCCCCCACGCTGCCCCAGGGACCGCCACCTCCCTGGGGCTTTGATAATAAACTGCGGGGGCACGCGGCCCCGCAGCCCCGAGGACTGGCACATCCCTGGGGCTCTATTTTTTATTTTTAAAAGATGTGTGGGGGCTCGAGCCCCCACACGCCCTGGGGACCACCACTTCCCCGGGGCACTCTATATTTAAATTCGGGGGTCCGTTACGGACCCCCAGGCCCCACCACCTCCCCGGGGCTTTTAAAATGAAGGGAGGGGGCCACGCACCCCTCCTGGAGCCCTTGATGGCCCTGGGGACCGCCACCCCACAGGGCCAGCTCCTGCAGTGTCCTGGGGTGCCCACCCCGGGACACTGCTGTTTGCAATGACAGGGCAGGAGCCGTGTGGCTCCTGCCCTGTCATTGAAAACTCTGCTTTGCTTCATTGAAGCGAGAGCAGGGAAACCTGCTCTTGCTTCAATGAAGCAAAGCAGAACTGCTTTTCCACAAGGGAAGCTGCATGTGGAAAAGCAATGCCGGCTCCCGCAGGAGGCGGGGAGCCGGTGGGACTGTGGGAGCATTGGGGCTCCCCCCACGGTCCCCAACGGAGAGGTCAGGCCCCGGCGGATGGGGTCCCCGGGGCCAGAAGTGGCCCGGGAAGGGGGCCACGCGGCCCTCCTCCCCAATAAGTACATTTTAAAAAAAGCAAAGGCCGGCCCGGGGGATGGGGTCCCCGGGGCCATAATTGGCCTTAGGAGGGGGGCCACGTGGCCCCCCTCCAAACATTAAAAAAAAAAGGAATAAAATTCTGGCCATGCCCCGAGGGATGGGGTCCCCGGGGCTGAAATTGGCCTCGGGAGGGGGGCCACGCGGCCCCCTTCCCAATTTAATTTTTTTTTTTATGAAAAAGGGGTCAGGCCCTGGGAAATGGGGTCCTCAGGGCCCCTAAAATGAGAAAAGAAGGGGGGCCACACAGCCCCCCTTCTTAAAAAAGAAAAAAGAAAAAAAAGCCGGCATCACGCGGAGGCCCCGCCCCTTCCCTGCAGCACTCTGCAAACGCGCCCCCTGGCGCGTTGTAAGTTGGGGAATTAATTCCCCTTGAATACTGGGGGTCCCTGGGGGCCATCTAGCCCACCAGGTACCTCCAGTATGCGCCACAGGGCTGCGTTGCAGAGAGGTGGTTTGAGGCCACGCCCCTTTTTACACCTCTCTGCAACGCAGCTCTGTGGCGCTTACTGGAGGTACCTGGTGGGCTAGTTGGCCCCCAGGGACCCTCAGGATTCAAGGGGACTTCATCTTCCAAGTTACAACGTGCCAGGGGGCGCGTTTGCACAGTGGTGCAGGGAGGGGGCAGGGCCTGATATGGCAAGTGTGCAAACGTGCCCCCTGGCGCGTTGTAACTTGGGGGATTAAGTCCCCTTCAATCCTGAGAGTCTCTGGGGGCCAACTAGCCCACCAGGTACCTCCAGTAAGCGCCACAGAGCTGAGTTGCAGAGAGGTGTAAAAAGGGGCATGGCCTCGGACCACCTCTCTGCAACGCCGCCTTGTATATATATATATATATATATATATATATATATATATATATATATCCTCAGCACTTCCTCCTTTCATAAAAAGAGTCCTTGCACTCCAGAGTGAGTTAGCCTCCTTCCTTTATTCATCACTTTCTCTCAGAGGCGCGTTTCGGCAGTTAATTGCCTTTTTCAATCTGTATTTACGTCATGAGTGCTCAATAAATGCTAATTTTTCATGAATACAAAATAAATACTCTCCGGTAGTTTATAGCAAGCTGGCTCGTATATATATATATATATATATATATATATATATATACATTCACTGAAAAAACCACAGGTTTCAGGGGCTTTATAGTTAGGAATAGGAATTAGCATTTAAAAACCTTAGAAATTCATGGAAAAAAACACAGGTTACAGTAATGCTATAGTTAGGCTGACGTTTCACTCATATAAAGCCTGTGAAATTCAGCCGTTATAGTTAGCTGAGATAACTATAACTCGCGCCCCCGCAATGCACTGCTGATGACATCATATATTACATCACTTATGACATGGTCAGTGACATCACTGATGACATCTCAAATGACATCACTAATGACATCACTGATTACATTATCCAGTGACTGTGAGTGTTTCTAAAAAGTTTAAGAATGATTGAGATATATATATATATATATATATATATATACATACCAAGGTGTATTGAAGAATGAATGGGTGTATGAGTGTCTGTATGGATGATTCAATGGGTGTCTGACTGACTGTGTGAGTGTTTATTCGTGTCTCAGTGAATGTATGGGTGAGTGACTAATCTGTATGAATGTCTGTATCAGTCTGTCAGTTGGTGTGCAAGTGGTTGCATGGGTTGGTGAGTAGCTACATGAGTGTCTATATAGGTTACTGTATGGGTGCCTGAGTGTCTGTGTGGGTGGGTGAGGGTGTGTGTGACTCCCTGCATGGATGTGAGTGGGTGAATCACTGGGTGTATGTGTTCTTGAGTGCATGTGTGAGGGGCTGTATGGGTGAGTGAGTGTGCGTATGGCTGTGTCGGTGAGTGAATAGATGTCTCAGTGGTATATGGGTGAGTAACTGCATATGTGAGAGGCAGTATATGTGAGTGTTGGAGTATATAAGTGACTGTATGTGTGAGTGAGTGATTGTGAGAGTGGCTGTATGGGTGAGTATGTGCTTGTGTCAGTGACTGTATAGGAGAGTAAGTATGTGTTAGTATCTGAATGAATAAGTGAGGGGGTGTGTGTATAACTGTATAGGTGAGTAAGTGGTAGTGTGATTGACTCTTTGGGTGAGTGACTAGGTGTGTGAGTAGCTCTATGGGTGACTGATGGTGTGTGAGTGTCTGTATGGGTGTATGAGTGGATATATCAGTGGCTGTATTGGTGGGTGACTGGGTGTATGAGTGGTTGTATGGGTGAGTGAGTGGATGTGTGTGTGTAGACCTATGAATCAGTGAGTGGGTATCTACATACTGGTGTTAGTGTATCAATGGTTTTGAGAACAGTAGTCTGAAATTTGGAGTGGGTGTATGAAAGGTTATATTGGGGCGTGAGTAGGTGAATCAGAGATTATGTGGATGATGTCATCAGTGATGTCACTGACCATGTCATCAGTGATGTAATATGTGACATCATCAGCAGTGCATTACGGGTATGTGAGTTATAGTTAGCTAAGCTAACTATAATGGCTGAATTTCACAGGTTTTGTACAAGTGAAATGTCAGCCTAAATATAACATTACTGTACTGTACTGTAACTGTAACCTGTGTTTTTTTCTGTGAATTTTTAAGGTTTTTAAATGCTATTTCCTAGCTATAACGTCCCTGAAACCTGTGTTTTTTTCAGTGAATTTCTAAGGTTTTTTAAATGCTACTTTCTAACTATATCGTCCCTGAATCCTGTGTTTTTTTCAGTGAATTTCCAAGGTTTTTTAAATGCTAATTTCTAACTATAACGTCCCTGAAACCTGTGTTTTTTTCTGTGAATTTCTATGTTTTTTTAACTAGCAGTTGCGTTTGTAGAGTGGTGGAGAAAGGGGGCTAGGCACCAACCAGCGTTCAGGAATTCCGCTGCATAGGGCTTACAGGAGGTACCAGGAGGGCTCCTTGGAGCCCAAGGTCCCTCAGGAGTAATGTGGACTTCATCCCAACCAGTAGTGTGCCAGGAGGCACGTTTGCAGAGTGGTGGAGAAAGGGGGCGCGGCCTTCGAAGACCTCTTAGAAATCCGACTGTGTGGGATTTACTGGAGGTAATAGGAGGGGTAGTTGGCCCCCAAGGACGTCCTTGGGGGCCAACTACCCCTCCTATTATCTCCAGTAAGTCCCACACAGCAGGATTGCTGAATTCTGATACCAGACCACATCCCCTTTGTCCACCACTCTGCAAACGCGCCTCCTGGTGCTCTCTTGGTTGGGGGATGAAGTCCCCTTCACTGCTGGGGGTCCTTAGGGGCCAACTAACCTACCTGTTACCTCAAGTAAGCCCCACACAGTGGGATTGCTGGCCACGCCCCCTTTCTCCACCACTCTGCAAACACGCCTCCTGGAGCGTTCTTGGTTGGGGATGATGCCTCTTGAGGGTCCCTGGGGGCCAACTAGCCCTCCTGTTACCTCCAGTAAGCCCCACACAACTGGATTGCTGAGAGGTGGTCAGAGGCCACGCCCCCTTTCTCCACCACTCTGCAAACGCGCCTCCTGGCGCACTGCTGCTTGGGGGATGAAGTCCACTTTAGTCCTGAGGTCCTCAAGACACAAGGGGACCTCATAGCCTTACCAGCAGTGCATCAAGAGGCGCATTTGCAGAGTGGTGTAAAAAGGGGCATGGCCTCCGGCCACCTCTCAGCAATCCCACTGTGTGGGGGTTACTGGAGGTAACTGGTGGGCTAGTTGGCCCCCAAGGACCCTCAGCATCGATGGAAACTTCATTCCCCAGCCAAGAGCGTGCCAGGAGGCGCGTTTGCAGAGTAGCTGACAAAGGGGGCGGGCCTCTGGCGTGTTGCCGGCTTCCTTTTTTTTTGTTATAGGAAGGGGGGCTGTGTGGCCCCCTTTCCCTTGATGATTTAGGGCCCCGGGGACCTCATCCCCTAGGGCCTGAGCAATTTAATTTTTTTTTAAATAAAATAAAAAGGGAGGGGGCGCGCGGCCCCCTTCTGAGGCCAATTTGGGACCCGTGGACCCCATTCCCCGGGGCTGGGCCTTTGTTTATCTTTGTTTTTTTAAAAGGGCAGGGGGCTGTGCAGCCCCCCTCCCCAGGCGATTTTGGGCCCAGGGACCTCATCCCCCGCGGCCTGGCCATTTACATTTTTTTAAAAATATTTTTCTTTCAAGGGAGGGGTGCCGAGAGGCCCCGGGGACCCCATCCCCCGGGGCCAGGCCATTTCTTTTTAATTTATATTATTTTAAGGGAAGGGGGCCACGCGGCCCCCCTCCCAAGCCATTTTCGGCCCCGGGGACCCCATCCCCCGGGGCATGGCCAGATGGTTGGGGACTGCAGGGAGAGCCTGAAGGCACCTGCGGTCTCGGCAAGCTCCTGCCTCCTGTGGGAGCCGGCATGACTTTTTACCCCCAGGGAGCTGCTGACATGCAGCTCCCTGGGAGTAAAAAGCAAAGTGCTCCACTTTGAACAAGTGAGAGCAAAATGCTCTCACTTGTTCCAAGTGGAGCACTTGTTTGCTATGGGATGGCGGGAGCCATGCTCCTGCCATCCCATAGCAAACTGCAATGTCCCAGGGGTGGGCATCCCAGGACATTGCTGGAGCCAGCCCTGGGGGGTGGCGGTCCCAGGGCCATTTACGGCTCCACGAGGGGGGCCGCACGGCCCCCCTCCAACAGTATTGAAGCCCCAGGGATGTAGTGGTCCCCGGGGCTGTGTGGGGGGCTCAAGCCCCCCCACTTTATTTTTTAATATAGTCCCGGGGAGGTGGCGGTCCCCAGGGCTGCAGGGGGCTGCGTGGCCCCCCGCATTTAACACAATCAGCACCGGGGAGGTGGCGGTCCCCAGGGCTGCATGGATTTTACCAAAGATGTTTTTTTTCATTTAGTTATATTCCAAGACGTTCTGGTGAGAATTTTGCTCTGCTTAGAAAAGCAAAAGTTGATGGGAGGAATGCCTAAATTAATGTAGACACAGGTCATTACTTTGGCTTATTTCCAGTCCATGTTTATTATACCCTGTGTTATGTAATGTGAGTGTGGCTAATCACCCGTGAAGGTATCCAGGCACTGAGTAGGGTAGGCCTGAGGGGGGAGGAGGAGAACATGCCTGTTTAATCTGGAAGAGGCATGTCTTGAGGTTCCTTCAGAAGTCCATGAGGGAGGGGGAGATTCTGAGGTGTTTATGGAGGAAATTGGCAGGGTAGCGAGAAAAGCTTGCAGAATCATTTAATGGCAATTGACCGCATGCTTTCCTGGTGTGCTGCAAAATTGGGAAAAATCATTGTATGCAGATGAAAAGAGATATATCTTAAAACTGTTAATTGAATCAGCATCACGCTAATATACAAAAGGAAATGTGGTCTGAAACTATCTAAGTGTATACCAATTAGTATTAGAACTTTTAAAGGCTGTAGACGGCGTTGGTAGTGGTCTTGTAGCCATGACTTTTGGCACATGCCATTAAACCCTTTATCCCACATACTGTGTTCTGTAGTTGCTGGCATTTTACAGTGACTTGAGTGATGCCCTTAACAAAAGTCAAACTACTTTCAACTGTTTTGTTTGTTTTCATATATTTCTTGCTCAAGAATGCTCTGTATCACACACCTTATTTTGCGCTGGGTATCTGGAAAACCATAATGGCATTATTATCCATACTGGCCCCTTCTAAGTGAAACCTACATGCTGTAGCATGCCTCATTAGGGCCTGAAGAATTATGACCACATCACACCAACTGATGGAACTTCACAGGCCTCCCTGTACCACCTTCAAAACCAGCCGCATCATCTATAAAGCCCTCACGACTGGCACCCCTGCATACTGTGTGTACAATTCCGAATTGGACACAGCAAAAATGTTACATTATACTGCCAGTAGTATGCATGGAAGCCTGCGACTGGTGCAACATTTTTGGCATACTACTGTTAAGGTTTCTGAATTGCAAAGAGTAGTAAATCTGCACCCGTATGTAGAAGTGGTAGTACGAGTGCTGACTTACTCCATTTTTTGTGAATAGGGCCCCAAGTTACTTCAAGAAGAAACGTGGGGAAAACATTTGTCATAAACTGTATGCATGCCACAATCAGCTGTAGTAGAAGGTAAACAACATGCAAAATGGGGTACTGAAACAGTAACAGTCAGGTAAGGGAATACCCACAGTCATCCTTGCTCAATGTTTGTATTAATGAATTGCTAGAGCCACAAATGCTTCAAATCTCATGTTGAGTGGCCCAGAAATAACATGTTAGTGATAAAACAGATGAAGAGTCATTCTAGCAGCCACCTAAGAAAGACTCCCACACTTTCATAATCTCTTGGCAAAAAACTGCAGAAAATGGGTCTCTGAGGTAAACTTAAAATGAAAAAGGCCATGCATGCTTTCTCCACCGTCTAGAATTATTAAAGGTAAAACTGACAGCATCATCTATCCAATCTTATTTTAGCCAAAGTGTACAGAATGGGACAAATGCTTAACAGAAACTCTTCATCTTTAAATTTGAGTGCCACATTAAGAAAAGTGAACCCAGGTACCATTCACTACCAGATACTAGGAGATCAAGTCCCCAAACCGTCCAAAGAATCACAAGAATCCTACTCCACAGGTCTATACTCTGTCTAGAGCAGCCCCTCAAAATCCTAGTATAGGAGACCACAAGCAGAAGCCAGACCTTTTCGGGAACTAAGAAAAGTCTTAAGAGAAGAACTACATAATGTCCTGAAAGACTCACCTGGGGCAACACAACAAGCTAGAATGCATATGGCACTGTAAAAAAACTTACATCTAGCTGAAAACCCCAAAGAACAGTGTGAGCGACAAAAGACAGAAGTAGAGACTGGTCAACACAGATCAAACCGCAACTCCACATAAAAAAGAAATTATAAATATAGTGACTTGTGAGATGTACAGATGGAGAAACACAATCTCCTGCATCAGACAATTGGGACACCTGCTTCTTCACATTCTGCAGGGGAAAAAAGTATTTGCTAAGAACAACAGAATGAGACAACTGTGCATCCTGGGATGAGCTGCTAGAAACAATGCAGACAGCAGTAAATTGTCATGGACAGCTGTTCCCTATGCTTCCTAAGCTTTAGTAAGAGCCAGAAGTATACCTTCAGGCGGACACAACAAAGTAAATACTCTGTCCCTAAGTGGGGCAGTGTTGCCAGTCTGGTTATGTACAGTCTTGTAAACTTCATTCCTATGTAAGACAGTTCCACTGCTGGTTATGTGGACCCACCATCTCAGTGTGCTGTTTGCTAAGAAAGAACTGGGGGGCACCTTCGACATGTGATTCTACCATTAGTCTTCAGAAGTCCAGCGATATTTGGCAGCCATCTTGGGGCTGGCCCATATTAACCCTCACCAAAGAGGACCAAGTTACTTGACTTTCTGGATTCCAGAAGAAGACTCACCTGTTGCCTTGGTGCCATGTGTTCTCTTCCTCCTTCAACATCCATTGGCTCCTGGAGATCTTACAGTTCCATCCCAAGCAGACTTGCCACACATCAGATCCTATAGATCTTTTGACCCAGTTCCGAGTTAAATCCTGAAAAAGAAAGTCAAAGATTTGAAAACACTCATCTGTACCTGCAGGTTAGCGGATGAAAAGCATGAATGGAAAATAAGATTATCAAAAGAAACTAAACTAAGCGCCCTCAAAACGTAATTCCTACTCATCTCACCCTCTAAGCAAACCCCCACTGTTGTGAAATTTCTAAGTAACCTCACCGCTCTCAACTGTACACATAATTGACTCCACGAAATCACTAGGAGGGGTGCTAGATAAGAACCTTAACATACAAGACCACATCAGAGCATCTACCAAAGGAGCGAACTTCCAACTGCGCGTCCTCAGAAAACTCAAACACTACCTTCCACAAGAGGACTTCAAATCGGCGGTGCAAGCACTGGTCATCTCGCGACTAGAATACGGCAGTGCTACTTTGTGCGGGCTGCCAAAACTCAGCCTAGCCCCCCTCAGAGCATCACTCAATGCGGCGACTAGACTCATCACTGGCTCCAAGAAAACGAACCACATCTCTCCTGACCTGAAATCGCTCAACTGGCTTTCTTTTGAAGCAAGGATCCACTTAAAAATTGCTTGTATGACTCATAGAGCCCTACACTTCAATACACCACTCTACCTGAAAAACAAGCTAGAACTCTCCGGCGGCAACCGGCCCTCAAGGAGCACCAGCACACTGCTGCTTAAGCCGAAGAAATTTAAAAAACTAAAAACATACAATCGCACATTCTCTGGCATTGCACCGAGAATTTGGAATGCCTTACCAGCGGAAACAAGACTGATTCCCTCAACATTTGCCTTCAAAAGGGAAGTTAAAGCCCTCCTAATGACCAATGCGCTGATCTAGAACTTGTTCTCCTCCTGCCTCTGTTCCGGTTTAGCTGCTTTTGCTACGACCTGGCATCTTTTACGACCGCGGCGTCCTCCAATATGGCATTGTGTTCCTGTTGCATATTGCTTTTCTTGTTCCTATGTATTTGGTTTTGGTCATTGTGTTCCTGTTGCATATTGCTTTGCTTGTTCCTGTGGCATTTGATTTGACTTTTCCCTCCTCTCGCCCACAGTTATTTGCCTTTATCTTCCTCAACCCATATGTAAAGCGCTCTGATATCCATTTGGGTCATGTTCGCGCTATACAAAACTTTTTAAATAAATAAAAGAAACTTCTTGTAAAGCTATAGAAAACACCTGGATGTTTCAAAACTGAGCAAGATACAAAGGTGAATCAGAACTTGCAGATTGAAGTGTGACTGAATATAACGGATCCTTCCTCATTCTCATTCCACATGCTAAACGTCTCTCTTCCCTACTTCCCCTTTCCCTTGCACTGCCATCACCACTATCCATGGATAAAAGAGTGTACGGTGGTCGGAGTAGACAGAGCTGAAGACTTGCAAGGCCCGGTCACTTACTAGGCAATTACGGATTTCAAAGATTAGTGGTTCTTGACAAAAATCCGTCTATACATGTCACCAATAAAATAAATTCTGAATAAAACATGGGCATCAAAACACCCAGGAAACTGAAACAACCACTACTGGATAGAGTACTGTATTTGCTATGTTTTACATGTTTATTTTGGCCACACTTGTCTGACTAGTCATGCCATTTGAGTACTTTGTCTTGTATTGTATTATAATGATACCTAATAGAATAATCTTCATCAACCTGTACAACCACAGAGCGAGGTGTAGAGTACTTCAGTGCTATAATCATTTCGATGAAGCAGGAATGCAGTGCAAAAAATAGCACTAGGCAGAAATAGAGAATAAAAAATAGCACAGGAACAAGTTCAATCAATCAATCAATCAATCACGGCATTTATAGAGCGCGCTACTCACCCGGGAGGGTCTCAAGGCGCTGGGGGAGGGGGTAAGTTACTGCTCGAACAGCCAGGTCTTGAGCTGCTTCCTGAAGGAGAGATGGTCCTGGGTTCGCCGAAGGTGAGTGGGGAGGGAGTTCCAGGTCTTGGCTGCCAGGTAGGAGAAGGATCTTCCTCCGGCGGTGGTTCTGCGGATGCGTGGTACGGTGGCGAGGCGTGGCTGGTTGATCGTAGCTGGCGTGTGGGCGTGTAGAAGGTCATGCGGTCGTTGAGGTACTTTGGGCCCAGGTCGTGGAGGGCCTTGTGTGCGTGGGTGAGGAGTCTGAACGTGATTCTCTTGCTGACGGGGAGCCAGTGCAGGTCTTTCAGGTGCACGGTGATGTGGCTGTGTCGGGGGATGTCCAGGATGAGTCGTGCGGAGGCGTTCTGGATGCGCTGGAGTCTCTTTTGAAGTTTGGCTGTGGTTCCGGCGTAGAGGGTGTTCCCATAGTCCAGTCGGCTGGTGACGAGTGCCTGGGTGACGGTCTTCCTGGTTTCAGTGGGGATCCATCTGAAGATCTTGCGGAGCTTGCGCAGGGTGTTGAAGCATGAAGATGAGACGGCGTTGACTTGTCTGGTCATCGACAGGGAGGAGTCCAGGATGAAGCCCAGGTTGCGTGCGTGGTCCGTTGGCTTGGGCGCGGTGCCCAGGGCCGGGGGCCACCAGGAGTCGTCCCAGGCGGAGGGTGATGAGCCCAGGATGAGGACTTCCGTCTTGTCAGAGTTCAGTTTAAGGCGGCTGTTCCTCATCCAGTCGGCGACGTCTCTCATCCCGTCGTGTAGGTTGGCTCTGGCGGTGGTGGGGTCGTTGGTGAGGAGAGGATCAGCTGGGTGTCGTCGGCGTAGGAGATGATGTTGAGGTTGTGTCGGCGTGCGATGGCTGCGAGGGGCTCATGTAGACGTTGAAGAGGGTTGGGCTGAGTGAGGATCCTTGTGGAACGCCGCAGATGACTTCGGTGGCTTCGGATCTGAACGGGGGAGGCGGACTCTCTGGGTTCTTCCGGCGAGGAACGAGATGATCCATTCCAGTGCTTTCTCTCGGATTCCGATGTTGCTGAGGCGCTTCACTAGGGTGCGGTGGCAGACGGTGTCGAACGCCGCAGAGAGGTCCAAGAGGATGAGGGCAGCTGTTTCCCGTTGTCGGTTAGGGTTCTGATGTCGTCGGTGGCTGCGATAAGGGCGGTCTCGGTGCTGTGGTTGGCCCGAAACCCGGACTGCGAGGGGTCGAGGGATCCATTCGTCTCGAGGAAGGCGGCAAGCTGTCTGTTGACGGTCTTCTCGATGACTTTGGCCGGAAACGGAAGGAGCGAGATGGGACGGTAGTTCTTGAGGTCGGTGGGGTCCGCCGTTGGTTTCTTCAGGAGGGCGGTAAGCTCGGCGTGCTTCCAGCTCTCCGGGAAGGTGGCGGTGTGGAAGGAGGAGTTGATGATGTCCCGGAGATGGGGTGCGATGGTGGCGTCGGCTTTGTTGAAGACGTGGTGTGGGCAGGGGTCGGTTGGTGATCCGGAGTGGATGGAGTTCATCGTGCGGGTGGTGTCTTCGGTGCTGATCGGGGTCCAGTTGCAGAGGGTGGTGGTGGCGGGCGTTGGTTCGGCGGTAGGGTGCGTTGTTTGTGCGTCGAAGCTGTTGTGTATGTCGGTGATCTTGCGGTGGAAGAACGCGGAGAGTGAGTTGCAGAGGTCTTGCGAGGGGGTGATGTCGTTGTTTCCGGCGCTGGGGTTGGAGAACTCTTTGACGATGCTGAAAAGTTCCTTGCTGTCATGGGCGTTGTTGTCCAGTCGTTCTTTGAGTGCCGACTTCTTGGTGGCACGGATCAGCTGGTGGTGTTTGCGGGTGGCGTGCTTGAGGGCGGTCCTGTTGTCTGTGGTCTGGTCGAGTCGCCAGGTTTTCTCGAGAGTGCGGCAGTTCTTCTTGGATTCCTTGAGTTCGTTGGTGAACCAAGGGGTTTTCTTGCTTCCGGGTCTGCTGGGAGGGTTTTTAGTGGTGCGAGGTCGTCGGCGCAGGCGGTCAGCCACTTGGCGAGGTTGCTGGCTGCTTCGTTTGGGTCCGTTGTGTTGGTGGGTGTGTTCTGGCTGAGGGAGGCGGTGAGCTGCTCGGCGGTGATCTTGCTCCAGCTCCGGCGGGGAGCCTGTTGCGGGTGGTGGTGGGCCGACAGTTAGGAAAGAGTAGCTTGTCAAGCACCATTTCAAATTTAAAAGTTTAAAATTTAAAAGTGTATTCTTTAGTTAAAGAGGTGAAAGCAAGACCACAGGGTTGAGAAGGGGTGTGGAAAGAGTAAGAGGGAGACATAAACTATTTATATGGTGGTATATATGTTAAACATAAAAGTTTGCATAATCAGGGCATGAAACATCAGGTGAGCCCATGAGTAAAAGTTACGAGATACGATGACCAATCCTCTTGCTACCTGTGGATGTAAGATGAGGCCTTAAGGGGTTCCTAGATGCTTCAGAAATAAGTGGTCCTTCAGATAGTCTTTGAAGGCAGAGAAATAAAGTTCTTGCTTACTTTCTAGGAGTATGTTGTTCCAAATCCAAGATGCAGAACCATAGAATGATCGGATGACGTAGAGATATTTTTTGAAAAGTGAGGCTCTAAACTCCTGGAGATCGTTAATGCTGCAGAATTTTCTCTGTCTACCTGAAAGTTCAAGTTTGCTTTTCCATTGGTGGAGCACGTAAGTTCCAAAGGTCCGAAAATCATGTATGCAGATTTCAAAATGCTGCAGGTTTTGTGAAGGAGACATTTAAGATCAGGGGCCATATTACCAAAGTGCCCCGGGAGTGCAACAGGCGTTTGTGCCCGCTTTGCATGCCCCAGGGAACTTTAGTATTACAGAAGGAGCCGCAGATGCTTGTGCGTCCCCTTCTGTAATACCGATAGCGCTGGAGCACATAAAGAGCCAGCACTATCATCAGGGATGTTCCCTCATTGGAATGGGGGTGTGGCCCCATGCAAATGAGGGAATGCCTTTGCCTCTGCGCCCGCGCCTTATTACAGATGCAGGCTCAGAGGCAAAGAAGCTGTCAGGAGGCACACTGAAAGTGCACCACCTATGAGGTGGCGCACTGTCAGTGCGCCCTCTCAATGAAGCCCTTTTGGAGGAGGGAAAGGGGTTGCCATGGACCCCCAGACTGTCACTCACTGCACCCCCTGCAAGGGGATCTCTAATCCCCTTTAAAAGTGCAGGTGGGTGCCGCCTGCATTGTGAAACACGGAGCGGCTTCAAAGCAGCCGCTCCGTTTTCCACATGAATGTGCTGCCCTGGGGGTAGTACGAGTTCGCGGCTGCCTTTGGGGCAGCGCATTCATCCTACTACGGCACATTTTCCTTGATTGCGCCGGGCGCACCTTTTAAAAGGTGCGCCCGGCGCAATCAAGGAAAATGTGCTGTACGTATAATACGGTCCCAGTTAGCAGATGAGTGATATAATATTATTTTTTTCAATACTGTGACCATTTTTGCCTGACAGTGTAGAACAACTAGTCTCCAACAGGCTGATGGCAACTCAAATGTAACATTCCAAATGAGTGATGAACATTGTCTGAACAACTTGCGTTAGACCTTCTTTAAAGATTAATCTTTTGACTGCTCTGAGCATTTTTATCTGTTGGAGGGCCACTTTAACAAAAGTGATTTAATATGAGAATGTAGATTGAGTTTGTTGTCTAGGATGAAATAAAGGGACCATGCATTATATCTAGTTTGGTTTAGTCTGGTGTCTTTTTCTGTGTTCCTGTTAAGGTCAGAGTTCATATTGAGGAATTTGGGTTTATATTGGTTCAGTTTGTCAATTTATTATTTGCCAGCAACCACCTATTTAATTGTGGTAGACAAATATTAATGTGGTTAATGGAGGTGTCATGATTCATTGTCATGTTTCATAGCACAAGGTTAAGCCTGGGATCGATTGGGACCGTGGTAAATTAGGAATGTTTTCAAGAAACAGTGGTCCCTCTTATATAACAGTTAAACAGCTCATGGATAATACATGTATTCCAAAAACAATATTTTATTAAATGAAATTAAAGAAACAATTTGCAAGCACATAAGTGACAGTGGGGTGCAAAAAATGTGCTTGGTGTGAAAGTGATACAAAGACACTGTGAGCGCATCGCAATTTACACAATGTGTAAGCAGCCTGTATATTCAATATAATTATTAAAACATGTCTGCTCAGTTAGTCTGCAGAGTGTCCATCCACATACATAAAGGGATCATCATCAGGACTTGGAGGGATTATCGCTCAAAAGAGGCACCCAAGTGGCAGAAGTTGTCTGTTATTTTAGGGCAAACAATTTACAGAAAAGGATGATAGCTGCTTTTATTTGGTTCTTTAAAAATTAGGGCTTTGAAGTTTAGAGGATTAGTTTTGTAGTTTTTTAGGTCTCGCGCCTAGCGTTGCAGTGCGTAGCACTGCTCGCGCAGCGCGAGACCTCTAGAAAGGGCTTCTGAAAGCTACCCACATGCTCGTGCGTGTGGTTTTGCTTTGGAAGCCCACATTAACTGGAGCGTGCGTTTTTACCGAAACAGCACGCAATTGGGCAAAGGCGGGCGCATGTCCCGCCTTTGCTCCTCCCATTCCCGACGGTGGCCAGAACGTGCAGCAGCGCACATTTGCCTCGCTGCCGCGCTCCCTCCCCCCGCTCCTCTGTGGTGCGCGCGCACCACTGTTTATTTATTTTTTTTACCGCGCGGCCGCCCTTTTAGAAGCTTGAGTGTTCCCGCACACACAGGGCTGCATGCACCTTATGCTTGCCCTGGTCTGTATAGTTTGCACTGCGGCACCGGTGCATCGAGAGACGAGCCCCCCCCGCCCAGCAATAAACGACGGAAGTGGAAAATGCGTATGCTGCAACCTACGACATTCACCACCCACAGGCCGAGTCCGGCGAACATCACCCTGGCGGCGCTTCCTGCGCCTTCCACATTCCAGGCAGATGGCACAGAGCTCGGAGTGTGAATGCAAAGTACCGGGTACTGTCGGATATGAATCCCAGAGCGTGGCACTACCCGTCGCTGAGCACAGTGTATGGTGTCAGCTCTGATACAGAGTACAATGCCGGCCCTTGTGGTCTGCACACGTGCATTCATTGGATGCAGGCAGCCGCGAGCGCAGAAGGCAGCTACGGTGCAGAGGAGCCCCAGGTAGGTATAGAGGAGAGAAGAACCAGCAGACGGCTGCAGTGCACAGCAGCAGCCAAGGGGCCGTGCCTAGTACCAGGGGCCTCCCACAGTGCACACTAACGGCCCCAGTGCACACTGTACCAGCAGGAAGCGTGATGCACATTAGCAGCCCCTGGGACAGTGCACACAGGGCCAGCAGGCAGTGGCACAGCACATTGGTATTCGGGTACAGTGCCCAGCAGCCAGCTGCAGTGCGAAGAAGCTTCTCTGATCAGGGTGCAGTGCCTTCTACCAGCAACAAATCTAATCCTTTCTGCTACGTCCAGTGTACAGTGCCAGCCTTGGATTTCAGTAGGCAATGCCAGCTAGTGGTCACAGTGTGCCCTACCACCTTCACTTTCACAAAGCGGTGCCAGCCACGTATCCGCTGCGCACTGTCAGCCACAGGGCATAATAATACCGCTGCTCGGTGGAGTGTACGGGACAGTGCCAGGTGGCGGAGACCTGGCATGAGACCTGGGGCCAGGCGCAGTGTTTACTGCTGAATGCAGTGAGCGGTACCGGCTTCACGGTACAACGTTCAGAGGCAGCTGCGTGTATTGTCTGTTGGCCTGTGCCTGCCCAGTACAGTCACGGTACCATCTCACAAATGCAGCGCGCGGTGCCAGGTACCATAGTACTAACTACCAGATACAATATGTTAACTTATCTCGGGGTGCAGTGCACAGTGCTAGCCGCCGGGTTAAGTCTGCCTTCTACCAGGGGCTGTTTTCGCTGAAGTGTTTGGCACCTGACACTACATAACAGAGCACATTGCAGTCTACCAAAAACAAGCGCTGACAAAGCCAATAATCTGGCTTCTATTATGAGTCCTGACTAAAATTGTAAAAGCACCTGCGGCAGTGAAAAAAACACAGCAACAATGGTGGTTCTCTGCATGCAATGCATCTCTGAGATAAATAATGCAATGTGTGATGGTTCGATGTACTTTTGAGTTGTAAAATGGTCCTTCATACACTGCAGCACATCCACTCTGTAGGAGGCGGATTGATGCACCAAACAGCCAATGGCATGAAGTGAGAGGAATACTTCTCTAGGTAGAGCCAAAGCCCACTCAATGTATATTTCAAATAACTGGTATCAATAGGTAAGCAGACAGCTGTGCTGTGAAGCCAGACCAAACGCAGCATACTACCAGCCACCAAATATAGTACGTAGCTAAAACCCCAGACAAAATCAGCAGCTCCAGAGCAGTTCCTGGATGCTGCAGGCTGTACCTGGAATGGGCACAGTACCGAGCGCCAATCATCAGATACAGGACTCAGTAACAGTCGCAGGGAGTGCTATCAACTTTAAAGCCTTGTGCACAACAAACCACTGGGTGAAGTACACTGCACCTGCCTCCAGGCACAATGTGTAATACAATCCCTAGATTCAACGGACGGTACTAGGAAGGGTAGAGAATGCACAGTACTAGCTAGGAATACAGTGCATTACAGTGTGCCACTACCAGCCATGGATACAATGCTGGATGCAGTGCTCATTTCACACACACTGCAAGGTAGAAGACGCTGGATCTTTGTTGCAGTGGGAGGTGTCTGCTACCAGCCAGACCCAGTATGCCCATCTAGACTTGTTAGTATGATGATAGAAGTTGCAGACTGCAGCACTAGCCTCTTGGTGCAGTGTGCGGATTTAGCTAATCGATACAGTGCACTGTGAGAATGCGCCTTAGCCACAATGGTCACCACCAGCTGCACTCGCCGGACTCTGCTAATGCACCTCAATCCTACCTTGCAGCACTCTCTGGTATTGAGATAACTGAGAACGACAAATGGGTCACTCAGTGAACCTCACTCCTGATCTGGTGCACCTCTTGTTATTTCAGTACTGGGCGAGCCATTTACATTCAAAATCTGTGCACACCAACCCATCACCCAGGGCACTTTAGACATCTCAGTCCTGACCTGCAGCACCTCTTGCTATGCCAGCACTAGCGATAGACTGACATAGACACAGATACTATCAATGCACATCAACCCTGACCTGTACCAACCACCCCTGAGGCCACCAGTACTTAGACAGCTAGTCTTCCTTCTCTTGGTACCCTTCAATCCAGACCTGAAGCAAACCCTGTTATCCCTGTAGTGGGCTAGATAGAAACCCTCACACCGTCAGTGCACCTCAATCCTGCCCTGAAGCAAACCCTGCTATTCCTGTACTGGGACAATTAGTCAAGCTCCCCCTCTTGAGCACTCATTACATCTCAATCCTTGCCTGGAACACCCCTGGCTATTTCAGTACAGGGTAAAGAGAGCGAAACTCACCATCAATACATGCCACACTGTGACTTCACATCAGGGTACCATACATTAATTGTACACTGATGTGATGATTTGTCACAGGACTTAAAAAATGCTGACAGAATATTTTCCTTTGTAGAATGGCAACAAATTGGTTTATATAAAATTCAGAAAACTGAGGCGCTGGTTTAAAAGTTATTACATTATTCATGAAGGCACCAAGCTGATCTCTGCAGCTGATAAGAAATTGTTAGTTGTTCCTTGTTGAAATGGCCGCCTTCCCACGACCTCTGGCCTCGCCCTATTATGCTGTGCAATGGTTCCACATGTGGACGCCCCTGGTGGGAAAACTTTACCTCTTGCCCCAGTGTTTGTGCCCACCTGCGTGTCCCCCTTTGTATACGTCAGACGAGAACCATACAACTCTTTTGCTCTTCACTGCAAATGCCTGCACGTTGTTGCTGAGAACGCAATGCAGGAATTGCCCTGCATGTGTGGCTCGGCTCTTCTTGAAGGAGACAGGCTGTACGTGTGGTCCTGAATAAAGAAAAAGAAAGCAAAAGTACAGCAGGAGGACACTGCTCAGAAAAGGTCAGGTGTGAGAGCGCCACTTGTAACTGGCGGGGAAGTCTAAGATTGCTAGAGGTGAGCCATACTCTAAAATGCACAATAATGGGGCTTAGAACAAAATAAGCTTGCTACTTCTGTTGCACATACAATTGACAGAGCAGATCTTAGCTACACATTCTGTCACTTGGAGCCCTGAAGTTACAATGGCATAAACAGGACTACAAGTACCATACTGCACAGGGGAAGAGCCGGGCCAGATAAACTACTCAGGCATGGTTAACTTGGGATCTCTGTATTGAGCTCGGTGCTCATCAGCTGACCGCCCGCCCGGGCACCAGGAGCTTTACCTGCCGGGGTGGCTCCTTGTTTGACGTCACCGCCCGTGCGAAATGTCTGGGACGCTCACGAGCCGGTACTGTTGCTTCTTTCCGAGGCCGACGCGATCCATTTCTCCTGGCACCCCGGCCTCCTCCAGATACCTTGTCACCCGTCTGACATCGGTCAGCGAAGCCAGTTCTCTTCTGCTCGGTCTGCCGTCCCTTCCAAATTACCGGCGAAAGAAACCAGTGGTGCGCGCGCACCACAGAGGAGCGGGGGAAGGGGTGGGAGGAGCGCGGCAGCCAGGCGAACGCGCGCTGCTGCGCGTGCTGGCCACCGACGGGAATGGGCGGAGCAAGGCGGGACATGCGCCCGCCTTTGCCCAATTGCGTGCTGGATTTTTTTTTAAAAAGCACACGAAAGCCAATGGCAGCCGCGGAAAGCAAAACCATACGCACGAGCGTGTGGTTAGCTTTCTAAAGCCCTTTCTAGAGGTCTCGCGCTACTTTTTTTATACTCATTAGTAAATTAAGTGATTTGGACAGGATCACAGGGTGCTGATCTGATGCTAAGACTCAAACCTTGGCAGCTCCATCCGTAACGCCACCTCCTCTTCCCCATGTATCTGCACCACACTAGCACCTAAGCACATACATCAACTCAACAACCAATTACACTACACAACACATACATCCAGTCCACACCACAAAACTCCACATCATGCCATAAAATTCAACAGTACACCACATAATTAACCTCCACTACTTACCACTCCACATCACAAAATACCATTCAACATATTTACACTCCATAACACACAAACCCACTCCACATAATTCCTGTGCACTCAATACCACATAAGTACTATCTACATAATTCCACAGCACGCCATGCCACATAATTCCACTTCACAAATCCATTCCACACCACACAATTCCACAACTAACTAATCCAATCCAACCCACAAAATTCCACTACACACCACATACATACACTCCATAACACATAATAAAAGACATTGCCATTTACAATGCTAATGGCTCTAACTCAGAAAAATGCGAGACCTATTGCATTTCTGATGCTTGTTTCTGTAGCTTTCAGGCTTTTATGCCAACCAAAATAGGAAAGTAATTCTTCAATTTTTCAATGTGCTGTCTCTATTTTATAAAAGTTTTGTTACTCCAGTTTTCGTTCTTTCATAGATCTGAGCACCTCATTTGTCCACAAAGTTCCATATAGGTTTTGAAATGTTCTACTTGAGAGTAGACTTTTTTGAGTGCCGTTTTCACTGGTAAGGGATCAGCATTCATAGTGTTCAAGGAATCCAAAGGAACACGTTTTGTATTCCTGGCGTGTATTTAGTGATCTCGGTGTTTTTATTAACAGTAATGGCGAAAGATATGATAACATAATCAAACTTATCAATCTCAATAGAGTAGTCTTAAAAGGAAAGTTATGTGTTGCTACAATAAATGGCTCTTTTGTTAGGCGTTTGCTTTTGTAGATACAGTTCTGGAATTATTCCTAGCTAGGAAGGAGGCTAAAGCTTTTATTGGTGTGTTTTCTTTTCATTCTAATAAATGTCGAAGTAGTAGTAGGTTTGGGTTTCATTGGATAACAGAATAAGGTTGGTTAAATATTCAATTAAAGCCTCCAAGAATATTTTCCAGGGTGGCAGGAAATTAGACTAGTGTTGATTAAGAAAGCATTAGATAAAATAATGTTTTTAGCACAGTAGTGTAACCCTAAGGTACCCACAGGCTGAGTGAGATACCCATGGCTCAGAAAAAGATGTCTGGTTCATATTCTGAGATCATAGCAGCTCCCCTACGTTTAGTTAGGGTTCTAGGGTTACTATCATTTATAGGTTTTCAGTAGGTGTTCATTAGTTGAGGTTTTTACTGTATTGTCTTTGTGATTTACTATATAAAGTCAGGCTTACCGAGGGAAGTCTCTCTAAGCAAGAAGACAGATTGATCTATGTTTTAGTGAAGAGATTCCAGTTTTTGTTTCGGGGTGAAGTAGTGCTGTTGTTGAACCATTAGTAAGCTGTTGCTGTCTGCTCATCACTGAGGTGTTAATTAATGACCTTACAGTTTGGAAGAGAGGTTGGTGGCAAGTCTTTCGACTTTCGAGAGCATCTGCAAGCAGGCAGTCCCCAAACTGATGATGTCTGGGAACTCTGCTTTTAAAATACATTATGCTCCTTCTTCCATTACAATGCATTTACATCTCTCTTCATTTAGAGGCATTCCATCTGTCCCAGTTCCCATGCAAACTAGGATGATCACAGAATAATGTGAATGCTACAAACTCACAATATCACACAGAGAGATATACTCAGTGGACTTTTAGCACTTTTATCGACAGGTTAATTCAAGGATGTGGTAGGAAAAGATGTACCTTGTGCCATACCTTCAAACATGCATACATTTCTTTCACACATTGTTTCACCATTACCCAAATCAAAATCCAGGACAATTCTTTGGCGCGTTTTTACTCAATGTCAGGAGAGCACTTGCAACATCTTACAAATGACTATTTAATAGAAGTGAAAAAGGTGTACTATTCTACACAAACGTCTGAAGTAGCAATAAAATGAAATTATTAAACATACTGGGAAAAACAAAGCCCACTCCCCACAGAGGACTTGATGTAGACCCTGAAACATCACCGGTGAGATGCATCTTTTTTGAGCACTGAGAACATAAAAGTGCCATTTTGTTACAACTAATGGGAATAACAAAAATAACCAAAATCAATGAGGGCAGGGAGTGCCAATAACATTTGGACTCTCAAAAGAGAGCACAAAATGTAAACAATGTCGATTTTAAATAGCAAACGCTCATACACAGTTATGGCACTTAAAACTTGAGACAATGAAGCCAAAATAATTGGCACCCAGTATCCCGGTGACCAGCTAGAATAACTCATTCAGAGCTAATCTGATGGAGTGCTCGTTTGAAAAAAGAATAATATGACTAGACTTTGAAGAATCATGGGGGGCAGGGTGGAGGACGTGTGTGTGTGTGCGTGCGTGTGTGCGTGCGTGCGTGTGTGTGTGTGCATGTGTGCGTGCGTGCGTGTGTGTGTGTCAAGCAAATGCATCAAAAAACCAAAAGCGCAGTTATAGTTGCTTTGGTCTTCTGTATAACGTACCCCAGAATCAAGGGGCATATGGAGTCAGAGGGGCCGATTCCGATTCGGGCCGGAAAAAATACCGACCGACTCGGTACTGGAATTTAGTCCGACCGACACGTACCGGCGCCGTCCGACCCGGGTAGTACGATGAAATGCATGGGAATCACGACCGACTCGCACGGAACACAAGGCGATCGACCGACCCGGACGGAAACAAGCTATCCGGCCGGGAAACCACGCGAATCGAACCGAACGACACGCATCAGGAAATAACCCGAACGAAACGTACCCGCGAACTCCGACCCGCGCAGTACGATGCAATGGGAGCAAATTCAGACCGATTCGTACGGAGCCCAAGCTGTACGACCGACACGCATACAAAACCCAGCCGAACAAACACAATACTCCGCGACCGACGCGTACGCCGCATATGAAACTGAGCTGAAACACAGCGGGAACGACTCGGAGAGGCGCGCACGAGACAACTGCAACGTCCTACTCGGTCAGAAGAACGACTCGTACATGCACAATAATCACAAATGAAAAAAAAAAGGGCCAAACAAGCAATGACAAAGCCAATAAATACAGGGGGTGAAAAAAATGGAACAAGGACACACCCCCAACTCCACCTACATAATGCCCACAAATCCCTACCATGATCCTTTGCAAATTCCACTGACCTGCCAGCACAGAACACCATCACACAGCAAACACAGACACACACACAGCTCATCCAACACAAAAGCCACACACCATTAGCACCTCAACAAATAGCACCCTCACACACACACAGCAAAACCTACACACACACACCCTCACTTGCACACACACACATCAATCACCACCACCCATCACCATGCCCCTAAAGAATAATCCAAAGTTCCTAGATAGTGAATTGGAAGTCATGGTAGACGAGATCCTGAGGGTAGAGCCACAGTTGTTTGGCACATTGGTCCAACAGACCCCCATGTCGCAGAAAACCAAGATGTGGGCGAGGATCGTCGACAGGGTGAACGCACAATCACCATGTTTGCGCACAAAGGAAGACATCCAGAACAGGTGGTATGATGTGCGCAGGAGGGTCAGAGACCTACTCAAGAAGGATTACCTCCTGAGCCAGCACACCGGCAGTGGCCCTCCTGCAAAACCAGTATACCTCAGGCCCTGGGAGGAGAAGGTGCGGGCCATCCTACCACCAGTGAGCGTATATGGACTAACAGACATCCCAGAGCCTGGTGAGTACACAACTAATATACACAATATTGTGTGCCAATACACACACATCACTGTCAAGGGGACAGTCAAACCATCCACCCCTAGCAAATCAACAGCAACCAAAAGATAATCATCCCAAGATGTGTATGTCAGTTAGATAAACACAATACATGCCATCTCATAGTGATATGTAACTGTGTCATGACATGTACAAACCTAACAACAAATAGAGCAAGGCAGTGGCACAAATATAACCAACAAACACTGCCTGATATTTTGCCACCACTAGAACACCACCTCACAGGGAAGCTCACTTAAAGGAAGGAATTCTGTGTATGCTGGTGAAGCTAGTGTAGCCAATAGCATGATGGGAGTTGTAGTCAAAGATACTGCTCACCCTCACAATTGGCCCATCAACACCACTCTGAACCATGCTCACATCACAGGGAGTGGATAAGGACTGACAAGATGGCTGACACTGGCTACTGATGTGGGGAGCACAAGGCCCTGCTGGGAACTGTGCACCAACAAACAGCACAACACCACTGCCTGACATCCTGAAAGCCAACTTGCACTCTCTGCAATGCAAGCACGTTGCATGGTGGGATATCTGGCTGGGTGGGAAGGAGGACTCACAGCACTGACCATAGTTACAAGCAGCTCACCTCACACATCCCCTCAACACAAACTCCACATAACCCACCTGGGAGAATGCAATGCCTCACATACCAAATGAAGATCCCACAAAGAACCACCACCCTGGGTAATGCTGTGTGAAGCACAGGGACACACCTGGGACTTGTAGCCAAACAAACGCAAGGACAACACTGTCAGCCTTCCTGTCAGCACAGGCACACTACCCCACAGGGAAGCAGAGTCCAAAGGAAGGAAGTACGGGCATGCTGGGAAGGGGGTGTAGGCAATAGCATGATGGGAGTTGGAGTCACAGATACTGCTCACCCTCACAATTGGCCCATCAACACCACTCTGAACCATGCTCACATCACAGGGAGTGGATAAGGACTGACAAGATGGCTGACACTGGCTACTGCTGTGGGGAGCACAAGGCCCTGCTGGGAACTGTGCACCAACAAACAGCACAACACCACTGCCTGACATCCTGAAAGCCAACTTGCACTCTCTGCAATGCAAGCACGTTGCATGGTGGGATATCTGGCTGGCTGGGAAGGAGGACTCACAGCACTGACCATAGTTACAAGCAGCTCACCTCACACACCCCAACACAAACTCCACATAACCCACCTGGGAGAATGCAATGCCTCACATACCAAATGAAGATCCCACAAAGAACCACCACCCTGGGTAATGCTGTGTGAAGCACAGGGACACACCTGGGACTTGTAGCCAAACAAACGCAAGGACAACACTGTCAGCCTTCCTGTCAGCACAAGCACACTACCCCACAGGGAAGCAGAGTCCAAAGGAAGGAAGTACGGGCATGCTGGGAAGGGGGTGTAGGCAATAGCATGATGGGAGTTGGAGTCACAGATACTGCTCACCCTCACAATTGGCCCATCAACACCACTCTGAACCATGCTCACATCACAGGGAGTGGATAAGGACTGACAAGATGGCTGACACTGGCTACTGCTGTGGGGAGCACAAGGCCCTGCTGGGAACTGTGCACCAACAAACAGTACAACACCACTAAATGACATCCTGAGAGTCAACCTGAACCCACTGCAAGGGTGGCATGCTTCATGGTGGGATAACTGGGCCAGGTGGAGAAGGATGGCCGGATGTCCACCAAATACAACCAATGCTGGCCATGCACACACCTCAACATTCATATTGAAATGCCCCAGGTATGCATGACAATGTGCTACACCAATATCAACCTCTCACTGTGACAACTTAGGACAATGCAATGTACATGCCCGCATCCAGAGGTACAGTCACAACTGTCAGGTGTGTGAACCATTGATGCCTGTAGAAACATTACATACAATGTGTGTCTCTTCCAAATACAGGTGACGATGATGGGGACACAGCAGCAGGCGAGGAGGAGTCCCTGTCCCAGGCTCCGGGGGACACAGAGCTCACTGGTGTGGAACAGCCTCTGCCCTCCTCGGATGGCGAAGACCTACCTGGCCCCTCCGGTGTGAGTCATCATGCAGCACCAGCTGGACCAACATCTGCACCCCCTGCACCCACCCCTCCAACAACTGCCAACATACAGACCACCCCGCTGACACGGACAGACCAAGGACCACCGCTGACAACAGCACAGGGCCCCAGGCCCACCGTGGAGCAACGGATGACAACACCACTAACAACCCCCAAGTGGGCCTCGGGTCACCTGTGCGTGCCACCGCAGGTCCTGCACGTGTCGCGAGGGGTGGTGGGAGGGGTGGTAGACATAGGTCGCTGCTTGCAGAGGGGTCTGGACTGCATGATGACCCACAACTGGCACGCATCGCTGATGCGTACCAGGATAGCACCGGAGAGGTCAGACAGGTAGTGGGGATCCTCAAGGACATACAACAGCAGCAGGCTGCCCATCATGCCCGCTTGGACTCCCACATGGCCCGTGTGGAGACACACATGTCGGGCATGGAGTCCAAGTGGGACACATTGCAAGAACTCACAGCGGTGCATAGGGACATATTGACATGCCTCCGCCAGATTAGCACCAACATGGCCACACCTCCCTGTGTGCCCACAACATCTGGTGCTGCAACAACTGACACTGCCACAGGGAGGGAGGAGGACTCTGGCAGAGAGTCCCCTGCACCGCCGCAGCCTGCACGTGAGTGTCCCCCCCCAAAGAAGAGGGGTCGTCCGAGGAAGGAAAACTGAGAGGTTGATGGCCACGTACATCCCCCAGGAAGCCAACACCTGTTCCGGAAATTCTTCTTTGTGTGCAAACGTTTCACCCTGTCGAATGCAACACTACTTTCCCACATGACATGGGGAGTTCAAGTTGGACTAATGTATCATATGACTGTGGACTTCACTCAGGACATTTCTGCTACCAAGACTTCCAACTCATCTGGGAACTTTGGATCACAATCCCAATGTACAGCACCCACCATCCTGTGCACTATACACACACAAATTTCTGTAAATAAAATCACTAGTACACCATACTTGCCACTGTTGTTATTCAAATGTGGATACCGTTATGGTGATGATGTTCTGCTAAATTACACTGTGTATGCTAACTGCTACAGCAAGTACAACACCGTCGTGTGAGTCATGGTGACGTGACACAATTGAGGGAGACACACCACTAGGGCTACACAGCACAGACACCAGGGCCATCGGACTCATCGCCCACAGTGATGTTGCCAGGAAATACAGTGGAATGCACAGACACCACACCTATTCAGAGTCTGTGTCAACTAGCCCACAGGTGCAGTAAGCAAATGTCAGTCAGATGTGTGACCACAGACAACGCACATCCCAAAGTGAAGCACAGGTTTATTACACATTTGCAACATGTTGTTTCCACTACAAATGCAAGGTTTACCCACGTGGCAGTGGCCACACAGTCAACAAGTGCAGAAGATATGAAGTCCAGGGGTGTGTGGCACATCACTTGTAGGCCAACTACTGCTGCCACCCTGAAAGCTGAATCATGGTGTCGGGGGATCCAAGTTGACCAAAGTACTCAGTAAGCACCCTGTGAAGGACAGACATGACACACAGTTAAAATCACTGTAGAACAGGACAATACTGCAATACTCATGCCCAATACATGTCACAAGACAACTACACAAAACCAAGTTAGCATATCAAAACTGTTGGGGAGTTCAGACTACCTGGAAGGACACATTGCTGCACGCATCCAGTCAAGTAGCACATGGCCACACTCAAACAGCACCAGAGCACCACCCACACATATCATGCAAACTCACGTCATTCACATTACATCTCCCTGGATACTCACATTCAGCTGAAGAAGTTGGTGATGAGCTGTGTGCGGACATCACCATCATCATCATCATCATCATCACTGGCATCGTGGTCCAGGCCAGGATCCTCCACAGGTGGCGGACGTTGGTCATCGTCATCCAGTATGAGAGGCAACTCCTTCCGCACTGCCAGGTTGTGTAGCATGCAGCAGACGATGACAATCTTGCACACCTTTGCTGGGGCATATGGGAGGGCCCCTCCTGTCTTGTCCAGGCAGTGGAAGCGGCTCTTCAGGAGACCAAAGGTCCGCTCTATCACTCTCCTGGTCCGACCATGTGCCTCATTGTAGCGCATCTGGGCTGGTGTCACAGGGTTCCTGAGGGGTGTCAGCAACCACGGCATGTTGGGGTATCCAGAGTCACCTACGGACAGACAAGTGTACATTAGCTGATTTGGAAAAGTGGGTGGAATACTACAGATCAGAACACACACAATGGTACAAAGTCAGTACACACCGACAAGCCAGGCATGCTGGTTCTGCATCTGTGCCATCATCCTCGGGATGCGACTACTCCTCATCACGTAGGCATCGTGTGCTGAACCAGGGAAATGGGCACACACATGTGTGATGCTCATATCTGCTAAACATACCACCAGAGCATTGATCGAATGGTAATGTTTACGGTTCCGGTATGCCTGCTCATGTGCCTGTGGTGGTATCAGAGCCACATGTGTCCCATCAATGGAGCCAATGACATGTGGCATCCTCCCCAGGGCATAGAAGTCACTCTTGACGTCAGTGAGTTGTTGACGTGTTGGGAAATAGATGTACTGGTTCAGGCATCTCAACATTGCCTCCAAAACATCGCGTAGCACACGGCTGAACATAGTCTGTGACATCCCACCGGCAGTCGCAACAGTGTGTTGAAAGGTACCGGTGGCAAAGAAGTGTAGGGCTGCCATTACCTTCACCTTGGGGGTCAGCGCCGTAGGGTACGTCCGGCCAGGTTGCAAATGTGGTGCCAAGCGCACTGCCAAATCCTCAATCAGCTGTCTGGTGAAGCGGTACCGTCGGATGCTGTCACGTTCCACCATCGTTGCCAGGTCAGGGAATGGTCTATGGACAGCTGGAGCCCTGCAGTGCATAGGTTGAAGGAAGAAAGATTGTCAGTCACCCCACATATGTGCCATTCACCATACTCAATTTCACATGATACATCATTACGTGACACAAGTACTTGATGTGTGTGCCGTTCTGTCGGACATAACTCGCACCTACATGGCCATCATCTAACTTCTCAGTACAACATGTGTGCACAACAGGTACCAGGTTGTGCTATGGGAAACCATTAGGCTGTGTCACAGTACCCATTTACTGCTGTCACGTTCCACACACACACCACAGTGACATGTCTGGACAGATGCGCCACAGGCATCACAGATCATTGACAGGTAGATTCCCAGTGACCCTGTCTTTCCACATGGACACTGGCATGACATGGCGTATCATGTACACATCAGAAAAACAAACATGACTCCCACAGGTAGTGGCCCCTGTCGCATCCGCAGGACAGACATGGACGCCAGTGATGCACAACATCAAAGTCCATGCACAAACAACGTTGATGTGGAGACTGTCTCCCATCGTGCACATGGAATCAGTGACATCGGAAACACAACATGCACACAGACTGTGGAGGGACATCACTATTGTGGCAATGGGTCATCCTGTGACGTACATGCCTTCCCACATGGGACTCTGGGGGTATGTGACATGTCATACACATACACAACCTGGAAATGTGACCATGCCACATGCTCCAAAATGAACTGTTGCACATCACAGTGGTCATGTGCACAACACACCAAGGACCCTGTCCCCATGAACACATGCACAGCCTGGGTGTGGCTGCCCACAAGTGCCACCACAGAAACCACATGTTAACCCCCATACACAGAGAAGGAAATGCAGCCTTACATGCCTCAGGAAACAGTGTGGACTGGGTGTGGTGTTGTAGGTGTGCCCCTGGGTCTCTGGCAGGTATATGTGGCTGGCATACGTTCACCAGTGACAAGCATGGTGACATATGCCACTGACCTGTACAGGTACGCGTTGTACAGCAATGGACCGATCGGTGTGCCCGGCCGGCCCATTGCATCTGTTGTGAGCGGGTACGCGTTGTACAGCAATGGACCGATCGGTGTGCCCGGCCGGCCCATTGCATATGATGTGTGCGGGTACGCGTTGTATCCCGAAATACGCGTTGTACAGCAATGGACCGATCGGTGTGCCCGGTCGGCTCATTGCATCTGTTGTGAGCGGGTACGCGTTGTATCCCGAAATACGCGTTGTACAGCAATGGACCGATCGGTGTGCCTGGCCGGCCCATTGCATCTGTTGTGAGCGGGTACGCGTTGTACAGCAATGGACCGATCGGTGTGCCCGGCCGGCCCATTGCATATGATGTGTGCGGGTACGCGTTGTATCCCGAAATACGCGTTATACAGCAATGGACCGAACGGTGCGCACACATTGGCTGGGGCCTGGCATGGCAACGGACGCGTTTTCGAAGCTCCAACGAGTCTGATGCAGTGAATTCAGTTGGCCAGCCACAACAATGTTGCAAAATCATGGGTGTCATGAAGTTGAAGATTTGAAGGATGCTGTGGGCATGTTTTAGTGCTGCTATTCCATGGATTGGTCAGATTCAGAAGATGCAAACGACTTGGACCTATCACTTTGGACACATGGGACAGTATCTGCCTCTGCAGCACACATATAATGCTGGCTGTTCCCCTGAGAGCTCACTTACCTGCACTACATGCTCCAGGACGACATCTGCCACCAACACTGCTGCTGTTTATGCATCCTCTGGCTACTGCAATGGCACGTACTGTGGAGAGAGCCCCAGCCTTCAGCCTTGAGGAGAACCAGGCCCTGCTGGACAGCCTCCTTCCACAGTACAGCAAGCTGTATGGGAAACCAGGGGAGAAGGTGAGTGTGCTGTCCACTGCCTTACTAATTGTGCATGTTGTCTGACTAGCAGGACTTACAGTGTGCACACCACTGGCTAGCATGCTCACTGAGTAGTTGACACACCCCAAAGTGTGTAGTTACATTCACTGAACTGGTACAGTGCAGTAACAGTGCATTCCAACTAGGTTTACTTCCCATGCAATGATACCATGTAGTGACTGCTGGCAAACTGTTCATAGCCATTGTTGCACTGCCTGTGTACATCATATGCCCCTGTGATTGAGACATGTATATCCAACTGTGTGATGCACGTATATGTTGCATGTGTAGTAATGGCCTTTTCACTTTGTCATCCTCACAGGTTGATGCCCACCAGAAGCAGGAAATCTGGCTGACCATCGCCCGGGAAGTAAGATCCGTGGGGGTCTACAGGCGCAGGATCCGCAACTGCCAGAAGAGGTGGCAGGACCTTCGGGGCTGGACCCGGAGGATCGCAAGGGTCCAGCTGAAGCTGTTGCCTCCTCGCAGGAAGGGCGGACACCGGACCCTGACCCCCCACATGCTCAGGATCCTGGCGGTGGTCTTCCCTGACCTGGATGGGCAGCTGAAGGCCAGACAGCAGCAAGGAGGGGGTGAGTCCATGACTGCACTGTGCACTTTGTCTGACATGCTATGTGCCCTCCTCTGGCCTGGTTAAACTTCCACAGTACATCAGTCATGTGGTCCAGGACCCATGTCCCTCATTTGTGACATGCCCACTTCTCCTCTGGTACGCATATGTGTGGCCCTTATAGTCAGGAAATTGTGTCATTTGGGGACTGTGTCATTGCATTTAGCTTTGCTCAAGGTGGGGGACAGCATTTGTTCCCGTGACTATGTTGTGCGATTCATGGGTGGGTCAATTGCTTACACAATACCTAAGTTCTGACATGTAATCTGGGTGTAACTTTGATATGTGGTCCGCTTGCTGCTCTGACTCACCACATGTCCCTGGGGAATTTGGCACACACCCATGCTGCTGGTGGGAACAATGTTTGGGCCTCAGGAGTATGTGTATCCAGTGTGTCACACATGCTTAGCCACCTGCCTACTGTCCAGGACTCATCCCTCTTACAGGTGGAGCTGGACAGTCATGCCTACTCCAGGGCATACAATACACTCTGTACTCCCACTCCCGTGTATCATCTGGCATGTTGTGATCAGTGAAATGTACCCTCAGGTGTCTGCCTCTGTCTCATTGTGCTGTGTCTTCGTTGTCAGGACTACTGGTATGTTTATCGGTTAGGGCTCAGCATGCCATCGGAGATGTGACCATGATAGACGATACTTCTGTGACTTATAGGTGTCTGATCACTTGACTGTGCACACAGGTGTTTGCGACTGTGACTTTCAGGCAGCTGTATTTTCATTCACAGCACACTGTGAGGTGCTCATGTTCAGAGAGTTGTGTTTCATGTCCCCCATATGTCCAGTTGGTATGACGTGGACAAATAGTAGTACAGATGATGTGGTTTTGGGGGATGGACATGTGCACTTGTCAGTCACATAACTTGCATTCCCCATGCCCTCGGATTGTGACACAGTGCAGACTGTTGTTGGCTGGCTGCCATGGCCATGTGACTTGAGACAGTAATGTATGACTTTGCACGCATTCCTGTGTCATGGCATTAAACTTCCTGAGACTGATCCTGCAGGGGAGTGACGTGCAACATGCACCCCATTGTGGCATTGACTATCCGGACATGGGTGCATCATGGTGTCTGGTGCTGGTATGCATTACATGCATTTCTATTTAGACTCTGGCCATCCCTTTATCCGGACACCTGCACTGACTCAGTGGCAAGAGATGTGATGTGTGCATGTTCACATACTTCACCGTGTTCCCTGCAATGTCCAACAACTGTGTAGGTGGTGCATGTGTCCACACTGGGGTCTTACCATCAGACAGGCACCAGACAGATGGGTGCAAGGGCAGGAGGGGTGTGAGTCCCATGGTTGACCATCAGACTGACAATTGGCTTCCCCGAATCTGTGTGAGGACTTTAGGCAATGTTCAACTAAGGATGCCAGGGCTTGCTCTGTAATGTGCTGTACTTACTGTGGTGTGTGCGGTCAGTGCAGGTGACTGATGTTTGTCTGTTTCCCTAATTGTTTGCAGATACATCCACGGCCACAGGAGGGGACAGCTCCACGGACCAGGAGGAGCAGCGGAGCCAGACTGGGTCAGCATCGGACGAGTGGTCAGAGGGACCCAGTGGCACGGAGGGCGAGGGAGCCACACCGAGGAGTCCTCAGCACCATCCACCTCAGCTGAGGACCACAGCAGCTCGGAGGATGACTCCCTTGTGGAAGCGGGTCTCAGCAGCCACCAAAGGCCAGCTAGTCTGTCTGGCCCCGCCACCACCACCACCACCACCGCCCTCCCATTGGCTCCCATTCCTGAGGTCCGTGGAGGCTCCCGTGCTCCGGAGCGTGTCTCCTTCGTGCCAGGCACCACACCACCTGCCCCTGTGTCCCCTGCTGCCCTGAGTGAGGAGTCTGTGTACCTCCTTCGGCAGCTCCACATAGGGCAGACAGCAATGCTGAGTGTCCTCCATGCACACACCACTCTGTTGACACAGCTGGTGTCGTTCATGGAGGGCATCTCGACAGGTATGTCTGCCCTACAGAGGAGCAATAAGTCCATGGACTCCTCCCTGACGGCAGCAGTGTCCCTCCTCCAACAGTCCCTCACCCCTCCCACCTCTGCCCCATCCACACTTCCTGCCCCCCTACCTGTCCAAAGCACATGCACACCTGCACAGTCACCCAAACACACAGACACGAGCAGCACAGACACACCCAAGAGAAAGGCAAGACGTGCACACAAGCATCCTCAGGGGACTGATACCACAGACACAGGGGATGGGGAACACACACACACACAGGCATCCACATTCACTCCGCAGTCCTCCAAATCCTCTATCTCCAAGACCCCTTCCTTGCCTCGCCTGATACCCCACCTACACAGCAGATCTTCCTGTGTGACCTCGGCCTCTTCCCCTCCAATCCTGATGATCCAGCATACCGGGGAAGAGGAAGTCCACCCACACAGAGGGAGTGCCCCTCGCCCCCGGACACCCTCCCCCAGGCGCAGGCAGACACAGGACCCCATTAGGAAGTCCCCCGGACCAGGAAGAGCAAGACCCCACCACCACGCAGCTCCACCGCCCAGTCTCTCTCCTCCATCCCCCAGGCCACCACTGCACAGGTTCCCCCACCACACTCTGCCCCAGGTTCCCCACACAACGATACCGCATCCCCAGACTGCTTAGGCCCTCCCCCCTGCCACTTGCTCTTCCACCCCCAACCCAGACGCTCTGCCTGTTAGTGGCACTGTTGTGGAGACCGGGTCCCCCCTCTGTCCTGCCCACCTCATCTGCCCACCCTTCCACTCCCTTGGAGTCATGCACTGCAGTGGAGTCCACAACCACCACGTCTGACTCGGGCACTGCAGTGGGTACCCAGTCCACTACATCAGTCCAGCCCACTGCAGTGGTTGCAGCACCCACACCAACTGACTTGTGTACCACAGTGGTGCCGGCCCCCTGAGTCAGACACCTCCACTGCAGTTGCCGGTGACACTCCTGCACCCACCACCCCTTCACTGCCTCACTCTGCCATCCCCTGATTTTGTCCCTGCGGTGCCTGGCCTGCCCCTTGTATGCCCCTCCAAGGGGGATGTCCCCTAACCGTACCAGTGCAGGCAAGCAATGTGTGACCAGTTGTCACTTCTCACCCTGTTGGGACTGTGATTTTGGACTGGCCACTGGCCTTAGTTTCTTTTGGACTTCCGTGTTTACCCTGACATTTACTGAATAAAGCCTCTTTTTGTTTACTTGTGGGTTTTCTTTTGATGTACATGATGTGGATGAGTAACATCCTGCATTTGCAGTTGTAATAGTGTTCATATCAGGAAAATTAAGTGTTGCAGTGATGGACTCCATGTGGTCCATGGGATATGTGTCCTGTTTTAGTCTGGATCTATGGCATCCTTTGCTACAGTCTGAGGGTGTAATGTTCAGCATTTGACACAGGGATGTCCATTTTGCATTTGTAAATGAACATCTTTGTCTTACACTGATGCACATCTGGTGGGCTTACCACTGTTCAATGTTCCGATTTCCCTGACTGTGTGCCCAGCTCCACTGGACATGCAGTTTTGCACATCAATGTCGAAGGACTCATCTGTGTATACAGTGCAACTTGCTTGACACGTGTTTTGTGTGTATGCAGATGACTGACGTGACACTCCCGTACCCAGGCTGATGTGAGCAGAGCCTTCTGTGTGTTGTGGTTGTTGACTCACTGACGGAGTGTTCTGCTGACATGTTTGGGTCGTGCACAGACAAGGTTTGGCACAGCGGACCTTCCACAGGAGTGGAGTGCCCTCATGGCAGTGTGTAATCCGGTGACATTGCGTGGGCCTGTGTTGTGTGTTGTTTAAGCATGTCTGTGCGTGTTCCCTTCCCTTTTCCTACACAGGCTGTGTCCCTAGGGATGTTCCTGTTTGTGATGCTTGCTGAGTTGTTCTGTGTTCATCCAGCATCTTGGACCTGGTTTCTCCGTGATGTGGGTGCATGGCAAACTAATGTTCATGAGGTTGTCATACCAGGTTGTCTTTGTTGTCAGGGCTGGGGATGTGGGCAAATGCAGATGGGACACATTCAGGATTCCCATTGGCACTTGTTGTTTACACAAGTCATGTGATTTACAGTTTGTGGTAGCTTTCAGTGATTGTGACACGTTGTGTGTGTGACTGCTGCCACTCCTCAGGCTCAGAGCTGCAATGTTGGAAGTTGTGTACGTGTGTTCTTAGTGTGTCACCTTGGCTTCTTCGTTGGTGTGTGACTATGGCCAGGATCCCATTGATTGTGGTGGATTTCACATCATGCCCATGTACATCGTACTGTGCTGTGTGTCAGACATTGACGAGTCTTGTTGACTGGCCATGTGTGATGGCTTTCTGCACCTTAGTTCCCACCACTACCCCTGGTATTGTCATGGGTGCATGTGCAATGTCACCAGTCCATGTGAGCTTCACTGCTGCACATTGGTGGAGATCAGGGTGTGTGGTGTTGAGTGTGTGCAAATGTGAGTTGTTGCACGGCTAGACCCCTACCTCCATATTGGCCTTGGCTGGCAGGCCGTGCTGATTGATTAGAGCTGTGTAGGTGTGATGGTAGTTTGTTGCTCAGGACACATGGCTGTGGTTCACAGTGTGAACGACATCTACCTTTGTCATCACAGTGGGATTCTCATGCAGGCTAGTGTCAGCACAATGGGGGTCCCTGGGGGTAGTGCTGTGGTGGGTCTGTCTCTTGCTGTGTTAGTTGCTGTTCCTACAAGCTTGTGTGACATGTGTAATTTGGGCTCCCTCTCATCTAACAATGCCTGATTGCCCACATAGGGGTATCCGATCCATGAGTAACTTTTGTATGGCACTGTATACACATCTGTGTGGTTGGAATTCAGGCCTCCTCATGTGTTGTGTGGTTGCCTGGGGACACTGGCACACCCCCCCATCACCCGTTGTGTTTGATATGCAGTGTGAGTCTGCCTGTTTGTGTTTGTGCCTTAGCACCACTGCATTGGCATATCTTGAGTGTGCCATTGGATGTATTTTGTTTGGTGGCTTTCCCCTGCTGTCCCTGGGACTCCTAGGTCATCAGTCAGCACAATAATCATGGTTTGTATGTCCCATTGCTGCCATGGTATGGAATTTGTTCACCTCACATCTACAGTCTCCACAGGATATCTACATTTGTGTGTCCATTGGTGCAGATATGTGGGTCAGCATTATGATGGTCACTTCTGTCATTGTGTTATTTGTGAATGTGACAATGTGGGACCCCATGGGTGATGTTTGTATGCACATGGCCAAAACGATGTTTCAGTGACACTGCACTGTTTGCCTCGACCAATCTATGTTGCTATGGGACACAAGCACTACTATGCCACTGATGTGTTTGTTGTTGTGTGACCAGGATTCATCCATGCAGTTTGGCTTTGGCAGCTTTTACCATGACTACACTTACCTTATGATCACTGTGGTGATGGTGCTTTCAGCCCCATTGCCACACTGTTCAAAAGGTGCATCAGCTATGGACCCCATACTTACCTTTTGGTCACTGTGGTGATGGGGCTTTAGGCCCCATTGCCACACTGTTCAAAAATGTGCATCAGCTATCAACCCTACACTTCCCTTTTGGCACTGTGGTGATGGGGCTTTAGGCCCCATTGCCACACTGTTCAAAAAGTGCATCAGCTATGGACACCACACTTCCCTTTTGGTCACTGTGGTGATGGGGCTTTAGGCCCCATTGCCACACTGTTCAAAAAGTGCATCAGCTATGGACACCACACTTCCCTTTTGGTCACTGTGGTGATGGGGCTTTAGGCCCCATTGCCACACTGTTCAGAAATGTGCATCAACTATGGACACCACACTTCCCTTTTGGTCACTGTGGTGATGGGGCTTTAGGCCCCATTGCCACACTGTTCAAAATGTGCATCAGCTATGGACACCACACTTCCCTTTTGGTCACTGTGGTGATGGGGCTTTAGGCCCCATTGCCACACTGTTCAAAATGTGCATCAGCTATGGACACCACACTTCCCTTTTGGTCACTGTGGTGATGGGGCTTTAGGCCCCATTGCCACACTGTTCAAAAAGTGCATCAGCTATGGACACCTCACTTCCTTTTGGTCACTGTGGTGATGGGGCTTTAGGCCCCATTGCCACACTGTTCAAAAGTGCATCAGCTATGGACACCACACTTCCCTTTTGGTCACTGTGGTGATGGGGCTTTAGGCCCCATTGCCACACTGTTCAAAAAGTGCATCAGCTATGGACCCCACACTTACCTTTTGGTCACTGTGGTGATGGGGTGTTCGAGCCCATTGCCACAGTGGCCATGGTCGGCTTGCATTGTGGAGGCCACACACATTTATGTGTGACACATGTGATAGGGGGTCACATTGTATGTTCAATGTCATGTTCAGTCTTGTAGGCATTTGACACAGACTACACACGCTTGTCAGGGTGTTGGGGGGATGTAATTTTCTATCATTCCTTATGTGGGAGTATGCTGGTTGTGTCATGCATTACCCGTCCTATGAGTAGGGGTGGTGTTAGTGGTAGGCATCCATCCCCCATGAGTGGGGATGGTAGTAGTGACAGGCATCCAGCCCCCTGAGTAGGGGTGGTGGTGGTGGCAGGCATCCAGGCCCCCTGAGTAGGGGTGGTGGTAGTGGCAGGCATCCATCCCCTAAGGGTGGGTATGGTAGTAGTGACAGGCATCCAGGCCCCCTGAGTAGGGGTGGTGGTAGTGGTAGGCATCCAGCCCCCCCTGAGTAGGGGTGGTGGTAGTGACAGGCATCCATCCTCCTAAGGATGGGGATGGTAGTAGTGACAGGCATCCAGCCCCCCTGGATAGGGGTGGTGGTAGTGGCAGGCATCCATCCCCTAAGGATGGGGATGGTAGTAGTGACAGGCATCCAGCCCCCCCTGGATAGGAGTGGTGGTAGTGGCAGGCATCCATCCCCCTAAGGGTGGGGATGGTAGTAGTGACAGGCATCCATGCCCCCCCCTGAGTAGGGGTGGTGGTAGTGACAGGCATCCAGCCCCCCCCTGAGTAGGGGTGGTGGTGGTGACAGGCATCCAGCCCCCCCTGAGTAGGGGTGGTGGTGGTGGCAGGCATCCAGGCCCCCCTGAGTAGGCGTAGTGGTAGTGGCAGGCATCCATCCCCTAAAGGTGGGGATGGTAGTAGTGACAGGCATCCAGCCCCCCTGGATAGGGGTGGTGGTAGTGGCAGGCATCCATCCCCTAAGGGTGGGGATGGTAGTAGTGACAGGCATCCATGCCCCCTGAGTAGGGGTGGTGGTAGTGACAGGCATCCAGCCCCCTGAATAGGGGTGGTGGTGGTGGCAGGCATCCAGGCCCCCTGAGTAGGGGTGGTGGTAGTGGCAGGCATCCATCCCCCTAAGGGTGGGGATGGTAGTAGTGACAGGCATCCAGCCCCCTGAGTAGGGGTGGTGGTAGTGACAGGCATCCAGCCCCCTGAGTAGGGGTGGTGGTAGTGACAGGCATCCAGCCCACCCTGAGTAGGGGTGGTGGTGGTGGCAGGCATCCAGGCCCCCTGAGTAGGGGTGGTGGTAGTGGCAGGCATCCATCCCCTAAGGGTGGGGATGGTAGTAGTGACAGGCATCCAGCCCCCCTGAGTAGGGGTGGTGGTAGTGACAGGCATCCAGGCCCCCTGGGTAGGGGTGGTAGTAGTGGCAGGCATCCAGGCCCCCCTGAGTAGGGGGGGTGGTAGTGGCAGGCATCCATCCCTAAGGATGGGGATGGTAGTAGTGACAGGCATCCAACCCCCTGGATAGGGGTGGTGGTAGTGGCAGGCATCCATCCCCCTAAGGGTGGGGATGGTAGTAGTGACAGGCATCCATGCCCCCTGAGTAGGGGTGGCGGTAGTGACAGGCATCCAGCCCCCTGAGTAGGGGTGGTGGTAGTGACAGGCATCCAGCCCCCTGAGTAGGGGTGGTGGTGGTGGCAGGCATCCAGGCCCCCTGAGTAGGGGTGGTGGTAGTGGCAGGGATCCATCCCCCTAAGGGTGGGGATGGTAGTAGTGACAGGAAGCAAGCCCTCCCTGGATAGGGGTGGTGGGAGTGGCATGCATCCATCCCCCTAAGGGTGGGGATGGTAGTAGTGACAGGCATCCATGCCCCCTGAGTAGGGGTGGTGGTAGTGACAGGCATCCAGCCCCCCCTGAGTAGGGGTGGTGGTAGTGACAGGCATCCAGCCCCCCCTGAATAGGGGTGGTGGTGGTGGCAGGCATCCATGCCCCCCTGAGTAGGGGTGGTGGTAGTGGCAGGCATCCATCCCCCTAAAGGTGGGGATGGTAGTAGTGACAGGCATCCAGCCCCCCCTGATTAGGGGTGGTGGTAGTGACAGGCATCCAGCCCCCCCTGAGTAGGGGTGGTGGCAGGCATCCAGGCCCCCCTGAGTAGGGTTGGTGGTAGTGGCAGGCATCCATCCCCCTAAGGGTGGGGATGGTAGTAGTGACAGGCATCCAGCCCCCCTGAGTAGGGGTGGTGGTAGTGACAGGCATCCAGGCCCCCTGGGTAGGGGTGGTAGTAGTGGCAGGCATCCAGCCCCTAAGGGTGGGTATGGTAGTAGTGACAGGCATCCAGGCCCCCTGAGTAGGGGTGGTGGTAGTGGCAGGCATCCATCCCCCTAAGGATGGGGATGGTAGTAGTGACAGGCATCCAGCCCCCCTGGATAGGGGTGGTGGTAGTGGCAGGCATCCATCCCCTAAGGGTGGGAATGGTAGTAGTGACAGGCATCCATGCCCCCTGAGTAGGGGTGGTGGTAGTGACAGGCATCCAGGCCCCCTGAGTAGGGGTGGTAGTAGTGGCAGGCATCCAGCCCCTAAGGGTGGGTATGGTAGTAGTGACAGGCATCCAGGCCCCCTGGATAGTGGTGGTGGTAGTGGCAGGCATCCATCCCCCTAAGGATGGGGATGGTAGTTGTGACAGGCATCCAGCCCCCCCTGGATAGGGGTGGTGGTAGTGGCAGGCATCCATCCCCCTAAGGGTGGGGATGGTAGTAGTGACAGGCATCCATGCCCCCCTGAGTAGGGGTGGTGGTAGTGACAGGCATCCAGGCCCGCCTGAGTAGGGGTGTTAGTAGTGGCAGGCATCCAGCCCCCTGAGGGTGAGGTTGGTAGTAGTGACAGGCATCCAGCCCCCCCTGAGTAGGGGTGGTGGTTGTGGCAGGCATCTAGCCCCCCATGAGTAGGGGTGGTGGTAGGGTGGTGTTGGTGGTAGGCATCCATCCCCCTATGGGTGTGTATGGCATTGGTGTTGGCCATCCCACCCCTATGGTTCTGCTGTTGCTAGTGTACGTTATTTGTGCATCCCTATGTGTGTGTGACATATTTCGGGTACGTGTAGTTTGTTTGTATTGTTGGTGTTTGACTTACCGTCTGCGCCGTACGCGTCCGTGCCGGTCCCGGTAATAGATGTAGAGTATAGGTAGGACCTGTGCAATGGGATTCATGCTTGGATCGTCTCGTTCGGGTTTCTCGTGTCTTCGAGTCGTACTCGTAGCAGGCTTGTTCGTCTCGTAGCCGTGGATCGTCTTCTGGCGCGAAACGGAGCTTATGTACGGCTCGCCCGGATGCTCAAACGTGCCGGACGTAGCGACGGGTTCGGCGCGTACGGATTGCGCATCGTACTAGTCCGGCCGGAAGGTGCTGTGTATTTGCTTCCGTGCGGCTCGATTCGGCGTTCACGGATCCGGCTCGGGCGGGGAACAGGAGCTGGATTGGGTGAGTACGGCTCGCTCGGAAACTGGGTTGTTATACGCATCGTACTTGTTCGTCCGGACGAGTGTACGAATCGGTCGGGAAACACGCATTCGGCTTGTATTTTTTCCGGGCGAATACTGTTAGGTGCCCTACCGGCCGAGATCGGAATCGACCCCAGAGTCTAGAGATTGTGTAAGTAGGATGTATAGTGGGATATGTGTGTTTTTAACTAGCCAGGTAATAGTGAATACTGGGTCCGGTATGACGATACGTGTGTGTTAACAGTGCAACAAACAGGAAACACACCATAAGAAATGGCCTTTAATACACACTTCCTGATATGTCACTTGGTGACATTTACAACAACTGCTCACAGGTTTTCGCCCTGCAGACCCTGCAACCTATTTTTGCAAGATTGTCAGCACTTTTTGGGGTGAAAGTGAATCCACTGCATCCTCCCCTCAATCGAGCCACCAAAGCCTGAACATCGTACACCTTGGCATCTGAGAGGCTAGGGAAGATCAAGTTCTCCAGGAAGGAACTGCAGAACTTGGGCGAGGAGGACATTAGGGAGGGGCTATGCCTAATGGATCATGTCATGGCGAAGATGAGTGCAAGAAGTGTCAGAAGTTGTGCTAGTCAGTCAATGACCTGCTCAATGCAGTGTATTTAACTCCACAAACTGTTGATCATTGCATGAAATGGTTCAGTGATCTTAAGAGGAGAGTGAGAGACGTCCTTGAAAAGCACCACCAAGAAAGCCTTGTTAAGGGAAGAGGTCCAGTACCAGTGTAGAAGCTGGAGACCTCGGAGGAGATAGTCAAGCCCATAATATCAAACACAAAAACGTTGATGGGAGAAATGCTTGCAATTTGCCTAGCCACGGGTAATCACTTGGCGTAGCATGCAAATCCATTGTTCTTTTCTTTTGCCACCATGCCTCCTCACATTGGACGCAGCGATATGCAAATCAGTCTTGGTCCTGATCCAACAGGACCAGTCCAGCCTGAACTGGCAAGCCAGGTTGTCTCTGAACCGGAACATACAAGCAACCAAGACTGGTTTTAGCCTGTTAGGGCCTCTTCAATCAGGTGCAACAAGGTTCCAGTGGGACAGTGAGCAAGGGACCGACGTCTGGGCATATCCTTGGCCACTTAAGGTGTTACATCAAACACACAAAAGGTGATGGGAGGAATGATTGCAATTTGTCTAACCACTGACAATCGCTCAGTGTAGCATTCCAGCTCATCTTTCTTTTGCCCACCATCAATCAATCAATCAATCAATCAATCAATTGTAAGCGCGCTGCTCACCTGTGAGAGTCTCAAGGTGCTGGGGGGCAGAGGGGGAGGGGCGGCGCCATTCCGTTCAGCCGAAGAGCCAGGTCTTGAGCGTTTTCCTGAAGGTGTTCAGGGAGGGTGCGAGTCTGATGTCTGCCGGTAGCTCGTTCCAGGTCTTGGCTGCAATGTGAGAGAACGATCTTCCGCCTGCTCTGGCTCTGTGGATGTGGGGGGTTTCAGCCAGAGCGAGGCTGGATGATCGCAGGTTTCTTTTGGGTACGTGGAAGTTTATTCTGTCGGTGAGGTATTTGGGACCGTTGTTGTGCAGGCATTGGTAGGCATGGGTGAGTATTTTGAAGGTGACTCTCTTCTCCACGGGGAGCCAGTGGAGTCACCGCAGGTGTTGGCTGATGTGCTCGCGTCGGGGGATGCCGAGGACGAGTCTGGTCGCGGTGTTCTGTATTGTTTTCAGTTTGCGGAGTAGGGACTTGTTGATGCCAGCGTAGAGTTGCTGGTGATGAGTGCGTGGGTGACTGTTTTCCTCGACTCAGGGGGATCCATTTGAAGGTCTTCCGGAGGATGCGGAGGGTGTTGAAGCAGCTGGAGGTGACGGCGTTGACCTGTCGGTTCATGGTGAGTGAAGAGTCGAATACGATGCCGAGGTTCTTGGTGTGGTCTGAGGAGGTAGGGGGGTTTACGAGGGCGGGGGGCCACCAGGTGTTGTCCCATGCTGAGGGGGTGGTTCCGAGGATGAGGACTTCAGTCTTCTTGGCGTTGAGTTTTAGGCAGCTGTTGGTCATCCAGACTGCGAGTTCTTGCATTCCTCTTTGGAAGTTGAGTTTTGAGGTGGAGGGTTCTTTGGTCAGGGAGAGGATGAGTTGGTGTCGTCGGCGTAGGATACGATGTTAAGGCTGTGTTGTCGGACGATGTCTGCGAGGGGGCCATGTAGATGTTGAAGAGGGTCGGGCTCAGAGATGACCCCTGTGGGACTCCGCAGGTGATTTCCGTGGGGGCGGAGAGGAAGGGCGGTAGTCTGATCCTTTGGCTTCTTCCGGTGAGGAACGAGCGGATCCAGTCTAGGGCAGGTCCTTGTATGCCGGCGTCATGTAGTCTAGCGGCTAGTGTGCGGTGAGAGACGGTGTCGAAGGCTGCAGACAGGTCGAGGAGGATGAGGGCTGTGGAGTGGCCTTGGTGAAGGAGGGTGCGGATGTCGTCTGTGGCTGAGAGTAGGGCGGTCTCGGTGCTGTGGTTGGCTCGAAATCCGGATTGGGACGGGTCAAGGATGGCGTGCTCTTCGATGAATCGTGTCAGTTCCTGGTTGACTGTTTTCTCTGCCACTTTGGCCGCGAAAGGGAGAAGAGAGATGGGCCGGTAGTTTTTGAGGTCGGTGGGGTCAGCCGTGGGCTTCTTGATCAGGGGCCTGACTTCGGCACCCTTCCAGTCGTCTGGGAAGTTGCCTGTTTTGAAAGGGGTGTTGATGGTGTGTTGCAGTTGGGGCACGATGGTGTCTGCGGCTCTGTGGTAGATGTGCGGGGGCAGGGGTCGGAGGGGGCCCCCGAGTGGATGCCTTTCATGGCTGCGGCAGTGTCCATGGTCGTGATTGGTGTCCAGTTGGAGATGGTGGGCTGGCTGGTGTCTTGGGGGGGCGGCGGGCTGGCTGAGATGTCTTGTGGGTGGTCGCTGAAGTTGTCGTAGAGTGTTCTGATCTTGAGGTGGAAGTAGGTTCCGAGCTTGTCGCAGAGGTCTTGGGTCGGGGTGATGTCTGTGGCTTCGCTGCGTGGGTTGGTGAATTCCTGAATGACATTGAAGAGTTCCTTGGAGTTGGTGGAGTTGGTGAGGATCTTGTTGCGGATGAAGTTCCTTTTCGTTGTCCTGATTTGGTTGTGGTAGTCTGTCATGGCGTCCTTGTAGGTGGAGTAGTTGTCGGTTTACTTGGTGTTCCTCCAGTTCTTTTCTAGGCGTCTGCAGGTGCGCCTGGCTTCTTGGAGGTCGGTGGTGAACCAGGCAGCTTTTCTGTGGCGTTGTTTGCCGGGGTTGCGAAGCGAAACGAACCATGCCACCTCAGATTAGACTCAGCGATATGTGGCATGGTGGGCAATAGAGCGATGAGTTGGACTGCTACACCCAACGATTGCCAGTTTAGGCAAAACAGAAATTCTCATCATAGGAAACACCACTTCCATTTGATCTTGGTAGCCACCAGAGCTAGGCATACCGCCCAACCCAGTCAAAATGGCCTGAAACCTTGGTGTAAAGTTTGCGAGTGACCTCTCCTTCAGCACCCAAATAACATCAGTGGCAACCTGCTTCTACGTTCTTCTCAAAGCACTCAGAAAAATTCTAGCAGTCATGCCTTCCTCAGCAAACAAGGCGGTAGTGCATGCCCTTAAGTTTGAGACTTGACTGCCCCAAAGCCTTATAAACCGGCCTTTATAAACACCTTATTCATAGGCTCCAACTGGTTTACAATACTGTGGGGAGACTGAGTCTGAACCTCACACGACGCAGCACCATTTCTTTGCACCTTCAAGATCTCCACTGGCTGTCAGTTTTTTTGTTGTTGTTGTTGCAGTTTTATATAGTGCAAACTCGACCCGAAGGTATTGGAGCACTTTACATGAGCACCAGTTACCATACACAAGGACACATTCAGTTTTCGGTAGGCGCGGTGAGATTAAGTGATGTGCCCAGAATCACAGGATGTTGAGACAACGCCAAGACTCGAACCCGGTTCCCCAGCTCCAAAGTCGGCAGCTCTGGCCATTACGGCGCATCCACACTAGCTAACAGAAGCGGATTTAAAGCCTTCACCTCCAAAACCTCATCACACCTTAGAACACAGCTGACTCCATCAGATTCTCTAATGCTTTCCGCATCGCTCCTCCAAGATTCTTTGGAGCCAGCAGGGGTGGATGGATGATCTTATGCTGTCCTTGCAGCCAAATATAGGAATGAGCTACAACTAGGACTCAGGAAAGCCTCTGCTGTGTCATTCTTTCATAATTAAATTAGTTAAATGACAACATCGCTCTTCTTGCATTAGCACTTCTAATCAGGCCCAAGCCCTTACTCCTTTGTCTTGTTAGCGCATGTATGTCCATTTCTTGGGTAGGAGTAGTGCTCCACAAATACTTCATTTCTTCATTCAGTCATTCATTCCATTTCCCAGCTTCAGTCTCCTCACCCGGTTACGATCACAAATGCTTTCTGCGAATCCCTTCCCTTCAGAAGGGGAAAGAGTAGGACTCAAACTTCCAGCAGCATTATAGGAGAACTCTGTCAAAGGGGCAGGTGTCTCTAAGATGTGAGCTTCAAAATTCCGAACCATGACAGAAAAGGCTCTCTGACAGACAGGCACTGCCTCAGGGAGATCGCCAGGCCTCGAGACAGGGAGCAAAGCTGAGGCGCGAGGCCATGGATGGCAGCTTCATTTGAGAAGCAGCCTTCTTGGGGCAAGGCCAGACTATCCCCTTACGTTTCACTGTCTGTCAGACTATGTCAGTTTTAATGTAGTCGAGTCTGAGACGATCGTATGTGTCACAAGTTCCGGTTGTGCTTCAGGGCTTGGTGTTCATGGTATTTAAGAGTAGTCTTAAATAGGTAAAGGGGATAGGCTGCGTGCTGGAGTCTGATCTAACATGACGCTCTCTTTGTTTAAGGTTTCCCAGCCATAATAAGATCACACATAAAAAGTGAAGACTGCTTTTTGAAGAAACAGATTCAGCATTGGACAGCCATAACTTTCAGCAGTCTGGTATCATGCGCAACGGAAAGAAAAACACAGCGGTAAGATTACAGACGAGGCGTAAAAGGTGTACTTCAATAGGACAACACACTTGGTTAAGAACACAGTGGGTGCAAAATCAACCTTACTGCGCCATCAGCAAGTGCAGAGAGATGATGTGCATCAAAAGTACATCATATTTGCCTAACAGTACATTGAGTTGGAAAAGCGCCATAATGAAAACGCGGGGGCACACTTTTAGAAGCACAAATGCAACTACACTGTCGTGCATGGATACATTGCTTCACCGACCATGCACTGAGGTGAGAAATCGTCTTTAGGCAGGCAGACCAACACACCTAGTAGCAAGCAGGTAACAGTGAGACTAAACCACTCTTCTGGCCTTATCCAAAATGTGGATGACACTTTCTTCAAGCAATGGCTAGAGAGGGCAGGCCCACATGAACAAAGGCAGAAGGGGTAGACCAAAGACCCTCTGTTAGACCTGGCTTCTACAGCGGGTTTATCCCCAGATTGTTTGCTTGTGGCCTTCAGTTCTGACCTGTTTTTGTTGGTTTTATGACTCTGGGCACTGATCAGTACTAAAGTGCATATGCTCTCCCTGTAAATTGTTGCTATGGATTGGTGATTCCATGATTGGCATATTTACTAGTCAGTCCCTAGTACAGTGCACTGTGTGTGCCCAAGGCCTGTAAATTAAATGCTGCTAGTGGGCCTGCAGCACTGATTGTGCCACCCACATAAGCAGCCTGTAAATGTAACTCAGATCTGCCACTGCAGTATCTGTGGGCAGTCTAGTACTGCCATGTCGACTTGGCAAGTGCACCCACTTGCCAGGCCCTGCCCTTCCCTTTTCTTACATGTTAGTCACCCCTAAGGTAGGCCCAATGTACCACTGTGGGCAGGGTGCAGTGTAAGTGAAAGGTAGGACATGGCCTGGTGTGTGTGGCATGTCCTGATAGCGAAATACTGCCAATTTCGTTTTTCACTATTGCAAGGCTACCTGTTCCCATAGGATAGAATGGGGAGTTTGCTTGTAAGATCTTATAAACATAACGGTAAGTAGTCATAATATCGAGTACATAATATCGTTTTACTATAATATCGAGTTAAAAATATCGTAAGTATAAAATATTGTTGTAAAAAATATCTATGTACATAATATCGTTTTTGTGTTTTGTAAAAAATATGGTTGTAAAAAATATCGACTACAAAAATATCGTTAGTAAATTATATAGTTTTAGTATCTTTTTTAAATATTGTTAAATGTTTTAAAATGATGTAATAATTAATAAAAATTATAAATTAAAATGTATAATAATTTTTAGGAGCGGGGTGTTGGGTTTATAGGGGATAAGGGTGGGTAGTGTTTTAAAAATTTGAGATTACATTTTTTTTAAAATTCTACATTATTGTAATAATTTATTATATTTTTTTAGGAGCGGGATGTTGGGTTAATAGGGGATAAGGGTGGGGAGTGTTTTAAAAAATTGAGATTACATTTTTTAATAATTTATAAAAAAGTTTATTAATTTATTATATTACTTTAGGAGTGGGATGTTGGGCTAATAGGGGATAAGGGTGGAGAGTGTTTTAAAAATTTAAATTTAAATTTTGAAAAAATGTAAAAAAAACGTACATTTATTTTGTAATTTTTTTTTCAGGAGCGGCATGTTGTGTTAATAGGGGTTAATGGTGGTAAGTTTTCTACATAATTATTTTAAAATTTTATAAAAACAAATTACATTTGAAATTAAATTACAAATTTAAAATTATGAGAGGTAATATTTGGTGAATAGTGGAAAATATTAATTTTTTATGTTAAATCTTCAAATTAATACTTTTTAATTTTATAATCTATTTTTAAAATGTTCTAAAAATTATGGGGTCGATTCCGATCTCGGTCGGTAGGTCTCCGAATCGGATTCGGCTTTACCGGATCCGAGTCGGAGGCTTTGTTTCCGACCGAGTCGTACAGAGGTCCGGACGCCCAAGTACGATGCGAATGAACGCGAAATAGCCGACCGAATCGTTTCCGGGTCCGAACCGCTCCGTCCGACTCGTTCGCACTCGATTTGTACTGCGCAATGGAGACGTTTTACGACCGAGCCAGTACGATGCACGATCCGGACAGCCGGATCGAGTCGGAGCCTCCGACACGTGAAAGCTCAGGGAAGCGGACTTCGGGGGTCCGTGCCGGACCCCCCTTCACCGGTAGCCTTACGACTCAGAAACAGGGGGGACCCATGGGTCCCCCCTATACATGCATGTATGGTGCGGATGGCACCAACGCGTACCCACTACAGGGGGCACACTTTTGCACAACGTACCCATTGAGTCAATGGGAGCCCATGTACGCGTCGTACGACCGGCTCCCATTGACTTCAATGGGAGTCCGACCGAACCGAGTCCAGCAGCATACGGCCGCATCGTAATCGCTCGGTCGGACTGCAGGGGTCCGGCTCGGTCGGAAAACAATCCGGATCCGGATCGGTCGGAGAGCTTTCTGACCCAGATCAGAATCGGCCCTTATGAGTGCAATATTTCTGTAATTGTGTTTAAATTTTGTTACAGTATTTTTAAATATAATTGATAACAAATATTTTCTTTATATGTAAAAATATTATTATTTCATTACTGGAATTTATATCTTATAGTTGGTGTAGTTTATATTTTTTACATTTACAAATGTAAAAAATATCGACTACAAAAATATCGTTAGTAAATTATATCGTTTTAGTATTTTTTTAAATATTGTTAAATGTTTTAAAATGATGTAATAATTAATAAAAATTATAAATTAAATTGTATAATAATTTTTAGGAGCGGGGTGTTGGGTTTATAGGGGATAAGGGTGGGTAGTGTTTTAAAAATTTGAGATTACATTTTTTTTAAAATTCTACATTATTGTAATAATTTATTATATTTTTTTAGGAGCGGGATGTTGGGTTAATAGGGGATAAGGGTGGGGAGTGTTTTAAAATATTGAGATTAAATTTTTTAATAATTTATAAAAAAGTTTATTTATTTATTATATTACTTTAGGAGTGGGATGTTGGGCTAATAGGGGATAAGTATGGGGAGTGTTTTTAAAAATTTAAATTTTTCGTGGGCGTGGCTACGAGCGTCCAGATGGCGGTCGCACCTTAGGTGTGCTCCGGACCCCTCCGTCATCCGCTCTGCCACCCATCACCATCGGGATCGCCCAACACCTGGCGCCACGTACCTGGCTGCCTGCTGACCTCCGGAGCTCCGTTTGGGGCACTGGGTGCCGACCGGAGACCGTGTTGGCTGTCCTGGTCTCCCGGACCCGCAGCGCGGCTCCCTTCAAAATGGCGGCTCCTGCCGCGGTGCTCTCGGTCCCATCGTCGGCAGAACTCAACTGAGCGAGGGGGCTCCTGGTGTGGCTGGTGCCCCCCCCGCATCGCGAGACCCGGCCGGTCTCCCCTCCTGGGCGACGGCGGCCGCGAAGTGCGTGGTGGAAGAGTGGCGGTGCCTGGCGCCTTTGCCTTTGCCTGGAGCGGGCCTGCCCTTCCGGGGCCTTCGGAGGCGGGCCCTGCTCGGCGGGGTGTCCCTGTGCCCGCTGGCCGCTTGCAGCGATCCTGTAGGACCTGTGGGGAGGTGCCCCGAGGCCGTCAGAGCCCTCTCTGCACCCACCGAGGCCTGACTTTGCTGACGTTGTTTCCTGGACCCCCACTGGCGGTGTGCACGTTTGCTGCCCCCCGGGGCCCGGACTGACGGCGCTGACGCGGCCTGCTGCAGCGGGGCACCCTGGTCGGACTGGGGCCTGGTTTGGCGGTACAGGTGCTGTGGGCCTGCAGGGCTGTAGGGAGCGGCACGTCGTCGTTGCCCCCGGAGGGCCTGGACGGACATCACCGGCGCCGGGGGCTTCCACTAGCTGCAGGGGCTGTGATCTTGCGTCACCCCTGGGGCCTGGACGGACATCACCGGTGTCGAGGGCTGATACTACATCCACGGGCCTTCATCGGCACTGAGATCTACTGGCAGTGGAGAACCTGTGGTATCTGCGCGGGGAGGCCTGCACCACGACCTGAACCCGAGGTCGGAGCCGCTGCTGCGGTGGATGGTCTGCGGCGGACGGAGCGCTCCGGCGGGCGGACCTGGAGGTAAGGAGTGGGGGCTCGGTGGCGCCTGGGCTTGGGTGAGGATTCGGCTGTCGACCGGGCAGCAGGCGAGGTGCGGGGGAGGCCACTAGTCAGTGCGGCTCCTCCTCCCCCTCCCTCCTTTCCCCCCACTCCTGATGTGCCCCCCGGTGACTTGCGGTGGAGGTAAACCCACCCCTCTCTGGGCCTGGGGTGTGGACGGATTTGTTCGGCCGTCACTTCGGGCGGCGGTGACCCCTATAGGGCGTCCCTGACCTGGGCACGGTGGTCGGGTGGACCCGCAGTGCCCCGGACCTTTAGAGATACTCTGTGTTGCCGCCCGGCGGAGTGCCTGGTGGCCTGAGGTGGGGGAACCTGTGCGTGGCTCCTTCTCCTTCTACTTCGGCCGCAGGTTTCGGGCGGCGGCAGGTCGAGTCGCACCGAGTCCTGACATCTGTTGCTTGCCCCCGCCGACCCCCGGCCACCAGTGTTAACCTGTCAACCTCTATTTGTGGGACTCTGAACCCGTGATTTCCTCGAGTCGCCATGGGCCGGACGGACCGGTCAACGAAGACCCCTGCCACCCAGACGAAAATGGACCGCTTCACCAGCTTGGAGGCGGGGGCTACCGGGGGTGTGGCTGACCAGGAGGCTCCTCCAGCTCTGGATTTGACCACCATCCTCCAGGCTATCCAGGCCTCCCAAACCTCGGTGGAGGGTAAGATTGCAGAAGTGCGAGTAGATATGACTCTCATTCGACAGGACCTCCGAAACGCCACTGCTCGGATTACAGAGACTGAGACCCGTATCTCCACTGTGGAGGATGACGTCCAACAACTTAAGGGGCAGGTGGCCCGTCTCCAGTCGCACACTCAGGAACTACACCGTCGGGCGGAGGATGCCGAAAATAGATCTCGACGCAACAACCTCCGCCTGGTGGGCTTTCCAGAAGGAGCGGAACAGGGCCGAGCGGTGGACTTCCTGGAGGGGTGGCTAAGGTCGTGGATCCCGGAGGGCTCTCTTTCTCCTTGGTTCGCGATTGAGCGGGCCCATCGGTCTTTGGCCCCCAGGCCGGCGCCGGGTGCGCCTCCTCGGCCGTTCATAATGCGGGTCCTCAACTTTAAAGACCGCGACATCATCCTGTCTGAAGCTCGCAAACAACAGCGGCTACGCTACGAAAATGGGGCAGTCATGATCTTCCCAGATTACACCCGCGAGGTCCAGGGCCAGCGCCGCTCCTTTGGGGAGGTCAAGCAAAAGCTGAGGGCACTTAACATCCAGTATCGGCTCCTCTTCCCGGCTCGCCTGCGAGTGGTGTTCGCAAACAAAACGCTGTTCTTCGACAACCCGACAGAGGCCTGGGCCTGGGCTACGGAGGAGCGCCCTCTGCGGGCCGATGGTCGGGCCCTGGGCATGGAGGGAACGGAGAGCAGATCTGGCCACCCCGCCCCCTTCGCTCCTCAACATCAACGTAACCGCTCCCGCAGGCGCCGTGGGCGGAGGAGGGCCCGCTCAGACTCCCCACCGGGCCACTCCCGACAACCAATATCGCTTTCCGGGGACCCCTGCCCGGGAGGCGCTCTGGCTCCTCCGGCCATTTGGATGGCGGTGGTGCTTTGCCCGGGCCTGCGGCGATTGACCTCCCAGAATCAGACCTCTCCCGTAGCCCAATACTTCTGAAAGACCCAGCTTGAACTGGTCTCTGCCCGCCGGGCCTGGCTCCGCGGCCGGAGACGGTGCTTTAACTCTGAACATTTCTTTCCTTCCCGATGGACTCGTAAACACACATCCGGACATGAGGAGGGGTCCTCCACGCTTCCCCATTCCCAAGCGTTTTAGTTTGGTTGCTTAATCACTGGTTTACTGTTAGGGCGACAGATGCTTCCGTTCCTGAAGTGTAGGGTGGGGGGTGGGAGAGGGGTTGGGGGTGGGACCGTTGTCCCATGTTTTGAGTTTATTTTTGGTTGTTTTGGTTGTTTTATTTTTAGCTCCGCTGCACCAGTTTTCACACGACACCCTAATTTGCACCTCAAGAGACATGCAGACCTTCTTTCAGATATTTCGATGGGCCTGCTGATATCCAGCTGGGAAGTCCCATCCCCCGCAGAGCCCACAATCACAATGTTGTACACACCACTACGCCCGACACACCCCTGCGGGTACTTCTCTGCATTGCACCAGTACTTACATCATGCCCAGCCCTGCATCCGGTGGCGTACATAGACTTCCCTTTGGACACTGCACCACAACCTCACGCGCTCTATTTTGATGTGGGCCCCCGTCTGGGTCCCACTTGCCAGGCCATCCCACCATGCCACTATGCCAGACATACCTCCACTGAGTACTTCTCTACGCATCTTGTCTTGGAACGTTAATGGCCTCCTGGACCGTTTCAAGCGGATGGCTGCCCTGCGCCACGCGCACCGCCTAGGGGTGGACATATTATTACTGCAGGAGACGCATTTGCTGGGTAACCATTGCCCCTTCCTAACGCGCTATGGATATGATAGGGCGTGGCACTCGGGGTTCACTCGGGGATCCCGAGGGGTGGCGATCCTGGTGAAGCGCTCCCTTCCCCTTGTCATTGTGCAGACAGCCCTTGATGCCCAGGGTACATTTGTGGCCATCAGTGGTACGTTACATGGGAACCCCATTAACCTTGTATCGCTCTATTCCCCTCCTTCAATGCTGGCGGCGACATTAGCTAAAGCTACAGATCTCCTGGCGTCCTTACCATTGGGCCCCACTTATCTCGGGGGATTTTAACGCGGTCTCCTCACCCGACCTTGACACGTCTGGCCCCCTTCCTCCAGTAGAATTGCTCAAGCAAAGCAATTGAAGACCTGGTCTGAGTCCCTGGGCTTGTGCGATGCCTGGCGTACATGGCACCCACATTCTAAGCAGTTTACACACACTTCGGCAGCGCACCATACGCAAGCGCGTATTGACGCCATTTTCGTTCCAGCGACAGATTGTCTCACGGTCCAGGACGTCGCCATCCTCCCGCGTGGTATCTCGGACCACTCCCCGGTAGTGATTCGCACGGGCCCCCGTCCACCTGCACGCGGCAGACATGGAGATTTAATGCCTGGTTTCTCCAAGACAGGGAGTTCCGGAAGGCGGTGGGTCAGGAACTTAAGCATTATTTCCTCTCCAACGACGGATCCGTCTCCTCCCGGGGGTTCTATGGGAGGCGGGTAAGGCCACGATTAGGGGTTCGCTAAGGGCCAGCTCAAGCGTCAGCGACAGGCCCAAGCAGAACAAATTACCAGTCGTGAGGCGCAAGCCTTACGCCTCGAGCAGGCCTCTGCTCAATCTCCAGACACCCCCGCAGCCAGACTCCTCGCCCGGCTCCGGTCGGAAATCAAACAGTTGTCGCTGGAGGCGGCCAAACTCCTTTGGCGTTCGTCCGTGGCCAGGGTGTATGGCTGGGGCGACAAGAACGGTTCGCTCCTCCAGTGCCTTGCCACTTATCCCAGGGCAAATCGCATTATACCAGAGGTCATAGCGCAGGACGGCTCGGTGTGTCGGTCCCCAGACGGGATGGCTCGTGCCTTTGCGTCCTACTACCAGCAATTATACATGGCCAGATCCCCATCCTTACCACTCGCTGGTATATTGGAGGTCGAGGTGGCCCCCTCCCCAGCCTAGATCCCATTAGCCGGAAAGACCTTGAGCGTCCCATCACACGTGTGGAGATAGAGGGAGCGATCGCCCTCGTTTCCTCCGGTAAGACGCCGGGCCCAGACGGCTTCCCTCAAGAGTACTACATGCACTATCGGGACAGTCTCACTCCGCATTTGGTGGGGTTGTTTCGGGAAGCTATTGCAAAAGGCTCCTTTCCCCAGGAGGTGGATCTGGCCACCATCGTGGTTCTTCCCAAGTCTCAACCACCCTCACCACGGTGTGCGGACTACCGTCCCATCTCCCTCATCAATACTGAGATTAAATTGTTCGCCACGATCCTCGCCCAGCGACTCAAACCCCACTTGTCCACGCTGGTCCACCCCGACCAATGCGGATTTATGCCCTCACGTGGCACTAGGCATTGTCTTCGCAGACTGCACGTCGCCCTGGCACACCATCATCTCCTTACTCCCTATCTCGCGATCCTTCTGGTAGACTTTGAAAAGGCCTTCGATTCGGTGGACTGGGGGTTCTTGGCGGACGTCCTTACTACGATGGGACTCGGTCCCCGTTTTTGTGCCATGGTAAAGTTCTTTATGCTTCCCCCGCGCCCGTGTTTTGGTGAACGGGGTTCTGTCGGAGCCCTTCCCGGTTCGCAGAGGAACAAGACAGGGTTGTCCCCTGTCCCCGCTGCTGTTCGCCTTGGTGATGGAGCCCCTGGCGTCCATGATGCGATCGTGCAAGGGTCTGCGGGGATGGAGTGGCCCAACACCGAACCAGACAAAATCGCACTCTATGCAGATGACGTCCTCATCTATTTGGCAGACCCCGCCAGATCTGGCCCCCTTTGTCTCCACATCCTACACCTCTTCGAGCGGGCTTCGGGCCTCCGGCTTAACCCGGACAAGTCGGCCTTGGTCCCCCTACACCTGTCTCGCGAATGTTTTGACTGGCAATCCAACATTCCTCTTCGCCGTCAATCCTTCAAATACTTGGGGATATGGATGACCTTGCTCCCTGAGCTCAGCTGGGCCCTCAACGTGGCCCCACTGGTGAGGCGGGTTAAGGCAGACCTCCAGAAGTGGCAGTTATAGCCCCTGAATCCCATGGGGAGGGTCGCCCTATTTAAAATGATGGTGCTTCCTCGGTTCCTGTATGTACTGCAAAACACCCCCATCGGCTTTCCCAGACCCTGGTTCCGCGAACTTGACAGCATTGCTAGTAAGTTTTTATGGGGAAATGGTAGGGCCCGGCTGGCACTTGCAGTGTGTAGGATCCCTCCTTCGACGGGGGACTGGGGATGACCCACCTCTATTTATATTACTTGGCCACGCGGCTCCTCTCCATTCACGATTGGTTCAATGGGGGTTGGTCGGACCCGGCGTACAGGCTCGAGGTCGGAGAATTGGGTTTCGCCAAGATCCAAGCTATGCTATATGGGGCCCCTATTCCCTCCCGCTTGCCAGAGGTGACACGCTCGGTGCTGTTGGCCTGGCGAGCTGCATTGCGACATACCAAGTGGACACGTACGTTGACCCAATGCACACCCTTGTGGCAAGGGACTTGGCTCAAAGAAGTCAACACACTACAGGGGTTTAGAGCATGGGATTCGATAGGCATTTCGCAGCTTGGCGATGTGTGGGTGGGGGACCACATGCGGTCCTTCGACGACCTTCAAAGCAGATATTCCTTACATCAGTCACAATTCTATAGGTATTTGCAGCTACGCCACGCCCTTCACACCCACCTAACGACTGGCACGCGCCTTCAAGACCATAGTCCGCCTGAGGCCCAGATAATGTTTGGTGATCTGGGGAGAGGCGGCATCTCCCGCATCTATCGTACACTGATTAACAATGCCCCCACTTCCTTAGACCGACACCGGGCTCAATGGGAGGGTTGGGTAGGCACCTTAGACGAGGAGGACTGGCGCGACGCCCTTATGGCTCCTCGGACGGTCACGGCCTCAGCCAGATTGCGCTTAGTGCAATTATATTACTTACATGCTGCATATCTTACCCCAATGCGTCTTCACCGGGCCGGACTTAGCCTAACCTCTGCTTGCGCCAGGTGCGGTCACGATCCCGCAGATTTTTTTCATATGGTATGGGTATGTCCCCGCTTGGAGCAGTTCTGGGAGGAGATTGAAGAGGAACTCACTGAGGTTTTGGGCTGGGAGGTCCCCCATGACCCAAGGCACGCACTCCTGGGTATCACTGATGGGCTGGATGGGTCACGGAATGAAAAACTGTTTTACACTACGGCAATGGTGGTTGCCAAGAGAGACATTGCGGCCTCCTGGAAGCTTTCCGAACCTCCGTGCGCTGGACCCTGGAGGAATGGAGTGGACTGGTGTGCCTCGCAGGAGAAAGTTATGTACGAGGCTCGTGGGTGCCCTAAGAAGTACCGTAGGGTTTGGGGGAAATGGTTGGGGGAGGTGGAGTAGTCGTAGAGGGAACGCCCAAATTGGTACCCCTATGTATCTGTTTTTATCATTGTCTGTAAACTTTGAGGTGCTGCTTTCCTTTCCAGGTCCTGGTCATTTATGGTGTTGGACTGTAAGGCTGGTGTTTTGTTTGTTCTTCTTTTTCTTTATTTTATTAATTAATAAACAAAAATTTGTTTATCAAAAAAAATTAAATTTAAATTTTGATTTTTTTAAAAAAACATACATTTATTTTGTCATTTTTTTCAGGAGCGTCATGTTGTGTTAATAGGGGTTAATGGTGGTAAGTTTTCTACATAATTATTTTTAAATTTTATAAAAACAAATTACATTTGAAATTAAATTACAAATTTAAAATTATGAGAGGTAATATTTGGTGAATAGTGGAAAATATTAATTTTTTTATGTTACATTTTCAAATTAATACTTTTTTAATTTTATAATCTATTTTTAAAATTTTCTAAAAATGATGGGGTCGATTCCGATCTCGGTCGGTAGGCCTCCGAATCGGATTCGGCTTTACCAGATCCGAGTCGGAGGCTTTGTTTCCGACCGAGTCGTACAGAGATCCGGACGCCCAAGTACGATGCGAATGAACGCGAAATCGCCGACCGATTCGTTTCCGGGTCCGAACCGCTCCGTCCGACTTGTTCGCACTCGATTCGTACCACGCAATGGAGACGTTTTACGACCGAGCCAGTACGATGCACGATCCGGACAGCCGGATCGAGTCGGAGCCTCCGACACGTGAAAGCTCTGGGAAGCGGACTTCGGGGTCCGTGCCGGACCCCCTTCACCCGTAGCCTTACGAGTCGGACACAGGGGGACCCATGGGTCCCCCTATACATGCATGTACGGTGCGGATGGCACCAATGCGTACCCACTACAGGGGCACCCTTTGCGCAACGTACCCATTGAGTCAATGGGAGCCCATGTACGCGTCGTACGACCGGCTCCCATTGACTTCAATGGGAGTCCCACCGAACTGAGTCCGGCAGCATACGGCCGCATCGTACTTGCTCGGTCGGACTGCAGGGGTCCGGCTCGGTCGGAAAACAATCCGGATCCGGATCGGTCAGAGAGCTTTCCGACCCAGATCGGAATCGGCCCCTATGAGTGCAATATTTCTGTAATTGTGTTTAAATTTTGTTACAGTATTTTTAAATATAATTGATAACAAATATTTTCTTTATATGTAAAAATATTATTATTTCATTACTGGAATTTATGGGGGTCATTACAATAGCGGGCGGATCGCCACCGCCCGTATGATGGTTGCAATCCGCCCGCTATTTCCCTCCGCCCACCACACATTTCCCCCCGCCATATTACTATGGTGGGGGGGACCCCGGCGGACGGAAAAACCGCCTGCCGCTTTTCCGCCGGTCGACCGGCGGAAAAGGGGCATTATATGGTGGCGGTGTCTGCAAGACACCGCCATCCATATTACGATGCTGGCGGAGGTGTGCCTTTCCATGGCGGCATTGCCACCATGGAAAGGCATCTGGTAATTGCAATTGGGGGCCCGTTGCGGGCCCCCAGGGTGTTGGGGGGTGGGGGTGCACATGGGGGTACCTATGGTACCCCCTGCATTTGAATGCACAAGGTGGCAGGCACTGCGCGGTGCCTGTCACCCTGTGCATGCAAATGCACAACATGCATTTCCAGCATTGTGGCGGGCGGTGCTGTGAGCACCGCCCGCCTCAATGCTGAGTATGGGGATGCGCCCGCCAGTGTGGCGGGCGCATCCTAACTCGATCGCGGGACCGCCGCACATGTGGCGGGCGGTCCCTTTCTCCGTTGCGATGGCGGGCGGACAAAGTCCGCCCGCCATCGTAATGGACCCCTATATCTTATAGTTGGTGTAGTTTATATTTTTTACATTTAAGTTATTTCATTTTTAAACAATTTTATTGTTTTCATTTTATAAATTTTTGATAAATATTAATGAGAGTTTATATAATGTGTATAGTTCTGTTAATTTTTCTTCATAACATTTATATTTTATTTTATTTTGACAATATTTTGAAATAAATTTAGATAATATTATTTTTTAAATTAAAAATATATAAATTCATTTTTTGTATAAATATTAATGTATAATACTATGTTTATTTATAGTAAATTCGATAATTTATGTGTGTATTATTTTGTAAGAGTTTATATAATTAATTATAGGAATAGTATATTATATATGTTTTGTCTGCAGTACTTTATATGTTTGTATATATTTAAGAGTGGGGATAGTAAATAATATATGTTCAGTGTTCAGCACCTTCCGTGACTTATTATTAATTGGAGTGTGAATAGTAAATAATATTTGTTTAAAGTGCAGCACCTTCCCTGATTTAATAATAATTGGAGTGGGAATAGTAAATGATATATGTTTAGTGTTCAGCACCTTCCCTGACTTATTATTAATTGGAGTGGGAATAGTAAATAATATATGTTTAGTGTTCAGCACCTTCCCTGACTTATTATTAATTGGAGTGGGAATAGTAAATAATATTTGTTTAAAGTCCAGCACCTTACCTGAATTAATATTATTTGGAGTGGGAATAGTAAATAATATATGTTTAGTGTCCAGCACCTTCCCTGAATTAATATTAATTGGAGTTGGAATAGTAATTTATATATGTTTAGTGTCCAGCACCTTCCCTGACTTATTATTAATTGGAGTTGGAATAGTAAATAATATTTGTTCAAAGTCCAGCACCTTCCCTGAATTAATATTATTTGGAGTGGGAATAGTAAATAATATATGTTTAGTGTCCAGAACCTTCCCTTAATTAATATTGATTGGAGTTGAAATAGTAATTTATATATGTTTAGTGTCCAGCACCTTCCCTGACTTATTAATTGGAGTGGGAATAGTAAATAATATTGGTTCAAAGTCCAGCACCTTCCCTGAATTAATATTATTTGGAGTTGGAATAGTAATTTATATATATTTAGGGGTCGATTCCGATCTCGGCCGGTAGGGCTCCGAATCGGATTCGACTTTACCGGATCCGATTCGGACGCCCTGTTTCCGACCGAGTCAGACGTGCGTCCGGGCGAGCGAGTACGATGCGAACGTACGCGAAATCGCCGTCCGACTCGTTCGTGGGACCCAACCGCTCCGACCGACTCGCACGGACACGACTCGCACCGCGCAATGGAGACGTTACCCGGCCGGGTAAGTAAGATGCGCGCCGCGAGCAGTCCGACCGACTCGCGCCGTCCGGCTCGAAAGAGCAGTCGGAGCCGCACTTTGGGGGTCCGTGTCGGACCCCCCTGTACGCCTAGCCGTGCGAGTCGCACACAGGGGGGACCCATGGGTCCTCCCTACCTGTGCGTGTACGGCGCGACCCGCTTCGACGCGTACCCGCTATAGGGGGCGCCCTTGTTCGCCTCGCACCCATTGAGTCAATGGGAGCCCGCGTACGCATTGTACGACCGGCTCCCATTGACTTCAATGGGAGTCTGACCGAATCGAGTCCTATAGCATGCGAACGCATCGTACTCATTCGGTCGGACTGCTAGGGTCCGATTCGGTCGGAAATCTCTCCGGGTCCGGCTCGGTCGGAGAGATTTCCTGCCCAAATCGGAATCGGCCCCTTAGTGTCCAGCACCTTCCCTGACTTATTATTATCTGGAGTTGGAATAGTAAATAATATATGTTTAGTATCCAGCACCTTCCCTGACTTTTTGTTCATTGGAGTGGGAATAGTAATTTATATATGTTTAGTGTCCAGCACCTTCCCTGACTTATTATTAATTGGAGTGGGAATAGTAAATAATATGGGGCCGATTCCGATCTCGGCCGGTAGTGCTCCGAATCGGATTCGGATTTACCGGATCCGATTCGGAGCCCTGTTTCCCGACCGAATCGTACGCGGGTCCGGCTGAGCGAGTACGATGCAAGCGCCCGCGAAATCACCGACCGACTCGTACGCGGCTTCAACACGCTCCGACCGACTCGCACGGACACGACTCGCACCGTGCTATGGAGACGTTTCCCGGCCGGGTAAGTGCGTTGCGCGCCGCGAGCAGTCCGACCGACTCGCGCCGTCCGGCTCGAAAGAGCTGACAGAGCCGTACTTTGGGGGTCCGTGTCGGACCCCCCTGTACGCGTAGCCGCGCGAGTCGCACACAGGGGGGACCCATGGGTCCCCCCTACCTGTGCATGTACGCCGCGATGCGCATGGACGCGTACCCGCTGTAGGGGGCGCCCTCGTTCGCCTCGCACCCATTGAGTCAATGGGAGCCTGCGTACGCGTTGTACGACCGGCTCCCATTGACTTCAATGGGAGTCCGACCGAATCGAGTCCGATAGCATGCAAATGCATCGTACTCGTCCGGTCGGACTGCTAGGGTCCGATTCGGTCGGAAATCTCTCCGGGTCCGGCTCGGTCGGAGAGATTTCCTGCCCGAATCGGAATCGGCCCCTTAGTGTCCAGCACCTTCCCTGACTTATTATTATCTGGAGTTGGAATAGTAAATAATATATGTTTAGTATCCAGCACCTTCCCTGACTTTTTGTTCATTGGAGTGGGAATAATAATTTATATATGTTTAGTGTCCAGCACCTTCCCTGACTTATTATTAATTGGAGTGGGAATAGTAAATAATATATGTTTACTGTCCAGCACCTTCCCTGACTTATTATCAATTGGAGTTGGAGTAGTAAATTATATATGTTTAGTGTCCAGCACCTTCCCTGCTTAAATGTAGTTTGCAGTGGGAATAATAATTTATTTAAGGTTAGTTTCCAGCATGTTACCTAACTTAGGTGTCCATTACGATAAGGGGCGGTAAAAAATCCGCCATCCACCATAGCGGTAAAAATTCGCCCGCCTACACCGTCTGAATACCGACCGAGCAATTACGATGCCGCGAAGCGAACACCGCCCGCGGCGGAAAGAAACCCAAAAATACCGCCCGATCATGTCCGATTCT